>JAVQMG010000109.1:6230833-7450416 GCA_032878915.1 Castanopsis chinensis
AGATGGACTTTATATTACTCAAACCAAGTATGCTTTTGAACTTTTGTCTCAAGTTGGACTCACTGATAGCAAGACTGTTGACACTCTAATTGAACTAGATGCGCATCTGACTCCCTCAGAAGGGAAACCATTGTCTGATCCCTCTCTTTACAAACACTTAGTTGGCAGCTTAGTTTATCTTATTGTCACTCTTCCAGACATTTCCTATGTTGTACGCCAGATGAGCCAATATTTGTCTGCTCCGCGATCGACTTACTATGCTACTGTTTTGTGCATTCTTCGATACCTAAAAGGTACACTCTTCCATAACCTTTTCTACTCTACTCAGTCTTCTCTTGTTCTCCATGTATTCTCTAAGGCTGATAGGGCGGGAGATCCCACTGATCGCAAGTCCACCACTGCCTATTGCTTTCTTCTTGGATTTTCTCTGATTTCTTGGCGAAGTAAGAAACAAACCCTTGTGACTTGCTCCAATACTGAAGCAAAATATTTTTCCCTTGTTGATATCACATCTGAATTTCTTTGGTTACAATAACTTCTTAAGGACTTAGGTGTGTCCACATCCTCTGCTACTCCTCTTTATTATGACAACCAAAGTGTCATTCATATTACTCACAAAAATGTCTTCCATGAACGAATTAAACATCTTGAGATCGATTGTCATTTTTTCCATTTTCATCTTGTTCATGGTGCTCTCAAGCTGTTTTCGGTCTCTTCTAAAGATCAACTTGCAGATATCTTCACCAAGTCACATTCTTAGAAACACCTTCGTGCTTTGGTTAACAACCTCAAGTTGGTCTTACACCCATCTTGAGTTTGAGGATAGCTGTTAATATATAATAGATTGTGAGCTTTAGGCCTACATTATTTTACTTGTATAACACATATACTTGTACTACACACTCTACCTTGTATATAAAAGCACTTATGTATATTTTTTTTTAATTCTAAAACATTTTGTGGTTAAGTGCTTCAACTCCTCCCACTTATTGTGAAGAAAAATACAAATATATTTTTATTTTATATAAAAAACCAAGCAAAGTTTTATTTTTTATTTTTATAACTATAACCTATATAGTGTACTTGCCTCTATTTGTATGTTTAGCAAGTTGCCAAATGCAAATAAAGAGAAATGACCTTTCTTCCGAATCAGTGGTATCATGGGTTGCATCCGCTTGGACTGGTCGTTTAATTTAAATCACCAGTACCCTTTGTTTTCTTGTGTCCTTCCCTTTTCTTGGGGGAACCAGTCACATAGATCTTGTGCCGGCAACCCCTCTCAAAAGTTTGTTTTTTTATTCATATAATTTTTCTTTACTCGTTGTGTAAATTTTATTTATTATTTAATTAAGAATAAAGTTTAGTTACAAAATTAGTTGTAGTATAAGGTTACCATCTTTCTTAATATCTTTTTAATTATTGAAAGTGAATTTTGATAAATCTACTATTAGATTACATCTTCTTATATTCTTCATACTTGCAAAATTTATTGAAATTTAAATTTCAATAGCAATGTCATTAATAAATGGTTTAAATTGCAAATTTTTGTAGTTTAAAATTATGCATAAAATATAAATTTATAGATCATATAGTAAACAATTTCAATTGATATAAAATTTAACATGTGTATTAAGGGCATAAATAATATTTAATTCAATAATTAAATTTTTAAAATATGTAGTAATGTTTATTTTATTAAGTAAAGCTATAGCCTAAGAGTACAACCAATTTAGTAGTTAAACTTTATTATTTAATCTATATCATTATGTAATGCATTTCTAAAATAATGTAAAACTAAAATTATGAATAATTTATGGACTAAATTTTTTTTAAAGGGATAGTTACAATAATACCAGCTGAGTTAACCTTAGGTGCCAGTTTGAAATATATATAATAATAATAAAATACCATTTTTGAGTTATAATAATTCCAGTTGAGTTACAAAGTTGTTAATGCTGAGAGTCAGAGACAGAAAAAACTTGTAATCCATAGTTAAATTGGAGAAGATACTCACCAAGGACAAAAACAAAAAGTATGATCGGATCGATGGTGTAACATATGCATAAAAGAATAGAAGAAATTAATTGAAAAAGAAAGCATAAAAATGTAGGTGTACTCCTGGAACGAAAGCTTTTTCAAAAGAACTCCACGTGCTTTGCTTTTACTTCAGAAATCAGACAAACATAACAGTGACTACCAATCACTTTCTTTCTTTATTTCTTTCTCTCCTCAAGGTATCCAATTAAATTTATTATCAAAAGAAAAAGAAAAAGAAAATCCAATTAATAAATTTACTACCGTTTTCTATAGCAAATTGCTTCGCTACACCTCGTAGTCATAGATAGACTTCTCTAGCTCTCTTCCACATCTCCCCAAAACAATTCTTACTCATAAGAACTGAGAGAGAGAGAGAGGTTGGGGATCTATGAAGAGACAAGATACTCTGGTGTCAACATCTTCATACAGGGAAAATGTAGCAGCGGAAACCCTCCATGCTAAGAGCATCGGATGCATGTCCGGCATTATCCAACTTGTCTCCAAATATCAAAATCGTCGCAAATTCCTTACTTTCGGTTTGTTTCTTCTTCTTCTTCTTCTTTTCTGTCAAGCCTAGCTTCTTGTAGCTACCAATTAATTTTAATTACACAAATTCTTTCTGTTTATATTCATTCAAAGAAAGAGAAAATTGTTTATTCTAACTTTGGAAAACGCCCTTCTTGTTTGTAGACAAAAATATGGGAAATGACGAGAATCAAGGATTGGCTCTGTTTTCCTAAAACGGTTTTTAAATCTTGCTTTTAGACAATAAAAAAATAAAAATTTGAAACATGTTTTCAAACAGATGGGATTCCTATCTAATTAGTTCTTGGAACAATATCACTTAATCACAAATCTCTTAATCATTTTGAAAAATTTTAAGTTGCGTGCTAAAATAATATGTGAATTTTTAACCCCCCATCTCATCTCTTCCAACTATTTTTGAGAGAGGACACCAATATTACTTTTGTGAGTATTTGAGCTCTAAATATTATTAGCAAAAATTAAAAAATCATTATGTATTATTTTTTGCTTTTTATTTCCAAATTTGAAAAAAAGAAAATTGTTATCAATCTCTCACTGATTAATAAATTTCAAAATGTTCAGGGAAGAAGCAAGAAAAGAATGTGGTTTCTTCTCCAACAAAACAAAAACCCTCAGTCCCAATCCAAGAAGCTTCCCCATCATCAATGCAACCACAAAGCCAAAAGCAAAAAGACATCAAACCCACCAATGATCTCAGAAGACTCTCTTGCGACGTGCCCAGAAGCCCCACACTTCCGGCGGAGATACGGCGGTCAAACTCCGTAAACTCGCCTCAAAACTTACGAAGTCCGCCTGCACTGGTGGCGCGCCTGATGGGTTTGGAAGCTATGCCGACAACGATGACGATGATGCCCGAATCAGCTGCAGATAAGAGAAGGAAGTTGCTCATGGCATTGGAGAAATGCAATGAAGACTTGAACGCGCTTAAGAAGATCATCGATACCGTACAATTTTCCGAGCGGTTGAGCTCGACGGCTGAGATTAAAAGGTGTTGGGAGGAGCAGCCGAGTCCTGTGTCTGTGTTGGATGAGTTCATGACTCGTTCGCCATTGATGAACGCTCAATGCAACTCCAGGAGACACACTAATGGTTAGTTTTTATTTTTATTTTTAATTTGGTTGGTTTAAATTAATTATATTTGTCTTTTCTTTTGTACATATATGCATGCATGTCTTGCCTGAAATTAATGTTGGTATCAAACAAATTACATATATGTAAAAGCCACAAGAATTTTTTTTTTTTTAGCCAAAAAAAATAAAAGCCACAGGATTCATGAAAAAAGAAGATGGCCAGTTATCTACTTTGGTTGCAATTGTATTAATTGTTCTTGTTTTTCTTTTTCCTATTCTCTTTTTTCATCTCAAAATTTTGACCTTATACAATGTTTTGGTGTTCCTTTAATTTAGAAAGTTGTAATGTCATTTCTGAAAAAAATAATTGAAAACATTAATTTTATCTTGTTAAAGAAATTGCATACTGGACAAGTGGAGTGGGTGACATATTAAAAAGGTAAATATATATAGTTTGGAATTATTCTAATGATAGATGGATTGAAGGACAAAAATTGATATCTTTTAAATTTTTCAACGATGAAATTAATTCAATTTTTAAAGGAAATATACATTTGAGATATTCACCCCCTAATTTTTTGTTTGTTTGTTAATAGCTAATATAGATAAACCTTACCAGTGATTTTACATACTCTTCATTTTCCATATGAATACCTAAAAATAGAGAAAACTACATTGATTAAATTTTCATTGATTTGAATACCCTATTTGCTTGAAGGGGAAAAAAGAAAAGGAAAAATAAGCTTAATTCCTATTCAAGTTATGAAACAATAACAACAATCAAGCTTTAATTTCAAAATTTTGGAGTCTTTCATGAATTTTAATTAATAAACTAATTAAAATCAATCACATGTATTCTTTTTCATTATTTTATTTTATTCAAAATTTATTACTTCACTAATTAAAATGTTCTGTTTTACTACTCCTATCAATGTTATTTTTGGTCTTCCTATATATTATTATTTTTTCTTAACTTCAGTTAACTAGATCTATCTCATTAATGCATCAATAGCTACATTTGAACATGTGAAACACTAAAAAAATAATAATAATAATCTTTTGCATAGAAATTATGCATAAACTAGATTTATACCAATAATTTTGTAGAAGAAAAATAAATTCCACAATTAAACATGAGATGAATACAATTTTTTTTTTTTTTTTTTTTTTTTGATAATACCTGAGACAAATACAATGTATTGAATTTGTGCACAACCTTTATGCTAATCCATGTACACATAAATTAATCCACACGTAAACACTATGTTAAACATGCTGGAGGCATTCCGACACACTGACTAAACAACAAAAAATGCCGTGTCCCCAACAAGTTCAGTGGCGAACACACACACAAAAAAAAGATATCGCTTATATATGTATTTAAAAATAAGCCATCATCTATATATTTATTTTAATAATCAGTAGTAGTACTCTTTACTCTTTAGAAGATACAAACAATTTGAAAATGCCAAGAATTAGATAGTTTGCAATGTACTTTTTGTAATGTAACTTACACCGATACATCTGGCAAACATATATGTGCATATATAACTCTTTGTCTAAAAGCCAATATTGAATAATATAAGCTAATCCCCCACTTAAAATGTTGTAATAAAAAAAATTATATAAACTAATCTAACTTAGACGCGCATAAGCTCATGAATGTGTTCCAAATTAAAATCTTAAATTGTTGAGAACACATAAATAAGAAATTATAAGGAATGTTGGATCCTTCTGAACCCAAACCCCATTTACATAGGGCATGGCTTTCCAAAGTGTAAAAAAAAAATCGATTCTTTCCTTGAATTTGAGCAAAATGTTAGAGAAAATAAAGCACACAATATTAGAAAGCTTCCCAAATATTCTTATACGTACTTTTACATGATCTCAAAGATTTGTTTGCATTTTTACCATATCTTTGGCCCTAGACACACATCTATAATTAAGTTTTTGTTTCTTTTCTGAAATTGCAAAATGATTCAGATTTACATTAGAAATTTTAATTTTATATGCATTCAATATTATCATATGATAACGCACAAGGCTTCCTAATTGCTTTGTTAGCAAGCATAAATCTTCTCTAAGTCAAAGTTATCGTTTTTCTTCATGCTCTGAAACTCTTCCATGAATTGTCCTTTAGTAAAATAGTTGGCATATCTCAAGATCATTACCAAAAGATCTTTAAGAGGAGACATGCATCATGTTCTTTAAAGAAAAGTGAATGTCCCACATATGCCAAAGGATTTTAGGATTCCAAGTAAACGATCATACCATCCAGTACTGTGTTTGGACTTTTTTCATAGTTCCCGTTATAGTGGGAAACATATTCATTTGTTAAGGGTACTTGCAATTATAGTAAAGTAAACCCTTTATATCGCTAAACACGATGACTCACAGCTGTTATGGTATTAAAAATTATGTAAAAACAAAAACAACAACTATATATAAGCCGTTATTTCTTTGTAACACGAGCAATATATAAAACGTTGTACAAGTTGTACTAGCTAATTAAGCTGTACATCTTTTTCTTTTTAATTTTTTTTTGTGTGTGTGTGGATGTTTATCTATCTGTATGTGTTTTTGGGTGGGGGAGAGAGGGACCACTTGTAGTTCTTCGAATGATGCAGTCAAAGATAAATGAAAGAGAAAAGAGTAAAGAGAGACAAACAGAAAAGAAAAACAAATTACCTAGCTACTTTCATGGCTTTTACTTGGCAGAAACCCTTTATTCCGCGTTTGGGTTCCACTTGACTTATCACTGTCTCGAAAGCTACGTAGCTATAACAATGGAGGCAACCTTGTCGATGCCATCATGGAATATGGGGTTGAAGCAGTAACCCATGCGCGTGCCACACTAATTGAGTAGGTCCAATTCCAAACACACCACACCAGAGCACTGTCAAAACTTATTTGTCTAGGGTTTCTTTTATTTTTACTCATGCAATAATACATGCACTGAAGCAGAGTGAGTCTCATAAATCTATTATACTACATAAAAAGTTTTAACCTCTACAACAATTATTCTACGTGATTGATGGTAAATGGTTGGTTATCACTTTTACATAAATTTATCACTTACAATCTCTTATGTAAATAATTATGACAAAAATTTTAGTTTTTTTTTTTTTTTTTTTAACATGGAACTAGAATTTTTGCTAAAAGAACTCAATTCTCCAAAGTCATAAGTAAAAGTTTTCCTGGTTACAAAAAGCTATTTTTCATTCATAATTATATATAGCATTTTATACTGAATGAGATTATGATTGGGCTGGCTTTGAAATGCTGGTCCATATGCCTTCTATAATTCAAACTCAATAGTGATGATTTTTGTAGCTATTATTATTAAAAAAAGGTTTAGTTCTAAATTGATTTGGAGCTAACTTCTTCTAACCCAATATTTGGTGATTGAAAAGAACATTCAAGTATAATTTTTGTTACATATGACTTTTTTAATGAATTATGTGACTTGTTTAAAAATACATATAAGTAATTTTATAAGTTACCACGTATTTTATTAGAAGAGATGACTATAAATTTGTTTTGAGCTAAACTTTATCTTATTATTATTTTTAACTCTTTAAGAGGTTTAATGTATTATTTAGGTTTGGTTCAACTCATTCTATTAAAAAAATGAAAATGAAAAAAAAAAAAAAAAAAGAAGAAGAAGAAACATGATGACTAAGAAACTTCCTGATGTGTTTAATGGTAATGATACAAATCCTCATACCAACTACCAAATAATTTTCAAAGAAAAAAAGAATGTGGTAGAGTACGTAACAGTGGGCATATATGCGATGCAGGACGAGTGCAACATCAACCAAAGCAACTAAAGAAAAAGCCAGGAGAAGAGGAAGTCATCAACGTATATGTGTACGATAGAATGACAACCGATTCAGTACAAACGAAAGGTGAGAAGAATGATGCATCATCGCCTATATGGAGCAGCAAAGCCTTAAAAGATAGCATAGACGAAGTGTGTAGGGATATTGCTTGGGGAGAGAAGAGGGAAATTGGAAGAATTGGGGTCACTTTACAAGAATACATTTGCAAGGACTTGATTGAAGAGATTGTAACTGAAATGGGATGTTGTGGCATGTATGCACTACCCTTTGAAGCATGTAAGAGAAGACTGTGTTTCTAATTTGTGTACGTGTGGTTGTGTGTGTGTGTGTTTTTTTAGTAGGCATCAATTATAAGATACACATACTTTGCCATAAACGAGGGCTTTTTCATGCATTGTACTTTTGTTTATTATTCGATGATTATCGTTTTCATGATGGATAAGAGATTTGAGATTGCAATGTGAGACTAATGGAGATGACTCTAATTGGATGTTAAAACAAAAACAAAAATGGTGGCTAAGCTCAAGATTGTATGTGCCTCCACTTTGTCAAAAAGTAAACTAGTTTTTGTTTGGTAGTATTAGTTAAATGTATATCAATCAATCTCGTGCATCCCATAGAAGCTTGTTTTTATATCAATCAATCAGTTCATTCTATTTCAATCTAAAAGTCAAGCTGCGTTTTGACTAATTAAGCTCCCGGCCGGCCACTTATTTCTAATAGAATTAATTAATTAAGTGACTAGTTAATTAGTTTCTCGATCTTTTTTTTTTTTTTTTTTTCATTTTTTCCGGCGGCGGCCCGGGGGGGGGGGGGGGACAATGTTTTTTGGCCCAATGAGGGAATTTTTTTATTAAGCTATAATATATTCATAAAGGAATTCTATACAGAAGTGGCCTCAAGCCTAGGTTTTTCACAACCCAAATGATTCCAAACAAAAAGATTGAAAAACAAACGACCCAAACCCATTCTAAAAGAAAATTCTTTTGACTCTTGTTTCGTTAGAAAAGCTTATGAAAAAATAGTTTCTGTATTTTTTGCATTAAAAAAATTTATATTAATGGAAAATTATCTTTACTTAACGAAAAACCTATTAAAAATATGACTTATTTTTAAAATGTTTTCCATAAATTTGTTTTTAGAAAACAGCTCTATCCCATCAAATGTGAAAGTTTTCTTTAACTAAAATATATTGAGGAAGAATCGAAATGAACTTTAACTAAATTTATTGAGGTAGAAATACATGAAAAAGCCTTGTAAGCATAAATCTCAAGAGCCCAACCCATCCTGGCCTACTCAACTTGTGAGTAAAAAATCTTTAAGACATGTATTAAGATAGAGTTATTTCTACTTCTTCTTCTTCCTTTCAAAAGGATATAAATAACTCTAATCGCACCAAAAACTACCCTTGTCCCATAATTTTTTAATGTTTGAGTCAACACCTCCACATAAGTGCAATGCTATGCACTAAAGGTGTGCGTGAATCGGATTAGGCGGGTAAAGGTCAATATCTCTATCCAATCTGCCACTAGCGGGTTGGAAAAATTCCAATCCTCCGTCAACCCATCAAAGTCTAAATCTAGCGAATTGGTTACAAATTTTGTCAGTTTCAACTTGGCGAGTTAGGTGGGTTCAGCAAGTTGGCATGAACAATGTTCTTTAAAAAAATTATCATAAACTACAATTTCTTACTAAACAATCTCAAAATATAACCAATGCACACAAAAAATTAAAGGTAGATTTCATTGAATAATCTTAATTCCAACACAAACATAGGGTCAATGAAAAGAAGATATATCATTTCTAATAGACCTTGTCTCCACACACACACACAAAAGAGTAGGTTGCTGCCTTACAACCGATGGAAATTAAATCAACAACCCAATCATATCAATATATTCAAAATAATAACATACCAACATAAAAAATAAATTTCAAAATGGTATGCATGTTCTTAAAAACAATTATCACAAACTACAACAAGTTACTAAATACAAAGTATATATATACTTTTGATAAACTATAGAGTATATATAACCAAACTTGGTGTCTAAACTAACCGTATTACAAACTATAAGAGCCACTAAGAGTATTACACATGCACTACATTATAACTAACTCTATTATTAGAAACTAAATGACCTTTAACTTTTCAAAAAAGTTAAGGGAAGTAAAAGGCAAAACAACAAGAAAGAAGGGCGAAGAGGAAGCATTTGAAGGTGAAGGCTAAACACAGAGTGTAGTATATGGTTGAAGTGAGTTTAGGGTTTCTGTTAACTTTTTATATTTTGTTTAAGGAATTTATTACTGATTAGCTGTAAAAAAAAATTTAGGTGAATTGATAACTTTAGTACAGAATATACGATTAAACAATTTGAACTAACATATACATACGTATATATATATATATATATATAAAAGATGGATTCAAGTTACACATGGTGTAACTCTAACTAATATTATACCACCCAATAACTTGTCATAGAATTCATATTTTAAAAATCTCACCAATGAATTATATGTTCTATATGTTCTTAACATTCATGCCAATTTTCATGTCAATTGGATGTTATTTACCATTTGATTCATAAACTCATCTTTTATGCATTATTTTAAACAACAAAAACTTAAATTTAAAAAATTAATTGATGACATGAATATTAATCTTTGATCATCTTGAAATTTGGCAAACATGGAAAATATACAAAGGTAATGTAATCTAACAGTGAATTTGTCAAAGTTCATATCTAATTAAAAAATATTAAGTGGTGTAACACTGCTTAAAATTATACTAGGTGTAACTTGAATCTAACTCATATATTATTTATGTATAATTAAGTAGGCCAGTTGGGTTGTAGCGGCATGGCAATTTTTCAATTCGTTACCCAACACAATCCGCTATTTTGGGGTCTAACTTGCCCAACCCAAAAACTGCCTAACTTGATGACCCGCACGAGGCAAGCAAGTCGACTATTAGTCGGGTAGGTTGGCCGGTTAAACGGATATTTTTGCACACCTCTACTATACACCAATGACAAAAAGGAAAATTTCACATAGCACAAGAAGAGAGAGAAAGAGAGAGAGAGAGAGAGAGAGATATGTATATATATATATATATATATATATATATATTGGAGAGTTTTAACCAATGACGTATGATCCTGATAATAACTCTTTATCATTATACCAAAATACCAATTGATTTTTTGTGTAATCGGAGATTGAACTCAAGATCTCTTATTCAACCATCAGAGACTTTAAGAGAAAAAAAATTTTAATGACAAATTAAGGTTTTAATGCTACCCAATCCGTTTTTCCAATTTCAATTTATTTTTAGAAATATGTTTCGTTAGCATAGAAATCCTTTTTTTTTTCAATTTTCGATAAAAATTATAATAGGTGATTCATTTCTACAATTGGGTGAAAAAGATATGTCCAACTATTATTATGGTTCTGTTAAGGTCATATTTTTTATGTAATTGGCTAACTCTTTGACAAAACGTACTTTACTTGTAATTTGGATAGATTTAAGTTAGGTTTGATACATATCAAGTAGTTGTATACTTGTATTAAATACATGAAAATTGATCCAAAAAACAAGTGAAGAAAAGTTATTTTACTGAAGCTCAACAGATAGTTCAACCAAAAGCTTCTATTGAGATTTACTGGGCAGCTTGACACAAGCTCAACACTAGCATGATCTATCGAGCTTTACAAATTTAGAATTTCCAGATTTGAAATTCGGTCCATGTTGATATATTTGTTTAGGATTTCTTTTCTCACAATCCTAAACATATATGAGGCTTATTATAAGAGCCGTTACATACGGATACAATAACCAAGAGTTTTTTTTTTTTTTTTTGTGAAAAGCTATGGTATTTGTACGCCATAGGGTTTGTAACCAAGTGCTTCCTAATCTTCATCATTTATGAAATGAATAACATTACAGCCAACGACAACCATTCAAGTTGCAGGAGTTAGTCACGTACTAGGATCGATGCAAAAGGGTTAGTCACAAATTAGAAATTTGTGCATCAAAGGTAAAGATGCTACTACAATATCAAATCCAATTGAGTATTGAAGTGAAGATTCAACTGCAGGTTGGTATTTTGGTATAGGCCAGGGCAGGGGTAAGATTTTTCATATTTATAACCGCTTGATTATTGATTAGTAAATTCTTGAAAATGGTAATCTTAAATTCACCTGGTAGAGTTTTTCCCTTGTGAAAGGTTTTTCCTATTTGTCAACAAATCACCATATCAACTTAATTTCCATTGCATTTAGTTTATTTGGTGATTTGTTAGTGCTTCCATGATTTGCATGTAATTTGACTTAATTAATCAACTTAGATAATTGAATTAATTAACCAGGGTCAAGCTATCTTAACCCAACAAGTTCCTTAACTATCCATGACTTATTTTTGCCTCCAAAGCCCAAACTATCCACTGCATCAATTTAAAATTTAATTACAGTTAAATAAAAGAAAAATTAAAGCTTATCCTTTGTACAATTTATATATATATATATATATATATAAATGCATTTGGCCAACCCAAAAAAAGCCATTTTTGGACTTTTTAAGCTTATTTGGGCAGTTCCCACACACAAATTCACGAAATACTTTCTCCCCTTTTTTCAAGAGTACTTTTAGAAAATAAACAATTAACAAAGTGCATAAAGATGCAGTTTTTTAAAGTTTTATGTTTTTTTTTTATTCACAACTTAGTTAAACCCAAGTTATTTTAACCTAAGCATAGTAAGTTAGACTATATGAACATTTAAATGCCAAAAGTCTTATAACTCAATGACATTTCCTACTCTCATTTATGAGGAGAATTATAGTTCAAATCATCCCTCCCTTATTATTGTAATAGTTAAATTATCAACAACAACAATAAAAAATGCTTAACGCACGTATTTCAATTATTATATTTGATATTTTGAAGTTTAGATTAAATGAGATTATTATGACTCCATCAAAAACTGAATGTTGGATTAAATTAACCCTAATAATTTCATAATAACCCTAATAATACATATACATATTGAAAATCCGTGAACTAAAATGTGATTAGGCTAATTTCTTAACCATAAAGCAAGTGTGGAGTATGTGGGCTCAAGTTGACTTACAAATCAGGTGTTTACGTTCCTATCACACTATTTTGAGGAGACCATACTGATATATAATATTTTATATATATATATATATATATGTCAAAAATATATATTTATATAGAATTGAGAATAGATTGTGTAAGTCTATAACTAAGTTCATATAATATCATATTCATAATTATATTTTATTGATAATACAAACTATAATTATGAGTTTTATAGCCCTTTTTTACTTTTTTCTGATAACTTTTTTATCTTTTTTGTTGTTTTATGTCATTTTTTTCAGTTTTTTAAGTATTTTTATTAAGTATTTTTCTTTCATATATCTCATTTTTTTATTATATAGGACTCATATTAAAGAAATCTTAATAAACACCACAGGGTGCTTATTAACATTTTCTTAAATTTTAATCATGGTTAACTATATATAAAAAGAATAAGTTAATAAAGTAACTTGTTCAACAAAAAAAAACAAATTAAATAAAAAATCTTACTTGACGATTAACTCGAGTTAAGCATATATTCAAAATAAAAGTAAATGAATAGGGATAAACTTTTTATACTAGCGCGGCTCTTTTAAAGCCTTTATAGTAATCATTGAAATGAATTATGGAGCGTACAAAACCAACCGATTGGGCCAACCCGCTCAGTTGACACCTCAGGGACCGCGTTCAAACCGCGTAACCGCGTTGCCAATGTTGTTGGTGGACATGGTTGAAGAGAGAGATAGAGTGAGAGAGTCACAGCCACAGAGAGAAAATATATAGAAACTTACAGAAAGACATAGGCCTACGCTAATATTCCAGCATCCACCACCTTTATAATAATAATAATAAATTAATAATGCTACATTCGACACCCTTTTCCACAATTGGTAATAATATAAACCCACAACGTGTCTACGCGTTGAGTAAAATTCATAGCAATTATGCTACATGGTTCTAGATTCTCATTCTCTACACTAAAGGTGCACGACTAACCCCTGGTCCCTGGATCCGATATTTTTGGATCACTATAATCTTTCTGATTGAATTCTAGAAATTTGCTACGTGGCGGGATCTGATATAACAGCTTAAGAATACTTGGGTCTAGCTGTATTAGTTAAAAATATCTGTGTCCCTTTGCGATTTGGAGTCTGTGATATTCATATTTTTATGCAAAAATGTGGAATTTCTTCTTCTTGCAATTTTTTTTTTTTTTTTTGAAAAACCTGAAATGCCCTTTGGGTTACTCCAGAAATGGGTTTTTGTGTTTGATTCAAATATTGTATGCACTATATTACAACTTTACAAGTGAACAAGTAACCAAAACTAGCTATATCCCTATTTTCTTAGAATCTTTACAACATCGAAACCCAAGCAACCAAAAAACATTAGTTACAACTTACAACTATGTGTATCTCAACTAAGAAGTATAATAATAAATAATAGAAGATAACTTGTCTTTAATTTAAAGATAAATTTCAACACATTGACGTAATAATATGTCCAAAAATTTGTTAAAAGTTAATTCTACCTTAGCACTTTGCAATGGCACACAGCTCATCACTAATGAAATCTTGCCCATAATGCATACATCTATAAAAGAATTAACTAGAACACAGTACACAAAATCAAGGTAATGAATTTTTTTATATAAAAAAAATAATTAAAGGTTTTTGGATAGCATGAGGGGCACCGAAATATTTGCAAAAAAGAATAATAGAGGCAAAGCTGCAAAGGGTAAAACTTTGGTACAATTTCTTAGTATAGCACATTAAGTTCTTTAATTAAATTCATAACTACTGAAGTACACTTGAAGTTCCAAGTGTGGAGATTATTTCCATTTTAGCCCTTTGCACTTTAAAATTTTTATTTTGACAATTTTTATTTGATTTTATTTTCGTTTTAATCACGACATCCATTAATAATATGATCATTTATAATATTTTTTTTCTGCCTATAATAATGAAAGTTTTGCATTGTACAGCATTTTAGAACAAATATTTCATGAACTAGTTAAACATGAAACACACCATCAAATTTCTAATGGAAAGGATGGTAGAGACAATATGAAAACAAAATCAGACATAAATGGCAAAAAAAGCCCAAAATAAAAATAATAAAAAAGTTTTATGTTCACAATATTTTTACTAGAAATCATAGGTAGTTAGTTGTTACTAGCTCTAATTTAAATCTACTACTGAAATTACTTTTCTACCCTACCAATAATAACCCATAACAATTTGCTACATAAGATTTGTTATAAAAAAGTTGTACATATAACATTTCTCCTTTAAAACATCCAAAAATTGTGTCTAAGTTTTTTATTTTTTTTTATGAGAATCTAAGTCTTAATTTAATTAAGATTGTTCATGTTTGTTTGACATTTGATTATAAAGCTAGTTTTTTTTTACTTATTTTATGTATTTTTTATGAGTCTCATACTACTTTTTGTATGAGCTTTATTTCAAATAATTTAAGTAATAATTTTGTGAAAGCAAGTTAGCTTTTAAATTTTTATCTCATATATGCAAATAATAATCTACTAGAAAAAAGCAATTTTGAAACATGTAGTATGAAGTAGATACGATGGAGGACAAGGGCAAAATGGTAAAAAGGCAAAAAAGTGGATTTAAGAAAAGTAATGGGTCCGGGTTCATGTCATATGATAAGAGCTGCGAAACTCGTATAAAGCGGCAACGTTGGTCCTATAAAATTACTCCACACGACACAACTCTATCTCTCTCTCTCTCTCTCTCTCTCTCCCTCTCTCTCTGTCCTGCTCGTACAAGAACATCTTCATTGTTTAGAAAGAAAAAGAGAAACAAAGCGAATTTTAAATTTTTTTCTGAAATCCTAAGGATTAATCACACGCGAACAAGAAAACAGCAATGGCAGACCAACTCACCGACGACCAGATCTCTGAGTTCAAGGAGGCCTTCAGTTTGTTCGACAAGGATGGCGATGGTCAGATTCTCTCTCCTCTCTCCGATATGTCTTTTTATTTTATTTTTTATTATCAGATCTACTTCTTTTTTGGTCCAACGTTTTCTCTGTCTTTCATATGCTTTTTCCTTGTTTGGGAAATGTTTTGCGTTTTGATTTGTTGTCCTAAAAATGAAAATAATTCTGTTTCATTGATTGTCATTTTTAGGTTACCAGAATTTCTATTTATACTATTTATTTGTTCATCGTTTGCTTGCTAAGAAATTTTTGGGGGGGGGGGGGGGGGGGAAAGAAAAAAGAAAAAGAGATTAACGAATTATGTGATTGAATCTCAGATTTGGAATTTCCGAGAAAATAAATATTTTGTGAATATGTGTGTTTAACTGATTTAATTTTGTTAACTGAGCTTCATTGATAAATTGTGAGGCTTTTTAAAGTAGTAATTTTTACTGTTATATGTGTTTTTATGGAAACTATAATGTATTTTATGCATTTTGTTTTTTGTATGACTGTTTATTTTTTGAAAACCATGTGACTATAAGATCTGTCATTGTAGAGATCGTGAGTTGTTCCTTTCTATGGAAATATTGTTTGTTTGGTTTTTTTTTTTTTATAGATGAATAAATTTAGCAACGTGTTGATGACGTTGCTGCCTAAGTTTCATTTTCATGGAATTTAATCTTTATATATTTTCCTTGGTAATAACTAATAATTTTATTTCCAACATGTGCGTGCAGACGCGACAATTGAACTTCATGATCTTCTTTGATTGTTTAGGTGTATCTGCTTTGCAAATTATTCATATGCCCCTTTTTATATTGCACAACTTTTATTCAAATGAGTTTTGGTTGCAAACATTGTCTTTGTGAGTTGTTGGGGTTAGCGACCAGGTGGTCCAAAGTTGGTAATCTAAGTTTACCATCTTTGTTCCTTGAGATAAATAATATATCAAAGGTCCAAGAATTTTTAATTTTTTTTTTCTTCTTTTCACTCCTGCTTTGTTTGCTTATTAAATTTCTGTTTGGAAAATGGTGGTTATGTTTAGGACATGGTCTGCGTGTAATTGATTGGCAAGGATGAACCTATGTAAAATTTGGTTTATGTTTCTCAAACCGGAATAAATGGGAATTTAGGTTTATTGAAATTATTTGAAATGCAGGTTGCATCACTACCAAGGAGCTTGGGACTGTGATGAGGTCACTGGGCCAGAACCCAACTGAGGCAGAGCTCCAGGACATGATTAATGAAGTCGATGCCGATGGTAATGGAACCATTGACTTCCCTGAGTTCCTAAACCTTATGGCGAGGAAGATGAAGGACACTGATTCGGAGGAGGAACTTAAAGAAGCATTCAGAGTTTTTGACAAGGATCAGAATGGGTTCATCTCTGCTGCTGAACTGCGCCATGTGATGACCAACCTCGGGGAGAAGCTCACCGATGATGAAGTTGATGAGATGATCAGGGAGGCTGATGTTGACGGTGATGGCCAGATAAATTATGAGGAGTTTGTCAAGGTGATGATGGCCAAGTGAAGAATCTGCCTCCACCAAAACCCTAATGAAAATTATCTTTATTTTTATTTAAGAAAAAAAAAAAAAGGACAGGGTTGACTATTATTGGACTACTGGTTTTCTTCTCTTAATTTTCATTTGATGGTTTTCAAATCAAGCTTTACAAGAAGTAGTATGTTCAGCTGTTGGAAGAATGTTCAATGTTCATCCTTAGTGTCTTGTGACAAAGTGTCTTGGCAGTTTTATTTTTACTTTATTTCATTTCTTTCTGCTTTTTTTCTTTTTCTGGTCTCATGAGAACATGAACTACCTGGGAGGCTTCAGTTTTCTATGTTTATTGGCACCCTATTTCTTATTGATCTTCACTGTGTCCAAATGTGAAATGACAAGTCTGCATATAAGACAATGTTATGTGACGGGAGATTGTTAATCGTACCCCACTATAATGCTTCCATTTTAAGCTCCTAGCCTTAGCTGATGTCTGTAAGGAAGATTAAGATTACCACCATTGTTCACTTCTTTGATTTCAATAGATTGAAGTTTATCAACAACGAAAAAGAGCTAAAGAGATGTGAATCTTCCTTCTTCTTTTGTTGTTGTTGTTGTTGTTGTTGGTGGACTAAGAGATGTGGATCTTGGATCATCATTCTGCATCTTTATAATTCCAAGATACTAATGCAAAATAGATTGACCAAATCAAACCACGCATACTTTGCCTTAAAGAGGAGAAATGGATGAAAGTTTGAAAGTTTTTCTTCTTTGTATGGTTGTTTTGATAATTTAGTAGTTATAACAATGGGGTGCGTAGAGATTTGAACTCTAGTTCTCCTAATAAAAGAGAATTATGCTATGTTAAGTTATAAAATTCCTTGCTATGATTGTTTTGACATGGTAATAGCTTCGAGCACGGTGAGAGCTAAAACAATCCCAAAAGGAAAACCATAGCACTCATTAAATTGTAGCTGTGCTCCTAAACACATGCTCCCGTTGCATCAGACATTCGTTCCATCTTCTGACATGTATTATTTCAAGCCTACCCCATAAAAAATTTTGAAGCCTTCTGGACGACTCAATTGTTGTATATTTGGATAACTTCATGAGTTTTGGAGGCAATGGCTGTATACCCCAAGCATCCAAAAATAAATGATATAAAACAAAGGAAAGAGGATGCGAATACAAAATAAAACTATCACTACTAGGAGATCCTTCATTTGCCAAAATCTCAATGCATTGATACTCATCGTGAAAGATGTGGTTAATGTGGGTTTCCTCAAAAAGCTGGAGGGGGGGATCTGCAATCAGAGATTAAAGCAATACAAAGGTGAGATGAATCTGATGGAACTAACCATTACACGTTGACAATGTTCCTTTTCATTTACCTCCAAATAGTATTGGTAGCAGGTCCAGTTCAACAATTTTGGGTCTTAAGGGAAAATTTTAAATGGGTGCTTTTTTAAACTTTAAGTCTAAACCTACACAAATAATTACATGGTTCAATAATTTAATATCGCTATAATATAAATGAGTTGATACAATATACATCAAATTATTAATTGGTGTGATAATTTAATTTAATTGATAAAGTAAGAGTTTGCATTAAAAAAAATGTGATAACTTATTAATTAGTGTGTGGCCATGTGGCATGTGGGGGTCAGCTGTGAAGTCAAGACTCAAGTGTGTGAACTATGGGCTTAGCTTATAGCCTTGTGACTTGTTGTGACCTGTGGACAAGACTGTGCATTGTGCATTCTTGTCCTATCAAGTTGCTTGCAATGTTATTGTGCAGTGTTCTGGTTTTTAGGATACAATCTGGCATTTTAAATGCATTTTATTGATCAATTAAAGTATATTAATTTTTTTTTTGTAATTAATATATATCGATAAATATATTAAATGTATAATTTTTTTTTTGAGGGGCCTTTTATTTGGAGGCCTTAGACGATTTCATCAATTGCATCTATTGTTCAGCCAGCCTTGGGTGGTAGGCTACATATTAAACCAACCTATCTTTGTTAAAAATAGGAATTCATAGTTTTCTAATTAAATGGAATAGTTCTAGGATTTTAGCCATTTTCCATCCACATCACCATATACTTGGCAAAAATGTAATTTGCACCTTCTAACTTTGCCCAAAAATCATTTTAGTAATTTAAATTTGAAGTTAGTCATTTTAGTCTAGTAACTTTACTCAAAAAGAATTTTAGTCCTTTAAGTTTGAAGTTGGTCATTTCTCTCTCTCTCTCTCTCTCTCTCTCTCTCTCTCTCTCTCTCTCTCAATATAAATATATATGAGTAAAAAAGTACTAAAAAACATTTGCATGTGAATAATGATCGTACATATTTACATAGTTATTATAACAATAATCTAAATATATTCAAGTTTACATTGACTGATGTAAATGATTTTTTGAATTGGATGTGCAAAATTTACCCTTCATACTATTACGTTAACCTATGTGAGTGCTCTAACCTTGCTATTATTAATTGAATATACCCTCTCTACTTGTAATAAAAAAAAAATTCTACAGCCATCTATGAGCTGAGCTCTCTAATTAATGATTTTCTGATGTACAATCTTATATCATGTGATGTCCGACCTCACTTGTTGCTGGTGTGCAATAACATGGCAATACTTAAAGTGATATTATTATAATTCATTGTATATGTGCCAAATATATATATATATATATATATATATATATATAATCCATACAAGTGTTTGAATGCATCGTATACACGTTTTCGCTTACCAAATACGCGGAAGTACTAGTGCACTACCGCATGAGCCTGTCATTTTGACGTGAGGGCGAAAGTAATGTTGTATTAATTTTTTTTTTCTTTGAAAGTAATGTTATACTTATATTGTATTCTATTGCTGTATTACATACTCTTTTGGTGGCCAAAATAACCAAATACCACATTTTCATAAACTTTTTAGCCAAAAGACACTATTTCATAAATAAACGGTGATCTATCACTTTTTCTAGTACTCAAGCTCACGAAACTCGAGTATCATATTTTCTAGTTCCACCGTGGCATGGCTGACATGGCATTTAGGATTAAAAAATGCCACTTAATACTTGAGTTTCATGGACTCGAGTACTGTGATATGGTATCCAAGTCCACTAAACTCGGGTATCAAGCTGGGTTGGCCGCAATTTATTAGGGGCATCACGCCAATTGATACTCAAGTTTCATGGACTCGGGTACTGCTAACACAATACCCGAGTCCATGAAACTTGAGTATTAATCTGTGTTGGCACTGCATCATGACAATTAATTACTCGCATTTCATGGACTCGAGTACTGTGTTAGCAGTACCTGAGTCCACTAACCTCGAGTATAATCTGTACGTGGTTTAGAAATCATGCATTAAAATCTTTATGTCCGTTTGATTTTTTACGTCCATATGCTCAAGTTCTCACTTATTGTACACTCTTAAATCCATTTGATTTTTTAGTGAACATTTTTTTTTTTGTTTGATAAGTTGATTTTGGTGAATGAAGCCAACAGTACCCGAGTCCATGAAACTCTTGTATTAATCTGTGTTGGCACTGCATCATGACGATTAACTACTCGTGTTTCATGGACTCGAGTACTATGTTAGCAGTACCTGAGTCCACTAATGTCGAGTATAATCTGTATGTGGTTTAAAAATCATGCATTAAAATCTTTATGTCCGTTTGATTTTTTACGTCCATATGCTCAAGTTCTCACTTATTGTACACTCTTAAATCCATTTGATTTTTTAGTGAACATTTTTTTTTTTTTTTTGATAAGTTGATTTTGGCGAATGAAGCCAAAACTTCATGCAAATGGGTTGAATATGCTCGATGGACAAGTCACAAGACCCATGAAACAATGCACAAGGTTTCCTCCATAACTAACAATGCACCATTTTAACAATTGCAGATTTGCAACAAACAACTTCAAAGTTAGTACAACTAACTTCAAATTAATAGTAAAAGAAACTCGAGTCATTTGTGGGAAAATTCTTTAATCCATCGATTAACCTTGGCATGATGCAATTATTTGTGAACAACATTATGAATTTGCAGTCAATTTTAGGGCCTTCTTAGCACCTGTGCTAGACTCTTAATTCTCATTCACTACTCACTAGTGTTGTGTCTTGAAATATTTAGCAGCCACTGTCCTGAATCCAGCATCCTTTTTTCCTTATTTTACAAAACTCAGCTAGTATTTGATAAGTACACAACCTACCAAAATAACCTACTACAAATAATTAATACAACCTACCAAAATAACCTACCAAAACTGTGCAATCATCTCAGCCCATGCTTGTTTGCTAAATACATGTCCAGTTTTATTCCCTCTGCGTACTTGGTCTAGCATTTGGTCAATAAAATATTGGTCTTGGGATGGAGTCCAATTAGCCCTCAAACTATCATTGATTATAAAGGAATCATAAGAAATTTCACAATTTGTTCACAGAAATATTCAGGAAAATCAGCCTATTGAAACTTTACCTCTCAACGTAAGCCACATTGAGAAGGGAAGAAATCCCAAAATGATATTCAATGTATGTGTAAGACCTTAGTAATCAAATTATTTAGATCAAATATACCATATATCACATAAGTCTCAAGCAATTGATCTATCAAGATTGGAATCTCCCTTAATAGTTGCTAATCCACTTCAAATTTTACAACCATCTCCATCCAAGCTGATAACTGCCTACAACATGATAAAGTACATAAGAAAGAGATTAAGATGTTAATGCCTCTACAAAATGAAAATGTGTGTAAGGCGGCCTTGAGTTTATATGATAAATGTGCCAATAACACAGGTATGAGAGGTCAGATCTTTTACAAAAGCCACAATTAATCTCAAAAACCTCAACACACTTCAATAAACCTTTTGAGATTGCATATGGAGGATAATTACATTTTCATCAATATAGTAGGATGGAAAAGAGAGAGTATTATTCTTCCCTTCAATGCATCATTCATCATCTCTGCATATATGAATAGACAAAAAATGACAATTAATCAGTGCTGAAAACATAGGCACAGTCAAAATGTAAATAATTTCATCGTTATTTATAATAAAATATGATAAATTCTAATATCAGTACGGGCCACAGATTGTCCACATTAGGGGTGTTTCGGTTCGGTTTCGGTCGGTTTTTTTTTTACTGGCCAACCGAAACTGAAATTTTCGGTTTGTCAAATTGTCAACCGAAACCGACCAAATAATTGAAACACCGTCGGTTTTGGTTTGTCTCGGTTTGTTTCGATTTTGGTCAGTTTGTTTTCGGTGTTCAGTTTTTGGGCCTGAATTTTGGGCCAGTTGGGCCTTCTGTTTTTTTTTTTCAAAAAATTTTCTGTTTGGGGCCTTTGGGCTTTAAAAAAAAAAAGTAATATTCAGCCCACTTGTTTTATAGCCCTTTTATGCTCTAATTAAGCCTATTTTAGAAACCTGTTTTGGGCCTATTTTAAGAACCAGTTGTGGCCCAAATTCGGGCCTTTATCTATTTTGGCCCATGGCCATCTTTAGGCCTTTTTTAACTTTCTGTTTTGGCCCTTTTGGCCCAGATTCGGGCCTTTCCTATTTTGGCCATTTTTGGGCCTTTGTCCAGCCTGTTTTGCATTTTACCTATCATAACTTGCTTTTGCTCAACATAAACCCAGATAAACCCAGCAATACACATTACAGTAGGTTCATCAACCAAGAAAAAAAAAAATTTCACAACCTGTTACAGATTCATAAATCCAAAAATACAACACATATGATAGATTCATAAATCACAACCTGTCATAAATTCATAACCTGCTTTAGAGTTATTATACTCATTAAAATACACATCACATATTCAACAATCAAAAAATAACCTGTGAACATGATATAACCTGTCAATAATACAATTGCACAAGCACAATTTGACAACACAAATTCACAAATCCAGAAATAATCTAGAGCAATTTCACCAGCACAATTTGACAACACAAATTCACAAAACCAGAAATAACCTAGAGCAAAAAATTTCTCTAGTGCTCAAAGGCTCAAATCTGAAACTTTTATAGGAAGTAGGCACCCATCAAATACAAACAAGAGTAAAAAAATAAACTGTACAACTCAAAATAAAATAACTAATGCAGATTTCATTACTTCATTAGTAAATATGTCAATGTCCACAATTCCACATATTGTCCATGTGTCAATACTTACATAATAGCATTATAGCCAAAGACTCAAAATAAATTGGCCATATGTCAATGTCAATGTCAACATATACTGTCCATATTTAATATTTGGCCAAAACTCAAAATAAATTGGCCATATGTCATAATATTGTTATTGCCTTTTGCCTATTGCCTAATATCCTATATTGTCTATGTATAGGCCACTGTCAAAACACAAAATAAAAGCCTATATATATATATATATATATATATATATCTATACGTAGGCCACTATCTACTAGTTTCTAATAACAAAAAGTATAAACATAATCAATACCATCCATCCAAACAGCAGAACGATCTTCAACCATCAACGTCAATAGGTGTTGGTGTGGACATGCCTAGTTCTGATGTTAATGCAGCATCACTCACAAGTTCTACAAACAAAAAATGAAAAAAACATAAAAGTTACTTGTACAATAAAACAATATATATGCCAAGAATCCAAGACATGCAGTTTTTTTTAATAATAATAGACATGCAAAATTTTTTTTAATAAATAAAGAAATAGAAATTAAATTTTTTTAATATAACAAATAATAGTTATACTTCCATCAAGCTTTTCAAACTCCTCAACATCATCCATCGGTTCGGTCGGCTCGGTGGATAAAAAATTGCCACCGAAAACCGAACCGAACCAAACCGAAATTTTTACATCGGTTCGGTCGGTTTGAATCGGTTTTTTCGGTTCCTCGGTTTTTTGCACACCCCTAGTCCACATGACACTCAAACTTGTGTAATGCAAGCTATAATTCTTTCTATGTTCTATTTGAATCTCTTCTAACAAAATGAGCTTTATAACTATACTATTAGAGGAGACCAATAGCAAGAATTCTATCACAATTACAACTGATTTTGAGGCTCCATTAACATCTATAAGTGTAGCGATAGTGCCTTGAGTAAAAGATGACTAATGAATAAGATAATGGGCAAAATGAATTGCTATTACAAAAAACTAGTGTCTTAGAGTGGAGTCTAAGTTTGCAGGAAGCAATGCTAGTATCATGTGGACTTACAAAACCAAGAGGAACAAAGCTATGAGACAGGCAAAACAACACAAGCAAAGTGCATAAATTTTTTTTTAATGTAATTTTTTAATACCTAGAAAATGAGTCTTCATCAGCTTTGTTGCTACCAATAGTATCATAGACCTTCATAATTGAATGAAACTAATTAAACTTTAGCTTCCATTTGGCACCAAATTTTAATACAAATTGAATAGAAGTTCAATACAAAATAAGAAAATAAGGTTCTGAATGTATATCAATTACATTGTGAGTAATAGCAACCAATGAAAAAAACAGTTTTCAATAATGTTGTAACACCAATCGGAACACACGTGATCAATTGAAACCTTAGTCTGGCAAAGTGGGCATAAGTTTGTGATGGTAGACCAGTTGTCAATGCATAGAAAACAGAACCTAAAATCACATGATGATGCTAGATAATGAAGTGAAATTTGCTACATGTCCAAGCAAATATAACTTGATAAGTGGATAGTGGGGGAGAGGGAAAGTAGCTTATAGTATAAATGCCATAGTTGGTCCTTAAAATTTTATCCAATTTTTCTTAAGTTTTAAAAATACATAATTGAATGGCATATAGCATGCATTTTGATCTAATGGCATATATCATGCATTTTGTTTCAAGTTGCATTTAGAAAGATGCCACGGTTCAAACTTAGCGTACCTAGTCCGCGAGATCACCATTCATCAGAGCCCTGTTCCACTTAGGGCATGTTCTTCAGTTATGCCCCTCTTGGTCACACAACCCGCATTACACCTTCCTCCCACCCTCCTTCCATGGTGTGGTTCTAGGCCATTTCCCGGTCTCGTCCATCTCATTCTTGATTCGTGTTGAGATAGGGCGACCTTTCTCCCTGATCAATTGGGGGCTAGGGAGGACCCTTCGAGTTTCTTTAGGATCTGACCATGATAATCTATCTTTCAACGCAAGGAAAACGAGAGCATAACTCCGAAACAGTGCGTCCACGCTATAGCATAGGTCAATGTACTGCTCTGTATCATGTCGATACCTAATACAAACTGCAATGACACGTGAACATGGTATCTTGTATAGTTTCCATTTCTGACATGTGCAATTTCTTTGCAGCAGATTAACTCTATGTGTGTGATCCCCATGTCCAGCACTCCCTGGATTATGCGATGTATCTACTTGATAAGATTGTTGTTGCGCGCTCAATCTCGTCACCCTATAATGCTCCGCCTTCGCCCTATTTCTCATGAAGATATCTAAAGCATATTTACACCATTTTTTCCCAAATTCAACTGCTCTATGCTCTAATTGCAACGATCATCGAAATAAGCATTCAGTTTGAACCATGTGTATTTCACCATTGTCGTAATGGGCAGACTACGAGCACCCTTTAGAACACCATTGAAGCACTCGGAGACGTTTGTAGTCATTGCCCCATAACAATAACCTTGTCAAAAGTTAGAGCCCATTTTTCTTTGGGCACATCCTTCAGATATCGATGTGCATCCTAGTTCACATTCTCAATTAAATCGAAGGTCGCATTGAACTTTCGCTCCTGGGTAGCACTTGCTGCCGTCCAGACTAGATTCTTTAAAGTTTCAATGTTCCATCTAGTGTTGACGTTACTGCATAGATGACGAAGGCAGTAATGATGTTCTGTCATGGGAGGCTGCAAAAAGTCTCGATTAGTGTCTCTGAAGATAGCTTGTATCCCAGGGTGTCTGTCAGATATGACACACAGGTGTCTCCGATCAGTAACATACCTTCTTATACAAGCTAAGAACCAACCCCAAGTTTCTGTGCTCTCGCTCTCGGCAACGGCAACGACGAAGGCTAGTGGATAAATCTTATTATTAGCATCTGTCGCCATAGTAATCATCAATTTCCCTCTATATTTTCCATAGAAGTGGGTTGCATCAATGTTAATCACAGGCCTACAGTTCTTAAACCCAATAATACATGGACAAAATGCCCAAAATACGGATTTGAATGTGCAGGTTCCCCCATTCATAATTAACGTCCACTATTAACTTATACTTTGTACCCGGACTTGCATCTTTAAGTCCTTCCAAAAAACGCAACAACTCTGCATAAGACTCCTTAAAATCCCCGTATATAGCTGCAATGGCCTTTTGTTTGGCATCCCAAACCTTGTATGTGAACTATAATGATTACGTTAGAAATGAATACAAGTTAAATAAGATGAAGAAAATATTCCTTTCTCTTTATTTCTTTTGTTTCTTTTCTTTTTCAATTTTATTTTTCATAACATAAGGTATTCATGGGTTTTGGGAAAAAAATATCATGCTTATACTTCACAAAAGACTGATGTCTCTACATAGTACTGAAAAAAGAATGCAAGTTAAAGAATACTTTGCAGTGAGATACTTCGTGTTTTAAGTTTGCCAAAGCAACGTGGCATAAGTTCTTTATCTTATAGGCAGGGTCTTCTTGTATATAGCGCTCAAGTACGTATGCTAGGAACACCGAATCAATCATCCGACCATCATGAGCATTCTGTATTTTGTCTCACGTGTGGGGGCCCTTGCATTTTGCAATCTTCCAGACATTGTCTCCCTTACAACAGATCGCACGGACTAACCATGGACAGGAATCATCCTCACAACTCACCGTAAGCTTCTCTGTGTCTGAATGCTCAGTTTTGAAGCTAAAATTCTGTTGCAGTGTGATGTGATATGATAAAACGCAACTCCAATTGTCCATGGAGATCGTCCAGAACAAGCGGCATGCTCAAGACGAAGTAAGCTGTCTCGGCATGCTCAAGACGAGGTAAGCTGTCTCGGCATGCTCAAGACGAGGTAAGCTGTCTCGGCATGCTCAAGACGAGGTAAGCTGGTAAGCTGCCTTGAAGTCCTTAGGACGAGAAGTTATGGACGACGCGTGAACACTTAGACATTTATGAAAGTCTGAAGCATCTTCTCATTATACGAGTAACCTCCAGTGACCGTTGCGCACTAAAAAGGGTAACTCCTAAACGGTTGAGGAAGTTATATTGAAATACAAACCTCCTAAAATCAAGGGGAGGTTACAAATCCAATAACCGCTCTTAAGACACTATATAAACGTTAGTCCAGACCAAGAAAAGGTACGTGAAAATCATTCCCAAAAAATTGGAACTTGAAAATACTTGAGAGAAAAACTGACTTTGTCATCGGAGGGTTATTGGCCGGCAACCCCGGTCACCTTTGATTTTCTTCTTTCTTCTTCAGGCTACCAAGATCAACCGCGAGCCCTATCAAACCCGAAGCATCCAGCCTACTGATTTTCTTTGCATCATCACAGTGCGTACCAAATTAACGCATGTTGCACCGCCAATTTACTCGCGAATACCATTCCTTTCATTGGCTGCTCCCCAGGCGTCCAACTTGATACTTCCGCTTGCATAGCCGATGATGGATCAAACATATTATTCCAAGTGCTTTTGGTGAAACATTTCGGCATAGGATCAGGACCAGGGCATGTGTCTCTATTCTCTTCTACAACCACATCCTCAATATGATCAACATCCTCATGTTCACCCATGGTATCTAGGAGCTCCTCGAAGTCATCCTTAGTAACATCAATATGGGTTGCATCATCACCAAATCTGTGATCATCTTCATTTTCAGATATGCCCCCATGCAACTCATCATGAGATAAATGCTCTCCTTCATGCACTTCCTATGGCCCTTGCTCCTCCTCAATGTGTGAAGCATGGGAAAATCTAGCAATATGAGTGGCATGTTCTTCAACCCAGTTTTTTTCGTGCTTGCCCTGGAATGTTATCTTGTAAAGTTCAATTGAAGTATCAACATTATCTGATACGCCTTGCTTCATCCCAAACTGTCAGAGAACACGTTCGGGGTGATGGCCTTCAACCTCCCAAAAATGTATAAGCAGCACGATGGACCTCCATATGTGTTGGCCTGTCGTACAATATACAGACAGGGAACCCAAGTAATCTCTATATGGCTCCCAGACAATCTACAATGATCCAACATATGCAAACAACCATGTTAACAATATAATTAGAGAAAAATGTGTAACGAATGTGAACAATACATGCCAAAGTGGTAAAATGGTGTAAGGCACGATACCTGATTTGGCCTTAGCGAAGCAAGCAACACACGATAGGCGCGTATGACGTGCATTGGATGATCAGTTGTTATCTTAGCCCCTTTCCATCTACCGAACAACACACACATAACCTTCATATTAGTTACTTACATCATTCCCATGCGAAAAAAGTTAATGCGGAAATGTAAAACAATAACTATTTGAAGATCCTACATGCCTGATAGCAAGTGGACCTGAGGGCAGTGCCTGCTGTGGATGCCTCATCATAAGACATATGTGTGGAAACATCGCCCACGCCCACAACTGCACTAACAGCAGTGCACCGCCAATTTGCTTGGCTGTCTTCTCTGATGCATTCCAGAGGTGTCTATATAGCCAACTTAGTTTTGCATTACCCCAACTATAATTCTTTCCGTTGTTGATTGGATTGAAAAATTGTAAATACATGATTGAGAGCCGTTCGCCAGACTTGTCTATAAACAACATACTACCTAACATTTGGAGTATGTAAAACCGATCATACTGCTGCACACGCTCCTCAGTGGCGTCAGTAGGGAAAGGGTTGCTAAACTTCTCCTCGAGCCATTTGGCTTTTATCCTTGGCCCTTCCAACGCTGAAGTGTTCTTCTTTGTACTTACTGGTCTTTCCGGTGGACGGGGGGTACCTAGCAATTCGATGCACAAGTCACGCCAATGGTCCATATGGGTAAATCCCACCACCGGCAAGCCATATACAGGTACCCCCATTATGACCTCTATGTCTTGTAGCGTGATGGTCATCTCACCGTGGGGCAAGTGGAATAAGTGTGTTTCTGGCCGCCATCTCTCCATTAAAGCTGTGATCAGTGCATGGTCAAGGTCCACATGTGCGACCCGAAGTAGCCCATCTAACCCCGTATCTGTGATATAAGTGGCAATCTGTGGATCTAACCCACCCTCAAACAGACCTTTATCTCGGTGACGACAAGTCAGTACACTTGGCACTTCCTGCAAATAGAGCAGCTTAATATTAATAATTACACGTAATAATTACACTTCAAACATAAATGCCCAAAATCTTTCTACTACATATATTGACTACGATTTTGGACACAAGTGCATACCTCGCCTGCCAAAAGAGCATCCCAAAGCAAACTTGAACGATGTAAAGGTTGCCTCGTCAAGACAGTCCCTATTGAGGGTCCCGCTCAATGTGAGTCCATATCTAGCATAAATTAAAGGTGATTGGCCCATTAGCATATTCATCAAATACCCATAAGCACTTAGTTTAATACATACACACATATATATACGCACACAAAGAAAGGAGATACATTTTATGGCCTTGTTCCTAAGCCACTTGCATTAGATATTAAAATGAACGAATACAAATATATTTTCTTTTCTCAGGTAATTAGTCCCTCAAAACCAGCCAAGCCAATATAAGCAGCGCTGACCTCCCTTGGTCAATCCCAACAACTACCAAAGCAATCAAGTTCAACAAGTCTACACACAACTACCAATTTAACAAATAAAGAAACATAATTCAACACCCCCTTCACAAGCCCATGACCACCATTAAAATCAGCCCTAACAGTTTGGTTCAACAAGGATTCTATAAACCACACTTATCCCAAAACTCTAATAAGGAAACTGTTCAAAGTATTTTGTTTTCCCAAATCTCTAAAGCAACCAAACCAAACAAAGCATTACAAAGCCAAACGAGCATTACAAAACCATAAATAGGAAAAACTAGTAGAGAATTTAAGATGCGTTAGAGCAACCTCTTACAATTTTTCTTGAACCACACAACAATCACCTATGACCTATCAAGTAATCCAGCCACATCTTTCATAACCAAACTTAAGAAAACGTAAAAATCTAAGACTATACTCAAAAACCCACCTAATAAAAATGTAATTTTTAAAACCCACATAAAGTCTGCAACTTAAAATTTTGTAATCTTAAACAGAAGTGTAATTTAAAAACTCATGCAAGTGTAAATTAGAAAGAAACATCGTCCAACTTTATAAAACATATTATTATAATCTAAACCAACCAAGCAATTTCTCATTCTAAAACATATCACAAAAAAAAAATGAAAAAGATAAGAAATCAATTAGAAATAGGATTGGTTTTTTCAACTAATAAATTCATTTATCAAGATTGCAGCTTCTCACATTAAACAGCCAGACCTTACTAAAAGGTGCCAACCAATTGAGCTGCAAGGAACTTCACATGTGTTCAAATATTCAAAGCTAACAAATATTTATCTTCTGCAGCCCATAGTGCACAAAACTAGTTCTTTTTTTTTTTTAATTAATTTTTTAAAGTAAAACTAGTTCAAATATTGTTAGATTGTTGACTACATATCCAGGCTAGTAGCAAATGAAATGCAAATATAAACTAACTACAAATAGAACCCACACAATCAATCACCATGAAAGCTAGCATGATGGTCGAAAATCATCAAGCTTTAATATAAATATTTAGAAGAGCAAATAGACCATATCAATATTTGTTCCTGTTGTTTCAGTTGCGGCTTTACTAATAACAGCAGGAGTTAAAACTTAAAATCTAGAGTTTTTTAGTTATTCAAGCACAACTTTTCCTATCAAATATTGAAAAATACTTCTAGTCATTTCAAGTCCAACCACAAAGCTAAAACCTAAGCATGTCATTTGCAAGATATTCAATTTAAATCACGGTTTCTAGAATTTACATTTGTAAAACACCAGCCATCATCAAGGATGTTAGATTACATGATGAAATTCACAATTTCCTAACTTAAACCTTTTGGGAAATTTTGTAATCTTAAACAAAAGTGTAATTTAAAAACTCATGGAAGCGTAAACCAAAATTTTCAAAAAAATTACCAAAATTTGGGTGTGAGGTCACCGATGAGAGGAGAGTTCTTGTTTTCCCCGCCGATGAGATGCGCTTGTTTCCGATGGAGTGAGTGCGAGGTCGCCGACGAGAGAAGAGTTCTTCTTTTTTGCCACCGATGAGTTGCGCTCGTCTCCGGTGGAGTGAGTACGAGGTCACCGACGAGCGAGTCTCCGGTGGAGTGAGTGTTTGGGGTTTGCACGTTTGGGTGTGAAGGAGAGTGAGAGTGTGCTCAGGTATGTGAATGGTGAGTGAGGAATGAGAGTGAAATAAAGTTTGAATCTTTTGGGGTTTTGGTGATTGATACTCGAGTTTAAGGGACTCGGGTACTTCCAAGACAGTACTCGAGTCTACAACGCTCGAGTATTAATCTGTAGGATTTTGGAATTCTACTGGAGATCCATACTCGAGTTTAGAAAACTCGGATACTACTAACGCAATACTCGAGCTTCTTAAACTCGAGTATTACATGGCATTTTTATGCCACCTCAACATGGGACACGGTGGCAGAACTAGGGGGTACTCGAGTTTACTGTACTTGAGTACCATTTAATACTCGAGTACAGTAAAAGTGATACTTTGCCATTTATTTTCGAAACAGTGCTAAATTGCCACTAATTTACAAATGCGGTATTTGGCCATTTTGGCCCCAAATTATATCTTTATGTTAGAGCATTAGCAGCCAAGTGGCCAAAAAAAGTTCTATTTTACCCCTCAAACCTACTTTATTTATTTTACCATCTCATTTTATAACTCTCCAACATCCTAGTTTCTATTTTTACCTGCATCGTCATAAAATAATTTAAACTTCCTAATAAAATAAATGTAAAACCATCCTCTCCCTCTCTTCTTCCCTCTCCTTGATCTCTTTTTTTTCTGTCTCTTTTTATCATCCCCAAACCCAAACACTGAAACTCAGCCACCACATCCTAGATTAAGCTAAACACCGAAACTCAACCACCACCAACAACCAAAACAACCACCATAATCACCCACACCAACCACAAACCACCACCAAAAACCTAAAACAAAAATCCACCACAAACTCCTCTGCCACCACAGACCCACCCCAATAAAACCCACCCCAACCACCTTGGCAAACCCCTACCGCCATGAACCTACAGACCCACGGCAACAACCCACCCCACCACTACGACAACAACACACCTCACCACCACAGCAACACCCCACCACCACGGCAACACCATATGCAAAACCCACAAGAAAATAAAATTAAAAAATAGGGAGGGAGAGAACCCAGGGAGCAAACTCTAGTGATCAAAAGCCACAACCAATGGCAAGCGAAAGCCATGACCCATGACAACAAACCCAGGCGAGCAAAATGTCACCTTCAAACTCTACCATCGCCGCCATCGCCTTCAAGCTCCATCCAGCACCACGTCCACCAGTTCAATTACAAGCCCAGCCACGGAAACCAAAGCCCAAGCACTGCCAAAACAACCCAGCACCACTGAAACAACCCACCAGCCCACCACTACACAAACCCAACACCACACAAATTGCCAAATCTGTGGGTAGAAATGCCAATTCTCTGTTTTTTATTATTATGTTTTAGCCTCTATAATAATGCTGATCCGAAGAGGGAGGAAAGGAAGAAGAGAGTCTAAGTGAGGAAGATAAGAGAGAGAGAGAGAGAGAGAGAGAGAGAGATGAGTGCAGTTCGTGATTGAAGAGGGAGAAGATTTTTCTATTAAAATAATATTATTTTTTTTACATCCAAGTGAATAGTTGGTTCTATATATAAGAACCAACTATTCACAGATTGCAAAATAATTTAGATACACATCCCTAGATGGAGCAAGGTTTTTGAGTAGTGCTCTTACAAAATATAACCTCCTAAAAGTTTGGGAAAAAAACAACCAACCATCCCCTTATTTTGCTTTAGAGTTTAGACATAAACCTTCATTAAATTAGATAAACATATTCCCAAATCATTTCTCTATCTTACAAAATCTAACCTCTTAAGAAAACATTATCTAATATACTATCTTTCAAATTAAAATTTAAGATAATTATTAAAAAATCTTAAAGTTTGGGAAAATGACAATCACTTATCCCCTTATTTACTTTAAGACACATAACCTTCATTTAAATAAAATTATATTACATCTGTTACCCTGAACACTAAAATTTTTTTCAAATTTTTATGTTCTTTTTCTGGTATCTTTGGAACATGAACTACCTGGGAGACTTCAATGTTCTCTATGTTGATTGGATGACTCAATTTATTGGTAGCCTATTTTTTTTAATTCTCTTCACGATGACCAATTGGCAAGCCAGCAGCATAAGACAATATTATAAGACAGGATATTGTTAATCATATATGCCACTAATTAATGCATATATGATCTTATAGGGGACCCTAAGTAATAATTCTAAGGACGAAGTTTAGCTACAAAACTGGTTATAACTTAAGGCTATAAACTCACTCAATAAAATAAATATTACAACATATTTGAAAATCTAACCGTTGAATTGCATATTCTTTACACCCTTAATACAGATGTTAAATTTTGTGTCAATTGAATATCATTTACTATATGATTTATAAGCTTATATTTTGTACATAATTTAAAATTACAAAAACTTGCAATTTAAAAAATTTATTGATGACATAGCTATTTATCTTTAATTTTCTTGAAATTTTGCAAACATGGAGGATATAAGAAGAAGATGTAATCCAATAGTGGATTTTTTTAAAATTCACCTCGAATTAAAAGATATTAAGTAAGTTTGTAGCCTTACAACTAATTTTTTAACTAAACTTTGTTCTAATCCTAATTACATACGTGATTGGACCATGGATCTGTGATGCATGAGCCTAAAGAGATACATACTTTGCAGGCAAGAGCCGAAAGCGTCCTTGTTATCAAGCAAATAAATCATGTTTTTTATTATTATTATTATTATTATTATTATTATCAAGCAAATAATGCTAAACAACGATCGCTCATGATAATTAATGATATCCAATACTGAGAGAATGAGATAAGATGGCAATACTAGAACTAAGGAAAATTATTGTATACTCCCAGAGTACCATAAATGCGTACTCCCTCATCTCACATGAATGGTAGGTCTCACTAACTAAATTCATGGTGGGTCCCACTAATTAAATTCATAGTGAGACACACCATTAATGTGAGAGGAAAGAGTACGCATTTATGGTAGTCCGGGAGTACCTAATAATTTTCCACTAGAGGTAATTTTGACATGTTTTGCTTACCAAATATACAGAGTACTACCACATAATTAAAGCGCATTATTTTTTTTTTCACTTAGTTTTTTAAGAAAGATATCGATAGGGTTAATCACTTGGTCCATTTGGATTGAGGGATAAAGAAGGGAAGTAGAGTAGATTTGACCCAAAATTAGCATATTTTCAACCAAATCTACTCTACTCTCCTAAACTCCCCCTCTTCTCCCTCAATCCAAACAAACCCTAATTGTAATGACACAAAGCATTAGTCTGAAACTGTGACTAAAATGATAAAGCAAGCAAAAAGACAAAAAAGGCTTAAACTTTACAAAGCATTAGACAAAAGACTATCTTTTCACACGAATTGGCATACAATTACAAAGACATAGATAGAAGGTTGGACTCTATGCTGAGTTATGCCAAGCTTCTTCCTCAATTGAGTTTATAGATAACGGAGTTACAAAGTTATATTTTACAAACAGTAAACTCAATTATTCAGTCGACATTCATCGTACCACATAATTAATACACTATTTACTAAATTAGATCTTGTGGGTGATTCTCAGCGTTTAGCCTCATCTGTCTCTCTTCCTGGATATTAATAATCTTCATCACTAATATATGATTTCCTGGACTGTAATTGAGATGAGGATCATACGCTGATAAGGGTATAGAGACACCTTGACCTGGCAATCGTTAAACAACCCCCAAATAAGTTTTTGAGTAACTATTTTTGAGTTTGGTTTTTTAAAACAACCCCCAAACAAAGAATTTTTATAGGCCCCTCATAAATGCGTTTTATACCTCTTAAGTTTTTCAAGCTAGCTTTATTTATAGGATCTCCACTTTGCCCTCAACATTCCAGCCACTTCCAAGATTAGGGTTGCGACTCTCATGATTAGGGGTGTCCACAGGTCGGTCCAGGTCTGGTTTATGCCCAACCCGCAACCGACCCGTTTACATCGGGTGAAAAGGCTGAACGACCCGCCACCAACCGCCGACGACCTCAGGTCAAGTTGGATTGGTCGGCCTTGGTCTGAGTTAGAATCACCGGACCTTCACCGGATCTAAGCAAAAATAAAAATAAAAACCTCAACATCAAGCTCAGATTCGAGCAAAAATCACCAGATCTAAGCAAAAATCAAAGAAAAACCACAACTTCAAGCTTAGATTTGAGCGAAAATCATTGGATCTAGGCAAAAATCGAAGCAAAAACCACCATATCAAGCTCCGATTTGAGCGAAAATGTCTTTTCATCGCCAGATCTAAGAAAAATCGGAGCAAAAGCACACGTAAGTCTGAGCAGATTCTTCATCTCACCGTCGGATCCAAGCAAGAAAATCCAGATCTTCACCGGATCTAACCAAAAACTACCAACTTCACTGGAATATCAATGAATCTGAACGAATCTAGGAACTCCGGCCTTCTTTCATGGGTTTTGTCGGTCGGATCAGGTATATCGGATTTTGAGGAAGAAAACCCGCCATCCAACCCGCCTCAGTCGGTTTTTGGTGGCGAAGAACCGTCTCCGCCTATAACCGGCGTCGGGTCGATCCGGGCGATTTGGGCGAGTGGGTCGATTCCCGGGTTCCCGTGGACACCCCTACTCATGATATGGAGACATGTATCATTAGCTTAGATTTAGGTCACCCTTTTTTGCTTTCACTTATTAGATGATGCTCCCTGATTTATGGGTCTGTTTTGCTTTTGGTCATCTGTTTTGTCGAGAGAGTATACAATTTTTTTTTTTTTTTTTTTTTGGAGTAAACAAGAGCAATTCATTAACTAAAAAATAGACAAAAAAGCAGTTACGCTCAGACGAGGTTCCCACAGCATCAAGGCTAGCCAAAAGAGCAACATCAACTAGGGGGGAAACGAAAAATAACAAAATCTTGAGAAAGTACGGTGTCTCTTCTAGCAAGAGCATTAGCACACTTATTTGCTTCCCTATAGCAGCTATGCTGGATTCAGACTCTCAGGATCTTCCGTAGCCCATCTTTGCAATCAGCAATAATTACATCGTTACTATTAGACTTCCCCTCATCTTTCATTAGCAGATCAATCACAAGCTTCACATCCAATTCAACCAACAGTTTAGCCAAATTTAACTCAATGCACAGGTTGATCCCATCCCGCAATGGCCACAGTTCTGCTGCCGCTCTGGTGGTGTGTCCAATTGCTCTAGCATAGCCACTCATCCTCCCCACTGGAATTTCGAATGATTCCACCTCCACCAGCTCTGCCCGAATTGCCTAAGGAGGAACTGTCAAAATTCAACTTGAACCAATTTGCTTGCTGGAGTACCACCGCACCTGAATGGAACTTACAAGGCATCTCAGCCTTTCATTGGCTAATGTTTCTGCCCTGAGAGGTCGATGGGTGGTATGGTCCCTAAAAATCACCCTGTCCCGCCAGAACCATAAACTCCACACTCCAAATGGGAAAATACTACCCCAACTAATGTCAAAAATAGACGCCTTGTGTGCGGTACAATTAATTCGGAGCCAGTCTGAGAGATTTACCGTAGAATAAGCTGGGGTGGATAGAAGGGGTAAAGGAATACCAAAAGGTCCGAGCTTGGGGATAGTCCCTCAGCGTGGGTAATCGATTCCCTTGTAGCATTACAAACGGGGCAGGAGGAAAGAATTCTTAAGCCTCTAGCAATAAGGATTTCTCTTACATATGGAACCAACAATTTACCTTTTCAAATTAAAGTACGAAATTTATGAAAACATCCGATATTCGTACCAAAGTTGAAATGCAAATACCCAATTTTCAGAACATGCAGATTGCAGAGTTCCCTTTTTTTTTTTTTTTTTTTTTTTGAGTGAGAAAAATCATACCCAAAATGAAAATGTTAGAACGCCAATCACAGTGTCCATTGTAAGCAAGCATTCATTACAGCATACAATACCCTTCTCCCCTCCCCACCCGACTCTCACTCTCATGCCCCTCCCCATGAATGGAGGACTGAAGATGCTACAAATCCCATAAAAGCAGTTTGAATATCTTGTCTCCATGTAACTTTATAATCTCTTCAAACTTTTCTTTCTAGCATCCATTTTCTTTTTGTCAGCATGAGCTTTTGCCAACCCACCTTCCTTCTTTTGAGTAGTGGGTGCTGCTGCTGCGGCTGCAACTGTAGACCCACTAACTCCTGTATCTGTTGCTGGTGCAATGACCGCTTGCTGCTCTTTTCCATTTCCTCTTGTGGATGTTGTAGAAGGAGCCAATGGGGATGGGCATGGCAATGGCAATGCCGCACCTGGCGTTGTACTCTTCTGGTCAGCATTAAGAACCGAGGTGTTAGTCTGGTCAACATTCAGAGCAGTAGTGGACTCAGAAATAGCTCCTGATTTGAACTTGGGCTTTGGTTTAGCATGGATCCCGGTGTAAATCCTGCATAAGAGTTAGAGAACATCTTCAGACCAAATTTACTCAACAAGAAAAATCGTATTTCAAAGGTTCTATATGTAAAATTATACCATTTTTTACCAGAAGAGAGAAAAATGCCAACCTACATGCTCGAACTACAGTCCAGAAACCTTTCATGTAAATTATATGTTTTATCAAGGTATTTATTTCACAGAAGAAATATGGAATTTATAACAGTGAGGGCTGGCACGATCTATTGATCTATAATAAAGTAAGTTCAGGTCCTTGAAAGACAATTCTTCTCCAAGTTTTCCAAAACCTTACAGATCCAAAGGGTATCACATTGATTTACAGGTGACACAATTTTAAAGTTGACAATTTCCATTTGTTCACATAAACAGCCATTATTTCAAGATGCCAAATCCATTTTAAGCATGTATAACCAGAATTGGCCCAATACTTTAAAAGATTGAAGAAAGTATAACCATAAGCTAGAAAAGGTATTACACATGGCTCAATAATAACAAAAGCAATAGAAGAACCAACCAGAAAACAACGATTTTGCCCTACCACCTCTTAAAAGCTAGACAATCAGGTGTCCCTAAGAAGGAACAGATTAGTGATCCAACAAAAGGCATTCCGTAGCCATATCCACTCTGAGACTAAGTCTGTCTGAATAAACTAATAAAATTTTGACACAGAAATGTGTTCACATATACCACAACATGAAGTAGATATCATTGTGGGAATGACTGACCTGGCATGTCTAGCATACTCCTCATAATTCTCAAGCAGCATCTTGCCAGCTTGTTCATTCAACGCCGATTCTGGAAATGGTTCGATCAATAAACACCTAACTACCTGTTATCACAACTTAAGAGTCAAACAAACCAAACCTCAACAGAAAAACCCAAAGATCTCAACCTGAATGCAACTAGTTAAATTTTTGAAACAGCTCTCCACAAACAGATAGGCAAAAGAAGAGAGACTAAAATTATATTTTACACTAAACAGCCAATATGGAACCTACAATGAGAACATGTCGTAGACCAAGACTTGGATTCCAATCTTTTTTCAGTGTGTTGACACAAATCTCACCATTGGTTGCAATGTTCGGGTGGAAAATCTTTGTCAGGAAGTAACCTACAAAATCAACAGCCAAAAATCTAAAATGTCAAGATGAAGAAATATACAAGCAGTTAAATCAAAGAATTCAGGTAACTGTAAGGATTAAGGTATGTCAGTTAAATCTTCAACCTAAAAGTGAATTATATGAGCAGTTAATCAAAGAATGCATTCCATCCAAAAAAAAAAAAAAAAATCCTTGCCTCCATCAAAGGTTCACCCTTGAAATTAAGTTAATTACAGGTACATTGGTCTTACTCATAACCATACTAAAACCATAATAACAAGTGCCAACAAACCTTTGGGAGGAGAGTGTGGAAAGTCATGAGACAATACTAACTTCATGCGGAAAACACCATTTTCATACGGAGTCCCAGCTGCAAGGTCAAGAATACTTATTAAGTTTGAAGCCTTAACACTGCCTCAAAATTCTAAACTTTCAAAGATAAAACTACATGCCTGGGCCTTCAATGTCTGCATATATGGTCGAAAAATCATCATCATTAACACCTACTTTGATTCCCTCAGGGGGAGATTCATCAAGATTCTTCAATTCCTTTGCAAGTTGCTTTATAACATTTGGTGGAAGATTTTCATTAGTTGCCTGAAAATATGACATAATCAAAATGTTTGTCAAAGGAATTCAACAATGCAAAAGTAAAGAAAAGTATATGACAACATGTTTCCAGCATCACAAGCTCAGAGAATTTTTTCCTAGAGAAAAAAAAGAAAAAAAGAAAATGGATGAATGATAAAAGCAAATTGATAACCCTTTTCACTTAAGAATAGGACACTGTGCTCCATAAACAGTGAACAGTTAAGTTTCTCATGTACCATACAAACCATATAGTGATTGTTAGACAACAATCATACATCGATGCAACCCTCTGATTTGTGCAAACTACCAAGACAACCATGAGCCTATTGTACAAAACCAACAAAATAATACAGTGGACAACCAACAACAAGCTCATTTTTAGTTTGTTCTATGTTTAAAGTATGCATATCAGTGTCACGGAGCTTATCTATGCACTTTTCAAGTAAACAGGTAAGCAGTGCATTCCTTTATAAAGTATATAAATCAGACTATCAGAAGTACAAAACTTATAAATTTCTAACAAAGAAATTAAGAAATACCATTTGTCCCAAATAGAAAGGGAATGCTTATCAAAGCTAACAAGAAATCGATGCCTTGGCAAATTATGTGTCAACTTTTGAAGTTTCTGTTCAAAATAAGCAGCCACAGTCAAAGGGACCTGCAAACAAATAATATCACACATAATAATAATAATAATAATAATAATAATAAATGATATCACACTTTATATAATAAACAATGAAGAAAACAGGCAACAGGAAATTAATCAAAAGTTGCTAGCACTCAAAGGTTTTCATTTATGTTGAACACAGACACACCCGGCACAAGCCATAACTGGTGTCCAAAACAACTAAAACCGCAGAAAGCAATCCACTTAAAGGTGTCAATGTGGCTAGCGCTGCCCCCCCAAACAACAATTAGCAGGATCATAACCCAAACATCGAGACTTCTAGTTTCAACAAGTACACGGGCATACAAGGTGATGAAGCAGCCCACCCTAAACTAAATTATTTGGTGCCCCCTCAAGAAAAACCTTACATTTGGTAAAGAGCAAAATTTAAGTGGGAGATGCAAGATCCATTCCTAAGCAACTAGGTCAAAAGTATGAGCAAACTTGCATCAAGAGTTTGACATTAAAATCTAGAATAATCACAATCTCATCAAATAGAAACCTACAATGTCACCAGTGGTTATACTAAACAATTCACTCAACCACAACTTTCCTAAGTGATCACACATTTTATGTCATGATTGACCAGTGATCTTGCATGTTATATATTGATGTTGGTACACCAACTGAACAGTTTTCATTTTCAAAGGGCCCTATATCACAAAGCTTTAGTATGAAAAATTATATGAACACAAGAATAAAAATTTGTACAACTTCATATTTCCTAGAATGCACTAGTGAGTATTTCAAATGAATATAATGAAATCTGATGTGTGAGCCCCTCTGAAAAATTTGGGTCTAGAAATAAATGAGTTCCCCTGGAGAAGAATCAATTCCCAGAAAAAAAATCATACTAAATACTTAAAATTCTGCGGTCAAACAGAAGCCAAAAAAAAAAGACACAAAATTTTCTTAAAGAAAAGGTTTGTCTACTTCAAATTATAAATAAAACAGAATGAACCATCCTTCAGTGTATGTATATATATATATATAAGTAAATAAGAACTTTCTTATAAAAGAAAGGTCACCTTCAGTCCACAAGAAGTATACAGCATACTGGCAGGACATGCAGAAAAGTTACAAATTACAAGAGTCTAAAAATTCTAAAAAAACCCTAGAACCTAAACAGGCCAACCAAACCGCCTTTAAGTGTCCTGGGCTAATAGACAGAAACTGCCTTAAGTAATTTAAAGATCTAAAATCACTCCGCTGTTATTCTTTTACTTATTACTATAACTTTGTCCTTAATGGAACCTTCACAATTATGGAAAGATAACCGGCAAAAGCTCATGTAAGATAAAATCCTATGACCTATCATTCAATGTATCATCACAAAGAAACAAACTTGTTAACTGAGACATGAATTCGAACAAATATGAGCTGGTTAAATATTAGAATGGAGACACCACTACTTAAGAAAAACTTCTCATTCAATGTTATGAATTTCCTCACTTCTTTAAAAAATAAATAAAAAACGACATTTTACCAATAATTTTTTTTTATCGTTAACTAGGATTTGAACAAACAAAAAACTCCATATTCAAGGTAGATATGGTACTTGCAGCTAGAAGTTCTTGCTTGCATCACCAAAATCAAGGAATCATATCATAGTTTTTGTTTTTGATTTTACATGTTCTAGCTCTTTTTGTAAACTAGCACGCACACATTTATTCCCTCTTACCTATTTCTTCTCAATTATAAGCTATGAACTGTTAACAAAAAAATTAAGCAAAAAGAAAGTGCATATGAAGATCCACATATCCCATATTTCAGGTAAGAGATAACTAGAGCCAAATAACCCAGATATCAAGTGCAAGTAAAAAAAAAAAAGTCATAATTTCAAAAAAGAAAAGAGAGACGCACCCAAGCACTCAACACAAAAGTTTGTTAAAACAGAAGTCTTGTAGTTTCAACGAAGCCCAATTATAGCATATTCTTCTGACATAGTATCAAAACCCTAAAAGACTAGTCCCAGAATAAGTACATCCTCAGTGCGCACACACATACACTAAACCGATTAAATAGAACCAAATTACAAACTTTTCCACTCCATCTGATTAAAAGTACACAAGAACCAAATAACCCATTATTCCCAAGAGAGAGAGAGAGAGTTTGGAACTTTGAAACTAAAACCCACCTCAGACAAACAACCTTGTTATTTATGAAGCAAGAAAAGAACCTTAAAGAAATATACACAAATGCCAGATCAAAACCCTAATAATGCTCAAAGAACAATCCAAGGATCCCACATTACCCATCTCACAAAGAAAGAAAAACCAAACACGCAAGACATCAATTGAAAAAGAGGAAGCATATTCATTGAGTGAAGAATCGATCAAATCAAACTCCACACAACATTTTCACTCAACACAAAACCCACTTTGATTATGCCCAAGGAAAAAAAAAAAAAAGCAATCACATTTACAGTTCCAAACACACCCATTTGCCCAGAAAAAATAATTAACAAAGAAAAGCACAACAATTAAACAAAACCCAGATGAGAAAATTAAAGAAAGTACATATATTCAAAAACCCCAGATGAGAATTCACCTTATCTGATTCTATTCTTCTCTCTCGCAGAGCCAGAACCCAGCAAGGAGAGAGAGAGAGAGTTTTGTGAAACAGAGAGAGCAGTGAGAAAGCGATCTCTTCTTGGAATGATTGATCTGTTTGATTTTGAGGAAGAGAGAAATATTATATTTATATTTTTTTAGACAATTTTTTTCAAATTTGTATCATTTTTTATTTTTTTTTTTAATGGAAACTAAGAAATAGATATAATTGTTTTTAAAATGATTAAAATAAAAATATATTTGATGAAGGTTTTAAATAAATATAAATAGTTTTCAAAAAAATAAATAAATAAATAAATATAAATAAACTTGATTTGAAATGACGTGTCGGGTAGTAAAATCTTCTGTATTTATAGACGTTAGATTCTTTATGTTTTTCTTCACTGAGAATCCACGCGTTTATTCTGCGCGTGTTTACACTGCTCATTCAAATTTGGCAGACCTTTTGGATGTTTTCACTCTTTATTTTTCTTTTTTTAGTTCAAAAGTTGGACTGTTGGAGGAATTTAAATTATAAAAGTTATTGAAAATATTAGAAAATGCAAGTCCAACCTCTTGATAATAAAGAATTAAAAAAGAAATCAAATTTTGATGATATCATAAATACTTTTGTAGAGGCACGATTTGCACCTAAACCCAAAATAGGAAGGGAATAAACTTAAAGAGCCCAATACAATAGATTTGTAGAGAATGAGTTAGAAATCTAAGTTCGAATGAGTTTAGATAATAATGACAATGAGCCAAGATCACAGTATGGCAAATAATAAATATTATTCTTGAGTTTACAATGCTTCCTTTCTTTTTTTCTTCGATCCATTTTTCTGGGAGTCTCCTTTTCATTTTATATCATCCTTCCTCCTCTATCTATCCTCCACATATAGGTCAAATTGTTGACTTAGATACTTGTCCCATCAGCACCTTCCGAAATTTTTGGAAATAGCTGTAAGGCCGAATCTTGCTGCTCAGGCATCACTTCCTCATTATTGCGTCTAAAGAGTTAGTTGAAGAGCATTCAATGCGATGGTAGCAGCTTTCTCTCTAGTTATTTCATAGTCTTTCCTTGTCATGTGCTCTTATAATATATATCCTTACCTACAGGATCATCTAGAACATTGCTTTTGAGTGGTAGACAATACATTCCGACCTTTGCGTAGCTAAGCTGAGGAGGTATTCCTCATTGGACCACTTTCTCGGATGATCATGATCAGATTTTATTTCTTTATATACCAACACGAACTCTTAATAAGATATTTTACCCATTCTCAGACTACTTAATGTTCTCGAATTGGGCCTCCGACCCAATATGCACATAAATACATACTCCTGGACCTAGCTCCCCCACAACTTTAATTTATAAGTTTAAAAATAAATAAAAATAATATCTAATAAGTTTATAACTAATAATATTTATAGTCACGTGCAAATGCGGCTTAATGCATTTGGAGTCCTAAGGCTAAATAAGATATTGAAGTCTTTTATATATTTAAATATAACTTAAAATTTTAAATATTATTTAAACTCTATTAAAAATTATTACTAATTAACATGAACCTTGAACCATGCAATTTTTTTTTTTTTTTTTTTTTTGGTTAGAAAGTCTATAAACACAAAAGATTTGGTCAAACTTTTCACACCTATTGATGTGGTAGAATGATAGTGGTAAGTAAAAAAATGATGTTGGTGGTGGACATAGGTGAGAACTAGTTAAAGTATGCTAACTTAACTATTGTGAAAAATATTGTGAATTTTTTGTGTGTATTGCACTTTTTTTGGAAGTGTAACATTCACAATATTTTTCACAACAAATTCTAAATGTTAAGTTGTTATGGGTTCTAATTTGAACTCATCACTAAAATTATTTTTTTCCTTCAATAACAACCTGCTATTTAAGATTTGTTGTGAAAGTGTTGTGAAAAATGTTGTAAATATAGCTGTTCTATCTCTTTTTTTTTTTCTTTTTTTTTTTCATTTGATAAAAAATATTATTTTATTTATCGGCTAATATTTGAGCTCAATTAAATTAAAATTTGGGGCATTTTTTATACTTGGGGCCTTAGGTGACTACATTATTGACTTATACCATTAACCATTATTAATCAATTATTTAAATTCAAAATTTTATAGTTTAAAATAATACATAAAAGATGAGTTTATGGATAGAATACTAATAATATTTATCAATAATTATTTAAATTCAAGTTTTGTAATTTAAAAAAAAACATAAAAAATGAGTCTATAGATCGAATGGTAAATAACATCCGATTGACATAAAAATTGGCAAGCAAGTTAAGAACATATTAAATATGTAATCCAACGGTGAGATTTTTAAAATATGAATTTAATAACAAGTTATTGGATAATATAATATTGCTTTAACTTACACTTGATATAACTTGAACTCATATTTTATTAGATATATCTAATTTTTTAAATAATTTTAATGTGAGTTTTCATATCTTTTATTAAGAAAAATAAAACAAGCCTAGAGGATTTTTTTTTTAAGATTTTATTTAGCATATTGAATCATTTTAATTTCTGATCCTGTTATATGAAGACATAATTTGCTCTTATTTAGAAATAACACATTCTAAGCTTTCACTTAATAATCAGAACGGTGAATCAACTCAGCCCATTAATCCATCACATCACCTAACCACCTTTTTTTTTTTTTATCCAACATGAAACTTTCCTAGTTATCATTTTTTTTGCCTTAATACTTTCCTCATTATCACTTGTTTCTTTATTCCATCATAAATTCATAATCCAAACAGAATTTCAATTTTCCTCTCTCTCTCTCTCTCTCTCCTAATTATCTTCTTGTACGTGTAATTGAAGTTTGTTGAAGCATGGCCAAGTTCTTCCTTCAATCCATTAACATTGCTTCTCAGTTCTCACTTCCAGCATTGTAGGGTGTGTTTGTTTCGACTAAAAATCAATTTCGGAAATTGTTTTCCGTAAAATATGGTGTTTGGTTGGCTTGGAAAATTCGGTCAAACTGAAAATGTTTTCAGTTTGACCGAAAAATTGCCTTGAAACGGTGGAAAATGAATTTAGTTGAAATTTTCACTTCAAACTGAAAAAAAGCACGCGAGACAGAGAGAGAGAGAACACGAAGAGAGGGAGACAGAGAACGACGAGAGAAAGCACGAAGAGAGAGAGAGCACACAAAGAGAGGGAGACAGAGAACGATGAGAGAGAGCACGAAGAGAGAGAGAGCACAACGAAGAGAGAGAGAGAGAGAGAGAGAGAGAGAGAGAGAGAGAGCACGACGATTTCGCGCCGGCGATCACGAAGCGGCGATCACCAGATCGCGCCGCGATCGCCAGGTGGAGATCACCAGATCGCGCCTCGATCGCAAGGTGGAGATCGCGAGTCGAGATCTCGCGCCGGCGATCGCCAGATCACACTGCCTCGCGATCTGGCCAGTGCGATCTCACCTCCCTCTCTCAGTTTTGACCGAATGGGTTGTTCGTTGTTTTGATTTTTGTTTGTTTAAAAGTTGATGGATTGTAATTTTGTATTATAAAATTTGTTTGGAATGTGAGAAAATGGCTGAGAAAATGTGAAAAATCAGTGAAAAATTTACATTTTCAGAATGTTACCAAACACTTGAAAATATTTTCCAAAGTATTTTCTAGAATGCTACCAAACACCTAAACATATTTTTCTTTCCTGAAAATATATTCCCGAAAATATTTTCCTTTCCTGAAAATGATTTCCGTTGAGCCAAACGCAGCCGTAGTTTCCCCAATCTCATTTCACCTATAAAGATTCTTCCTAAATCTCATTTCCCCAAATATTTGAATTTGAGATTTTCCAAAATGGATAAATCATGCACTCTTGTTACCGTCTTTGAGAAATCAAACCCACTTCTACTTCAATAATGAAGAAAAGTTATTGGAGTTATTCAAAAAACATTGTTTCCTTGTTCGAACGACATAGTTCGCTTGCTTGTTGCTCATTGATATGGAACATCATTTTAGCATAATTATACTCAATTAATTGAACCAAAAATGATTTAATTGGCATAATTCACGATTTTATTGATTAAATTTCCCACTACCATTTTTTTGCGATTTATGTTAAAATCTCAATCTTTTAGCATAATCGGATTGAACTATTGACCAATTTACATTCAAATTGATTGAACCAATCAGTCCAATTCAATTTTTGTAACTCCTTTTGATTTTGCAATTTGTTTAAAGTAGAAAAGGGTGGTCTCTAATTTTTTTTTTTAAATAAATAGACAATGGAAAAAGAGAGGTAGGGTTTGAATCACAAATATGAGACGCAAAAAATAATACCATTATTACTGGTCTATCATCTAAACCCTTCTAAAGCTTTCCTGAATAAGAATGGCAATTTAAACAAGCCCCGCCCATAATGAGACCTAATGTGGTGGGTTTACCCCACCTCACATAGCATATGGGATGAAGACAGATGCATCTTTCCTGTACCTGCACTATTGACATTTCAAAAATTAAAAAAATATAGAAATAATCTATCAAAAGGTTTTTTCATAAGGCATATATACTTGGTGGTGTATTATTAAATTTATATTTTATGTTTTAAGCTATAATTTTTTTTTTTTTTTGCTTTTATGTTTTATGAGTTTTAATTTAATGTAAGATATATGTAAAATTAAATTCTAATAAATTATATAAAAAAATTGAGTGGCCCGGTGGGGTGGGTAACACAATTATTTTAAGGAGGGGACAGTAAAAATAAAAATAAGAACCCTCATCAGTCACCTCAAAGCGAGAGAGTAATAAGGCAGTGATAGGAAATAGGAAACCCCACATATTTCATGCCTCCTTACACGCGTGGGGATACATTTTTCGTTTCTCATTCTTTAATCAACACTAATAAGCAGACCTTAAGAGCTACGGACCTCTTTCTAGTTTATTGATTATTCATTATTTATTTAAATCAATCATTTGAGGACGAAAAATGACGAATCTAACCTGTACTTCGAAGTTATAGCTTTTTGACCCTATCAAATGAAAGTGGCTTCATAAACGATCCTTTTTTAAAAACAAATAATAATGATTTTCAGTATATTTGATTGATGTATTAATTCTTGGTAGATGTAATTATTTTTTGAAACAATAAAAGAAATGAACTATATTAAACTAGGAAATTTTCATTTTATTTTATCTTGAAACGTACTAAGTGTGTGTTGGGGAATAGATTATAAAGTCAATTTATTTTATTATTCAGTTTATTTTTGGTATTATTCATGAATTTTTAGTACTATTTCAGTTGACTTTTACCTTTATTAACAAATATTTTAACAAAAAAATTTTAATTTTAATTAAGTAAACTATTCTCAATCAGATCCTAAAAATAGAACGTTTGAAAAGTGTTTATATTGTTTTATATGTTAACTCCTTCATTGATTAACATGGAGTATGATATGCGACCTATCCGTGTATTGGAATTTTGGGTCTCACCTTACTGCAGCACAATTCGCGAAGTTAACTGGTGAGCTAATTTTCTAGAAAAGCGAGGTTGTCAACAATATTTTGAGCCTCCTGCAGTTATTTTGTTGTTGTTGAATTTAAATGTTTTCGAATTGTATTAATTAGACTTGATACTGATGTGAATTCTTAAGCGTTTTATGTCATTTAAAAAAAGAAGAGTCATGCTAATGAGTGTCTTTAGAGTACTGATTAACAATTTATTTTAAACAAAATTTTAATATCATTTTTATAAAAAAAAAAATTATCAAAATATTAATTATTTTTTTTTCCATAAAAAGTTTTTTAAATAGATTATTAATCATTGTTCTAAAGTCATTTATTAGCAATTTCCAAAAAAGAAAATCAACCCATTATTGTATGATATAAAGTGTTTTTCAAAATATCAATTAAACATTTTTCGACCAAGAAAGAGAAATAAAATAATTGGACGTTAGAAAAAATATACATGTTTCCCATGGGCCATGGATACGCTTAAAGAACATCAATTCAACAAAAGTTATTTAAGTAAATTTTCCAATTTGGTTTTTTTTTTTTTAATAATAATAAAAATATGCAACGTTTCCTCTTGAAAACTATTTCTAAAATTCAGCTATCTTCTTTGTAATTGCAATCAAAAGGGACTTTTGTCTATGTTTTCAACTAGATATATTATCATTTTTTTTTGTTGAATAATCAATACTTTTCTCATTCAGTGAGTGTTATTTTGACTTCAATGCAAGCTTGATGAAAGTATTGAGTCATTTCTTATTATTAGGTTACAACCTAAGTTTATCCACAAAAATATTCAACCGTGGTGATTATGAGGTGGTCATTTCATCTAACCTGCTGAGTATTATAAATGTGTAGCTTTGGCACTAGAATTAAGAAAAAAGAATTGGATACATGATGTAATAATTTAAATTCTAATTATGATTGGATAGTGATGGGATTAAATCTTATATACCATTAATGCATTATTTTCTCCTTTTAATATCCCAAAACAATTTTGCCGAGAAACAATACGACCCTAAGTATTTTTTTTGAGAATCATAAGTATAATTAAATGAAAAGGTTAACAAATGTCATAAGCGTATTGATTTAAAAACTATTTTTTTAAATTTTTTTATTAAAAAGGAAAAATGCAACTAATTTTTTTAAAAACTTTTTATGTTTTCCAAATACAAAAATTAAAATTTTCCTAAAATGATTTATTAACAAATATTCTAAGAGCATTTGTTAAACGAGCCCATAATTAAGAGTGTGTTTGTTTAGAGGTGAAATAATGAGGATGGAAAACTTTGGAGAGAAAATAAGAAGAAAATTTTTTTTAAATGTATTTGATTGGGTGGGAAGGATGAAAAATAAATAGTGAAGCTCAAGTAGAAAGAAAACTAAATAAAGATAAATTTTTACTTAATTGACAAAAATAACCATGTGCAAGTTCTTCAGGTTGCCTCTTTATTCTTCTTTTTCACTGGGCAGTACACTGCCCTTTTGTTTTCCTTCTTCTTTTGGGCAGTTGTTTTTTTTTTTTTCCTTTTTTTTTTCATTGGGCAGCATCGTTGCCCTTTTTTTTTGTTTTGTTTTTTTTTTTTCCTGGCCGTTGCCTTTCTTTTTCTTTTTTTTTTTTCTTTTCTATTCTTTTTGTTTCTTTTGATTTTCAGTACCGTTGGACTTTTTTTTTTTTTTTTTCTTGGCCGTTGCCTCTTTTTTTTTTTTTTGGCAGTAACATTGCCTTCTTCTTTTTTTGGGATATTATTTTTATTTTTTAATAAAATTAGATGATTGCTCTTTTTTTGTGATTATTTGTCACTTTTTTTGTTTTAATTAAGTATCATTCTTCAACAAGAGTAATGAGTAAATTTATACAAACTCATTTTTTTCATCCTTCCACTTTTCCACTCTTAACCAAACAAAAAGGAGAGAAAATAAAATATTTTCTATCTTCCCACTTTTCCAATTCTTCCACCATTTTTAATCCTCCCACTTTTCCACTCCTTTAACCAAACGGACCCTAAAAGTCAAAATTTAACACTTGGTGTGCATTTGACATTGACTTAAAAAACTAGTTTTTTTTAACTATTTAGCTTATTTTTGCTAATATTTATGGGTCCCATTACACTTTTTGGTACTATTCATGAATTCTACTATATTATTTCAGCTACATTTTAACTTGATTTATAGTACTTTTAGCAAAAAGTTTTCAATTTTAGCAAACATTAGATGAGACATGCTTTACTAATAATTCATCCAACTAAAAGCCATGAAGTGGATGGAGCGTGATTGGGGTTGCTAAGTTAAATGGCCCCAAATCTATGTCATTATTTTCATCTTATTCCTTTTTTTTTTCTATGAACATTTTCATCTTATCCCTATGTGCCGTGTTAGTTTGGTAAAATTATTCCTATCTATACTTTTTGACTTTTTGTCTTACATTTTACTAATGGAAAAATTATCATTTGATCTCTATTTCAAATCTTGTCTATTTTATGGTTCATATTAAATTTAACAAATTCTAAGGTATACAAACAGTCACATCATTTAAATTTATAAATAACGTGACAGTATATACTGTTACGTTATTTAAAATAAAATTTGGACTACAAAATGAAGGAAATAGACAAAATTTGAAATGAAGAAGAACTCGTTCCTAACTGAATATGCAACAAACTAACTTCTTTGAAAATAATTTACTTTTTTATCTTATGGTTTCACTTAGGGCTATCCAAACCCATCCGAAGACCTAACCCACTCGAAGAAACCGACCGGATCCAATCCGACACTAGCCAACCTAACTACTCCAGTGGTTGGTGGGGGGTCTTTACCTCTAGAAATCGACTCCAACGAGTCGGTTTCAGTTTTCCTCCCCCAAAATAGGAAAAACCCAACCGACTGACGTACTAATATTTCCCGACAAAAATTTCCAAATTCTTGTGTAAAATTTCTAGATCTGGCAAAAAAAAATTCAGGTTCTAGCGAGATATCAAGTAGATCCGGTGATATTTTGATCGGATCTGGCAAAATCTCATTGAATTTGGTGAGATTTTCACTGGATCTAGCTAAATTATCTTATGCATTCTTTTTTCGCCCGATCTGACAAAGGTCAAACAGATATGAAACTTTTTTTGTATTTATTGGACTGGATGCATGCTCACCTTCGATAACTTTAAATCCATTTTAATTACATTTTAATTACTGCTGGCTTGGTTACCATGACATGATCCCATTAATTTAGCAGCTTTAAAAGACATCAATTTCTTTATAACGACAAACCAAATAGAACTAAAGTCAATTAAGTTGCATTGATCAGCTTAAGCAAGATCAGCCTGTTTTCCAACAAATCTCTCAACTCAAAGCCTCAGTTTTGTGCTATCCAAAAAAAAAAAAAACAGCTCCAATTTTGCCAAAATCCATTGACCAAAATCGGTCTCTATCTTAAATTAATGGATTTTCATGATCCCCTCAAATTGCTAACTATAAGCCAAAGAACCACTAGAGTTAAATCATCTTACGTAACCTCAATCTTCATTAATCTGTAGCTTCCCATGCACCACATTCAGCAAATGACAAAACTAGGGGTCCGTTTGGTACATATGTTTAAAAATTAAAAATTGTTATTTAAAAATTTTTGTGGAAAGACGTGTGGGTGAAAAAGTGTGTAAAAATGCGTAAAATATTGTTTAAAAACTGAAAATGGTTATTTAAAAACAACCACCAAACACCCCTTAAATATTTTCTTTTGTTTTGAAGCATGTGTAAAACATGCTCTCTCTCTCTCTCTCTCTCTCTCTCTCTCCACCTAGCCTCAAATTTCCCCACTTTTATGATTCACTGATATAAATCACCATCGTTAGTTGATATTTCGTTTTTATATAATCCTCTTTTGTTGACTTATTGCTTGAGTGTAACTTGTTGATGCAAGTAGCGGGCTCAACATCCCTTGACTTGACTAATTAAATTCAGGTTTGAAAACAGCTAATTAAAGATTGACATGTTTCAAATTGACCCAAAACTTAAAAAAGAAAAAGAAAAAAAAAACTAATATATAAATATATACATGCAATGGAGAGCCAAAATTTTTCTTTAGGGTGACAAGATGTAGGTGATTAATTCGTGGAGTGATAGCAACTCATAAAGCATTAGCATTAGTGTAGTGAGTTTCAGAGTATGTCAAAGGCATGAATGGTTTCAGAGTGCCAATAGAAATAGATAAATAAACAGCATGTATTACTTGTTAACAAAAGTTTGTGATTTGATGTGTAAAAGATGTGTGTTTGTATCAAAGTTGGCTAGTTGAATGTAAAGTTAATTTTTAGCAACCAAACTGATATTGTTTCTTAGTACCCATTCGGGTACCAATTAAAATTGTTTCTTTTACTTGTTCATGGGATTGAATAGTGCAAATAAGAAAATAAATAGTAATTCACGCGTGAACAGTAACTTTTTAATTATTTTTTTATTGTTTTCACTTTTCAGCAAAATAAGTGGTATTCAAGCGCATTCTTAGTTGGAGATGTAACTCTTAATGTTACTAAAAAAAAAAAAAGAAAAAAAAAGAAATATGTAACTCTTAAATATTGAGTATTAATTAGGATTAAAAATAATAACTAATACAATTATTATTTCCAACAAAATAGGAAATCTAAAAAGTATTTACAAAATATTTTCATAAAATATCATTTTTGAACTTTTTCTCTTTTTCACATTTACATATTGGATGACCATTTAAAAAAAAAAAAAAACTATTGGGTGGCAAGTCTCATTCAGAAAGATGCATTCTAATTTGATTCTTTAGTTGAGGGCTTGAAAGTTGAAGCCAGACCATCATCATCTATTACTAATATAGCATAAATCTGTGCATTATTTTTCAATCATTGTTTTTATTTTATTTGTGAGCAGTATGAGTATTTAAACTGATTTATTTCACTCACCTAAAAATAAAAAAATAAAAAAGTTTCATAAAGCAACTTCAATGACAAATAGGAGACAATAATATAGAATGGCAAATCTGTAATTAAAAGTGATGGAGGTAGGTGGTTTGGTCAGGCAAAGAAAGGCCGGAAGCAAGAGGGAATTAAGAAAGAAAAGCAGAGTTTAATATAGGGTTAGGTGGCCTTTGAGATCCGTAACGCGTAACTTGTCGGGACGTGGGGACACAAGTCCCTGTTATCCTCTAGTATGATTTATTATTGAGAAAAGTTAGTAATATTTTTATAATAAATTTTAAAAAATAAATTGTTTTAAATAGGTAAAAAAATTTAATTTAGAAATTTAAATTAAAACTAATAATAATTTACCATCTAACAGTTATTGTAAAAATTTTATAAAAATATTGATATTTTATAATACTTAATTATCTTTCTATAAGATTACTACTATTAATTGGAATTATTAGTAAATTGTACTAATAAAAACAAAGCAGGTATGAAATAATTTTGAGTTAGCCTTAGCCAACGAGTTGCTGGGCTGTTGACCGTTGGAGAGTCATGTTCCCAACTAGCCGTTATCACTTATCAGTGCCAGCTCTAAATTATGCTGTTGTGGCCTCGTGTGTTGGAAAGAATTTGAAAGAATGGTCAGATACAAAAATTATTTTTGAGTCCTATCCTTTTTTTTTTTTTTAAAACACCCAATTCGTCACCTAACCACAAACGGTAATTAATGCTGACCACATATTAGTATTTGGGAAAAGAGCACAAAGAATGTTTGGCCTAATATGTTCATCAAACTCGCTAAGTAGGAGTGTTCATCAAATCCGCTAACTCGATGAAATCGACCCGAACCAGCTTTTCTCATGTTGGTTTTTGTGGGTTGATGGAATGAAATTATATATCTTGAGTTTTAGCTCAGGTTAAGTTACAATTGATAATTTATTCAACCCATATGATCTGCAATATATATATATATATATATATATATTTATATTATATAAATTTAAATTTAAATTTTCTTACTTCAACTTATTTGGTATTTTAAGAATTTGTTTTGATAAATTTGAAATTTTTCAATATAATTAAGCATATTATGTGAATTGTAATAATTCATTATAAAAGTATTAAATAATTAATGAGAATCCATTTTTTACAAGGCAATGCAGGAAACATATGAGCACCTCATAAAAAATAAAAATAAAAATTGTAATTGCAACCTATCAACCCAACGTAACCCTACCCAACCTAACGGAACCCAAGTGAGTGAAGTTGGGTTGGTTTCTACACATATGATAGGTCGGGTTGAGTTTAGAATTTCTCAACCCGACAAACTTGTGTCAGGTTGTAAAAGCTCTCCAACCCATGAACACCATTAGTGGTCTATGCTTTTAAGTTGTTGTTTTTATCTAAAAACATTGTTGCAATTTGGTTCAACTATGATGTCTAGGCCAAACTTTTTATTATATAGTGTTATATATGATTACAGGGTTAATTATAGATTAGCCACCTATTGTTAGACCCATATTCACCTTGCCTACATATAGTTTAAAAGTTGACACTTTGCCCATTTGAGATCCGCTCTATTAGGCTACTATTACTCACCTCTAACTTTTGTGTTAGAAAAACACTTTCTATTCAAAAACATAATACAAAATGGATCAAAAGGTAGGGTTTAAAATTTTGCAAAAAATAGATGAACATTACATAAATTTCAAACTAATTCAAATCAAATATCAAAATTTATCTCTAAGAAAGTTATGATTAGAAGAATACAAAGTTCTCTATGACAAACCCATCAAAATGAGACAAACTTACTGTGTTAGCCTAAAAGAGAAAAAAGGGAAAAAAATGGAAATGAAAATGTAAGCAGAGCATAGATTTTCGATTGTAACTTGTGGCGGTGGTTGGTGGCAACCATGGAGGTTCAACAAAGGAGATTTAGGACTTGCTTGTTAGAAGTATGTGGTTAAATGATTAAATTTATCATATCCTAAGAACTTAAGCTTTTGAGACAATTAGTAATTTAACATGGTATCAGAGTATGAGATCCTAAGTTAAATCATTGTCTCCTCCACTCTATCTCCCATTTAAATTCCCATGTGTTGGGCCTCACTTATCAAAAGCTAGTTTTGGCCCACACATAAAGGGAAGTATTAGAAGTATGTGGTTAAATGATTAAATTTATCATATCTCAAAAGTTCAAACTTTTTAGACAATCGGTAATTTAACATTGACCCCTTTAAGCAAGTCCTTGGTGCCATTACATAGCAAAATGCACCCAATTGTGTAAGTTGTCCCTTTAGAACTCGTTATCAAAGCATATGTGTCACAACCAATGACCGTGAACTTCCTTCTTGCTTTTGTTCTTGTTCTTTTTTTGTTGCTCTTTTTTAACACCTTCTAATCTCTCCCACAACAGTTCACTTTTCACTCTCTTTAGTTTCAACTTTTTATCCCCATGAATGGTTCTTTATCTTAAAGTTCAGTAAAGCCTTAAGAAATGACCTCAAACCATTATTTCCCCAATTTTCGACCCGCTAAACAATCTCAATCCAGTGTAGTTGCATCAATTGGCTCACTAATCTTCACATTAATATACGTGAGTAACTCTCAGAGTCAATTCCTCAAACACAATTTAGTTTTCTTATTCTCATGTTTCTTTGTATCTATATGTTTTATTTATTATGTTTTTGTTTCAAGGATTTTCTTTCCATTCTTCAGAGACCTTGGACTTGACCAAAAGGAAACCGAATTATTCTTGGACAAGAACCCAGCTCTTGCGTTGAAATCTTTGGATTCAATATGTGCTCGGTTTCATTCTTTTCAATCATAAGCTCGACACAATTCAATACATTCTCGAAAATCAGAATCAATAGCGTTGTACCTACTTGCACTCTATTTGTTTTGAAGTAAAATATTTTACATGTAAAACTTTTTAGTAAATTATTTTCAAGTGTATGATATGACAAGTAAAATTTTTCAAGCAAACTACCAAAATTGATGGCTCAACATCTAAGCTATTGGTGCTGGAGGTTTGATGACAAGACCGCTGGAATTGGTAGTCAAAGTGGTGACTCCAACGATCGAACTGTTTACGATCATTGTTCAAGCGGTATCTCTGGTGACCAGATAGCCAACATTGGTGGACAAAATGACATCATTGGTTACCAGACCTTCGACACCGGTTGTAGTGTGGCGTCTTTGGCTATCGAACCACTGACACCAATCGCAGATGTGGCATCTCCAGCCATCGAACTGCTGGCACCAATCATTGGTGAGGCGTCTCTTGCCACCAGGCTACCAGCACCATTCACAAAGCAAAGTCTCTGAACACTGAACTTCCAGCACTGGTCACGAAGCGGAGTCACTGGCCACTGAACCGCCGACATCGGTCGCTAGAGTGGTATCTCCGTCCATCGAACCGGTGACTGGCTAGATGGGGGAGGGGAAGCCACTATGTGTTTTTAGAAAATATTTTTTCAAAATTTCAAAGATAAAACATTTTACAACTTTTTATAAAAGATTTACGATCAACGGAAAATATTTTACAAGTTTGACTATATTTAACTTGCAAAGAAACACCTAAAATGGAAACATTTTTCAAAAAATATTTTACTTCAAAACAAATGGAACGTTTGTTACTTAATTATGAAATGTCCTAGTGCGTTAATAGTTGAGGAAATTGAGCCATTTCTATGTTCTGTGCAAGATGAAATGGAAGCTAAGATTAAGCATGTAGACACCATATTTTGTCCACTCTCATCTTACTTGCAAAATTTCAAAAAAATTTCAAAAGACATAATCTGAACATGGGACTGTGTGAATATAAAAAAATTTTAATTTTATCCCGTTCAGCATTGGGTCACACAATTTTTTGGTTCAAGAGACAAAATGATCAAACTACCCTTAGTGGTCCAAGCCTTAATCGGGTAGACCCCAATTTTTGTTAGGGACATATTTGATATAATTGGCTAATCTTTTGACAAAACGCACTTTACTTGTATTTAAGTTGATCTAGGATGGGTTTAGTACTTTAAGAAACAAATGTTCAAGTTTAGTATTGAAGCCATGCAAGTCTGACCAAGAAACAAGTGAAGAAGTGCTATTCATTAAAGCTCGATAGATGTTTCGACAGAAACCTATTTATCTAGATTTAATGTTGAAGCTCGATAGAAGCTCAACACAAGCTATATCTGTCAAGAATTACGAAATCAGAATTTTCAGATTTGATTACACGCATATCCTTGAATATTTGTGTAAGGTTTCTTTTCTCACAACCCTAGACATATATAAGATTTATTTTAAGAGTCGTCACAAGTGATGCAAGGGTTGTTGCACGTGTTGTTACATGCATATTGTGACCGGAGACGGAAATTGCTCTAGTTCATCTTTCTCTTTGTAGAAGCTACTGCGTCTTTACGCCAAGGGTTTTGTGACCAAGAAGCTTCTTGATCTTCATGTTGATGAATTGAAGAACTTTGCAGCTAACATCTTCTTTAAGTTGTTGTGTTAATCACATACTGAGATCCGTGCATTATTGGTTAGTCATATATTGGAATTCGTGCATTGAACGGAGAGATTACCACTACAATACAAGTCCAATTGGGTATTGGGGTAAGGGTTCAACCTTAGGTTGGTATTAGGTACTGGGATTCCTTTCGCTTGTGATTGATAATAGTGGATTCTCAGGAGTGATGTCCTTAAATTCACCCGGTGGAGTTTTTCTTCGAAAGTTTTCCCCATTCGTAAACAAATCATCTTGTCAAATTTATATTCTGCTTAATTTAGTTTAATTGGTAATTTGTTTGTGCTACCACGTTATTGCATGTTATATTGATTTTATTAGAGCTGGCATACTCTGATTAGGGTTAATATTTGCTGTGTGATCCATTGACCCCTATTTGTCATGGATAGAGGACAATCTCTTATTATACCTCATTTATTTGATAGCACTAACTATGCATACTGGAAAGTACGTATGAGAGCTTCTTGCAGTCTTTAGATGAAAAAGTATGGCAAGCTATGAAGATTGGCTGGACTAAGCCAAAGGAAGCGTCAGCTAAATGGGATAATGCAAAGATCAAAGCAGTAAATTTCAACAGCAGAGTATTGAAAGTCATTTTCAATGCGGTTACCAATGAGGAATTTAAAAAGATATTTTTGGAAAGATTGGTTTTATATCTCATACAAAACAAACAGCAGAAGCAACAAACAAAAATTTATTTCATTCATGATTGATAACATGCACTATGCAAATTTCAGAATTTAAGAACAAGATAGCATACCTCGGTATAGAGAAATTCAAAATAAAGATTAGAAGCACTTGGGAACACTTTTAATCTTTACTCCAATACCACTTTACGCCCAAGAAGTGTGGTCTTTCAATCAGTTTCCAAAGGAGAATTATCGAGAGGCTTCACTCACACATACACACGATTTCACAATTATATCTCTCATTTTTTTATTCTTTTATAAAAAATTCTGTATGTTTCTCCCTTTATAACTAACTAATTATCTAATTAGACTGGCCTATTGGGCATTTCCAATTGGGTTTTAGTGTGTGGTTTGGAGTGGGACCAAAAAGGACCAATAAGACATTAGCTTCAATGGGCCTCGGGCTTTTCTGTCAACTCTTGACAAGTCCAAAGTTATCATTAATTATATTTAATACCACTATATAAATATAATTACACTCTAGGCCTTATTAATAAATTATATCTCAAGACTTTATTGTACATGCAACCCCTTCATAAAATATTCGTAGTAATACAAAATCATGAATATAGATTGCCACTTTGAAAATTACTACATCTTATCTTTGAGTACTCGGTTTAATCCTTTAAATTATTCATCATATATTCATGAAATCCAATTTCATATATATATATATATATATATATACTTTAGTAACTCCTTACTAAAGTGGTTAGGCCTAACACTCTGAATAACCAAACCCATTAAACTTATCTTAAAAAAATATTTTATATTTCCGTTAAGAGATTATGAATTCCATCTTGAGAATATATGTTCCATCAACACTAAAATGGCTGCCCAACATACTAAGGTTTTGACCGTTACTTTAAATTTCACTCCTGATATATCAAAGCAACCTACATATCATGATCAGATCTACTATTTTATCAGGATTAAAAATTCATGCAAATAGAAGTCGTGAGATTTATTATTCATTTGACAGTTATTAGGAGAATAATAAATCTCACGGTGGTTCAGTTCAATATGTCTTAACTCTTAAAACATGTCTCATACTAGGCTTACGCCCATTCCACAACTCTACAGGTGTTTTAGGAACAGACTTCGAAGGTACTAAATTCAGAAGATACATTGCAGTATTTAAGGCATATTCCCAAAAAGAAATTGGTAGAATCGAATAACTCAACATGGACTTAACCATATCTAAAAGAGTGCTATTCTTTCTTTCTGCTACACCATTTTGTTGTGGAGTTCCAAGTGCAGTCAACTGGGATATGATCCCATTTTCAGTCAAGTAATACTTAAAGTCACCAAGAAGGTATTCACCACCTCGATTAGATCGAATGGCCTTTATGCGTTTACCCAATTGATTCTCAACTTCAGCCCTAAACTCTTTAAAATTTTCAAAAGCTTCAGATTTCTGTTTTATTAGGTACACATAACCAAATCCAGAGTAATCATCAATGAAAGTAATAAAATACTCATAGCCACCTCTTGCTTAGATTGATATAGGACCACATACATCTGAATGTACTAGTTCTAGCAAATATTGGGGTCTTTTACTTTTGGCTTTAAAAGGTCATTTGGTCATTTTACCTTCCAAACAAGATTTGCAAATTAGAAAACCATCAAAGTCCACGGGCTCTAAGAGTTCATCTTTGATAAGTCTTTAAATTTTGTTTGAATTAATATGACCCAAATGCAAGTGCCATAAATATGCATCACTAGTTGAAGGAAACTTTTTCTTTAATGATTTTACATGAGAGCTATTATGTAATTCAGAATTATATAATTCATGCTTATCAAGAGTTAAAATATAAAGACTATCCACAATATTGCAAGAACAGATAAACATTTTATCTTTCTTTATTACAACATTGTCTTTCAAGATAACACAATATCTATGCTTACTTAAATAAGTTGCAAAAATTAAATTCCTACGAACATTAGGTACATACAAATAGCCTTCCTATATTAAAACTCTAGACTTAAAGCATATATTAAACACTCCAACAGCTACAACCGGAATCCTGCTTTCATCAACCAAAGTAAGAAATAGCTCTCCCTCATTCAACTTTCTAGTCTCCTAGAACCCCTGCAAAGAATTGCAGATATGATTTGTACAACCTGAATCCACACACCAGGAATCCGTTGGATTCTGTACCAAACATATTTTAAGAAGAAATGAATTTTTCATACTCTTATTCTTGGCAGCCTTGAATGTTGGACAATTCCTCTTCCAATGTCCTTTTTCACCATAATGGAAACACTTTCCTTTAATCTTCTTTCCTTTGTCAGCAACCCCTAAGGCAATTTGCTTACCATCTTTCTTAGTAAAGTCATTCTTCTTCTTTTTCTTACCCTTACTTTTCGACTTAGGTTGAGAAGTAGAAGCTTCACCAACATTGGCTGTAACACTAGAAGTACCAAGGATGCCTTCCGCCACTACCAACTCATTCATTAATTCAAACAATGAATAAATCTTTTTGTTCATATTATAATTAAGTCTAAATTCCTTGAATAATTTCGGTAATAACTAAAGTATCATATCCACTTGGGATTCTTCATCAATATTGGCACCTAAAACTTTCAATGTATTCAGATTAAAGATCATCTTAAGACAATGCTCCCTCACTAAAGTACCTTCAGCCATTTTGATATTATAAATCTGCCTCATAGTTTCTTGCCTTGCAGAACGGCCTTACTCACCAAACATCTCCTTCAGACTAAGCATTATGTCCGAAGCAAGTTCTACATCCTGCATTTGATGATGTAGAACATTTGAAATAGATGCTAGGATATAGCACTTAGTCATTTCATTAGATTTCTGCCAACAATCATATTGCTGTTTTTCCTCAAGAGGAGCATCTAATGAAGGAAAGCTAGGACATGGTTGAGTAAGCATATATTTGTGCTCTTCAACTGTAAGAACAATGTCTAAATTTCTTTTTCAGTCAACATAGTTGGATCCAGTTAGTTTGTTTTGATTAAGAATAGATATAAGTGGGCTAAATGATGTCATGATAAAATCTGAAAACAAGAAACATAAATATAATAAGTAAACTAGATATTATCAATTTAGCATATAAGCATAAAATATGGAATCTTAATAAAACCATAAAATAATATATGCAACGACAATCCAATCTCATATTCAATATCCCTCAGCATAGAGTGAACATTAAATACTATGATTAATTGAGAGCTATTCTCATTATCAGTGCTATCATGATAACTCTTATCAAACACTAATAATATGCTGTTTTACATTTAGCCTCTAAGTAATAATAGTAAGAACTCAGTATAGAAGATACTATAATACTTAGTCTAATGTATACCATTATCTAGAATCATGTGTTGTCACATTTCATCTCTTTAACAGGCTTATTTTGTAGTACCACGATAAAAACACCCTCCACATGAAATGCAAAGCTAGAAGCTAAGACAAGGTGTTTATCAAACCACTATAAACTAAGAAATTTAATCTCATAGGTACATGAAATAAATACTCTTCGCATGGAATGCTAAGCTCGAGGCAAAGACAAAGTATATATTTCACCCTACTATGAACCAACAATAGAGGCCGTGAGATGCAACCCTTGTATCTCTGTTCCTCTAGATATTTTAAATTAAAGGTTTTTAAGATCAAGAACCATAATAATGCTAGACACTTTGAAAACATAATCATAATCTCATTAGGAATAAATTTCATAATCCTAGCATTAATATATATAAATACATATATATATATATATAATCATTATATGTAATATATAATTATTACATTATATATATATATATATATAACTTATAGATGGCTAGAATCTTAGGAGTGGGACATCAAGACAATGTCCATCAAGACAATTACCATTAATTAAGTCCAAGCCGTAAAAAATATAGGCCAAGCCATGTAATCCATGCATTAAGTCCAAGAGTGCAATTATAGGCCAAGCGGTGCATTAACAATCCAAAGGCAATTGACAGTTACATAACTTCCATTAATTAATGCAATCCGTACATAACATAACAATCAATGCATTAAGGCAATCTGTTAATGCATTAACACTCAACCGTATTCTTCCATTAATGGATCTCTTGGTTGATTTACATTAGCAGTGCCTTTCAATCATGACGATTATTTCAATAGTCACACGGATATATATATACTAGTGATGCAATTCTCTTCACTATATCCAAATGATGCAAAAACTATTAAGAAACCGTTCTTCTTTTATTCTAAAATCCAATCACATGCTATACAATCATGATATGAAAACTTAGCTTTGATACCAATTGTTGAAAAAACTAATTTTGTATCTCATACAAAACACACAGCGGAAGCAACAAACAAGAATCTATTTCATTCATGATTGATAACATGCACTATGTAAATTTCAGAATTTAAGAATAAGATAGTGTACCTTGGTATGGAGAAATTCAAAACAAAGATTAGAAGCACTTGGGAACACTTTTAATCTTCACTCCAATTTCACTCTATGCCCAAGAAGTGTGGTCTTTCAATCAGTTTCTAAGGGAGAATGATCGAGTGGCTTCACTCACACATACACACCATTTCACAATGATGTCTCTCATTTTTTTATTCTCTTATAAAAAATTCTGTATATTTCTCCCATTATAACTAACCAATTATATAATTGGGTTGGTCTATTAGGCCTTTCCAATTGGGCTTTAGTGTGTGGCTTGGAGTAGGGCCAAAAGGGACCAATAAGACACTAACCCCAATGGGCCTTAGGTTTTTCTATCAATTCTTGACAAGTCCAAATTACCATTAATTATATTTAATATCACTATATAAATATAATTACACTCTAGGTCTTATTAATAAATTATATCTCAAAACTTTATTGTACACGCAACCTCTTCATAAAATATTTATAGTAATACAAAATTATGAATATAGATTGTCACGTTAAAAATTACATCTTATCCTTGAGTACCCGGTTTAATCCTTTAAATTATTCATCATGTATTCATGAAATTCAATTTTATAAATATATACTTTAGTAACTCCTTACTAAAGTGGTTAGGCCTAACACTCTGAATAACCAAACCCATTAAACTTATCTCAAGGGAATATTTTATATCTTCGTTAAGAGATTATGAATTCCATCTTGAGAATATATGTTCCATCAACACTAAATGTGGCTGCCCAACATACTGAGGTTTTGACCGTTACTTTAGATCTCACTCTTGATATATCAAAGCAACTTACGTATCATGATCAGGTCCACTATTCTCTCAGGATTAAGAGTTCATGCAAATAAAAGTCGTGAGATATATTATTCATTTGGCAGTCGTTAGGAGAATAATAAATCTTACAGTGGTCCAGTTCAATATGTCTTAACTCTTAAAACATATCAACTAGAAGTCTCAACTTCCATGATCAAGATAAATCATCTTAGTTGATACGTTATAGTCTTCGCAGATAAAATGCCCAATTTCATCACCAACTACAAACTACAATTCTGAGTTTACAAAGAACTTGTGATTTATATCTTCTGTGACTTTTCACATAAATCACATATTATGCATCTCATGGACTGTATGATAATGTCTTAATATTCATGTTACTATTACTTTAGATAATAATAATACAACTTTATGTATCATAACATTAAGTCATACATAATGTCATACATAGCATCATACAATAGGATTTAAGGGCACACAACCTAACATGTATCCTCTATTGATACTACAAAGGAAGCATGGACTATCCTCCATACAACCTATTAAGGGACTAAGGCTGTCAAGAATTCAGAGCTCCAAAGGCTCACTACTAGCTTTGAAGAGATAAAGATGGAAGAGGATGAGTCGTTTGATGAATTCTATGCCAAACTCAAGAACATAGTTAACTCAGCCTTTAATCTTGGAAAAACTATTTTCTATCCCAAGGTTCTGAGAAAGGTGCTCAGATCTCTCCCTAAAAGATTTCATGCCAAGATTACAACAATTGAAGAATCAAAGGACATTGACACTATTCCTTTGAGGGAGTCAATTGGTAACTTACAAACCTATGAATTGAGTTTGACTAGACTTGGGAAAGGAAGCAAAGGTAAGAGCATGACACCGAACGCCAAAAGTAATGAGATTGATGAGTCATCTGATGATAAAGATTCTAAGATGAAATCCTACATCACTAGGTAGTTCATGAAGAATGCCAATGCAAAAGGATTTGATAAGGACTGTAAGCAATCCAGTTCTTCTCATTTCGAGAGCCAAGATAGAGGAAAGAAGGATGCTAATGATGACGGCTAGTACATTATTCCCTCTGGACCAAACTGCTTTGGATGTCAAGGTTTTGGACACATGAAACAAAAATGTTTAACACATCTCAAGTCGATCTGGAAAAGTAAGGCTCTTACTGCTACCTTGAGTGACATCGAACCTAATACTGAGTCAGATGACAGTGATGACGAGAGAATCTTGAATGCTTTCACTGCCACAATGGGTCCAACAGAAGGGATCATAGAAGAAGTGAACGAAGAAGAGGACTTGGTGGAATCCAATTTCGAGAAGATGGATGATCGAGATGACATCTATATAGCCTATGCAAAGTCATACAAGGTGTCTGAAAAGCAAGAGAAATTGTATAGTCTGTCCACTAAGAAGCTTAGTACAGTGGGGTTAGAATGAGAGGAACTCTCAACCAAGGTTGATGAAGCCAACCAAGTCATTAGAGCATTGCGTTTTGAGAACAATTTCTTGGCTGAAAGAATTAAGAAGCTTAAAGTAGAATTGTTCCAAGTTCAAGCTCAATTGAAGATGACTTCTAGTGCAAAGCTAGATGAAATGCTGAACCTCCAGAAATCAGCTTTTGATAAAACTAGCTTGAGGTATGAACTTTTTAACTCTTCTCATATTGCCTCTTCTAGTAGAACTATTTTTGTCTCACTTACTAATAATGTTAATTCTGAGAACAATGAATCTAAAACTAATATAGCTATTAAGAACATATACAAGGGCAAATCTATTCTAGAAGCGCCCCCTAAGATAGAGAAGAAAGAGACTAAAAACCTTAGGGCTAAGAAAGACAACAAGGCTAAAAATAAGAAGTCTCAACTAAAGAAGCCGCATTTTCGTCATCACTGTGGAGCTTGAGGGCATACTCATCCAAATTGCTACAAGTGGTTAACCATTCAACAAGCAATAGTATGCTCTCGTTCGGAAACCAGAATCAGTTTCCATCCTCTCTGGCCCCTCTTAGAGATCTTCTCAAGGCCCTCATGTTCCTTTTGAACTTGAACGGTTTTTATTCTTCCCCCTCACCACCAGATCAAAGATTCGCTCAAAGGAAATGTTCTTCCAAGGTGTGGAAGGAAAATAGCTCAAAGTGATTTTGTCACTTTTTCTCTCTCTCCCTTTATGGTTATGTATTACTTGTTTGTTTTGCTTTCCTGTTTTGAGTCAGTCTAGTTTTGTGTCAGTCTAGTTTTATGCTTTGCTTGTTTAACATGTTTTTGTTTGTTTGTTTGTTTTCAGTTTTACTTTATTTTTTTTTTCATAATTGTTTTTTGAAAAATAAAAAAAAAATACAAAAACAGTGTGTTTATGTATATTGGTATTTGTGTACCTTGGATGGGAATTGAAGCAAAGTTTTCTAATCTTTGTATCTCTTGTAGCTTAGATAAGTATCACAATGCACAATTAAGCAAGTGAGCTTTATGACTTGTGTTTGTGATGAATACGATTAAGTAATCTCTTATACTTAACACTCATATCACTCTTTTTTACGGGAATGACTAAAAAAATCCTAAGAGAAATGCATAAATAACTATCTCACCACTGAAACCTACCAATCATGTATAAAATCTGTATGCTTCGGCATGACAAAATTGTGATGTTTAAGCTTATATAATTGTGTATTTCTTTTCTCACCCTTATATGCCTATGCATGCTATGCTCAAATAGAAAAAGAAAAAGAAAAATATGTGAAGAAAATCAAAAGCAAAAAGAATCAAAATGCTTTTAAATATGATTGCAAGCGTGTTTATAGGAGATGTGAAAGTTATAGAATGTACCTCAAAAGCAATAGTTCCCATTATGCAGTTATGATTATGTGTGAGTGTATTTGATTTTCTCACATCTCAAATTGTCATAATATGAGACACTTATGCACTTTTGTTATGTTTTCACACACAATATGCAAATTCTTTGCTATTTTTGATATATGTGCAAGTACAATGTGATTTAGCTATCATAAGGAATATATGTATTAATATATGTTCACTAAATTGTCTTAACTTGTTTTTGAAATATAAAATTGGTTAGACTTGTTGTGTGTGTGTGTGTGTGTGCGCGCGTGTGTGTGTGTTTTGGATCTTGATACTTTGCATATATGTTGAAAAATGTTTTAAAAGCTTAATATATTGATTGGATTTATGATTGAGTAGCTTGTTTGTTACATTCATCTCGTTGTGTTTTTCCCTCCTTAAAAAACTCATTTTCTTTAAGCTCGACAACTTCTCGACAGATTCTCTTCTATTGAGCCCCTTTTTCTTCTTGTCTCAACATATTTTAACGCAATCTCGATCCATTGAGGTTTTTGGGTTTCTTCTCGATAGATGCTCGACAGCTTCTTCGATCCATTGAGCAACATTCTGTCTGGCCGACAGATTCTCGACAGCTTCTCAATCTATCGAGATGTTTTTGCTGTTGATAGATTCTTGATAGCACCTCGACATATTCATTTCTGTCGAAATTTAGTGCTTGACAGATATCTTGATCCATCGAGCTGTGATTTCTATTGGAGGTCTAAGCATGAATCAGATTCATTTCACTTTTCTCTCTCGATAGAAAATCTCTTTCTCTCCCTTCAAACACCTTTTTCTCACTCAAATCTTTCTACCCACTGCATTTTTGGCCTATATCAAGATCAAATCACTTGGTAAGCTTCCTAAAACCCTCTTTTCTCATGCATTCATGCATTTTAGACCTAGGTTTTGGGGTTTTTGAAATTTTTGGGGTTGTTGAGTCTTTTTATGAAATTGTTGGGTTGAGTGTTTTTGTTTTGATGTTATATGATCATGCATTGCATTCTCATTGCATTATAACCATGTTTCATGCATTTTAGATGTGTGTTTGATTAAATATGGATTGTGTGCTGGTAGGTTTGGATTGGGTTTTGCCCATGATGCACTTAAATTTTACACATCACATGTTCATGCATATTTCATGCATGCTTATCTTTTCTTTCATTTCTTTGTCTATGTTGTGATGTATTTCTGTTCCTTCTCTCCCTCTCTCTCTCTCTCTCTCTCTCTCAAATAGACTTCGTCATGGCACCCAAAAGTAAATCTACTCCAGCTCAAAACCCTCTTCGAGGTTCTAGGTCATCTTCTTTTTTTGATCCTCCTTCTCATGTTCGGCTCCGTGATGAGAAGGCCTGAAAGGAATTCTTGAAGAAATTTCAGCAATGTGGCGTTCATCCGAAGCTCCAAGTCATTCTGTCGAACTTTTTTGACATTCCTCTCCCTGCCGTCATTCGGACCCAGGGTTGGGCTTCTCTCTAGAGTCCGTTGAGGTGTCCCATTGTGATTATACAGGAGTTTTACTCCAATATACACTGCATTGATACCTCTATGCCTCAGTTTGCTACTTTCATTCAAGTTATACATATTGTAGTTACTCTAAATCTTATTTCCAAGGTACTACATATACCTAGGGTAGCGCATCTTGTCTACCTTGGCTATGAGCGTCTCCAAACCATGTCTAGAGACGAGCTTTTCTCTCACTTCTGTGAGACCCTTTCCATATGGGGTGGTAAGCTAAACACCTTATACTTGGGCTTTGCCAAAGGCCCGAGGTTCCTTAATATGGTGATGACATTTATTCTTACTCCTTTGTCTCACTATAACTTTATCACAGAGCCTCGTGCTTGTTTTCTTTTATCTCTTCTTGAGGACCTCTCCATAGATTTCCCCTCTCATTTCATCACTTCTATCCTTAATGTCTATCAAGATACGGGGACCTATGATAAGCTCATCTTTCCTTCGGCTATCATGTGGATTCTTCACCATTTTTCTATGCCCATTTTTTATTCTCCTTATTACACCACCATGGGTGCCATCAACATCGGTTCTATTCAACGGAGTGAGGCTCAGCTTCAACCGAATCGGCCACGTGTGGAGTCTACTGGTCATGCAGCTTTTACTGTTCCTTCCACCCTTGCTCCTTCTTCCTCGACTGGTGATGTGACCCTAGAGGCCATCATGGTGCAGCTTCAACGCATGGATGCTTGCCTTGACACTCTCTGTGATGAGTTGTGTCAAGTGAGTACCCGTGTCAGTTGTATAGCACAATGACAGACTTGCCTTGGTGGCTTCACTGCTTCTCCATCTCCTTCTCTAGAGGCTTCAACAGATGAGGATGGTGAAGATAGTGATGATGGTGATGATGAGGATGCATCTCTTCCAGTGATGATAAGATGCCGAACTCTCAGTGACTTGCCTTTTGTCATTCGTGACAAAAAGGGAGAGTAGTTTTGGGATGAGAATAATCTTGTACTTAGAAGGAGAGTTAGTATAGTACATTTTTATTATGGGGAGTATCTATACATTTTTTAGGGATGTAGTGAGGTTCTTATGTATTTCTTTTCTTTCTTTACTTTTACCTTATGTATACTGGTCTTGTGACTGTTTATCTATTGACATACATTGTACTTATTTTTCGATATATATATGATGATGTATGCTTTTTCACCTATCTCTCCATGCGTTGTTTCTTTTCTATCTTTATACATGTTTCTTTTATTTCTATTTCACACAAGATGCCTTGATGAGTTTTGTTTAAGTGTTTTAGAAAGACAAATTGTTAAAGTCTACCACGTCATGAACTCTGTTCTTGTAAAGTTTTTCAAGAGTTTGTGTTAAGGTTAGATTTGTTTTCTAATTCAATAAGTGATTACGAGTTTAGTGAATTAAGACTTTTCTCATTATTCATTTTTTTGTTGTGGTTTTGTCACGGATTGCCAAAATGGGAGATTGTTAGGGAACATATTTGATGTAATTGACTAATCTTTTGACAAAATGTATTTTACTTGTGTTTGGGTAGATTTAGGATGAGTTTAGTACTTCAAAAAACTAATGTTCAAATTTAGTATTGAAGCCATACAAGTTTGACCAAGAAACAAGTGAAGAAGTGTTGTTCATTAAAACTCGACAAATGTCTCGACAGAAGCTTATCTACCGAGATTTAATGTTGAAGCTCAACACAAGCTGTATCTGTCGAGAATTACGAAATCAGAATTTTCAGATTTAATTACACGCATTTCCTTAAGTATTTGTGTAGGGTTTCTTTTCTCACAACCCTAGAAATATATAAAAATTATTTTAAAAGCCGTCACAAGTGATGCAAGGGTTGTTGCACGTGTTGTTACACGTATATTGTGACCGGAGACAAAAATTGCTCTAGATCATCTTTCTTTTTGTAGAATCTACTGCATCTTTACGCCAAGGGTTTTGTGACCAAGGAGTTCTTAATCTTCATGTTGATGAACTAAAGAATTTTGCAGTCAGCATCTTCTTCAAGTTGGTGTGTTAGTTACATACTGGAATCCATGCATCATTGGTTAGTCACGTATTGGGATTCGTACATTGAACGGAGAGATTGTCGTTACAATACTAGTCTAATTGGGTATTGGGGTAAGGAACTATAGGTTGGTATTAGGTACTAAGGTTATTTTTACTTGTAACCGCTTGTAATTGATAATAGTAGATTCTTGAGAATGGTGACCTTAAATTCACCCGATAGGGCTTTACCTTGGAGGTTTTCCCTCATTTGTAAACAAATCACCATGTCAAATTTATTTTCTACTACATTTAGTTTAATTAGTGATTTGTTTGTGCTACCACGTTATTGCATATTAAATTGGCTTAATTAATTAACTTGGATAATTAATTAATTTGTCAAAATGGTCAATACATTTTTGGCCTATTAATTTTAATCAAAACCAATATTTTTTCCAATTTTGATGAAATTTGACCATGATCAACCTAAACTTAACTGTAAATTGTCCAAGATCCAACCATTCAATTGAGAGACATTTGAGCTCATATTTAAGAAAATTGAATTTCTTTCAAAATGATTGCTTTTGGACCTAAATCGGAGTTAAAACAAGTGAGACAACACGAAAATATCAAAAATAATGAGTGGTATAATATTACTTTAAGTTACATCAAGTGTAACTTGAACCCAACCTTTAGTAATTGGGTTGAGTTCAAATTACACCTAGTGTAACTCTAAACAGAGTTACACCACTTAATAACTTGTTATTGAATTCAAATTTTGAAAATCTTACCATTGGATTACATGTTCTATATGTTTTTAACATGCATGTCAATTTTCATGCTAATCGGATGTTATTTACTATTTCATCCATAAACATATTTTTTATGTATTATTTTGAACTACAAACACTTGAATTTGAACAATTGATTGATGACATGGCTGTTGATATTCGATTACCTTGAAATTTTGCAAGCATGGAAAATATATAAAGATAATGTAATCCAACGGTGAATTTGTCAAAATCAACATCTTATTGAAAAATAGGGAGTGGTATAACATTACTTCAAGTTACACTAGATGTAACTTGAACCCAACCCTTAGTAATTGGATTGGGTTCAAGTTACATTTGGTGTAACTCTAAGCAATGTTACACCACTCAATAACTTATTATTAAATTCATATTTTGGAAATCTTACCGTTGGATTACATGTTCTATATGTTTTTAACATGCATGCCAATTTTCGTGCTAATCGGATGTTATTTACCATTTCATCCATAAACACATTTTTTATGTATTATTTTGAACTACAAATACTCAAGTTTAAACAAGGCGTAAATGCACTTTTAGTCCTTACATTTTGACGTTTTTCCATTTTAGTCCCTACATTTTATTTTTACCACTTTTAGTCCCTAAACCAATTAACGCGTGTTATTTTCGTCCTTTCCGTCAATCAACCGACGGAAATAGCTGACGTGGCAGCCGGAGATATTAAAATATTATTAAAAAATGCCACGTCAGCATTTTTAAAAAATAAAAAATAATTTTTCAATTTTAATTAAATAAAAAACAGAAATCAAATAAAAAATCTCTTTAATCAAATGGCAAGAACACAGTCCAAAAACCCAAGGAACACAAACCCAGAAACCACCACAGCCACCACAACCCACCATCCCAACCGCCACCCCAGCCAACTCACAACCCACCCACCTCAACCGCCACCCCAGCCGGCTCATAACCCAGCCCACCCCGATCTCAACCCAACCACGCCCCCCCCCCCTCAACCCGATCTAAACCTAGCCACCCCCACCCCACCCCCGATCTCAACCCAGCCACACCCCACCCCACGGCGATCTAAACCCACCCACCCCCACACCACGGCGATCTAACCCACCCACCCCCACCCCCACCCCACGGCGATCTAAACCCACCCCCACCTACGTCGATCTAAACCCACCCCCACCTACGCCGATCTAAACCCACCCACCCCCACCTCACGCCGATCTAAACCCACCCACCCCCACCCCCACCCCACGCCGATCTAAACCCACCCCCACCTACGCCGATCTAAACCCACCCACCCCCCCCCCCCCCACGGCGATCTAAACCCACCCCCACCCCCCCCCACGCCGATCTAAACCCACCCCCACCCCACCCCCACTCCACCAGCCCACCCCGATCTCAACCCACCACAACCACCACGAGATTGCACCACCAGTTACCATGAGTGAGAAACACGAATGAGAGAGAGATAGAGAGAGAGAAGAAAATGAGAAATTTGAGAGAGTGAGAGACAGATGAGAAGAAAAACTAATGTAAGAAAATGAAACGGAAGAGGAAACAACAAAGAGAGTGTTTTGATCTTAATTTTAGTGATTTTTTATTTTATTTTTGTTTTTTATTTAATTAAAATATTTTATTTAATTTTAGTTTTTTGATTTTATTTAATTAAAATTGAAAAATTATTTTTTATTTTTTAAAAATGCTGACGTGGAATTTTTAATAATATTTTAATGTCTCCGGCTGCCACGTCAGTTATTTCCATCGGTTGACTGACGGAAAGGACGAAAATAACACGCGTTAATTGGTTTAGGGACTAAAAGTGGTAAAAATAAAATGTAGGGACTAAAATAAAAAAACGTCAAAATGTAGAGACTAAAAGTGCATTTACGCCTTTAAACAATTGATTTTACGCCTTTAAACAATTGATTGATGACATGACTGTTGATATTCGATTACCTTGAAATTTTGCAAGCATGGAGAATACATGAAGATAATGTAATCCAACGGTGAATTTGTCAAAATTGGCATCTTATTAAAAAATAATGAATGATGTAACATTACTTCAAGTTACACCAAATGTAACTTGAACCCAATCCTTAGTAATTGGGTTAGGTTCAAGTTACATGTGGTGTAACTCTAAGTAGTGTTATATCACTCAATAACTTGTTATTAAATTCGTATTTTGGAAATCTTACCGTTGGATTACATGTTCTATATGTTTTTAACATGCATGCCAATTTTCATGCTAATCGGATGTTATTTACCATTTCATTCATAAACACATTTTTTATGTATTATTTTGAACTACAAACACTTGAATTTAAACAATTGATTGATTGCATGGCTATTGATATTTAATTACCTTGAAATTTTGCAAGCATAGAGAATATATAAAGATTATGTAATTCAACGATGGATTTATCAAAATTGCCATCCTATTAAAAAATAATAAGTGGTGTAACATTACTTCAAATTATACCAGGTGTGATTTGAATCCGGTCTTTGATAATTTACTAAGCGTTAAACATGAATTTTACTTTGTTTAAGTGGTTTTCTTTCCATGATTGCAGTTTTCCAAGATGGAAGCGTTGAGACAAAAAGATAGTACTTTCTCAAAGTACATACCGAGAGCTTTCCGATGATCCCTCATTTGAACCAATCCGAGGTTGGAGGATTAAGATCCAAGCTCAATATATTGGTAGAAAAATATGGAGAAATCCCATTTTTTGCACGTGATCAGCGCTACGTACCTACTTTAAGCGCAAATCGGCAACACACCGCAAAAATTGGAGCCATAAAATTTGTATTTTCTTGAAGTAAAAAAATTTCTCTATAACCTGGAACAAATGACATCCCCAAAGCATCTTCGGATTGACGAGAATCAATCCAACAAAATCACGAAAAATCATGTTCAAGTGCAAAATTCTGAATCAGCCAACTTTAAATGCCTGTAAATCTTTCTTCCAAGGTCCAAATGCTACAAAGCCGGAAGCTTTAGAAATAGAATTTGAGTTTTTTTCAACAGTTTCAAAATTAACCAATTTAGAGGTCCTGAAGGCCTCAAACCGAGTTCTTAAAATTTAGGGTTGATGAATGGGAAAATGGTAAATAAAAGGGAAGCTGCACCATTGGGCGCACCCACTATAGGAGCCTAAGGATTTTAATTAAGTCACATCAAACTCGTTTTAACGCTCCCTTTTTGTTGGACATAAAGCTTTTTTTTTTTTTGGTTTGAAAAATGTGTCCTTTTATTTTATATGTAATATAAAAAAAAAAAAAAAAAAAAAAATGACTCATTTTTTGTGTTCTGTAGCAACCTTAAAAATAAATATCACAACATTTTTTGGTGTTTGGTAGCGTTGGATATTGTTAACACAAGTTTACCCTATGAGCTAATTTAGAGGTGTCGATGGCCTCCACCCAAGTGCTCGAAATTCAAAACATGTTTATTATAAAAACCAACTACATAATAATATAAAATAGTCCTCAAAAATTACATACCACTAGTATACACACATGGAATGCATCAACATCCATTATTACACACAAAACAACTATATTGGGTAGGTAAATAATAAAAAATGCAGTAATTTTAAGACCACAATTTATACACATTTTGCTACAATTATCCTATATGGTGAATTGTGATTGATTGCCTATTATTTTCACATGAATCCACTACTTTTTCTCTATCACTCACAGCCAATCATATAAGAGAGTTGTGACAAAGTGTGTGTAATAAGTTGTGGTCCTATAATTTTTTATAAAAATGTGATGGATTATAATGGAAGGAGCACATTTACATCATTGTAATAGTCCTTGATACGAATTATAAGTTTCGAAAAATCGAATTTTAATTTAAAAACAATCTCAAACTTAGAAGGGTGTAAAGCACATTTTTGCATTTTTCTTATGCCAAACCAAAACCTTGTCCTAAATCATCAAAGTTGAGGAAACGTATCATCAATAGATGTAGAGTAATTCTAGGTTTTCGGGAAAATAGCACTTATAGTGCAATCATAAAGTGTGAATACCATAAGACGAAATTTTATTGTATTAAATAAAATAAAATAAAGCTAAAATACTGCTATTATACACATTGGTGATTGGTGTTAACTCTATTCACTTTATTTACACCTTGCACAATACTACTGTATATACACACATAGAAAGAGTGGGAGGAAGACACCCACAAACATCACTGCTAAGTGGTCGATTCAAAATCTGATATTGAAACCACCTATTGGGTATACATTATTGGTATATATTATTTTTGGAGAAGCATATGGATGGCAATAGAGATTCTAGTGAAAGGGATATGGTATGAAAAAAATATATATATATGAAATGGGAGTTACATAAAATACGAGAAATTTCTTCCAAGCCCAAGCACTTACGAAGTAGTATTTCCCATAAATTTGTGAACCTTCTCTCCCAAGGAATGCTTTGGTTAGAAATTTAATAGAGTTTGTTAATTTGTTTCTTTCTCATGAACCAGAAACAATCTTGAAAATCCCCACTAGCAGTCGACTCCCTAGATATTGAATTATATGGCATTATAACTCTGAAAGGCATATTGAGGGCATGTTTGGCAATGTTGTTTAAACAACAATTTTCATTGTTTAAACAATATAACACGTATATCAACAATATTTTTTCACTCACAGATATTTTCACAACACTTAAACAACGTTACTAGAACAATATTATCAAACGGGCTCTGAGTTATGCAATATCAAACGAGATTGAAACCAATCAATATATGTTTGACTAAACAATCACGTGTTCAAGCATAGGAATATATACTGCTATTATTGGAGTCTACCAGAAGTTTTTAAAATTTTATCAGTATATTGTCAATTAAGTAGACCAATTTATTAGGGCTGGTCATATCTTCTTTGTCGGAGAAGATTATTCTTCCAGTCTCCCTTACTTGGTTGCTAAATTTGAAGCCATGGCAACTATTCAAGCTTGTTAGGGACATCATTGATGTAGTTGGCAAATCCTTTGACAAAACGCACTTTACTTATAATTAGGTAGATCTAGGATGGTTCAAGACTTCAAGAAACATGTTGTTCAAGTCAAGTGTTAAAGTCATGTAAGGCTGTTCAAGAAACAAATGAAGAAGTGTTGTTCTTTAAAGCTCAACAGATGTCTTGATAGAAGCCTATCTATCGAGGTTTAATATTAAAACTCGACAGCAGCTTGACAGAAAGTGTATTTGTCGAGAATTACGAAATCAGAATTTCCATATCTGATTACACGCATATCCAAGTGTATTTGTGTAGAGTTTCTTTTCTCATAACCCTAGACACATATAAAGATTATTTTAAGGGCTATCAAGAGTTGTTGCAATTGTTGTTACATGCATATTTTGACCGGAGACAGAAATTACCCTAGTTCATCTTTCTCTCTGTAAAAGCTACTGTGTTTTTGCGCCAAGGGTTTTGTAACCAAGGAGCTTTCTGATCTTTATATTAATGAATTGAAGAACTTTGCAGCCAACATCTTCCTCAAGTTGGTGTGTTAGTCACGTACTAGGATTCATGTTGAAATGAGAGATTGCCGCTACATTGCAAGTCCAATTAGGTATTAGGATAAGGGTTCAACTGTAAGTTGGTATTAGATACTAGGATTCGTTTTACCTGTAACCGCTTATTTTGATAATAATGGATCCTTGGGAGTAGTGACATTAAATTCACCTGGTGAGGTTTTGTCTTGGTGGTTTTCCTCATTCGTAAACAAATCACATGTGTCAAATTTATTTTTCCGCTACATTTAACTTAGTTGGTGATTTGTTTATGCTACTAGACTATTGCATGTTAAATTGACTTAATTAATTAACTTGAATAATTAATTAATTAATTTTCCAAAGGGGTCAATACATTTTAGCCTTTCAAAGCTTTAGTTTTTCCTGAGGATATTGGCACTAACTCAATAATTGTATGTGAAATTCAATTTACATTTTTTTTTTATAATTATTAATTTACTACTCCATAAAAAATGTTACGTACCTTTTCTCGGTTTTAAAGATAATTGATAAATTTTAAATTTAAGCTCTTATTAACTTTTGTTATGGATGTGTAGTATGTGGCTAAATTTAAGGATTAAAAAACTAAATTATTGGATTAAACTATTAGCCTTTTACCGTAAAAACAAAAAACAAAAAACAAAAAAAAAAACAAAACAACAACAACAACAATAACAACAAATTATTTCACCACACATAATACTCATCACACCCCTAGGTTTTTTTTATGATTGAAAAATGTAGTAATCCTAAATTATAATAAATGCTCTAAATTAACCCTTACCCAAAAGATAGAAGAAAATTATTTTACCACACATAATACTCATCACACCCTTAGGTTTTTTTTTTTTATGATTAAAAAATGTAGTAATCCTAAATTATAATAAATGCTCTAAATTAACTCTTACAAAAAAAAAAAAAAAAAGAAAAGCCTCTAAGCACGCGTGCTCAAAGGCTAGAATGTATATGATAAATTTGAATTTATTTCATCATTTTATGATAATTATTTAATAATTATTTATTGTTTTCATGCCAAAACAAATTCCTCCTTCTAATTTGTTCAAGTTGAATCAATGAGAATTATCGTATTTCTTTAAGGATTAAGTAAATATACCCACAAACTCTTACTAAAATATTAACATGAGTATATATTTTAAAAATCTAAAACTTGAATTTCATTTATTATATATATTTAAAATGTTTGTCAAATTTCATTCAAATCGAATATTATTTATCATTTGATTCATAAACTTAATTTTTATGCATAATTTAAGACAATAAAACTTTAAATATAAACATTTGATCGATAACATAATTATTGATTTTTGAATAAATTTTGGCTACAAACTTGGTTGTACTAATGGTTACAACTTCCACTAAAAAGATCAACATGATTATATAATTCAAAAATCTAACCACCGAGTTGCATGTTTTTTATAACACGCATATCAAATTTTGTGTTAATTGGATGTTAGTTACTATTCGATCCTTAATTTTTTTATACATAATTTCAAATTACAAAAACTTGAAATTTAAACATTTAATTGATCACATAGTTATTAATTTATTAATTTCTAGAAATTTTTTAAGCATAGAGAATATAAAAAGAAAATATAATCCAACAGTAAATTTGTTAAAATTTACATATAATAATAAAAAGATATTAAGTATAGTTATAGTCATTTGCTACAATCAAGTTTGTAGCTAAACTTTGTTTTCTTATTTTTGATCTTCTTAAAATTTTGTAAATATGGAGGATATAATTAGAAGATGCAATCTAATGTTTGATTTATTAAAATACATATTTAATAAAAAAATATAATGAGAAAAATGTGAGGGAAAAAAGAAAAGAAAATGTCAGAGTGTCCATTGGAATGAAATTAATATATGTATGTGTGTGTGTGTAAGCAAAGACCTCATGTAGAAGAGCATAAGGTTCTACCAAATAGCACATTTCTTGAGTCTCTCTCATTTAAGGTTCCACCTCATCGAAGTTTGCATTTATGTCAAATTTTTAGTTCATTGAATGTGTCAATGGAGTAAATGCACATAGAGTAATAGGTGTGCACTAGTTTTATACAAATATAAAATTGTTTAGGATAAAATACTATTTTGGTCCCTCAACTTTAACAAAAATTTGTTTTTCATCCCTAAACTTTAAAAAGTTCTTTTATCACCCCTAAACTTAGAGTTTTTTCAATAGTTTAGAGACAAAAATAGGGATGAAAAAATAATTTTTTTTAATAGTTTAAGGATGAAAAACAAACTTTTTTAGTAAAGTTTAGGGACGAAAGATGAACTTTTCAATAGTTTAGGGATAAAAAAACTAACTTCTTAAATTTTAGAGATGAAAAACAAACTTTTGGTAAAGTTTAGGGACCAAAATATTATTTTGTCCAAGATGAAAAACAAACTTTTGGTAAAGTTTAGGGACCAAAATATTATTTTATCCAAGTGTTTATGTGTGTGTGTGTGTATGTGTGTGTGTGTGTGTGTTTTAATTCTATGTAAAAAAGTAAAAACTTCATACGGGAGAACATGCACTTCTGCCTTATAGCTCTTTGTTAGTGTAATTTTTCATTTAGCTTTTCACCTTGCAATTTTTACATATTTTGGATTATAATGAAATTATATTAGTAGGACATATAATACTATTTTCGCAAAGTATTTAACCTACCACTAACATAAAATTTCTACAATATTTCCATAAGCCAACTAAGACTTAACATTATATTATAAAAAATTTATGCTAACTCGAATGCATTGAAGAAACAAAAACTATAATAAAACAAACAGTCAACTTATTACACCACATAATAACTGTTGATGGTCATTCTGGCAGAAAAGCCCAATAGCAGAAAGAAGCCCAACAATATGGGTAGAAAATTAGAGGAAAAACTATTAAACTCAAATGGCAGGAATAGTGAATCGTAGGGCTAAAAATAATAATAAATGGGCCTCAAAGCAAGCGGGCCTAAAGGAGCGCAAAGAAATAAATAGTAAACCCATGGGTATTATACAAAATGGAAAGAATGGGCCAAAGAAGGCCCGAAGTAATGAAGTGAGCAAGGGGTTAATGGAAAAGCCCATGGAACCCAAAAGTAAATGAAATGGTAATTAGGTTGGGGAAGCCCAAAAGAGTTAGCAAAATCCCATGGAAATGTAGAATTAGAGCGGGCCGAGGATGCCCAAGAAAAAGAAATGGGTCGAAGATGCCCAAGGAGAAAGAAATGGGCTAAGAAAGCTCGTAAGCAATAGAATGGGTCAAGAGGGCCCAAAATAGCATGAATGCAGGCCCGATGACAATATAGGGTCACTGTAATTAAGTTAAAGAAAAGCATACAGTAGGCTCAAAAGAGGCCTAATAAGCACAGATCAAATAACACCACTGCAGGAATGACAAAATGGCATGACAAGAATGCTAGTAAATCCACAGAAGAAACAAGGAGTGGGTTAAGAAGAGAAAAGCCCACAATTAAGCAAGGCCTAGCCCTTGAAGGAAGCAAGCCATAAAAAATGAAGGCCCAAAAATCAGTTCACACCACAAGAAGTCAAGAATGAGCGGCAAAACACACAAACGAGCATCCAAGCCATGGCAAACGCATAAGTAGTAAACAAGCTTTGGATACACACGGAAGTGGCACACATAAGGCTCAAACACCACCAACCTATACCCAGCCAATACAAGAGTGATGGATCATGGATTAGAGGTAAGAGAGGGTATGGTCTGGCAGTAGGGAGAAAAGGAAAGCCTATTCTAGGGTTTCCGCTCAAATTCTTTTGGGAGAAATGTCCTGCTGGGATAACATACTACTCAAAAGAGGAGGATGAGTTGGAACCACTAGGTGCATGCTATGAGGGATAGTGAGAGAGAATGCCCACCTTGTTGTGAATAGGAATGCCATGGTGAGCTAGCAAACAAAGTAGAATTCTTTGTCTGGTAATGGGGTGTGGCACGGCCAGTACAGATAAGTGGTGGTGGCCAAATAGCTGACAACCAGTGAGTGGTCTGGAAGTACACCCACTCCCAGACAAAAGTGGTTAAAGGGTAAAACAGTAAAAACAGTCACGACAGGCAGTATATAAGAAGCCTCCACTGTGCACAGTAAACATCATCAACACGACCATCACAATCACAACAATATCACAACAGCAACAAGAACACAGAAGTAACAAGAAAGAAGATGGTAGAAAACAGAGTAGCAATCTTTGAAAAAGAAAGCTAGAGAGAAAACAAAGAGAAAGTAGGCAAGAATAAGATGGTAGGTATACACCGATAGGTTAATCCCTTCTTTCCCTCTTAAAGCCTACTCTCTGTTAAGAATTAAGAATTTTTTTTTTTTGGGTATAAGCCATTCAAGCCCATTTTCTCAAAGTGGATAATTTCTACAGCAGGATGTTCTTAGGAGATTATCCACATTGAGGAAATGGTTCCCTCCTTGGTCTTAGTTCCGTACTGCAATAGAGCACGACAAACTAACAATTTCTTCTTTGATTTTATTGTTTAAGCATTAGTATTATTTCTTTTTTATCTTTGTCATTTCACTTCTTACATTGCGTTTCCTATTGTTGTGCTAGTCTCTTCTTTATCTTAATTGAGTATCTTTAAGTTTATTTTGACTAACAGCAAGCGCCTCTGTTTTATTGTTGTTATGTTATATTTGTTTGCAATAACTTTTTTGTAATAGTTTCATCTGCCATGGGCATATGACTAAAGTCCTCAACAAAAGGGCCCTAATTTGTGCACAAGGCGGTTGGAGGTGAGTTGCAATAAGACCAGTCCTGTCTCTCCAACCCAGAACCTTTGGGCCTTACAATGGCAGGAGGAAGCCCAGCCCAGCCCACCATCTCAAAAAGGCCCACCACAATAACTAATTTATAATTATATAACATGTACTCTATAATCTAAGTTCTTCATGCCCTTAATTTTGTAGTACATCATTAATTTAACAAAAATATCTTCATGTTATCACAACATTATTTCATTTTATTACTTTAAAATATTTTGAGCATTTTATTAACCATCTCATATGGCAGATTATAGCATTATTCATGCATGGCACGGGCCATTGCTAGTTAAGATATATATTCTACCTGCTGCTCTTATTTGGTTTGGTGCACGTGGGACTACCAACCAAACCAGCGATGGTAGTTCAGCGTCTAAAATTTTGTAGTAGGTAGGATTAAGAATGAGTCCCCTTAGAAAAAGCCAGATAGGACACTCTTTGCTCTCCATTGTTGCCAGGTTGAGTGGGTGAGACAGAGAGAGAGAGAGAGAGAGAGAGAGAGAGAGAGAAACATGGAAGGCACAAAAGAGAAGAAGATGAAGATACTATGCCTCCATGGGTTTAGGACCAGTGGGAGTTTTCTGAAAAAGCAAATTAGCAAATGGGAACCTTCTATATTTGCTCAATTTGACATGGTACGTGATGATCAAACTCACTCTCTCTTTTATATTACATGATTTCCACGCTTTTTTCACTTGCACCTATGTGAATTATTACTATTTATTTGATTAAAAAGAAATTTTCTTTTGCCACATGTGTAAGTTGTCTTGTTCCTTAAACATGTGATATGGGATGAACAAGTATTATGTTTATCGGGTGTGTGTATTCAGCCTCTCACAATCTAATATAGGCTCTCTCAAAAAAGACTCTGTACCATTAATCACTACTATGAAGTATGAAGTATCAGCATCAGTGCTAAGTCATTTGATGAACCAGACCTCTGCTACTTACATTTCACACATTTTCTTAGGCGGCATCTACCTTTCGAGTGCAAAGTGCAAACTACTGGTTAAAATCATAGGACACCTACCTGCCCAGTCGTGGTGGAAGGATATATATTGTAGATTCAACCTCATGCAAATCACAAGTATGAATTATTTATGGGTCACATCAAGTTGCACTATTTTTCTATTTAATTAAAGGGGAAAAAAAAGGAAGTGTTTGTCAAATCACATAATTAGTATATGAATTATGGGTCACATGAAGTTATAATATTTATTTTTTTAAAGAAAAAAAGTGTTTGGCAAATCACATAATTAGTTTAATTATGGTATAAGCTTAATTAAATATAAAACCAGTCAAGCTAAATTAAACTGGTTTTATATTATTTCTAGTTTTTTTTTTTTTTTTTGTTAAATTGATTCAGGAACTAATTTTTGATAGGATTATATATCTGAAAATGCCGAATTTAAAACTAATTTTGAGGCATGTGAAAACACTAGAACTTTAAATTTTAACTTTTTATGAAAAATGCATTTGAAATAATCAAACTAGAAACTAGTTTTTTTTATTAGAATATATATGGCCTTATTTTGATTTATTTTCTAAACCAAAAAATATATTCAAATACTATCATATATATATGGAGAGAGAGAGAGAGAGAGAGAGAGAGAGAGAGAGAGAGAGAGAGAGAGAGAGAGAGGTATAGTACTTTAGGTGCTGTTTTTTAAGTTCCCTACTTAAGATTAAGCCATGTGACTACTTAACTAAGAAATACACTTCAATCTCATAAGGAATAATTCCCATGGCAGAATTTTTAGAGGAGAATCTAAAGAACAGCACCTAATAATAAAGCCAACGTCTCCTATATAGAATTTCTAATTGTTAATTTCTTATTTAAAAATTCGAATTTTTACCGTCTAATTGTATTTTATTTCTATATATATATTACATATTTGAATTTTACAAAAATATCGATGGGTCCTTTCCATCAAAATCTATTAAAATTTTGTCATTAATCCACATGACTCTTTTAGGCAAGTTAACAATAAAAATATGATGGTTTATAATGGAAGAAGCACCTTTACATCATTGTAATAGTCGTTATGAATTTTAATTTATAAGTTTTGAAAATCAAGAGATCAATTTAGAAACAATCTCAAACTTAGAAGTTAGAAGGGTGTGTTAAAGCACATTTTAACATTTGAGTGCTAAAAATGAAACCATGCCCTAAATCATCAAAGTTGAGGAGCGGTACCTTCAATAGGAGTAATTCTAGGTTTTTGGGGAAACAGTACTTATAGGAAGTTTTAAACATTAATTTGGATATTAACATAAAATGAAATCAACATTAAGGAATTTTATTTACCACTACAGGATTTCCCAGATGGTATTTTTCCTGCAGGAGGAAAATCAGACATTGAAGGGATCTTCCCACCACCTTATTTTGAGTGGTTCCAGTATGACAAGGTAAAATCTCTCTACTTTTTTCTAATCAGAGGAAATGAGAATGGTATATTCGCAAGATGAAAAGATTAGAATTGATTCATAAGAAACATCTTGAAACTGTGTTAACCAGGACTTCACAGAGTACACAAACTTGGAAGAATGCATTTCTTACTTGTGTGAATACATCACAACCAAAGGTCCTTTTGATGGTTTTCTTGGCTTCTCTCAGGTATGTATCCAACCCTGTAATGACAATATAAAGCAGAAGATCACAAATTTATAAGCCTTAAAAAAAATTATGGTCCAAAATAACACTGTCCAGAGTCAAATATGACTCATATTTGTTCCTTTATTCAGGGTGCAACACTGTCAGCCCTTCTGCTGGGCTACCAGGCACAAGTAAGTCTACTTAAGTCTGTGTGTGTCATTAACATGATAACTCATATTCAAGATAGCATACTGAAACCATAAGTGGGAAATCAGGGAAAGGTGTTGAAAGATCATCCACCCATGAAACTATTCGTATCAATATCTGGGGCAAAGTTCAGAGACCCAAGCATATGTGAGGTTGCCTACAAAGACCCCATCAAGGTCAAATCTGTCCACTTCATTGGAGCCAAGGATTGGTTAAAACTGCCTTCTGAGGATCTTGCTACCGCTTTTGACAGCCCTCTCATCATAAGGCATCCTCAAGGCCATACGGTCCCAAGATTAGGTGGTTTATTCTGATCCCTCTCCTTCTCGTTTTATACACATAAATTCTAACGGATTAAAACCTATAGTAGATAAACTTTGGCTCCCTGGCTGATTTTGGGTGTTATTAACAGACGAGGTTGCTATCGAGCAGTTGCAAATTTGGACAGCAGAAATCCTCCAATGTAATAATAATTGTGCTGTGGAAAACAAGCATGAAATGGAAAATGGAGAAGCCAAAGTCGAGTATGAGGAGAAAAATGCAGAAGAAGCGTGTAAGATCCACAACCATGAAAAGAGTGCAATTAACACAAACAATAGGGAACTTGAAGTTGTCGATGCAGCCTCAGCCTGATAATTTCGGATATGAAGACATAGGTCTCTTTCCACCAGTTCGGCTCAAATGAATGATCCAGATTGGTTTATGTATTAGAAAATTTCCTTGTCTTTGGTATGGATTTGACCCCTTGACATGTATCTTTCACTCATATAAACATATTAAGGATAAAATGTAATAATAATTGAAAATTGTATTTTCCTAGACTGCCTTACACTGGTGGAGAATAACATTGATCTCAACTTAAAAATGACAAAAACACCAAATAAGGGTATAAACACAAATCCTAACTCACTCTATTGTTGATAGTTTGATAGAGAGACTTAAGCTGTGTGTTCCATTTGTCCACAGCAGTATACTTCTTTGTTCCCTTTGACCTGTCCCAGCGCTCTAGCAGCCGGTTCACTTGATCAATGTGCCCATGGATTCGGTTATCCAATATTAGTGACACCAACAGCTGCTCAACATCTTGCTCGGGCACATTTAGCTCCTGAATTTAACAATACATAATCATCTCAAAATCCGCATTAATGATGGGATAGAAGCTGATTTAAATGACCAAAAAGAAAGAACAGGAAAAGATAAACAGAAGCAGATTATGTTGAGATAGATATATGTCAATATTGATCATGTAACACACACACACACACAGGGTCAAGAGAAGAGAGAGAGACATCACTCATTCCACTGTAATCACCGATACAAGTTAGCATCAAGCAAAGACTAAGCAGCATCCAGTATTTACACAATTATCAGTGGCATGCATATCAGCATTTCCCCTTTCAATCTCTTATTGATAAGATGCTTCGCTTCAGTTTCTTATGAAGCGAAGCATCTTATCAATAAGAGATTTACCAAGGGAGTTCATAAATGGTTTTGTTTGGGTCAAAACAGTCCTGCTGCATTGGCAACTTTAGAAAGATGCCAATTTCATTAAAATATTACTGCCTGCATCACCTTTCTACCGAGTCAGAAATACTTCAAAGCTTACTGGTACAACCTACTTAGAGCAGTAATCCAAATGATATGGGTAACAAGATTTTTATCCATATATTAAAAAAAAAAAAAGCAAAGAATAAACAAACTGAAAAACAAAAAAATAGAACACCAAGAAGTAAATAGCTACCTTGGATATGAATGGGATCCTGATTCTTGTATAAGGTTTGATGAGCTTGAGCAAGACTTGAGTTCTAATATTTTTTAGGAGATCCTCAATATAATTTCGGATAAATGGATCGTCCATAATTGTTCTTCTGTTACTCTGGACATCAACATTTGCCACACATCCACTTAGGTGAGAACAAGAGAAGTATAAACGGAATATTATAAATTTAAGCATATGTGCTAGCAAAATATGATGAGCATATTAGAACTTACCTTCAGGATTTTCTCAAACTCCAATATTTCATTCCGTTGATAGGCTGCTATTAGATTTGTCATAGCTAAAATTTCAGGGTCATTTTTGTATCTGTAAAGCAGCAATTATTTGGTCAAATGGAGAGAAGAATAGATACAAGCCCATCCCACCAAACCACCAACCAAGATTAGATGAGAAAAGAAGATCAAGTAGATTGAATTTAGAAGTCACATAGAGGACATACGGCTTAGCCTCCTGCCCATCAAAGGGATTAACTTCAGACTCCATCAGCATATTGGCAAGAACCAGATATCTGACAAATTAAACAGGAATAATGTAAGAATGTGAAATATTAAGGATAAAGATGACTAGACCATTTTATTTCTAAGTAGGTTTATAGAGAGAAAGATGCAGATATCTAATTCCCCAAGAAGTATTCTCCCAAACAGTCACCACCTGTGCAGCACATTAATCTTTAAAGACAAACAATTATCTTCAAGACATAAAAGCATTAGATATCTATATAAAAGCATGACTGAATATATTAAAATGCATAATTATTTCTCATGAAAAAAAGAACGATGTTTGGAATCAATGACGAAAGTATGCTACGCACTTCAAGCATTGGATACGCCGCTGATTTCCAGCTTCATCATAATTTTTGAAAGCTTCAAAAAAATCTGTAGCTGCTTCTGCCCACTGACGCTCTGCCATGTGCATTTTCCCCCCACATTCATGAATTATTCCCATTATCCTTGGATGAGGTATTGCTGATTTAATCATTAGTGCTTGCTGGTATAGTTGCTGCAATTAGTTCATGTCCAATGAAGCTCCAGTCAACAAAACATAAACAAAGCATTACAAAAAAAGAAACATCAACTTCAAAGGGGACTCAAAGCTGTGTGTGTGTGTGTGTGTGTGTGTGTGTGTATTTTTTGGCCCAAGGAGGAAAGGGAGGGAAGATTCAAGCTAGTGACCTCTGCTTCATGAGGCATGGTGCCAAGCCAATTGTGCTACCCTTGGGATGTTGTTTTACAGTTAATAGTATGAAAAAGTTACTAATAAGATGAAAACTTAAGCATACAGAAAGTACAGAAAAGTGTCCCCTAAAGAATTAGAATCGAAAAATAGTAAGTGAAATCTAGAAAAGGAAAAGAAAAAAAAATCATAAAATTGACATAAGGCCTATGCTCCAACATTCATCACATTACTTTTTCTTTTCTTTTCTTTTGCTGAATCATCATGCTACTTGTTAAATACCCAAACAGCATAAACCTTCTACTCTTAACTACCACTTTCATTACAGTTACTGAATAAAAAAGATAAACAATAGTGCAGATGCATGTGAAATATAGAGTGGCAAATGCCAATTATGAGCAGCGATCAATTCTAGCTCTCCTCATTTGAGTCCAAAATATAAAGGTATGTTTGCTATATAAAATGCCAAAATCAAAACCAACCACTACAAATCTTATCTATTTAACATATTTCAGATTTTCCCCATGTTTGGATAGAGAGATGGGGGGGGGGGGGGGGGGGGTGAAGGGGGGAGCGTGGAGGTGAATGAAAGATGAATAGCATGTACTAAATTTTAGTATATTCCATCCACCTTCTCCTTTTCTCTCTTCTCCTCACCTCCCTCCATCTCCCTTTGTTCCAAACATACCCTTCAAAAGCAGTTATACCTTGCAAATAGCTAGCACTTCTAATCCTAGATTTGATTTAATTATGCTATAGTTAAAGTTATGCTACATGAAAACAGCAAATGGTTGACTATACATGAAGAAAGTTCTGTTATGTGAAGAAAGTCCAGCATAAATTCATCTGGCAAATTCATAAAGATGGTTGAAAGGCATGGTCAAGAAAATGACTGAAGAAAAGGTAGACAATCTTGATGAATACAAGCAAAAGGTCAAGTATAACTTCAGAACCCTGACCTTGAGTTTTTTGTTATTCTTGGTCTCAGTGTACATTTGGATCTCTATCGCATATACCTCCAAAAGCTGGGTTCCTTTCTTGTGGTCATCTGTGCCATCTTCTTTTCGACAAGATTTGTGAAGCTCCTTCAAAATCTGTGTCCAAGATATTATAAGTTGCATCTTGGTATATATTAAGAGGAAGTTGAAGTACAAACCCAGAACCAGCCCAATACCTTATTCATTCGCCCATATTCACCCATGTCAAACCAAATCTTACAAAGCTTGAGATTTGTTTTAAACCAGAGTCTCTGCACAGCATAAGAATAAGTTTTTTTACAAAGTACTGTCAAATTTCATTGATAAAAGGAAGCTCTACAAAAAGCATTTCCTCAAAATTAAGCACAGCATACGCGTGACATATTCAAAACTTAAACATATAGCAAAAAAGTCACTGTGGAAGAGGATAAGATGACCTCTAACCTCATTTTTTGCCTCTTCAAGGGCCTTCAGAGTGGTTTGATAGAACTCTTGCAGAAGCCCAGAATTTTGACTAGCTGACCCAGAAATGAAGTCCATGATGTTATTTATACATTTTTCGCTATAATTTCGAGTCACTGCTGATTTAATGTAAGTCAACATTTCCCGATAGGCTTGCATCATTTCTGCATACTTCCCTAACCGATAATAAAGCTTGACAGTTTGTTTTAAAGCTTTAAATCCCCTGAAAAAACAGACATGGAAACTGTTAAAACAGGTAATGATTGCCTAATCCAGAAATAATTATTAAAGTTTTCAGGTAAAGCTAATTATAGGGGCAAGTGCGCTGTAAACAATACAGACAAAGGGTTTACAAGTATAGAAAGCAGCTTCTTAAGGAAAGCAAGATGCAGAAATTTATATCAGAAAAATAACTTTAGTTATGTGAATATTGCAAGTTTGCAACAAAGGTTATCAGGAAAAAAGATAAAATGTATACCTACAAGCCACCAAAAGAAAAGGATAATATTGACTCTAAGCTCTGGCTAATCAAGCCTAAAGTAAAAAGTTTATGGGAATATATTAACCAAAATAAACAAGGTTTTTAAGCACATCTTAATGTAACTTCAGTCATTCTGAAGTGATCCATTCGCTTTTTTTTTTTTTTTTTGGGATAGGTATCCATTCAAATATATGGAATCACCCCCCTCCAACAAAAAATAGAAGAGAAAACCACATCTCTATCTTGAATCACACAAAATTAGAGAAAAACAGGCAACATTTTGTTAAATGAGGAATTTTTTTTCCTGATTATATACACTGGAATAGATTTTCAATTCTTTTGTGACCATAGACACATGAACTGAAATTACAGAAAGGTAACACAACGGAGAACAAAAAAAAAATTGCGGAATTCTTCTATTCCTGAGTCATATTTCTGTTCATTAAGCACCAGAAATTTCAAAATTTAAGATGCTAACCACTCTGCCTTCTCCGCTTCCATGTCTACTACCTCACCAAAACCAGCCAATGCACCTTCTGGATCAGTTTCAACCAATCCTACAGAAAAATACAGAACAAAAAAAAAAGATGAAAAATATTTATACAGAAATAAACAGTGACAATATGAGACAATAATTGATCCATCTCATCACCCAAAGAGGATATTATGTAATTAATCTTTAAAAAAAGGAAAGATACAAATAACATCTAATTTTCCCTAAAGGCTAACAGTAAAGCCTAAAATACGTATTTCAGTCCAACAAGACCTGTGTATTAATTGTAAGTAAATTTCTAAAAGTCAATTACTTTCAATTTTTTAATTGATTCTTTTTACCAATGGTAATGACCTATGGAAATGTGCTAGCCACATTTGTCCTATATCCCAAATGGACTAGTATAGTCACAATTGAGACTCCTTGTAATTGTTAATAAAGCTCAAATCAACCTAGTATATGCCCGATGTGGACTTAGAACACACCCACACAATACACGCTCAATCAATTTCCAATTAAATCTAAGGCATTACAATTTTCATAATTGATACATTATAGCGGTGATATTTATACATTGCCCCGTCAAGACCAACCTTGACCCCTCCCCCCACCCCGTTTCTTCTTTTCCTTAAAAGGGTAAAAAAGAAATGGAAAGTGGTCCAAGGAAAATAAAGTTGGCCTTGTTCATCATATAAATCATCAAACACAGTCCAATTTGTCTATTTATAACCCTTACCAACAAGGGGAGAAAAAGAAGCTTCCAATTTTATTTTCCTGCAATTAAATAAGTGGCTTTGGACTTTCCCATACTATAGATCATGCAATTCTTTATCCCACTGCATATGATGTCCTTTGAAACAAAGTAACTTAACAAAAAAAATGTTAAATGAGAAACTTCTAGGTAGTTCTACATTCCATAATGTCATATCGCATATGGCAGTCCTATCCCAGTCCTCAATAGTTCTTAAACCCAATTCACCTTCATCCTTTGGTCTACATTGGACTAGCTGATTGTATAGATCTTATAGATGGGTTGGGGGCTTGACCAAAAGAAATCCCAAATGGCTCATTACTATCAGTATCTCTTTTCTTTCACTTAGAATCCTAATGGCTGCTATCTTTTGGTTGTAATTTTCAATCTTAATGTAACCCTTTCCATGTACACTCCCAGTGTACCTGGGACTTTGTTTAATGAAATTTCATTATTTATCAAGAAAAAATGGCTGCTATCTTTTGCCATGATGTTCATCAGTGCCATCAAAAGAAAAAATTAAGATGTAAAATGTTGTCAAACCAGCAGCATATCTAAGGGTTCAGGTTCCCAAATACAGGTCAATCATGGAAAACAAACTAATTTTTAGAATGTATAAAGTTAAAATGGCTACAATTTGCAAAGGAGTTTTCCATGGCCTTATTTTTCAAACAATTTCCCAAAATCAACATGTGGAAAAAGATTTCTGATATTCCAAAAAGAAAACCCTTTTCCAGGTAAATTTTTTAAGGAATCATATTGAGATGCACATTCTAATTCTAATGCATCTCTCAAAGCATTTTTCATAATCTTAGAAATAGCCTCATGAATTCAACAACTATCACGTATCAATAATCCATGAGAGACATTATGGTAAAATAATATTGATCAGCCCCATGAATTGTCCCATGTTTTACAAATAATTATTTGATACTTGGTTTTTGTAGACCTTTCCCTCTATTTAGTTATTTATTTATTTTGATAGGTAGATAGTTGGGGAGGGGGAGGGAGGATTTGAGCCAGAGACATGTGGCACCACAAAGGATGCCATTACCACTAGGCTAACACTTGAACCCTACCTTGACCTCTAATTTCTGAAAGAATTAAACTGGTAAGCCTACAGCTTTTATAAAACTTGTTTAACATGACATTAGTGTAAACATGACATGCAGCTCAGGCTTCTATACATTGATTACAAACATTAAACAGCTCCTAGCAAGACATAATTAATATCTTACAACTGCAAGTAAAATTCCAAAAACTCATCAGCTTTTCCAAATATCTGAAAGTTCATCAGAACCAAAAAAAAAAAAAAGGTAGAAAATTTCAACTGGAGGCACCTTTGGCATTGTAGTATTGATTCTCAATGTCAACATCTTGCTCTTCTTGCTCCTCCTCCGAGTACTCAAATCCGTAATCCTCCATGTCTGCATCTACACAGTTGAAGAACAATAAATCCATCTCTAAATTGGAATTCTTCTTTTCAATTGAGCATAATAAAATAATTTTTTTTTTAAAAAGCAACAAATGAAGAGAGAGAGAGAGAGAGAGAGATACAAGTGACTGCAAATTTTGCAAATCAAGAGTATATATATATGGCCTAAAACAATGACAAATATAATATCAAACCTTAAAGATGCTATCTAGCCTAGGTTTAGGTATTACTAAAAAAGCATTGAAACCCTTTTTTCTTTCTAACCCACCCTTGAAAACTAACCATTGTAGAACTAAAAACAAAACAATCTGAAAGTTGCACTCACTGAGCCACTCCTCCTTATAGGTTCAAAATTCAAACCCCACAACCCAACAAACAAAAAAAATGTGACATAGACTTCGAATTAGTCCAACTCTACAATTTCAATAGGATTAAAGTACACTTCTTTTAGATGATATAGAAATCATCCTCCAATTATATAACAAAAATAAATAAATAAAAGTGCAAACTCTCATTAGAATTAAAATTTTCAATTTTTTTCATCACTAAATTGAGGTTTTACAAAATCAAACAATACCCATAAACACACAGACACATTGAAATATAAGGTTTTTTTTCTTTTGTTCTCTCAAAAAAAAAAAAAATGGTCATACTAGAAAGCACGACACAAAGAAACCCATGATAACTTTGTTCTCCGTTTGGTTTGTTTGTTTAAGTACCCAAAAAAAAAAAAAAAACCTAAAAAATGTTAATTGTTGAACTAAACAGAGCAATGGAATATGAAAAGAAACTCACCGGAAGCCATTGTTGGATGGATGGTAATAAATTAGTAATTTAGGGCTTAGTTGGTTCTTTCTTGGTGAAGAAGAAAAACCTGAAACAAACTCCTCAGAAATCACAAGGCGTAGGGTGAGAACGAGAGAGACTCAACAACAATCCGGTGGTGACGATGCCATTGCCATTCGCCGGCTTTCATTCTTTTATAAATTCACGGGTTTCGGGTTTGGGCCGGGGGTTACTTTTTGCTATATTTAAAAAAGAAATGAGAAAGTACAAAAGCAACCCCATAGTTTAATGATTTTAATCTTGGGACACGTTAACGGCGACTCATTTGATATTTATCTAAACTATTATTTAAAAGTTTTTTCTTATTTGAAATATTTATTTTTTTATTCAAAAATGCTCATAATTTTTCAAAAAAAAAAAATACTCATACACTTCTAAATTTAAATAAAAACAAAGCTAAACGACAATCCTATAAAAGTACAATTCTAACTCTCACTAATATATTGCCTAAAAAATAAAGTCACTCTTCTGTTGATTTTTAAATTAATTTATCTACTTATAAATTAGATTCTCGAAATAAAAATTATATATAAAAAATAAACACACAGGATTTTTATTTTTGTTATAAAATATGACCACTAACTAAATAAAATGTGAAAATTAAAATCCACTACCACTTGTCATTGTATATTTAAAATAAAAAGAAATCTTCAATTAAAAAAGTACTAGAAGTGAGCCAAACCGGTTCTTTAATATCGATTTTTTCTTAGTGATAGTCTAATTGAAAAAATCAATACACTCACAAATTGAATAAAATAACTAAAACCAAAAGTCAAAACATATACAAAAGATTTCAAAAATTGAGAATATAAAAAAATAAAAACTTACATAAGAGAACCAAGAACTTAAATGGGTGTCCATTATTTTGCTTCTTTATAGTAAACTTTCTTTGCCATACTATCCTACACACAAATTCAATTTATTAGATTAAAACATAAGTGTTAAGTTGCATTTTGAATCTTATCCCTTAGTCAAGAGCTTTGTAACTTAATATCTTAATAAAATATTAATTTTATAAGATGCAACTTGAGGAAAAGAAAAAACAAAAACGTGAGTTGTGTGGGATTTAATTTTAAATATTTTTTATAATAGACTTTTAATTTGAATAAATTTAAATTTGTTTTAATATTATTGTTAAATCATGCAACTTGAGGAAAAAACAAAAAACAAAAACGTGAGTTGTGTAGGATTCAAGTTTAAAACTTTTTGATAATAGATTTTTAGTTTGAATAGAATTTAAATTTGTTTTAAATTAGTGTTAAATCTTATTCCTTAGTCAAAACGCGAGTTTTTTTTAAGAAAGAAAACATGAGTTATTGTTTGAGATTTAAGTTTCGAAATTTTTTATAATAATCTTTTAGTTTGAATAAAATTAAATATTGTTGAAATTTAAATGATCAAGTTTTATCTAAATTAGAAAATTGTTATATATTATCCCTTAATTGGGGAAATATATCCTAACAAAAAATATATAATTAATTTACTAATTAGGGCATTTCATATTGCTCACGCTATCATAGCCCAACGCTCCATCTCACTCCAAAAAGTTTCTCAAGCATACTTTAGGTCAACTAAAAGAAATCTAATGCATGTGTATTGCTTTTCGAAATTTTCTCACAAACCATGGCCCAAATGTTTCTAACAAATAGACATTCCCAGAGCATATGGTGAACCGTTTCTCCATGATGATGCCACACGACACAGTGAGGATCTAGTGGCACTTTCTTCATCTGGAGATTAACTTGGGTAGGTAGGATGTTAGAACAGGCTCTCCAGAGAAAATCCCTATTTGGGGGGGGGGGGGGGGTTTGGTTAAGGACCACACTGATTTCCATAACCTACTATCAGGATCAGACTTAAAGTGATCACTAGTCGAAGGATTGTATAATTTCAAGGCCACCGAATATGCAGACTTGACTAAGAACAAAAGAGCTTTGTTCTTATTAAAACAGAGCAGCACAAAGCACAATTCAATAAGGTGCAACACGATGATGTATCTAAGGAAAGGAGTAGAGGCCAAGACCTTACCATTATAGCCAGAACAAAGAAGCATGATGATCAAGTGAAGATTACAAAGTCAGTATTAGCAAGTGCAGAGGTATTGGAAACAATAGAAGCAATACCCTTTTACCAAGACTTTGTATATTGATCTAAAGCAATGAAGGGAGCTACACGTGCCACTTAGAAGTTAGTTATTGTAGTTAGTACACGTGTACAGTTAGTTGGGAATTGGTTGCTTAACAGTTTTTCTTCCACAATTTTAGGGAGTTAGTTACAGATCAAGCTTGCTTCTTTGGTGTATATATAGGAGTAGTGGCTTTTGTTTTTTTGTTTTTTGTTTTGGTACTCTCTGTATTGTAATTTTGATATTCATCAATAAGAGTTACAATTCTATTTAGAGAGTCTTCTAGAATTTTATATGGTATCAGAGCTTTGAAGCTCCTTCCATGGCGTCTTCTGATTCAACCAATCCTTCTGATCCAACACCAGTCCAACCTTCACCATCCATCAGTAATGGTTCCACAAATCCTAATCCTCCCAATCCTTATTTCTTCAATTCAAGTGAAAATCCAGGCAGTATCTTGGTTACTCAACCATTGCTTGAAATGAAGAATTATCAATCCTAGTCCAGAGCAATGGTTCTTGCTCTCACTGCGAAGAAGAAGATCAGTTTTGTTAATGGCAAGATTTCAAAACCAGATTTAGATTCGCCTTTGTACGAAGACTAGGAGAGCTGCAATACGATGGTGCTTTCTTGGATGATTAATTCAATGCATGTTGATGTATCCAGTGGCATCATGTACTATGAAACAGCAAGGGAGATGTGGATTGAATTGCAAAATGTGTTTGCACAAGGGAATGGTCCCAAAATTTACAACCTACAACAAGAAATTTCTCACATTTCTCAGCATCAAATGTCAGTAACAGAGTACTACACTAAATTCAAGAAGCTTTGGGATCAACTGCTACGATTTGATCCAATTCCAGAGTGTTCTTGTGGGGCGATGAGAGTGTTGAATGCCTCACACAACAAAGCCTATGTTATGAGGTTTCTGATGGGCTTGAATGAGAGTTTTGAGACTCTTAGAAGTCAGATTCTCATTATGGATCCTTTTCCTTTGATGAACAAAGTTTACTCCTTGGTTCTTCAAGAGGAATCGCGCAAAACTATTCGGCATGGAGGCTCAAGCACACCTCAAACTGATGCAGTAGCTATGTATGGAAATACACGAGGAAACACAGCAGGTGAAAATTGGAACAAAGGAACCAACAAGAAGGAGAAGCCCTTTTGTACACATTGCAACATGACTGGTCACACAGTTGACAAATGTTATAAGTTGCATGGCTATCCTCCTGGATACAAGCCAAAAGGGAAATCACATGCTAATGTAAGTCAAGTTGCATCTAAACTAGTTACAAATGTGGAGAATTTCTCAGTTGAAATGAATCAATGTCCTATATCTAAGGCACAATGTCAGCAATTGTTGTCATATCTCAACAATGGAGGAAATCTTAGAGATGGACATCATGCAGCTACTGTGAGCACAGTCACTGCAAATACTGGTGTTGAAGGACTTACTGGTATGACTTCTGATGGTACTTCAGTTTCTTCTTCTCACTCTCAATTCAACCTTAAGTTAGGTACTCATTCCCATTTTACTCCAAATTTAGAGCATTCAATATTTTCTGCCAAATCAGTCAATAGGGAAGCTTTTCGTAAATCTGATTGGGTCCTAGATAGAGGGGCAACAGACCACATGATTCATTATATTTCCTACTATACATCCATTACTTCTACCTTAAATACTCATGTCAATCTTCCAAATGGAGAAATTGCTCAAGTTACACACATGGGGACTGTTAAAATTTCAAAAACTCTTGTTTTACATAATGTACTTTGTGTTCCTTCATTCAGCTTCAATTTGATTTCAATCAGTCAATTGACAAAATCTATATTTTGTTACCTCATTTTCCTTGGAAATCTTTGTTTTATCCAGGCCCTTGCTCCTTGGAGCACAATTGGTCTAGGTAAGGAGTGCCATGGTCTATACTTCCTTGAAGAGAGCTGTTCAACCTCCTTTTATGCTTCTGCTGCTGTTTCAGCTAATAAAACTCAGCCACATGTATGGCATTCTAGGCTAGGCCACTTGTCAAATGACAAGTTGGATTTGTTAAATAAAACTCATGTACCTCTTTTCAATTCTTTTGAACCTTTTCATTGTGATGTATGTCCTTTAGCTAAACAAAAGAGGTTACCATTCAATACTAGTACTACTATTTCAGATAATTGTTTTGATTTGATTCATTGTGATTTGTGGGGACCCTCTTCTGTTTCAACTATGGATGGTTGCAAGTTTTTCTTAACCATTGTAGATGATTGCTCAAGGTGCATATGGGTGTACTTACTTAAGCATAAGTCACAAACCCAAGCTACCTTGGAGCAGTTTTGCACAATGATTGAGACTCAATTTTCAAAGAAAGTAAAGACCAGTAGAACTGATCATGGCACTAAATTCATAATGAAAGATTTTTTTTTTCTTAAAAAAGGCATTTTACACCAACTTAGTTGTGTTGAAACCCCTCAACAGAATGCAATTGTTGAAAGGAAACATCAACACATATTAAATGTGGCTAGGGTTTTAAAATTTCAATCAAATTTACCTTTGCATCTGTGGGGTCATTGTGTTCTTACTGCTGTGTACTTAATCAATAGAATGCCTTCATCTATTTTATCATTTAAGACTCCTCTTGAAGTTCTTTTTGGTTCTGCCCCTCCTTATGCTCATTTGAGAATTTTTGGTTGTTTATGCTATGCATCAACTCTTTCTCACAATAGGTCCAAATTTTATCCAAAGGCAAGAAAACGTGTTTTCTTAGGTTACCCTTTTGGCATTAAAGGCTATAAACTTCTTGATCTGTCTACTAATTCAATTTTTGTTTCTAGAGATGTAGTTTTTCATGAAAACATTTTTCCTTTTGCATCAAACACAAGTGATTTTTCTGATCCATTTTCTGCTGTTACTGAGGATGATGTTCGCTCTTCTGATCAAGCTTGTACAGATTTTTTTGTCACTCCTGTTAGAATTGCAGAGATTCCTAACTCTTTTCCTAGTTCTTGTGACTCAACTCTTCAAACTTCAGACCCTTCTATTTCCCTACTTCCTTCAAACCTTTCATCCAACATTGATTCTACAGCTCCTGCTCTCACTCAATCTGCTTCAGTCCCTCATCTTGCTCCTAGTTCTATCCTCTCTGAGGAAGTTATTCCACCATCTAGAAGGTCATCCAGAGTTCACAAGGCACCTAGTTACTTGCAAGACTATGCTTGCAACACAGCTGCTACTACTCATTCTCCAGGTTCTCCATATGATCTTGCAGATTCTCTGACATATTCACATTTAGAACCCTCCTATCAGTCCTATCTGATGACCATCAGTGTTTGTCATCAAGAGCCTACTAGCTTTTCCCAAGCTGTCCAAGATCCTGCTTGGAGGGCAGCTATGGATGCAGAGATTACTGCTCTTGAGAAGACTAATACTTGGAACCTTACCCCCCTGCCACCTGGTAAAAGTCCCATAGGCTGCAAATGGGTCTACAGAATTAAGCTAAATTCAGATGGTACTGTTGACAGATTTAAGGCTTGTTTGGTGGCTAAAGGTTTCACCCAAAGAGAAGGTCTTGATTTCTTAGAAACCTTTTCCCTTGTGGCTAAGATTGTTTCAGTCCGGGTTCTTCTTGCACTTGCCTCTGCCAAGGGTTGGCCCTTGCATCAATTGGACATCAACAATGCCTTCCTCCATGGTGATCTTGAGGAGGAAGTGTACATGAGTCTGCCTCCTGGTTATCACAGTAAGGGGGAGTCCATTTCATCTTCTAATTCATCATCATCTGCACCTTTGGTTTGTAGACTGGTTAAATTCCTCTATGGTTTGAAACAGGCTTCCAGGCAATGGGATGCCAAACTCTCAGCCACTACTTTGTAGCTTGGTTTTCAACAATCTTAGGCTGATCATTTTCTCTTTGTGCATACAGATGGTCCTTTGTTCACAGCTTTGCTTGTGTATGTAGATGACATGATTATCACAGGCAATAATCCAACTTGTGTTGCTGCCTTAAAGTCCTTATTGGATAAGAAGTTTGGTATTAAAGATCTTGGTTCACTTAAGTTCTTCTTAGGCCTAGAGATTGCTAGAAGTGAGAAGGGCATTAGTTTGAACCAACTAAAATATGCTCTTGAAATCCTTAAAGAAGTTGGTATGCTAGGTTGCAAACCTGTAAAAACACCTATGAAACAACAATTGAAGCTGTCCAAAGTTGATGGGGACCTACTTCAAGATGCTGGAACGTACAGGAGGCTAATTGGCAAGCTAATGTACCTTACATTGAGCAAGCTCGATATTACCTATGCAGTGCATAGGCTTAGCCAGTTCTTGTCACAGCCTAGGGTGCCTCATTTGAGAGCAATCACAAGGATTTTGCAATACATTAAGGGCACTCCAGGACAGGGTGTTTTCTATCCAGCTGAGTCAGATTTACACCTTAAAGCCTACTGTGATGCAAACTGGGCAGGGTGTCCAGATACTAGAAAATCTCTTACTGGTTTTTGTGTGTTTCTATGCAATGCTTTGGTGTCTTGGAGATCCAAGAAGCAGGATATTGTGTCCAGGTCATCTGCAGAAGCAGAATATCGATCCATGGCCACCACTACATGTGAACTTACTTATATATTGTATTTGTTAAGGGATTTGTGTATCTCACATGACAGCCTGCACTAATGTACTGTGACAACCAGGCTGCACTGCACATCTCAGCCAACCCTGTATTCCATGAGAGATCAAAACACATTGAGGCAGATTGCCATATTGTTAGGAACAAAATTTTGGATGGGACTATCAAGACCTTTTATGTTTCATCTCAGAATCAATTAGCTGACATATTTACAAAGGCAGTTGGAGTAGATAGTTTCCTCAGGTTGCTCAGAAAGTTAGGATCAATCAATATATTTGCTCATTGCATTCAGTATCCAGAAAAGGCTAATGAATACCAATCAGCAAGAGCCTTGCTCTTGAGGGGGAGTATTAAAACAAAGCAGCACAAAGCACAATTCAATAAGGTGCAACACGATGATGTATTTGAGGAAAGGAGTAGAGGTCAAGACCTTACCATTATAGCCAGAACAAAGAAGAATGATGATCAAGTGAAGATTACAAAGTCAGTATTAGCAAGTGCAGAGGTATTGGAAACAATAGAAGCAATACTCCTTTACCAAGACTTTGTATATTGATCTAAAGCAATGAAGGGAACTACACGTGCCACTTAGAAGTTAGTTATTATAGTTAGTACACGTGTATAGTTAGTTGGGAATTGGTTGCTTAACAGTTTTTCTTCCACAATTTTAGGGAGTTAGTTACAGAGCAAGCTTGCTTCTTTGGTGTATATATAGGAGTAGTGGCTTTTGTTTTTTTTTTTTTTTGTTTTTTTTTGTACTCTCTGTATTGTAATTTTGATATTTATCAATAAGAGTTACAATTCTATTTAGAGTCTTCTAGAATTTTATAGTTCTCCTTCCACACTAGGACATCTTTTGCATGTAGGTTGATCAAGGGTATACATAGAATGTTAGCACAAGTGTAAGGCTCAAAACACTGGGCTATCTTAGCCCTATTCCACTGTCAGGTATCTTCATCCACCAATTCACTCACTTTCGCCGACGAGGATCCCCCACTACGCAAACAGGGAGGTTTAGGCAGCCACTGATGGCCTACTATACCAATAGTGGTTCCACTCTCAACCCTCCATCTAAACCCTTCCAAGATAACCTCTCTCACTTGGAGAAGGCTTCTCCATACGTAGGTTGGATTACTCTCCAATTGGGCTTCCAAGAAAAAACATGCAGGAAATTACCTAGTTTTGTACACTCTATAAAATAGAGAGGTCTGATGATTGATTAGCCTCCATGACTACTTGATAACATAGCCAAATTAAAGGCGTTAATATCCCGAAAGCTCATCCCACCTTTGTTTTTCTGATCACGAAGATGCTTCCAATTTATCCAATGTATCTTTTTTTCGTTACTTGTTTGTCCCCACCAGTACTTGGTTAGGATGGAGTTTATATCATTACAGAGCACTCTTCGTAAATTGAATAGACTCATTGAGTACGTTGGTATTGTTTATGCCATTGATTTGATGAGGACCTCTCTCCTCGCTTTCGAAATAAACTTCTCTTTTCAACCTGTGATTCTTTTGGCTATTCGCCCTCGAAGGTCTTTGAAAGTGTTCACCTTGTTCAAATCCATGCTTAATGCCCAGATAATGACAGACTTTGAAAAATACTTGGGTTTGCCGATGGTGGGAACTTTTCAAAGTCTGTCATTATTTGGGCATTAAACATGCGTTTGATATCCTCCCTCACATGCAATCCAGTGTTGAGGCTAAAGAATAAGTATGTTTTCTGCTTGGTAATAGCTTGAATAGAAGCTTGCTTGTAGTTCTCAAGGATGCGTGGAAGCTAGTGCATTCAGAAGGTAGAGCCTTATAACAAAACAACAAGCTATCGTTTGCGAAAAGTAAATGAGAAATGCCAACTCCATTCAAGCAAGACATAAGTGGATGAATGTGCTATGTCTCAATAGCTTTATGGAGCAAAGCAGGCAGGCCCTCCACATAGAACAGGAAGAGGTATGGTGACAAAGAATCCCCTTTTTTAATACCACGGGATGGAGAGATAAAACTGCAGGGCTCCCCATTTATTAAAATCGTGTAGATTGTTGGAAGTAACACATTGCATAGCTAAGTTGACCCATCCATCTGTAAACCCCAGTTTTTGCATTATCTTCCTTAGAAACTCCCACTCCACACGATCGGAAGCCTTACTAATATCCAACTTGACAGCCATGTAACCTATCTTGCCTTGTCTTCTATTTCTTAGTTTGTATAAGATCTCATATGCTACAGAGGTATTGTCTAAGATAAGTCTATTTGGGACAAATGCACTTTGGGAGTCGAAAATAACATTTGGTAGAATAGTTTTAATTCTGTTTGCCAAAACTTCTGAGACTATTCTACTCACCACATTACTCAAACTAATTGGGCGGTAATCTGACATAGATTGGGGTTCCTTCTTCTTAGGAATGATTAAGATATGGGTGAAGTTCATTTTATTTAGGAGATAACCTAAGTTCAACATAGATAACACTGCCACTATGTCATCTCCACCAACTATCTGCCAATATTTATGAAAAAAAGAAGGGAGAAATACCATTTGGGCCTGACGACTTCGACCAGTGCATCTGAAAAAGGGCTCTTCGAACCTCCTCACCCACAAGAGGCCGCAATAAAGACTAGTTCATTTCCCCCGTAACCACCCTGTCCACTAAATCTAAAACCTCGTCCACTATATTCAAGTGGGATGTGGAGAAAATGTTTTTGAAGTATTCGCCAGCTATCCCCACTATTCCATCCTTGTCCGTACACCACACACCCTCCTCATCCCTTAGGCCATCAATCATGTTTTTGCGACGCCTTTGACTTGCTTGTTTATGAAAAAACTTGGTAGTCTTATCCCCTGCTTGGAGCCATAGAGCCTGAGATCTTTGCCTCAAATAAACTTCCTCATGGTGTAGCAGGTTATTAATTTCCCCCCTCACTTTGTTAATCTATTGCATGTTGTTTCTGTACCCCATTTTGATTAGTTCCTCTAAATTTGCTTGCTTCTCATCCGGTCTATGTTTTGCGTTACCAAAGACTTCACGGCTCCATGCAACCAACTTCCACTGACACTATTTTATTTTCTCAAACAGTTTGATCATCGGGCTACCATTGGGAAGATTCAGGTTCCAAGCTTCCCAAATTATGTCTTCACACCACTGAAATAGGCATTTAGTTTGAATAAAATTTAAATTTGTTTTAAATTATTTTTAAATTTTATTCCTTGGTCAAAACGTAGGTTTTTTTTTTTTTTTTTTAAAAGAAAGAAAATGTGGGTTGTTGTGTGATATTTAAGCACACTTTTTAACTAAAAACAAAAGTCTTTAAGCACACTTCTTAACTAGCAAAAAAATAAAAATAAAAAAACAACTAGAAACATCCTTCCTCAACTCCTTCAAAACCATAGGGAGGACAAAAGGCAAAAGACCTATTTGCAAACACTTTTTGCCTCTCTTCCAACCCCAAAAAATGCACAGGGGTCAAAGCAACAGCTAATCTCAACAACATTGTTTAGCGGAACAGAAGTAGACCACTCAAAATTAAGCAAGCCCAAATTCAAAGCATCAAAACAAATTTTGGCATCGCTCTCCATAATGATTGTGTGCAGATTTGCAACTTGTGTTAATTGTAACGCCCAGAAGATTGTCATTGCTTTTGCCTGCAATGATCATATAGTACATGCTGCTTAGGCCCTGCATTTTAGACCTCGCCCCTTTCTTCTCGAGCCACTTCAGCCATGTTCTAAATTTATCAATGACAGTAGCATCCACATTCAAACTTTACCACTTTTGTTGGAGGGGTTTTCCATTACATTTGTTTTTTTTCTAAGAACCTGATCTTGACATTGTGTAGGCTTTAAAGCGGGTTTTCTTTTTTTCAAAATGACTCTCATTTTCAAAACATTTTCATTAGTTAACACATTTTCAAAATTATTTAGAAAACTAACATCTTGAGTGTAAGAGACTTCATTTTGGAGTACTATATCGAGTATAATGAACTCGATTCCTACATTGTGACAGCACCTGACATGAAAATTTGTCCACGTAGACATATAACTCAAGTTGTCATGTTGAACTCGAGTCCATAAAACTTGGTGGACAGCTCTCCACGTGTTTAATGTGGGGCCCAGCCATGCTTTTTTCCTCTCTATCTCTCCGTCTTAGTCTGTCTTCACTCACTCACTCTTCTTCACACAACACTTCCCTTAACACTCTTCTTCACCCCAGCTCAGCTCTCACACTCTCACAGCACTCTCACGCTCTCAGTTTAGCCTCTCCTCAGTTCAGTATAATGAACTCGAATCCCTCTAAAGCCAGTATATACTCTCTCACATCCAAAGGATTTAAATGAAGCGTGCATGGGATAGTCTTATTTAAATCCTTGTTGTATCCAATAACAGCAACAGTGCAAAGACAGTAATCAGATACTGCTATTGATAGATGGGAAATTATTAACCATCAAATGTATGCCTTATATTTATTTATCAAATACGTAACGCCTAGTATAAATTAAGGGTTTGGCCCCTTAAAACCTTTCATTAAAAGATAGTTATGATAAATGTAATAATCAACAAATTGTTCAGGTAATTTGCCTTGGTAGAGGATAACTGTCATCTCAATATTACATCACAAAACAACAAGTGGGGGGGATGGAAAAACGCCACCTTTTTTTTTTTAACCTTATAAACAAATCCTAACAAACTCTATTGTTGATAGTTTGGTAGAGAGACTTTAGCTGTGTATTCCATTTCTCAACAGCAGCATACTTCTTTGTTCCCTTTGACCTGTCCCAGCGCTCTAGCAGCCGGTTCACTTGATCTATGTGCCCATGGATTCTGTTATCCAATATTAGTGACACCAACAGCTGCTCAACGTCTTGCTCAGGCACATTAAGCTCCTAAACAAGACAAGAAGTATGTTCAGCTCATAATTTGTACTTACCACGAAATAGAAATTTCAGACAGAAGATCAGCAAGGAGGCCAAAAGACAAAAGGACGGAAAAAAAAACAAAAGCAGAGTACAGGGAGATGCACCCAAATGTTGATCACACACAGAAGCAAAGAGAAAAGAACAGGGTAAAGAGTTAGCAGTAGCTCAGGGGTCAGGAGACATCATGTTTTGATCTGTAATCTATAACTATCTACCTAGGCAAGCAGCTGTTCTTATTTGCCATTAAGTTTCCATGTAATTCCACTTTAATTAACAATATAAGTTAGTATCATACAAAGACTTCTCAAAAACCACTACAACTGCCAATATCTATTAGCATCACACAAAGATCTGTGCATGAATTGTCATGCCAGGTCATTGACATGTATATTGGCATGCCCCATCTAGTTGTTATGAGCTCAATCTAATTTAAACCAGTTGATAAATTTACTAATTTTGTATTTGAGTAGGGAATTTGTGGATGGAATTTAATTTGTGTGTGTGTGTGTGTGAATTAAAAATAAAACAAAATCCTTGTTTGTATGAAGTATTGTAAGAAATTGTAAATTTCAAGGGAGGATTTATAGTTGCCTGGATGAAAACTCATACACCCATGGTATCTCTTTTTTTCCCTCACGTTATCCCTTCATCTTAGACCCATTGCTTCTATCTCCCCAGCTTTATTTCTTCTCTCCATCTCTATCTAAATCTCATCACCTCAGTCTAGTAGTTGGAGAAGGTTTTTATTTTCTATTTTTTTGTTTGATAGGTTAATATAAAAAGAAAGACACCCTCAGCACATGGATATGTACTGGTGTTATAAAAATATATATAAGTACATCAATCAATAAAATCCAACAAACTAGTGAAAGAATGACAACTTTGAGAAGCCATCCAATCATACAAAAGTCACAGGAAAAGAGATTTCACAGCCGGCCTGAACTTTCCAAGCCTTCAAACATTCGACTTTACTTTCCTTCCAAAAAAGCCCACATAAGACAGGAATATCCTAGCAGCAAGAGAAGGTTTTGAGGGGGAAGACAACAAATTATGGCATCAAGGGTTTTGGACAGCAGTGGTCTGGCCGGATTGAAACCCACGGGGGCCAAGGGCAGCATAGGTGCTCGGGTTGTGTTGAGGGGGTCTTTGGGAGGATTTGGCTGATGAAGGGAGATTCAGGTGCACAGGTCTATTGGGTTGAATGGTGGGGTTGGGTTCAATTAAGGGGAGTGTGGTCTAAGTTTTTTTCGGGCATAAGTAGGTTTGGCCATGGCTAGCAGTTGTGCGGTTTTTTATTGGGGTTTCAGATTGGGTGTTGTTTGTTTGTTGAGGGTTCTAGCTTTGGTTTATTGACCGTGGGTTTGATGATTGGAGGTGGATGGGTTTGATTGGGAGTTGCAATTTGCCATGTGTAAATGGGAGTTTTTATTATCTTGGTGGTTAAAGCAAAGGCATCCTTTTTTCTTTTTTTCTTTTTTATGATGTAGGATAACTTCACTCAGATTACGTACACGCCGTAGAGGCATACTATACAACAATCTTTATTGTTAATCAAACTCCTACAGGCAACTGATCCCACCCACCAGAACTAGTTACTAGGTAATCCAAGAGCTTGTAACCTCTGATGGGCTACGTAGTTTATCCTCATGCCCAAGAGGCTAAAGCAAAGGCATTCTCACAAGCCTTAAATTACAGCAAACAACATATCCAACTATGGGAATATGCACAATGGAAGCCTAAAAATCACAACAAATGATTTGTCAACTTAAATACCAAACAAATGAAGGGGGTTTTAGATTGCCTAGATTAGCTATTGCTTTCTCAAATAGCGTCTATAACCTAAATAAATAACATTTGGTGATCATGCTTTATTTATTTAGGAGTTGCGTTGATGCTCTATTCTGTTGTGTATATAGGGTTACGTTACAAAAACAAAAGAAATAATTGGGATTTCCTTCCAAACAATAAAATCAGTAATTACTGGGACTTTGAATGATGGGGCTGTAAGAGCACTCATATCAGCAGGTGTATAATTAAAAAAATGTGTAAAATTTACATAGTTTTGCCTAAGAATGACCCACATCAGTTTGTGTATAATTGTATAAATTTACAAGTTTGCTATAGTAACCATGTAAATTTACATAGACACTATTAATCTTGCATTTAGTTATTTATTCTTTTTTTTTACATATTCCAAGGATGAAAGAAGAGAATGGATGGTGGTTGTGGGAGAAGAAAGATAAACAATTCTATAAAATCAAGAAATTTGATATTTTAATGAAATGTAGTGTAAAACAGACAATTGGATGTGGTATGTTTTGAAAAATGAGTATGTAAAACAGAATAAGTAAGTTCTTATGCTAATATAGATAAGAATTTTTGCACTAGCTCTAAACCCAATCGTTTTAGATTTTCCATGCAAATATCAATCACTTTATTTCTTCCAAACACAATGTAAGGGGTTTGAATAAGGGCCAAAATATCCATTTCCATTAACATCTACAAAAATATGCAAAGTTTGTTACAAAAAGTGAACACGTGCATGTACTTTTACAAAAACTGAACCAATGACAGAGTACTCGATAGCTTATTAGTCCAGCGATTAGGAATACTTAAGAGCCGGACCAATCAAATATGAATAGTAGAGACTAAAAAAATTAGAAAAAGGAAATTGAGAGAAAAAAGGGCAATGGAAAGCAAATGGCTACCTTAGATATGAATGGGATCCTGATCCTCGTATAAGGTTTGATGAGCTTGAGCAGGACTTGAGTTCTAATATTTTTCAAAAGATCCTCAATATAATTTCTGATAAATGGATCATCCATAATAGTTCTTCTGTTACTCTGGACATCAATATTTTCCAAAAATCCTCTTAGGTGAGAAAAAGAGAAGTAGAAAAGGAATAATATACAATTAGGCATGTAAGCTTAGCATAATATGAGGGATGATAGCTCTTTAAACTTACCTTCAGGATTTTCTCAAATTCCAATATTTCATTCCGTTGATAGGCTGCTATTAGATTTGTCATTGCCAAAATTTCTGGGTCATTTTTGTATCTGCAAATTAGCATTTACAAGTGGTCAACATGAAGAAAAAGACAGACAAACCTTGCCAACCCACTCAAAGAATCAAATTCCAACCAAGAAAGACTAAAGATTACGTAGATGCAACATAGGAATCAGATAGAGGACTTACGGCTTAGCCTCCTGCCCATCGAATGGATTAACCTCAGACTCCATCAGCATGTTGGCAAGAACCAGATATCTGACGCATCAAACAGGAATCAGGCAAACATGTTAAATAAAACGTTCAAAGATTAACAGATATTTTAAGTTCTAACTTTCTGTTTAGGTCTATAGATATCAGGATCTAAATTTCTAATCTTCCATAAATTACTCCCCACCACAGTCCACTACTAGGAGGGGAGAACATCTATAGTTTAAAAACACATGCATTATATTTATGCCAAAAAAGATGCATAATTACCTTAAAGATGCATACATGCTCTACATAAAAGGATAGTTTAATATATCATGCACAACTATTTTTTCATTGAAAACAACATGTTTGAAATCAATGATTAAAAAAGATTCCATGTACGCACTTCAAGCATTGGATTCGCCGCTGATTTCCAGCTTCATCATAGTTTTTAAAAGCTTCAAAGAAATCAGTAGCTGCTTCTGCCCACTGCCGCTCCGCCATGTGCATTTTACCTCCGCATTCATGAATTATCCCCATTATCCTTGGATGGGGTATGGCTGATTTGATCATAAGCGCTTGTTGGTAAAGTTGCTGCAACAAATCCACATAGAATCTCAGTCAACATAACATGCACAAGAAGGAATAACTAAAAAGAGACTACATCAACTTGAAAGGGCTCAAAGTTGAAACTGCAGCCAAAATGATACAAAAAAAACAACAAAATCAATTAGGAATATGGCACAAGACCTACTTTTGATTCACCACACTACTTAGATAAGATAAAATTTGTAAAAATTGTAAACCTTCTCCAACGACTGCAACTCTCAGCACAATCTCTCTATTCCTTGCAGGTTTCCAACAAACCTTATCTGGGCCAAACCCCCCCATAAACCGATCAAAGGCTTCTTCTTCCCAATCTTGTGGTGGACAACGAAATTACACATTCCAGTGAACCCTCCCAGCAGACCAACCCAAAACTTCAGCCACCGAGGAATCCTTTGACCTACTAAGACAATAAAGCTGCGGAAAGGCCTCTTGGAGAGTACAATCCCCACACCACACATACTTTCAAATTCATTCTAGTACCATCCCCCACATCAAATACAAGGAGTTTAGAGAAGTTCAACCAGCCACTTCTAATGTATCTCCATAGGCTAACCCCCAATGGACTTGTCACTCCAATAAAACATAATATATGAGACAAAAATAGGCAATACATAGACAAAGATCAGTTCTACAAACCCCTCCTTCCCATTTAAGTTCAAAATATAAAGATGACCTTTGGCTACATCAATCCCATGATCTAAATCACAACTCAACCGCAAATCATATCTTCTTCTTTTTCTTTTTTTCTTTTTTAATTAGTAATAAAATTTCATTGATAAAGAGGATCAACCTTATGCAAACATAAGACAGCCTAAACATTTACAAGATGTGTGGTTTCCACATCCTCAAATGTGCACTGATTCCTTTCTCTCCACATTAGGCATACAGGGGCTAGAGGAAGAATTATTTCCAAACCAATTCCTCCAACCAGGTAGAATATTGATAATACTCATCAGCAATACCCACTGAACCCTAGAAACAAAGAAGACATAGGTCCATATAGCATATGCAGCAAGCAACAAATGATCCAGTCTCACCACTACGTCTACATATGCAGCACCACTCTACAACGGTGATTCCTCTTCACGATATTGTCACATGTTAAATTCTGCCCCCAAGCTACTGTCCGAACAAAAGTGTGACCCTTTTAGGAGCCTTATATCGCCAAATACTTTTCTAAGGAAAATACAAATCGCAATCCCCTCAAAGCAACACTTAACACTCACTGTGGCTTTACAAGCTTATAAATCAATATTATCTCACCACAGGATTCCTACTTATTTCTTTTGATTTAGTAGTTTTCAGAAGTTATAGATAACTTCAACCAACTGTTCATATCAAGTTTATATAGAAAGCATCACAAGCTGATGGAAAAATAAAGTAGGATTCTCAGTTTAGACTTCTGTGTAAATTAATATCTAGTTAAATAATTACCGATAAGACCATAATCCAAGGCCACATTAACTTAAATCATAATTATAATCATCCTATATATTTTTTCTTTAATTCCTTTTTATCCTGCGTTTCCTTTTTAAAGACGCACACATGTTTTCCTTACATACCAATCTGATATAAATTCAGAAATCACATGTTTAGTGGAACTTTAATGCTTTCATGAAATAGCAAAGTTTCATTTTCCTAATGTCATTTTTAATATTAAAAAAAAAAATCCTCCATTTGAAACCTTTTCTATGACTTAACACCAACAAATTCATCAAGATTGTTGAAAGACATGGTCAGAAACATGACTGAAGAAAGAGCACATAACCTTCCTCTGAATACAAGCACCAATAATAAAATCGGAAGGTTAAACTTCAGAAACCAGAAGGGTCCAGACCTTGAGTTTCTTGTTATTCTTGGTCTCAGTGTACATTTGAATCTCTATTGCGTATACCTCCAAAAGTTGGGTTCCTTTCTTGTGGTCATCACTACCATCTTCTTTTCGACAAGATTTGTGAAGCTCCTTCAAAATCTGTGTTGAGAAATTATAAGCTATGTTGCAATATATATATATATATTGAGAGAACATTGAAGTATAACATTATAACCACCCAATACCTTACTCATCCGCCCATATTCACCCATGTCAAACCAAATCTTGCAAAGCTTGAGATTTGTTTTAAACCATAGTCTCTGCACAACATAGAGTGATAAAGTCAAAACTTGAACTCCCTAAGAAGAAACTCAGAGTGGAATAGGGTAAGATGACCTCTAACCTCATTTTTCGCTTCTTCAAGGGCCTTCAATGTTGTCTGGTAGAACTCTTGCAAAAGTCCAAAGTTCTGACTGGCTGACCCAGAAACAAAATCCATGATGCTATTTATACATTTTTCACTATAGTTTCGTGTCACAGCTGACTTAATGTAGGTCAACATTTCCCGATACGCTTGCATCATTTCTTCATACTTCCCTAACCGATAATAAAGCTTGACAGTTTGTTTTAGAGCCTTAAATCCCCTGACAAAAGAGACATAGAAATCCTTACCAACATGCAATGATTGCATATTCCAAATTTATTCTATAAAGTTTCCAGGTAAAGTCATCTCCAGGCATGCAAACAAGCAATAGAAACAAATGCTGCAATGGAAAGCATGCACAGACATAGAAAGCATCTCAAGAAAATAAATATGAAAAAAATTCACATAAAAAAACTGGTTTTCTCTATTGACACACCCCCAAAAAATTTGGTAGTAAGGCTTTGTTGTTGTTGTTGTTGTATAAGTTAGTGCACACCCAATGGGTCTTGAACCCACAACCTTATCTCCATCTTGTTCTTAAAAGAGGAGGAAATGCTATTTGCTATAATTTTTCTGCAATAACTTACACTTAATTACGCGAGTATCTAATTTTCATAAGTTTAAAAACTTCAGTAAATAGAAGTGCACAAACCTAGTACAGAAGAAGCATGCATGAGAATCTCAGAAACTTTTAAGATCTAAAATCACAAAGACCTAGAAAGTCAAAATGAACTAGTACAAAAGTTACTAGTTGCCGTCAGCCAATCAAGCAATGCTCCCAAAATCATCGTCACCAAGCCACATGGTCAAGAATTATAGTAAATAACAGAAAAGCTTTTTGACTCAAAATTGACACTACGCTTTGGTGAGCTGCATGAGTTCAAAATTCAATACATCAGCACCAATTACACAAGGCTTACAAGTGTAACGGTGAAAAAAAAAAAATACACAACAACAAGTTACACAAACAAAAACAAAAACACATCAGTATCATATACAGCAAGACTGAGATTACAGAGAAGATTACACATGGGAGGCATAAATAATTGTGGAATTATTCTATTTCTATCTCCAGGTTATTTTCTAGTCAATAAGCAAGGGAAATTCCAATAATAAGATTCTCACCACTCTGCCTTCTCTGCCTCCATGTGTACTACTTCAGAAAAACCAGCCAATGCACCTTCTGGATCAGTTTCAACCAAACCTAGAAAAATATGGACCAAAAGGAAAAAACAAGGATATCAATATTGTAGGAGCACAAGGCTCCTATATGAAACAATTTATCAAAAAAAAAAGCCTCCTATATGAAACAATAATGACCAATCTCAATCACAGCAGGAAATTAGGGTGGAGAGATAATGATGCCTTCATGGTAGACACCTTACAATTTGTCAAAATAGTTTGTTGAAAAATAAAAAGATAAAATTTTGGATCTAACTGCTACTCCCCCCCCCCCTCCCCTCTTCCCCCCCCCCCCCCCAACAAAAAAAAAAAAGAGTAACAGTACCACCAATTGAGAAAAAAAAAATGGATCTAACCAGCAGCATATCAAATGGGCTCATGTTCCTAAATACAAGTTGATCAATAAATATACCCAACCTTTCAGTAAATTCAGGAACTGAAAATGGAATATTTTAATGGAGATTCCTGTTGCCTCATTTTCTTAAACAAGTTCTCAATTTCAAACTTTAACAAAACATATATATATATATATTGAGGTTGCGGAGGTCACAATTATTTTAAAGAGAATTTTTAAAGCAAATTTTGAAATGCACATTCATACATGTAAAATAATATTGCACAAACCCATTTATCCTCCAATTTTACAAGTACCAAATATTTTTTATAAAAAGAAATACCAAATATTGTATCATAGAATAACATCATCTGTAATTTTAATAATTTATAAATCTTGATTAATGTCCAATAACTGTAAACATGCAATGCTCAGGCTTCTCAACCTTGATTGGGAACATATTAAACAGCTCTATGCAAGAAAAAATTAATATCTTACAAGTTATAACTGCATGTTAAATTCCAAATCTCAAAAGCTTTTCCAAATATCTAAATGCTTATAAGGGAAACAAAGAAAGAGAGAACAAACCAATTAGAAGTACCTTTTGCATTGTAGTATTGATTCTCAATGTCAACATCTTGCTCCTCTTGCTCCTCCTCCGAGTACTCAAATCCGTAATCTTCCATGTCCGCATCTACACAAGTGAAGAATAGTAAATCCACAATACAAATTTTATCTTTTTCTTTTTCCATTACCCCCTAAGAGCAAATGGGTCAATTCTAAATTGGACTTATTCTTTCAAATTAAACATAAGAATATGAACAATACAAATCAAGCATTTGTAAGTGCACACAAATAATGATTTGCATAAACAATCCAAAGAAGCAACATGAATGTTACCTATTAATCATTTTCAAGTTACTATAAAAAATCATGAAACTCACAACTAGAGAAAGTTTAGACATTGTTTCAAGCTAACCCACTAACATTCAACAATTCCCCACCTAAAACCAAAACCAAAGAAAACCCTTTTCTTTTATAAAGTTTAGGCATTTTTTTCATAAACAAAATTATTTTGTTTTCAATGAAACGAGGTTTACATATTAAGCACACAACATTGACAGAAACACAGAAAAAAAAATTCAATTCAATTTTTAAAAAAAAAATTCTCAAAGTTAATTTGGGCCCTATAAATTGTCCTAGAAAAATTAATATTCACCAGCTCGTCTTTGAGCTCCCGAAGATAACTAAAAAAGAAGTAATAATAAAATAAAATAAAAAACCTAATTCCTTTCGTTTTCATTAATTTTCTACTCAACCAAACAGAGCATTGGAGTGAATCTTCACTAACAAAAGATATACAAAAGCTTACCGGAACCCATTGTCGATGGAGGTGCTTAAAGATCGTGATTAGGGCTTTCGTATTCTTAGGGCTCTCTTCCTCTTTCTCTCTCTCTCTTACTCGAAATCGATCGGAGAGCAGAGACTGAGAGAGGTTCTAGAATCCGGTGAACATGCCCGGTTTGTGATTTTTAATTTATACTACTGTTTTTAATGCTCAGCTCCGGCTCTCGGGCTTGGCCCACATCAAGGCCTTATTTGAATTTTATTTTATTTTATTTTTTTTTTTTTGAGTTTCTAGTGGAACTCTAATTTTTCATATTAAAACTTGAGTTTTTATGGCTCGAGTTTCAAATAAGGTCACGTAATTAATATGTGTCATTTTTTATATCATAACAAATATGCTTGCAAAAATAGCATAATGGAAAAAAAATAAAAAATAAAAACACTAGAGAGTTGAAACTTTATTGTTCTCTTCATTGATGTACATAATTTTTTTTTATTTTTTTGGAAAATTATAGTTCTCTACTTAAATGCAAACACAAGGTTATATATATATATTTTTTTTTTTTGAGAAACAAGACATCAACTTTTATTAATCAGACAATGCTGTTAACTCAGCCTGTACAAACTGAAGGATATCTAGTGGCACTTCTTCCATCCAGACATTTAAATTTTGACTTAAAATTGCCCTTCTAGCTAGACTGTGGGATACAATATTTCCTTCACGGTCAACATGGGAAAAACTAAAGTCTGTGAATGCGAAAGCTAACTATTGTGCATCTTGGATCAGAAGCCTGTGAAGAGCAAGGGATGGACTCGGTTTTGAGAGTTCCTTGTCGATAGTTTCTGAATCGCCCTCTATGATTGCTCGAGTGACGCCTAATTCCATGAAAATTCAATGGTCTTTCGTGCTGCCAGCGCTTCAACTTGTGCAACCGTGGTTGGCAGTGGTATCTGTTGTGAGAGGGACGCCATGACTTCGCCCATTAAGTTGCGAATAACGACTCCAATACCTGCTCTGCCATGATCTTGGAAGATTGCTCCACCATAGTTCACCTTGAGAAAATCATCCACTGGAGGTCTCCATCTTGTATGTTTCCTATGTTGTTGTCTTGGTGTACCTGGATGAAGAAGTTGAAATTCCCTCTTACTCTTTGGAGATATTCAGAATCTAATTCAGTGGACAGGCAACTTGGTTGGTCCGGATCTGATTTCTTCTATTCCATAATGCCCAGCTCATAGTTCAACATCCTTGTTCTCCTCCAAAGCATGCTTGAAGGTTTCCTTTGCTGTTTGCCCTTGCATTGTGAGCAGCCACTATCACTGAAGGTTCGAAGCCCAAACCACCTGCACATCAGATCAAAAAAATAGAGCATGTGAACAGTCCACGGAATGCAGCTTGCATCTGTTGCATACCCCGTCGGGAATAATTTTCCTTCTGCATAAATTGGCTTTCGTAGTAAGTGCTTCTCTAGAACAATACCATACAAAATTTTTAATTTTGTTTAGGACCTCCAATCTCCATAATTTTTGCCCCCACCCCATGCCCTGTGAAGGAGAATGACTTGATGGTAATTGCACGCTGCTCCCCTCATAGAGATATTTGTACCCCGACTTCACAGAATACTGTCCAGTTGGGGTGAATGGCCATATGAGCTTATCTGGCTGGGGTGTAGAGCTGAGTGGGATGCTTTTAAGCACTGCTGTCTTTGCCACGTTAAAACAATGGTCAATCACTTCATTTTTCCAACTACGGGTTTTCTGGTTTATCAACGCCTCCACTGAGGAATTTTGTTGCCTGAAAATCATTGGAGATGTAATCTTTGGCTGTAATTTTGTTGGCACCAATTGTCGCCCCAAATCTTGATCTGTTTTCCATCTTCCACCCTCTATAGCACCCCTTTCAACATTACATCCCTCCCATGGAGGATGCTTCTCCATGCATATGATGCAGACGCAGATTCCTTAGCATCCAAAATGATACCATTTGGGAAAAATCTAGCCTTAAAAACTCTAAAGAATAGTGAATTATCATCGTGGAGCAACCGCCATGAGAGCTTAACCAACATTGCTTTGTTAAATATGGTGAGTTCCTTAAACCCCATTCCTCCTTTTTTGTGATTACATAAGTCCTCCCACCTAAGCCAATGGACTTTTCTCCAGACACTCCTTTGTCCCCACTAAAATTTTCGAACAAGGGTTTCAATCTCATGACATAAGGTTGTTGGCAACTTGAAACAACTCATTGCATATGTCGAAATGACTTGGATGACTGATTTGATGAGGACCTCCCTTCTTGTTTGTGATAATAACTTCCCCTCCCACCCTTGTAATCTCTTCCAAACTTTTTGTTTTAATTGATCAAAACTTGCTCTCTTATTTCTTCCAACCAAAGCAGATAAGCGAAAATATGCCTCATATTGTTTCAACTCGGAAACTCCAAACTCCTCTATTATTTCAACTTGCATGTTCAAAGGGGTGGACTTGCTAAAAAATAATGTTATTTTCTCCTTGTTTGGCGTTTGGCCCGAAACCCTCTCATAAGTTGAGAGAATTTCAAAAACCTTCTGACACTCAATCCTGGTAGCCTTACAAAAAAGGAGACTATCGTCTACAAAGAGTAAATGCGTCAGTTTTGGGCCATTTCGACATATTGACACACCTTTGATTTTGCCCCACATTAGCAGCTGCCTGAATGAGCCTATGAAGACTTTCAGAGCACAAAAGGAAAAGGTATAGGGAGAGGGGGTCTCCTTGACAGATACCCCTAGTGGGGATGATGTTTCCATGTGGTTCACTATTTACAAATGTAGCTACTCAATTTTTAGAAGCCCAATAGGAGGGAGAAGCCCAACAACGTGGGCAGAAGAAAGTGGAATAGAAAAAAACCATTAAACCCAAGTGGCAAGAATAATAGATCATGGGTCCATAAAGCAAACAAATGGATCATGAGTCCATAAAAGCAAACAAATAAACCATAAAGCAAACAAATGGGCCTAAAAGAAGTAAATGGGCCTAAGAAAGCCCGGAAAGAAAGAAATAGCAAACTCATGGGGCAGTATGGATGAAGAAAAGTGAGAACGGGCCACAGCAGGCCATAGCAATGCAAGTAAAGAGAATAAGGGGCAATGGAGAATCCATAAGCCCAAAGGATGAAGTATAAAGTACTTGGGCCAAGGAAGCCCAATGAGTTAATAAAAGCCCATGGGAAGCACATAATTGGAAAGGGCCAAGGATGAAGTATAAAGTACTTGGACCAAGGAAGCCCAAGGAGTTAGTAAAAGCCCATGGGAAGCACAGAATTGGAAAGGGCCAAGGATGCCCCAAGAAAGTAAACGGGGCCAAGGATGCCCAAAAGGAAGAAAATAGGACGCAGGAGCCCGCAAGTGATGTAGTAAAAGGCCCAATGAGTCTATTGGACTATTAAAAAAAAGGATGAACAATCAAGGCCACAATCAGGCAAAGCCCATGAAGAACGAAAAATCTAAAATAAAACGCGAAGAAGGGCACGAAAGAAAGGAAGCCCACAATCAGGCAAAGCCCATGAAGAATGAAAAATCAATAAAGCAGCCAATGCCGTAAGAAGTCAAGAACAAACAACAAACTAGGCAGACGGAACTTTAGACCACGACAGGCGCATGAGCTGCAGGTAAATTTTAGACGAGCATGGAAGTAAGGCACATGCAAGGCCCAGACACTATCAGCTTGTACCCAGCCAATATAGGAAGTGATGGGTCATTAGTCAGAGGTAAAAGGGCATGGTCTAGCAATGGGGAAGGGAAAAAACCTATTTTTTTGTTTCCTGCTCAGGCTCTTTTGGAGGCAGTGTCCTGCTGGGATGACATGCCACCCAAAAAAAGCAAAGTTGAGTTGGAACCACTAGGTGCATGCCATGAGGGATGGAGAGAAAGAGAGTACTTACACCGTGTCAATAAGAATGCCATGGCAAGCAAACAAACAAAATAGTCTTCTTTGTCTGCTGAGGTGGAGTGGCATGGCCAGCACAGGTAAGTAGCGCTGGTTGGGTGACTGACCAATAAGTAATGGTCGGCTAGGATGAACACACCAGACAAAGACAGTTAAAGGCTAAAATGGTAAAAACTAGCCACGGTTGACATTATATAAGGAGTCTTTACTATGTACGAAAGGGAGGACAGCAAGAGCGACCTCTAGGGATAGAATTACCATAACTAAGAAAAACACCGAAAGATAAAACGAAGAGAAAGGAAGAAAATAATTAGAGAGAATAGAAAGAAAAGTAAAAATAGAGAGAACAAAGTGACAGGCGTGCACCAAATAGGTTGATCTCTCTCTCCCTCTCCCTCTCCCTCTCCCTCTCCCTCTCCGACCCATGTTCTCTATTAACGGCAAAAGATCTCTCTAAGTATAAGTTATTTAGGCCCGCCCCCTCAAAGCAGTTAATTTCTTCTCTAGAGAGATTATTTGCATTGAGGAGATAGTTCCATTCTTGACTTAGACCCAGCAACATAACTTAATACGGTAGACTGACATTTCTCTTTTAATAAGTTTATTGCTACTCGTTCTATACTTATCCTTTACTTCTGTTTCATAAAACGAGTATTCATTATCAAAGCCCATTATTTACTTTTGTTTGAATGGTAAAAGAATTTCTATTATTGTCTCTGTTGTACCTGCCTGTCGTGGCTATTATAACAGCTTTGCCTGTCATGGGCATGTGATAAAGATCTTGACAAACGGGGGTATCGTTTGTGCACCAGCTGGACCAATGAGAGTTGCTATTGGACCAGTCTCAATTCCCTGATCTAGAAACTTTGGGCCTAGTGCAGTAGGAGGCGGTCTAGCCAAACATTTGCAAAAAATACCCCCACAACAAGCGAAGAATAAAAGACCGTAGTAATACATTCCATAACAAGGGCAATCCATTTATCACTGAAACCCATCTAGATCATGACATCTTTCAGAAACGGCCACTCCACTTGATTGTAGGCTTTGCTTATATCTAGCTTGAGGGCCATATAACCTGTAGTCCCTGAATTATGATTATCATATAATGTAATGTCTCAAAAGTAACCAAAATGTTATCGGTTATCAGTTATCAGTTATCAGTCTACCCTTCAGAAAAGCACTTTGATGCTCAAAAATAATAAGAGGTAAGAATTTTTTCAGCCTATTTGCTAAGACTTTTGAAAAAATCTTATAAAGCACATTGCAGAGACTTATAGGTCGGAATTCAGTTACTTTTTACGAATTTTTAACTTTTGGGATCAAAGTAACAAATTTATGGTTGAGAGGTGAAGGTAAAGAGCCCGAATTTAAATAGTTCAAGATGGTGTTATGATATCACCTTTAACCAAATCCCAATAGTTTTGAAAGAACAAAGGGGGCATACAGTCAAGACCCGGGGCTTTGAGGGATGCCATTTGTTTTAGTGCAAGTTCAACCTCCCACGCCTGAAAATTTTTGGTGAGTGTAGACTTAATATCATCTATCACCAGTTGTAGAATTAAGCCTAGGGCAGTAGGCAAACTCTCAGGATTTGCTGATGTGAAAAGCTTATTATAATAATCACCAAAAATACTTGCAATCTAGTCTATGTCAGTACACCACTGACTTGACCCACCCTTAATACTTGTGATGGTATTTTTTCGCTTCCTTATAGTGGCTCGGCAATGAAAAAATCGAGTGTTCCTATCTCCCTCTTTAAGGTACACAGTCCTGGAGCTCTGCCTTCACATACGTTCTTCCTTATCCATGAGGGAGTTTATTTCCTTTTGGATGACAAGCAATCGGTTTGAACAACCCCTTTGAAAAACTATCCTCTCTTGCTGAGCCAAATCTCTTCTTGTCTTCTCCAATTCTTTTCGAATTGAGCCAAAGTGATCTCTGCTCCATCTTGTAAGCTCTATACCGCACAACTCTATTTTCCTCATTACTTGTGTGTTTTCGGCCCCACCTACATTTGACAGCCACACTCCTTCAACAACTTCCCCACACCCTTTGTCTGCTAGCCACGTCTCCTTAAATCTAAATAATTTTTTCCTTTGTTGAACATCCAACTCAACTAGTTCAATTGACAAGAATTTATGGTCTGAGGTAGTACTATCAACGTGATGAACTTTTGTGCCAAGGAAATCCAAAAACCAAGCTTGAGAGGCCACCACTCTGTCCAATCTCTCCCACAAAGAGCAACCATCCTGCCAATGCTTACTCCATGTAAAAGGGAAACCTTTGAAGCCCAAGTCCATGAATCCACACTCATCAAGGATGTCTTTAAACTGTTGCATTTGGTTGGTTGAAGTCTACCACTTGACTTCTTTGTTTGCTTAGTAATTTCGTTGAAATCTTGGGAGCAAAGCCAAGGTAGTGAACTTTGATGATGTAGTTGATAGAGGAGGTCCCACGATTCAAATCTCTTCTGTGTTTCAAGCTCGTCGTAGAAACCTGTAAATCTCCAAGGTTTTTCCGAGTTTTTATTTATGGTTGCATCAATGTGGTTTAGTGAAGAAGTTTCAACATCCACCTCAATTCCATCCTTCCAAAACAACGCTAAACCTCCTCCTTTATTTATCCTTTCCACAATAAATTTTTGGTCAAACCGTATACGCTCTTTTACATAATTTAGCCTAGCTTCGTTCGCCCATGTTTCGGCCAAGAACATGAGTAAAGGAGCTTTTGCCTGTACCAAGTCCACAAGCTCTGCATGTTGGTTCCCAAGCCCCCAACAGTTTCAAACGATACAACTCATTGGGACTAGCGGGACTGGAAACCAGTCTCCGCCAAAACATGATAATTATCCTTGTCAATACTTGAAACCACTGTTTTCTTGTTTGGTAACTCATATTGATCAATGACCATGTCCATTGGATGCTTACAGCCAATGCAGTCATATGGTGTGGCTTGGGAGCTAACTGATAGGCATGTTAGGCACTTCCACGTCGAGTATGGAGGCTTATCTACAACATCAGAGGCATTAGAAATATTTGATATATTTTTGAAGGGTAAAGGATGAACCTGTGGTGTGGCACGTGACTCTTTTAAGGGTTCTTGTGGATTGGTGCTTTTTGCATCAGAGGAGAGATTACTACGTGTAGCTGACTTTTGAGCTGAATTTAAGGGATTTTCTTAAAACCCCGAGCTCCTTATCAATATCCTTTAATTTTTGGGAGAAAGAATCTCCAATAATATTGTTATTCCCCATACATTGCTCTCCTTTCTTTTTTACAACCGTGGACCCTGAGGAATTAAACCTTCTTTAAAAATAGCTTCCAAATTTTGACTTTCCTATTCTGATTGGTTCCCCGCTTTCGGCGTGACAACTAGCATTGGTTTTTGACTCTCCGCCCTCCTCTGCCATGTAGAAAGGTTTTCCTCTTTACCCTCATAGAAACCATATACTCGAATTACTCTGTTGCTTGGAGAAGCACTTGGTACAGCTCGAAGCCATGATCCAAATTGTTGAGATGAGTTTTGCAAAGTACCCTTACTTTGAATCCAAAGATCGCAATCCTTGTCGTTATGGTTAAAGCACCCACACCAGTAGCAAATATTAGGCAACCTTTCGTATTTAAAATTCACCCAAGCCTTTCCTCCCTCTTCTAGTTTTATGACATGACCTCTACATAGAGGTTGATAAATGTTGAGGGTAACACGAACCCTTATGAAGCTTCCACCCCCACCCTCTGTATTCTCAACTGAATAATGAACCAATCCCACGGACTCACAAATGTCCTCAGCCACTGATTTTGTTCTATATCGAATGGGGATGTTGTGGACTTGGACCCAAAAATCTACCTTATCAAAACTGAGCTCTTCAATTGGTGAAATCCTGTCATACCTCGGTAGAACCATGAGAGACTTATCAAAACTCCATGGTCCATTAGATAGTATTTTGTCAACGTCTTCTCTATTGTCAAAGATTAAAAGAATTTTGTGGTCTACTTCCTTTTGAATTCGAAAACCATTCTTAACAAGCCAAAGCGGCTTAAAGGTTCTAGCCACTGCCTCCATGTTCAGCGCCCTACGTGTGAGGAAAAAAGCTGCTATGATGTGCTCCTGAGATCGGCAGTCTTTCTTAGTGCAAAGATCGTCACCCTCCCGAAAGGGATAGGCAGTTCCAATGTTTTGTAAGATCGTCCATTGTGTGCTGGGAAGGTTTAGAGAAGAATAGGAAAAGAAATGTAGAGAAGAGTGGACAAGAGAAAGATGGAAGTGACTGTTTCCCAAAACCCTTGAAAAAAAAAACCCACTAGCCCTACACGTAACGTTGTTACGAAGGGAAGAAAAAGCCTTACTAGAAGGAATAGACAATTCTACTGCCTAGGAGAACAGAGGGAGCCAATCTTTCTTAGTGACAGAGAAACTTTTGGTGCTCTCAAAAGTCTTCTTTGTTATTTTTTTTTGGAAAATTATAGTTCTCTTCGTAAGTGCAAACACAAGGTTGTATTGAGTTATTAAGTTTGAGCAACATTATCTTTTCCAGTGAAAAGTCTTCAATTTAGTTTAATTAGAAAATCTAATATATGATACCCAATAGATGGTACTTATATTTACTTGCAATAATCATAGGGTTAGGTTAACGCATACCCTAGAGGCATTTATTAATGAACCATTTTAGAAAAGTTTTGATACATCTTTTATGGTCAATATAAAATTATCAAAAAATCAGTTGCTTTTTCTTTTCCCATAAAACATTTCTAAAAGTATTTCCTAAATAAATACCCTTAAAGCATCTGTTAACAAAATCCATAATCATATCATATATATAATATTAAAATGGAAGTTAAGCGAAAGTTCAATCAAGAATTCAAATTAAATTCTAATTGAACTCCTATTTGGGCCAAATCTATTTCTAATTGCCCATTAATTTGATGTTGTGTGTCTTTATATTTTAAGATGGCTTGAATTTGAGTCAAGTGTCATTCCATCTCTCATTTTATAAAAAAGTGTCTTTACATGTAGATTTATAAATCTAAACTTAAAAAAATATAAAAAGACTCAAATAAAAATTTATTTTTCTTCTATGTAAAATTTGGAATGTATAATGCTTTCATCCTATTTAAAACTATATTAAGTCTATCTAGAACTACTCATGACCAATTATATTTAGATCTCATTTAAAATAACTTGTAATCTATTAAAAACTAATCTATATTTTTCTTACAAAAAAACTTATTTATTAGTTCAAATATAAAAGGAATGAAAAAGTATATGATATTCTAAAAATTGATTGTTCATGTCTTATTTGAAAACACATTAAATAGATTTATTGCATCACAATTTAAAATTTAAAAGTAACAAAAATATTTTTTCTTTTAATAAAATAAATAAGAATGAACTATTTCCTTGTTCTAGCAATTAATCTTCTTAAAAGACTTTTTTAAGAGTTGACCAAATATAAAAATGACTATCAATAGTATTATACTTGTGTATGAATATTAATATGTATCTAATTATATTTATTTTTAAATGTATCTATGCATATGCATAGGATATAGGCTAGCAATAATTAAAAAAAAAACTAATAATTAGAGAAAATTATATTTAAACCTTAGTATAATTTAAGAGAGTAATGAATGAAATCTTGTAATTACAAAAGTAATGATTATAACTTTAATTAAAAAAAAAATACCAAATGTAATAATTAAATTATGAAATTTCAATATAACCATTTGAATAAAATTAACACTAAAAATGATGTTTTAAATATAAAAAAAAAACATATAAAGAAAACTCATGACTAAAACCATGTAACGCATGAGACATTCACTAGTATATATAGATATAGAAGATATATATAATTGTGAAAGGAAACGTGTAAAAGCATTTTAGTTGAAACATTTTGTATCAATAAATAATAAAGGAAACAAAATTTGGTTTACAAATTACAACCAATGGTACACTTTACTCATTTTTTATCTAAAAAAAAAAAAAATTATTTGTTTGTTTAGACCCCTTAAACCAGATTATTTAATCTAATATATTTGCCAAGTGACTACTTAGTAGGGCTGTCCACGGGTCAGTTCGGGTCGGGTTTGTGCCCAACCCAGAACCGACCCAATCACTTCGGGTTTTGCACGCCTAGACCTGCTGCCGACAGGTGAACGAAGTCGGTTCGGGTGGTCGGATTTTCATCGGGTACGGATCGGTCCTCGGGCGGTTTCGGGTTGTCAGAAACTCTACCGGATTTTGCCAAAAGCCACTGAAGTTGGCGAGACTTGACCGAATCTTGGGCGATCTCTTGGCGGACTCGAAGAGAACAGGCTGAACTCAGCAAGATCTGGCCGGATCTCGATGAGATCACAGCATATCTCGAAGAGATCAGGCCGATCTTGACGAGATCTCACCTAATCTCTTCAAGTTCAAGCCGGATCGCCTCAGACCGGACAAAAAATCAGCGCGATCTCACCTGATCTCTTCGAGCTTAGGTCGGATCTCCTTAGATCAGATAGAAAATCAACGTTTTCCAGTCAGTATATGGTCGGGTCAGTTGAAATCGATTTCTCAGCCTCAAATTCGCCAACCGACCTGCCGTTTTCAGGTTTAGGGGGTAGGGACCCGCCGCCGACCCGTCACCAGCATTGGGTTGGCCGTTTATCAGGTCGGAGCAGACGGTTTGGGCGGGTGGGTCAGGTTTCGGTTCTACTTGGACAGCTTTACTACTTAGGTTAATTATTCAGATCTAAGTTAAACAATAATAAATCATATCATGCACAACAGCGGAAAAGTAAATAACACCACGATATAATGACCTAAGAAAACCAATTAAACAAATCATTTCAAGGTAAAAACCTGGGTAGAATTTGACCTAGCAATCTTTAAGATAAAACAAATCCACAATAAGAGAATTGAAGTTTTTACAATCAATTTTAACCCTAAATCTATTGCTACTACAAGTAGTAATTTACTGACACGACTACGTGCAAGTTCTGAATCCACGAACTCCTCTTTTCTTAGACTTACTGTAACACAACACCCACAGTTGTGACTTTGAGATCTCACTCAAATGTTTTAGACCACCTTCAGTTGTTGATCTTTGTAGCAGCAATTAGGTTTTACCAATGCTTAATTGTAGATCTTGTTCCGGTAGATGCTTGTGTAGTTAGAAGGTACAAAACCTCTTAGATCTCACAAAGAGTAACACACAAGTCTTACAAAACCTCTCAAATCAACTTGAGTTGTTGATCTTTGTAGCAGCAACTAGGTTCTACCAATGCTTGATTGTAGATCTTGCTCCGGTACAGGCTTGTGTAATTTAAAGATACAAAACCTCTTAGATCTCACAAAGAATAACACATAAGTCTTCTAAAAGTCTACAAAATGTAGCTAGATTTTCCCTTTTACATGTGGACAAGTTAGATTAAAACCCTAAACGTTTTTGCAGGCTTTGGCGTGGTTTAAAAATTCTACAAAATCTAATTTCTGCAATTGTCGATCGATCGGGCCTAATTTTTGATCAATTGATCAAGCTTGGCAGATTTTGATTCCTCTTTCTTGCAGTCAGCTTGAACTTGAAACTTGAAACTTACACCTTTGAGCAATGCCTAACACATAGACTAAACATGTTTTGTTCTCGGTTTGCCAACACACACAAAATATAATTCCAAACATTTAATTCTAAATCTTTAAAATCTAACAGAAGCTCATCTTCTTTTTTATTCGGAAAAACACTTTACTTATATAATCCTTGACCACCAGCAAAAATCAATCACCAAACCCGTAAGACCGGTAGATCATACAAAAGTTCGGTTCAATACGAAAGACATACCAAATTTGTAAAAAAGAAAAAAGAGTAAACATGGAAATCGATGGTTTGTTTACACATGGTTTTAATCAAATCGTTTAATTTTTTTAATGTAAATTATTTTGACCAAATGATCGTATTTTCTTTTCAGTTTTGCACTTTTAGTTACGAGCTTTTAAGTTTTTTGCTTTTAAACTCAAAATAAGTAGTCAAAATATCAATTCAAATATCATAATTTTAATTATTTTTATATATTAAAAATATTAAATTCTGTTTTTGAATAAAATTTCTAAACAATAATATTCTATTAATTTCCAATCTTAATTAAATTTTCATATATATGTTTAACTTGAATACCATATCATTTTTTAAAATATTTTTTCTTCATTTTTATGTATTTTTAATTTATTTATAGATATTTTTTCAAAATAAATTAATTATTATTCCAATGGTTTAACATGGTTAAATCAACAAAAATTATATTGGAAAAAAAACATCATATCACGCCCTTACTAGCAAGAAAAGTGTGCATATGTATGTATGTATATTGTTGATGGTTCAAATGCTCAATTCAGTTATGATAATTGTTAAAAAATAAAAATAATAAGGCTATAATACATCTCGGTTCCCAAATTTTTAGCTTATGAGTGATTTTAGTCTTAACAATTTTAAATGATCACTTTTAGTTTATAATGTGTCTAACACAGTAATGACATGTCATTTTTTTGTGTTGTCATATTATCTAAGACACTAAAATCAGCCATGACCCAAAGTTGAGGAACTGACCTATAATTTGTCAAAAGATAAAAATAAAAGGCTAAATATATTTTTTGTTCCTAACTTTTACGTGAAATTTATTTTTTATCTGCAAATTTTAAAAGTTTGTTTTTTTGACTTTAAAACTTTTTAAGAGAACTTTTCAATAGTTTAGGGATGAAAAAATAACTTCTTACAATAGTTTAAGGATAATAAATAAACTTTTGAAATTGAACATTGGATAGATCTAACATTTTTAATATGTTAAGGACAAAAAACTAACCTTTTAAAGTTCAAGAACAAAAAAAATTCAAGCAAGGTTTAACGACTAAAACAATGTTTTGGTTAAAAAAAAAAATGCCAAATAGTATGTGTAATGCACAAAAAAATTAAATTAGCCAAAATCTTGAGAGGTGAAAGGTAATTGAGTAATGAGAAGGGAAAAAAAGCATAGCACAATAAAGTTTAGGAACAAAAATAAAGATGAAATAAGAAATTTTTTCAATAAAAAAAAGTTAACGGATACCCTAAGGGTATTGATTTATGGAATATTTTTATAAACTTTTTGTGGGAAAAAAGAGTAATTGAATTTTTTGGTAGGTTTTTATATTACCTATAAAGAAGTATCAATACTTTCTTAAAATGGTCTATTATCAAATGTTCTATTGATTGTGAGGACTTGTTAATTAGGCCCTTTAACAATAATTTAAAAATGAAAAATGAACTTTAAAATTGAAAAATTGGATAAATATAACATTTTCAATGGTTTTAGGAAAAAAAATGAACTTTATAGAATTTAAAAATGAAAAACTAAATTCATACAAAGTTTAGAGACGAAAAAAAAATCTTAGAAGAGTTTTTTTTTGTCCCTAAACTTTAAAAAATTAGTTTTTCATCCTAAACTTTGTAAAATGTTTTCTTTTTTCAATAGTTTAGAGACAAAAAATAAAAACAATTTTTTTTTCAATAATTTAGGAATGAAAAAAAAACAAAATATTTTTCATAGTTTAAGGTGTTCACCAAACTGCACAAACCACAAAAACCACCCGCAAAATGACATAATTGCACTGCATCGCATAGTGCAATGCAGTTTGCAGTTTTATAATTAGAAAACCACACTGCACCACTCTCTCTATATTTTAATATATTTACCTTTTTAATATCAACAATATATTATTAATATTTAATGACCTTAGTTTTAAAAAAAAAAGTTTAATGACTCTAGCAAGTGTTGATTAGGGCAGCTGACCAAAAATAAAGAAAAACTAGTTTAATTGTTTAAAACTTGGTCCAAAATAAAGGGAAAAATTAGTTTTGAACTAGATTGGAAAAGTAAAAAATTTGAAAAATATATTGGCTTCAAACCATTCAAACATGGATGGAGGTATTATTGGCTAATTTTTTTAATAAAAAATACTAGTATATATATAGATACTAATTAATTTTTAGCAATTTTGTTTAATAAAATTACACTTTGGCCCCTTAACAATATTATTGTTTATTAATTCTATTAAGAGTAATGCTACATTGACATATTTTTTTACAACAATTTTACAAATTATTGAGTTAACAAATTCTTAATGGTTTGCATTTAGGTCTATCACTTATATCATTTTTTTTATTTCCTTACTAATAACCATTCACTACATTAGTAATTTATAAAACAAATAGCCCAACAAAAATTACAAGTAGCCAATTTAAAAGACATTAAGCCTAGTCAATCGATTTTACATAAGATAAACAGCCCAACCCCTTAAGAAATTTTAAACAAAATAATTTGATCCTTACTCTGAATACATTAAAGACACCAAAAATTACTATTAGATGCATAGTCACCCCTTTTATATCTAAATCTTGGCTTTGTCCTTTTGTTCAAACCACATCTTATACACTATATCACACATGTGACAGTAAAAATAAAAATGATGCAGTTATAGTTTTGATTAAATTCTAAATTGCATTGCACTACACCGCATATGTAGCCACAAAAATGAAATGCGATGCTGTTATGATTTTAGCTAAACTGCACCACAAAGTACAGTGCTATAAATAGCTCAAATACTCCTGCTTTTAAGAACAGAAAGTGTAGTATTTTTAATAGTTTATAGACAAAAGACCGAACTTTTCAATAAATTAGAGAGGAAAACAATTTTGTTAAAGTACATAAAATAAACTTTTAATAAATAAAATATTGGACTAAAATAGTATTTAAACAAAAAATAAAAAAGGCAAGAAAATTTAAATTAGCAAAAATCTCGGGAGGTGAGAAGCGACGAGTAATGAGCAATGAGAAGAGAAAAGCAGCAGAGTAAAGAAAAAAAACATGAGCCATCTTATTATTGTAATTGAAGTAAGTAGCACAAGGTACAAACGACGGCAGAACAGAGAGAGAGACAAAGGTTTTAAGTATTTTAGAGAGAGAGAGAGAGAGAGAGAGAGAGAGAGTGAGAGATTATTATAATAAAAGTGGTGAGTTATAGACAGACACTCAGACGGACAGACAGTCGGACGTTTTTTCCGAACGGAAAGATCTGAAGTTTGTTTTAGCTCTCAACATACAGATTGATTCGTAATGGAAGGTATTTTTTTTTTTTCTCTCCCTCTTTTGACTTCCACTTTGACTGAGTTTTACTTTCTTGAAGAACCCAATTTACCTTCATTTTCTTTGCTTAAATTTCAAAGGATTTTTCATCAGTGTTTCTGGGTTCTCTTTGATTCTGTTTTACAGTGCATTGTGTCTGAATTCCAGACCCAATTGGAGACACGCACTATTTGACTTTACATGAAGTTAGGCTCTTCAAAATTTTGCATTATATTCAAAGAAATTTGTGCTTAAAACTGTGATATTTTTTTTAAAAAATTTGGTAGTTTGATGTAATAGAGAGGTTTTATATGGTAATTTGTGACCATAGACATGCAAATGATCAGAAATGGTACTCTGTAGGTGAAGAATTTGTAATTCAATTGTGTTTCATTTACCAAAAAAAAAAAAAAAAAGTTTATAGTTAAACATTAGGGAAATTCCCATCTGGGGTTTGAGGTTTCCTTCTGATTGTAATGTCATTGCGCATCTGTGTGTGTTTGTTTGCTATTCTGGAGTTGAATTTGATGGCTGCTGATATAAAAATTAAAACTTTTTGTACCCACTACAATGATCTTGGTTTAGAAGAGTACATGTGATTATGTATCAGATATTAGACTCAGGATAAGTGAAATACTCCAACACTGGGGCTTGGGGGGCTTCAAAGACAGATTTTAGTAATTTTTCAAAATTCTCACCTTAAGTTGACAAGAAGATCAAAATATTGTGTTATTTTGTGTGTGTACGAGAGAGAGAGAGAGAGAGAGAGAGAGAGAGAGAGAGAGAGATGTTTGACTGTAAAATAAGACACTCGCATTTTCTCTATATGCTTTAAGACTGAGTTAACAGATCAGCATGGATTTGTTGGGCTATGGAAACATATTACCCTCATGGCTGGAAACTGTTATCACTAAATTCTAGATCCTCTTTGACTGTGGAAAATTTTTTACTTGGAGAAATTGATTACTCTTTCTAGAATGTTTGTGGTAAATTTTCGATTTAGAGAGTTTGTAACCTTGATTTGAATATCTTGTGTGCGAGTGTGTTGCTTGAAATCAGTGTTTTAGCTTTATATGTGAGCTTTTACTTTGGTAATTTATTGGTATAAATTTTACCTTTAGTTTGATTATTTATATGATATGATTGAGTTTGGTTTTTTTTTTTTTTTCACATAATTTGAGCTGTGATTATGGAACCTTCATTCCCAACAAGCTAGCATTTGAACAATCAAATCTGGCATATCCCAAAATACGCCAGATAAAGAAACACAAAAGATCACATATTTGAGGCCACAGAACAATGATGTAAAAAATTTTCCACTGTCTCTCCATTATTCTTACACATACTGTACAAGATTACTTATTCTTGACACTGTATGATGGCAAACCATTAAAGAGAAGCAAGGGATTTGAATATACTTTTTGGAACCTTGAAAAGATTCTAAAGCTGAAAATTTATTAATGGGATCAAAATTCATGTTGCGAGTGGCTGGGACCCATCACTCTATCAGAACATCAAAAGGTGACGTGGATGTTTGTGGTGGTGGTGGGATGGGGTGGCACACTTGGGGGGGGGGGGGAGGGGAAGGGTTCTTTCTTGCGGATAGTTTGTCACTGTAAGTTATGTAATTCAAAATTAATGCATAATTTATAAGACATTATGTGTAGGACTATGTGGCTTCATTTCCTTCTAGTTAAAGACCGTACTGCTTGTGTTAAGTGAAAAGCTTAGTTGTATTGCAATTCGCTAAGGAAGTGCCTAGCAAGTACCACATATATGCTATAGTGGAAAACAAGACAGTGTCATGGTCTTAATTGATTCTTTAGTATTACAGATTGATTTTCAGGTAATGTGTTTCTTGTGGTGTGTCACTGAGTCATGAACAATATATGAAAGCCCTTAAATCCCGAGTTAGGGCCTTCCTACAATAAATATATGTGGGCTAAATATTTTGATTTTGGGTCCACAGCTAGCAGGCTTCTTAGTTATCAGGGATGGAAAAAAAGTTTGAAATAATGTAGTTGGGGTGTTTTTAAGTTGAGATCAAGAAATATGGGTTGCAGGAATTTTCAGGACAGCAGCTACTTGAAGGTTTTGTAGGTGCTAGGATTGGAGTTTAATGCTGGAAACTCAAAAATGGAAGTACAATGTGTAAAACCCCAAGCCTGAGACCAATCAAACAGTCTGTGAATCAATAATGATTTCAATTGATCTAGGAATCTTTAGTGTTCTTAAATGTATGAGAGTTGCATTCCTTCCATACCAACCACATCAAACATGAAAGAATATTTGAGTTGTTCAAACAATGACAAGAAACTTGCTTAGATTTGTATGCTTGGAATTGCTACATTATTTCCTATTTGTCCAAGTTCATTGCTTATAAAAAAAAATATTTGAGGCTTTGCAGGGTGTGACTGTAGCTTAAAACTAATAGTAAGGATATTGATGGAGGCTCACTTTAGAAAAGGGTACATCTTGATTAAAATTTCCTTAATCAAAGTACTCTAATTGTGTTTACAAGGCTTGCTTATTGAGAGGCCAAAGATAATTCTCTAATGTAGGGTCTATAGGAATCCATTATTGAACCATGAATTGGTCTTGAAAATTTTCATGAGTGCCATCTGTATTAACCAATGACAAGTCTTACATGCGAAATCAGGAGCCTATGCATGAAATCATGCCTATCTTGGTCTTGTGGTTGATAAAGGGTCTGAATTTAGGTGAATGGCCTCTCATGGATTGGGAGTGACTGTTGTTAAAGTTCATTTGTTCAGGAGGATGTATGAAGAACTTTAGTTTTTGTGCAAGAACCTTATTATTCAGACTAGATACTTCCATCCTTGCATGTGTCATGTTCTGTTTGTTGAAGATATTGTAATGAAAATTCAAATCTCTAACCTGGGCTTCATTGAAGGAAGAGTAATTCTCTTATGGGTGCCATTGCTGGTGGAACTAACTCTAGTGATTCATGGATAAACCAAAATGAACTTACCTTTTGTTTAGGGAATGGCCTCTCATGGATTGGGAGTGACTGTTGTTGAAGTTCGTTTGTTCAGGATCTAACACTTAAGTTTTTGTGCAAGAACCTTATTATTGAGACTAGATACTGCCATCCTTGTTTGTGTCATGGTCTGTTTGTTGAAGACACTGAAATGAAAATTCAAATCTCCAACCAGTGCTTCATCGAAGGAGAAGTGATTCTCCTGTGGGTGCCATTGCTGGTGGAACTAACTCTAGTTATGTATGGATAAACCAAAATGAACTTGCCTTTTGTTTATGAGGACCTGAATGTTTATTGGGTGATTTTACTGAGCGGCCATTTCTTCCATTGGAGAATTTTTATTTTTGTGATTTGGATTCTAAAGTTAAAATCTTTGTTACATATAGAAAGTGTTTTTAGGTCTTCAAAAAGTCTGTTGAGTAGGGTACCTTTTATTAGATAATACATCACTTCGGCCCTAAATAATCCTGAATAGTTATTTCTGTGATCCCTTAAGGAATGTGTTTTCTTGGGAAGTTATTGTCTTCATCTACTGTTCATATAAGAAAACAGAATATTTAAGTTCCTTGGGTGCTCTCTTTTAGTTTTGTGGGTACTTACTGAGGTGACATCCCACAATGGGCCAATTTGGCAGATTAATAACGTTCACTTAATATGAATGAATATGTCTAAGCATAGGCACAAGTGGCTGCAATGGGCAGTATCTCTGCTCGTTGGTGGAACTGTGTTTGCCAAAGGTTTCAGGGTCAAATGGCTTCTCTTCCCTTAGTTATGTAGGGATGTAGGGTGGGTTCACAAGTTCAATTGCATGGGGCCTTGATTTGTATATACCTTATAATATAAGCCTGCATAACATTTTCCAGGGATGACATTTGCAACTTAAATTGATTCCTTCTCCTGTAGTTCTGAAATTATCTTCAACTTCATTTCTAAATTTAATAAAGGCGTAAATGCCCTTTTGGTCCTTACATTTTGGCCTCATTTATGTTTTGGTCCCTACTTTTGTATTTTACCGCTTTTAGTGCTCAAAATGAAAAGTGCGTTTCATTTTAGTCCCACCATCATATCACTAACGGAAATATCCTATGTGGCAAACGGAGTGCATAGCTGGCACATTAAATGCTTACATGGCCAATAAAATAATATTAAAAATTTTATTTGTCATTTAAAAAATGACACATTAGCATTTTAATTATATAAGAAAGGCCACTTCAGAAAATGTTTAACAAAAAATAAAATAAATAAAAAATACATTAAAACCTAAATAAAATATATAAAAAATTTCATTAGTTTTTTGAAGAACATGATTATTCATTCTTCATGTTCTTCCCCAAACATGTTTCATTGCCCAGAAAATTAAAATATGTAAGATTTCTTTTTTCTTTTCTTTCATTTTCTTAGTAAAAAAACTTGCAAATACACATAGCAAAGCAAAGAAAAATCGATCCCCTGCAAAATGTTTCAAACCTAGATGGGTGAGGTTGCAGTTACAGTTGCAGCTACAACTTTTAAACCCAGATCTCCTGCAAAATCAATCTCCAACAAAGAACCAAACCCAAATCTCTAGCAAAACAACCAAACCGAGAAAACCAATAAACCCAACAACCAAACCGATCAACAAAGTAAACCTTAACCTTCAAACACATAAATTTTCTTGGGAAATAAACACAAAAAATCCAGATCGATTGAATTGTGTGATAGAGAAAATGAATTGCTGATGAATATTGAGTCAAATACCCATAGGAAAAACAAACCAAAACTCCCAATATTCTCAAACCCAAACATGCGACTTTCTGTTAGTCCTTCCTTTGCTCGTTGTTGATGAAGATCGGGTCAGATACCCATAGAAAATGCCCCTTGCTCTCTAAACCCAAGTCCAAACCACCGCCAATCTCAGCCCCTCTCTCTCTACCCAAATCCAAACCACCACATCTCAGCCTCTCTTTCTCTAAACCCAGATCAAAGGCATATCCCAAAAACTACAACCTGAACTTAAAGAGAAAAAGAAATAAGAGAAAGCCAAGAGGGAGAGAGAGAGAGATAAGAAAATGAAAAATGAGTTTGGCACCGTGTCTGAGTTTTGTGTTTAGTAATGATGTTGTGTTGGGTTGACAAGAAAATTTAAGAAAAATTGAGAAAGTTACTACAATTTTTTTTTTTTTTTAATCTTTAAAACTGAAAAGAAGAAAAAAAGTTTTTCATTTTTTTTCAATTTAAATTAAAATTGCGAAATTAAAATTTGTTTGTTTTTAATTTTTAATTAAAATGTTGACATGGCATTTTTAAATGCTAAATAATTTTTTTTAATATTATTTTATTGGCCATGTAAGCATTTAGTGTGCCAGCAGAGCATTTTGTTTGCCACATAGAATATTTCCGTTAGTGAGATGACAGTAGGGACTAAAATGGAATGCATTTTTCATTTTGAGGACTAAAAACGGTAAAATAGAAAAATAGGGACCAAAACAGAAATGAGACCAAAATGTAAGGACTAAAAGGGCATTTACACCTTTAATAAATTATGAACAGGACTACTGGATGAAGATATACATTCTAAATTTGAGGCCCTTACACTTTCTCATTTTTATTTTTTGTCTCCTCTTTCAACCCTTCTTAATGGTGTTTATTCTTCATTCAGATCTTTGTGGTTTGATGCCGCTAAATCTCATGATTGTAATTTGAATATAAGTTTAAAGGTTTTTAGCAGAAGTTGAATCTAAATTACTCCTTTTTTTCCTCTGTCCTTTTCGTATGTCTAGTTATCCAGTTTAAACTAATTAAGGTATTGTTATAGAATAATGAATGAATAAATTTTCATGTTCAAGGTACTCGTCAAAAAAATAAAAGAAAGAAATTAACATGTTCAAGCGAACATTGGATTGATTTTGTTCTTATTTTTGGGGCATAATCATCTTATTAACAGTACAGAAACTTGATAGCTTTTTGTCCACTTTCTTGCCCTTTTCCTATTAGTAAGAGTAAGGTTAACCTGACCTTGAAGAATGGATGAGATTTAAATTACACCATTCTGTCTTGACTCCATCAAGATCCCATTATGAGCAAAGTTAATGATTAAAACCCCAATATATAATTGTATGATTTCTCCCTTCTAGTATTTTATCTAATTCTTGTAAATTATCTCTCTTTATTGAATCAAACTGTCTTTCTTAGTTACAATAGGGACATAAACCCACCTAGACAGGGATATGACAAGCTATGGCAACATGAAAAACATTCAAGACCTAATAGCACATTGTCTATAAGTGGATTGTCCATCCTTCTTCTTATGGACAGGATATGGTTGGCTTTATAATCTTAAATAGTGTGAGCTTGAATTTGCTGGGCAAAATTTTGGGAAACACTTTAGGGGAGCTTCTTAAGGAGCCGATAGTTTTAAAATGTGAAATATAGTTGAAAAGCCATAATATGCACTGATGAATTCCTACCAGCAGACTTCATTGTACTCAAAGTGAATTGTCTAATATCTTGCCCACTGCGTAGACATCTATATGTGTTGGTGAAATGTATTGTTTTGTCGAAATATATAATTTTTTCTCATTTTTTAGGTAGAATGTGATGATCTTGGACATGAAGTGGGTCATAGAATGTTCATACGGTTATTGGTTATGGGAATTGATAGGTTTTTCCTTGATTAGGTGAATAGATACTATTCCTCTAATTTTCACCTAATGATCCAATCAAGACTTACCAAAAATAGAATTTAATCATTTATTGAAGTCTCCTTGTGTTGTAAAAGCTTTATATCTTGAACTTTTCAGATATAACATGCTTAAACATGTGGTTAATTATGTGTGGTGTGGGACTGATGAATTTTTTAACATCAAGTTATTATTGAGTTTCATTTCTTTATTGTAACATTGACAGATTTTTATTTATTGCACTTAATTGTATGTGGTGTAGTTACCTGCTGGCCTTGAGTAATTGTTTGCTGCATCCTTTATATGTTAGTTAATTCTTCCATAGTTGCATCATGTGAGGTTTATCAATATTTGAACAGGTGAATCCCCGGACCAGGAATCAGTAGGGTCTGGAACAAAAAGGTCTAGCGTATCATCTAGCAGTAGGACTCAGAGTCGCAAGGACTTCTTTTATAGATTTGTGGATAGTAAAGGCCTGACCTCAAAGCTTGAAGACTGGTTTGATTCATTATTTGAAAATTCGGCAGCAAATACACCTGCCTTTGATGTTCCTTTTGAGTTGATAGACCTTCAAAAATTTGATTATGCATTGGAAGGGATTGCATTTCAGCAGCTGATTCGGATGCCCAATGCTGTTTATGCTTCCACTTCTGATGCTGTGGAAGCAACTGTTTATCTTGCTATTGAAGACTTTTTACATGCGAGTGTGAAGGGCTTGTGGGAGGCATTTTGGAGTCAGGATGAGCCTATGCCTTTCTCGGTTGCTTGTCTGTCCAATGCTAACTTGAAATTCTACCAGGCTGAGAAGGCAATTGCTAACGGAAAGCTTGGAGGCCTTTGTGCCACTGGTATAATGCTTAAAAATCCTAGACATCCCCACGGGAAGTGGGACCATATTCTTGAACTGGCTCTTCTGAGGCCTGGTATTGGAAGCCTTGCTGCAGATAGCGACCGGCAGCCTTCTCTCTCTGTTCTAGGGGAGGCCCTTTTCTATGCTCTTCGTATGCTACTAGCAAGAAGTTTAAGCAGATTAAATTTCTCTGAGAGTTCAAACACTGTCTTTGTTCTTCTTGTTGACTCTCAATATGGAGGGGTTGTAAAAGTTGAAGGAGATGTACATAAGTTGGAATGTGATGCGAATAATGTTTATGAATGTGCTGCTGAATGGATAAAAAACCATTCTAGAATTGCAGTCTCTCCAATTGATAGGATATGGAACAAACTTGGAAATGCAAATTGGGGAGATATTGGTGCATTACAGGTACTCTTTGCAACCTTCCACTGTATCGTGCAGTTTGCTGGAATGCCCAAGCACTCCATTGAGGATTTAGCTGCTGATCATGGTTCTCGCCTTCAAACAAGAAGAGGGGAGAGGGAGTTGGAGGATACAAGAGTGAATGGAAATGGTATATTTCGGTACAAGAAGCGCACTGTTTCCCCTGAAATTGTTGAAGTTCAAGAAGATTCCAATAATATTCAGTCTGTAGAAATGATGAAGTTAGAAGTAGGATCCGTATTATGGTTAGAGGATTCTAACTGGCAGAAGGGTTATCAGATTAACAAAGCCTTGAGTACCTCTGAATTCTCATATTACATTGCATCTCCTGTAGAAGACCTGGGAAAAAGTCTGTTTCTATATGTTGGTTCTCACCCTTCTCAGCTGGAACCAGCATGGGAAGATATGAATTTATGGTATCAAGTTCAGAGGCAGACAAAAATATTGACTATAATGAAACAGAAAGGTCTATCTTGCAAGTATCTGCCACAGTTGAGTGCATCTGGCAGGATTATTCACCCTGGTCAGTGTCGAAGACCCAGCTCAGGAGGAAACTGTGACCACCCTTGGTGTGGCACTCCAATTCTTGTGACCAGCCCAATCGGTGAAACAGTGGTTGACATGGTAAGTGAAGGTCGATTTGGAACAGAGGAGGCAATCAGGTGTTGTCATGATTGCTTATCTGCACTTTCGACCGCTGCTTCTGCTGGAATTCGGCATGGAGACATCAGGCCAGAGAATGTAATTTGTGTGAGGTCTAGCGTGAGACATCCTTATTTTGTTCTTATTGGTTGGGGACATGCTATTCTTGAAGACAGGGACCGCCCTGCCATGAATCTTCATTTCTCATCAACTTATGCTCTTCAGGAGGGAAAGCTGTGCTCAGCTTCAGATGCTGAGAGCCTGGTTTATATGCTTTATTATTCCTCTGGTGGGACTTTTCCTGATCTGGATTCAGTTGAGGGGGCACTGCAGTGGAGAGAGACATCTTGGTCGAGGAGGTTGATCCAGCAGAAGCTTGGTGATGTCTCAACTGTTTTGAAAGCATTTGCTGATTATGTGGACAGTCTGTGTGGAACGCCATATCCAATGGACTATGAGATATGGTTAAGAAGGTTAAAAAGAAACATTCGTGAGGAAGATTGTGGGAAGGAAATTGACACATCAGGCTAGGCTATTTTCAATTGGCCACACCATCTCAAATGAATCCTCAAATCATTTTTTACATAATCTATTGATGATGCTGGACACTATGGATTTCTGGTGGATGTCTCTGAATCATGATGTCAGTTGTTTCAACTCATTCAAGGATCTGGATTTTGTTTTACTTGTGACAGAATGTTGGTTTGAAATTTACAAGAATGGTTTGGTTGCGTCCTGCATGAAGCAGCTTGATCATGATTGTATATCTGGGTTTTGGTTGTGCTGTTTACTGTCTGGATATCTCAGGGACTGCTGTCTGGTATATGCATGGATGAGCCAAAGTGTCGGGTTTTCCAGAATGTCTGGATAGAGTGTTCTTGGATTGGGTTTTTTCAGAAGTTGCCCTCATATGTTAGGCATTGCAGCTCCCTAATTATGTAGGGAATCAAGAAGATCATTGCTTTCAGCTCTTGTGAGTTTCTTATGGATATATTCTGTATTAATTCCAACCATTCCTTTGTAAAGATATGAGTCATTCAGATTGCCCTGAAGTTGGTGTAATTGTGAGGTATTAGACTGGATTCGGGTAGTCTGCTTTGTTCAGGGCATCATCTTGTTTGTAAATGTGGTATTAGTTACTTTGTTTTTGTTCTCTTTTTCTTTTTGGGTGAGGTGGGGAGGTAGGTGAGGTGTCCATGGGATTTTAATTGAGGCCTTAGAACCAGCATTATTTGGTTAGTTGAGTCTCTAATCTATAGTTCAAATTGACTTTTCACAAGTTTCTGTCCTAGATTTTTAATTTTTTAAGGCATACTCTAAACCTTTTTTCCTAAATGATCTGTCTTCAATTTGGGTGTTCACGAATGTTGTAACTATCATCTTTCCGGATGAGGCCAATTCTGCTTGAGTAGTTTGCATAGGTAACAATTTAGATGAGAATCCAACAAGCATAGATAACAATTTAGATGAGAATCCAATTGTTGCTCCATTCGCTTCAATTTTTCAATTTTTAGCAGATTAACGTTGGTTTGAAAATTGCTTATTTTACTGAAATTGAAAATTTTTTTGTTGTTGAAAGTATGTAGAAACAAAAGCTAAAAAATGATTTTTGGAGCAATGGGGCCCACTTAACAGTGCAATGGGATCCACTGTAGGAGCAAAAATAAGTTAAAAAGTAAATAAAGCTAACTTTTTTGTTTTTTTAAATTTCAATCACAACCTAAGGGCATTCTCATCAACAGTTTTAAAATTTTAATATTTAGCGCTTAAAATATCCACTTGATAGCATTTAATACGTCACTTTACAATACACCTAATATCAAAATTACAATTTTCTTTACCATTTTATTAAAATATTATTTATTTATTCTTTTTTATTCTTTTTGAGAGAGAGTAGAGAGTAAGAGATGAGCAGAGAGAGATAAGGGGAATAAAAAACTAATAAAAAATGAGTAGCAACTTGCTACAGTAGGGTGTTAGTAATAACATCTTATTGTAGCAAGGTGCTAAAAAATTTAAAATTTAGCACCATTGATGTAGGTGTTTTTTTAGTGGTTTTGTTGCTAAAAATAGCTTTTAGCATTTATTCCACCTTTGATGAGAATGCTCTAAGGCCTTCGTTAGGAAACACCAATACTATACATTAATACTAATTTCACAATCCCAACACTTTTGAAGCCCGTTTGTTTGGCATCAACCTACTCCACATTTTGCCAAAAGAAAGTTAAAATATACATTTTATTTAAAAGGGTAAATTTCATTAAGTACCCTTGAGATTTGGGCAAATACCAAGGAGGTCCAAAAAATTTCATAATTGACCATTTCAATCCTTAGGTCCAAATAGACTCTAATGCCGTTATTTATTTTTTAGTTTCTATCTCTAACCTTCAAACCTTTCTTCTATTGTCCCACTTTCTTCTCACTCTCTCTCTAACTCCTTCATCCATCTTCCACTCTCATACCTTTCTTCTCACTCTCTCAGACTCTCTCATCCTTCTTTCACTCTTAGACCTCTCTTTGACTTTGTTGTACCTTTCTTCTCGTAGTCTTTGTGATGGCGCCATGGTGTGGGTAAAGCGATGCTTGTGGGTTTTGGTGTGGATCGGTGTTGGTTCTTGTGGTCTTTAGGTGGCGCCATGCTATGTGTTAGCAGTGGTTCGTGGGTTTTGGTGTGGATCAATATCAACATTTAAGTTATTTATGGGTCGGCCGTGGAGGTTTGTGATTTTGGTTTGGATCGGCAGTGGAGGTTTGTGGATTTTGGTTTGGATAGGCGAGGTGGGTTTGCTTTGGTTTGAACAAAGGTTTTGTGGGTTTGCTTTGGTTTGAGCAAATGTTTTGTGGGTTTGTTGTGGTTTGGGCAAAGATTTTCTCTTGCTGATGAAGTTGCCGAGCTTGAGAGCCATTGGTGAGGGGTTTTGGTTATGGAGTGAGCAGTGTTTGTGAATTTGGGAAGATGTTTTGGGTTTTTGGTTAAGAGAGGTTTTGATTTATTGGGTTTGGTTTTAGATGAGGATTTTGAGTTGAAAGGTTGATTTTTTTTTTGTCACGGTTCTTGATCGTTTTGTGATTTTTGTTGTATGTTTTCCGTTTTGATTGTTGGATCCATTCAAGCATTTTCTTTCCTTGTTTGTTTACTAAGAAAGTTACAGGATAGTTTCTATTTTATCAGTGAAGAAAGAGAAGAGAGATAGTCATAGAAAGGGATGAGAGGACTGAGGTTAATGGCGTTAGAGTCCGTTTGCACTTAGGAATTGAAATGGTCAATTTTGAAATTTTTTGGACCTCTTTGGTATTTTTTCAAACCTCAAGAGTAGTTAATGAAATTTACCCTATTTTAAAAAAAAGAAAGTTTTAAACAGTTGTACACAAATAAAATAAGTTATAAGTTAAATTAAAGTTAAAAGTTAAATTAAAAAGCTCGTAGAAAACATGGTGACGTGGTCATTAAGTTTATAAATTTTGATTATTTTGACCATATAATTCTAGTTAATTATTGTTGAAGCTTGTTTTCCTAACCGTCTGTCACAGGGTCAATTTTTCTTTTAAATTTCCTGCCTGTGATGGCACTAAGTTCGTCCCTTAGTCTCAGCCAATACACCACACACACACACTGCAGTATTACACAGAACATAATTATGTAGGGAAATCACACACACACAGCACACACAGTATTTACAGGGCACTAACCTCAACCTTTATTACTCAATGTTCAAGTACAAAGGAAGTCTGGAGAATACACACGAAATTCTCTAAGCAAAATACACTCTCTACTGTTGACAGGCCCAACAGCCTAGGCTATATGCACAGAAATAACTGTCGCGGCAGTTACTGCCAAGTAACTGCCCCATGATCAGGACTTGCTGCCACTTGTGTCTGACTTAGGACACCTGCAACTGCTGCTGCCTTGTCTGCTATCCACGTTTTCCAGCCCTCTTTCAGCATGTCTGAACACCCAACAATGCAGGAACTGACTGGTAACTGCCGGTAACTGCTGCTGCACACTCTGCACATGCCAGCCCATCACTCAGCATATCATGGGGCCTCTGCCCATGCTTCAGCAGCCCACACATGATTAATCCATCACGTTCTAAGTGCTTGGCCCTTGTCCAAGCCCTTCTCATCAGCAACACAGCCCACACAGCATGTCTAAATGCATCCCACAACGCAATTGCCATCAGCCCACATATACAAGTCCTTGCATTCAGCCAGCACCAACCAGCCTAAATGCCTCACATAGCCTGATATCAACATAGCAACCCAGCACTGCCTTGCACACAAGCCATCAAGCCCACACACAAAGCCATCCAACCAAGCCACTATGCCATCAACCATCATCATGGTCAGCACCACCTGCTGCTGCCCATCGTCAATAAACCACCTCTGCCCACCATGGCTCACCACTGCCATGGCCTTGGGGCATCATATGGAGCAAGGTACCTCCACATGCTGCCCTTCATCATGCTCATCAATCTGAACACAACAGGGAGATTGGGTTTGTCTCCCTCATAAAGTGCTTGGGAGCTTCACTAGTATGGCATGAGGAGCCATGGGTGTCTTAGGAAAACGTTGAGCGATGTGACTGGCCTGCTGTTGTCCAAGCACACATATTCCTCATGCCATCATCAGCAACTTGCAAAGCTCCTAACACCGTCACAAGTTTGGACTTGATCGGTCTTCCTTGTTGCCCTGATTTAGTCGAGGAGTGAATCCTCTACCCTCGTCTACACGATTGGTGAAAAAGGCTAGAGACACGTTTTGTGTAATATGGAACTTAGACAAGCCTACACAAGAAATAAAAACACTATGGCCCGTTCATAACATTTAGACAAATCGAAATGTTAGTTTCAGAATATAGGATAATTGTGATTAGTGTAATGAAGGAGAAAGGATCATTTTCTGTTTTGTGCGCTTGGGAACTCATGGAAGTGGTTTGAAGTATTCGTTGAGTGTGTTTGAAGGCTTGTAGGAAAATAGGAAAACACCTAAATGAAAATATAATTTTTTGATATCTTTCTTGGTCTCCCATAATTTAAATAAGTGTTTAGCTGCACTTATTGTGAAATACATTTAGGAAAGTATATTACATGGTAATGCAATTGTGTTTATCTTTATATTTTAAATCAGGTTATTAATCAGTATATTACATTTAGCTGCACATATGATATGTATAAGTGAGCATCCAAAATTGTTTTCTTATTTAAAAAATAAAAAACTTATTTTAATGTTCACAAATTGTTGAAACTTATCTCAAAATACCTTTTACCAACGGCTGGGTGTATGTGGATAAAATTAATAAACATATTTTAATATACATTTATGTGAATATTGTATATGTTTCAACGGTTTTTAATAATACTTCAACATTTGAACATTGATAAAGGTGTAGCATTTTTTCCAATAGTTGCGGAGGTTGTGGAAAAATTTTCTCGACATGGTTTTTAATGATAGTTCTTGACAGTCAATTCAACTGTTGAAAATACTTTTTTTAATGGTTTTGTAGTCACTTACTTTGTTTTGATATTAATTCTTTTTTGGAAAATGAGTTATTTTTAAAAGGTATTTTCTAGAAACTATTTCATTTTTCTACATTTGGTAATGATCTTGAAAAAGAGTTTGAAAACATGAATTTTTACTTTTTTGTTTCATGGAGTGGGAGCTAAAGTTATTTTTTGGAAAATTTTTGTTGAAAACAATCTTTGAAAAATAAGTTATTTTTTTTAATAGTGTTTTCTATTGACTGAAGATAAGTTTTCTTTGATTTATTTTTTCCTGATATTAACAAACACAAAAAAAAGAAAGTAAAAATCTATCCTCACATAAAATTTATAATTTGCGCTTTTGAAGCTTTCACATTTCCTTTGATACCATATTTGTTGCCATAGACTGGATAATCAAACAACGACAGTTCAACCTCTTCTAATAAGCGACCATTCATCAAACCTAGAGTTCTGTGTCCCAAGTAAGAAATAATCCATGTGACTGTAGTCACTGTACTCACGTTTATCTTAGAGCATCTTCATGGCAATTAATTCGGAAGAAATGTAAATCAGCTTTTGATGCTTCCTTAAAAAGTAAAAAACTAAAGTAAAATAAAAATAAAAAAGTGAGGCCTCCCGAAATTAAGCACAGAAGAAAAAAAATTATTATGAAGTCAAAAAAAAAAAAAAAAAAAAAAACTAAACAGATAACCTAATACTAAATTTGTGATGGGTTCCAATTAGCTTAACTAGTAAAATTTTTGATAGTTGAATAAGAGATTTGGAGTTCAATTCCCGCCTACACCAGAAACCAATTGGTATCTTGGTCTGATGATAAAAAACTATTATCAAAAAATGACTCCATATGTTGAAACTCTCTAATAAAAAAAAAAAAACTATATTTGAGAATTCATTTTCATGTTTCTTTCTTTTACCAAAGAGTGAAAGTTTTCTATCAAAGCCCGTCAAACTTAATTCAGATGCAAAAAATCATTTCTCATGTGCACAAAGCCCTCACCAAAATATGCTTTTGTGAGGGACCAAAGACCGCCCTTAAATATTTGGTGAAATGGAAAATCATTTGTTGGATGAGAAAATATTCATCACGATGCCATATCTCACCTAAGCATATGCACAATCTTTTGAAGGGAAATATTTTTGTCATTCTTTTGTAAGGATAAATGTGGATGCCCCAACAAAAAATACATTTTTGTGAGGACAACATATTATGGAACCGTCACAAATTCTTATGTAGTTGTGACTTGTGAGGGCTAATAACTGTTTCCTAGTTCCCACAAATAATAATGAGGAAAATGTCAGGGAAATAGTAGAACAATATATATTTTAATTTTAAGAGGGTACAATTGACACCAAGACAAATATTTGGTGAAATTGCCGCGTTTCAAAAACGCGGCTATAGACCCCGAAAACGCGGCTATAGGATATAGCCGCATTTTTTATAGCCTCGTTTACAAACTAGGCCTATGCTGCGTAGCAACAGCCCTTGCGGGTCTGTAGCCGCGTTTTTATAACCGCGGCTAAAGATCAGGCCTAAAGCCGCGTTTTTAACCACGGCCATAGGCTTGGGTCTATAGCCGCGTTTTTTAAAAACGCGGCTACAGACCCATTTTGAGCTGCGTTTATAACCGCAGCTATAAGTTTTTTTAAAAACAAAAAAAAAATTCTGGATTTTTTTTTCAAAACAAAAAAAAAAATTCTGAATTTTTTTTTAAAACAAAAAAAAAAATTCTTGGTTTTTGTTTAAAAAAAAAAAAAAAATTCTCGGTTTAAAAAAAAAAAAAAAATTCTAGGTTTTTTTTCCCCCAAAAATTCAAAATTCAAACAAAAAAAATTCGGGATTTTTTTTCAAAAAAAAAAAAAAAAATCTTGATTGTTTTGTAAAACAAAAAAAAAATTCTCGGTTTTTGTTTTTTTTTTAAAAAAAAATTCTGGGTTTTTTTTTTAAAAAAATTATGGGTTTTTTTTCCCTCAAAAATTCAAAATTCAAACAAAAAAAATTCAAAATTAAACACAAACCTTAAACACAAACCCAGAAAATTCAAAATCAAACACAATATATTGACAATAGAAATACAACATGCTCCAAAATATAACAATACAAACCCATGAATTTCATCTCATTCAACAAAACCAACCCAAATTTAACAGTAAATCCATTCAAGGAACACAAAAACACAAGCTCAGAAACACAAGAACAAGCTCAAGAACACAAACCCATTTAAACATAGGCACAATATCACAACACAATAGCAAAAATAACCTCTAGCAAAAGTATAATACCCATAAAAAGATTTGAAATTTTTTTACCTCAAATAGTAGAGATGAGTGAACCTTAGCTTTTCTTATGAAGTTTTCCATTTGCCCTTGCCTGAAAAATGGTGTGCGTTGTGTTGAAACAAAAAAAAGAAGGAAAGAAAGAAAAAAAGTAGCAACAGCAAAGAAACAAAGAAAAAAAAAAAAAAGAGTTGTGCTGGAGTGAAGAAGGAAGAAAGAAAAAGAAAAAAAAAAAAAAGAAAGAAAGAAGAGAACAAAAGAAGAGCTGCGTGTGATTTGCAGAAAGAAAAGCACAAAAAGAAACCCAGGAAACCCAGAAGAAGAAAGAAAGAAAACCGGAGGGGTAGGTGGGAAAGTGGGCTTTTTTAATATTATTTGGCTGGACCTATAGCCGCGTTTTTGAAAACGCGGCTATAGGCCCTCCTTTAAAAGAGAAAAAATTTATTCGGCTGTACTGGCCATCATCTTAAAAAATATATATTATTTGGCTGGACCTATAGCCGCGTTTTAAAAAACGCGGCTATAGGCCCTGCTTTATAAAAAAAAAATTGTGTTGCTGTACATACCGTCTATGTAAAAAATATTTTTTGGCTGGACCTATGGCCGCGTTTTTAGAAACACGGCCATAGGTTGGGTTTAGAGCCGCGTTTTCTGGGGAAAAGAGGCCATCCTTTTAAAAAATATTTTGTGGCTCGACATATAACCGCGTTTTTGAAAACGCGGCTATAGACCGTAGTAAAAAACGCAACTTAAGGCACTTACAAGCGTGGCTTTAGACCTAACTTATAGCTGCGTTTTTAAGAATGCGGCCATAGGTTGGGTCTAAAGCCTCGATTTTTGGGGAAACGCGGCCATCCTTTTAAAAAATATTTTGTGGCTTGACATATAGCCACGTTTTTAAAAACGCGGCTATAGACCGTAGTGAAAAATACAACTTAAGGCATTTACAAGCGCGGCTTTAGGCCTAACTTATAGCTACGTTTTTAAAAACGTGGCCATAGGTTGGGTCTAAAGCTGCGTTTTCTGGGGAAATGCGGCCATCCTTTTAAAAAATATTTTTGGGTTGGACATATAGCCGCGTTTTTTGAAAACGCGGCTATAGACTCTATTGAAAAACGCAGCTAAAGGCAGTTAAACGTGGCTATAGACCAAACCTATAGTTGCGTTTTGAAAAACGTGGCCATAGGTTGGTTCTGAAGCCGCGTTTTCTAGGAAACGCAGCCATAGGTCAGGTATAGCCGCGTTTTTTGTAAACGCGGCTAAAAAAAAAACGCGGCTATAGCTCGCGTTTTTTGTAGTGAAAGCATTAATTTGTGGAAAAAATCTATCATACGCCAAGCGCATGAAATACTAGCTCTAATTTGTGAAGTGTGGGGCCCACTTGTCTATAAGAGACTGGTCTTATGTGCTTGACGCATGAGATACCAGCTCTAATTTGTAAGGGAGGAAAAATTTCCACACCAATATCGTATCAAGCGGTTGTGGTGGCATGGCAAATGCAAAATTTTTTGGAGGAAAATACTCCCTCCATATTTTTTGTGGGGGTGACGTGGTTCTAACTTAAAAGTAATATTTTTTTCTAAAAAAAAAAAACTCTAAAGTAATGATTGGTTCTCAAATAATCAAGAAAAATATCAAATTAAAAATATTGATTAATGGACAAAATTTGGCTACAATTACAACTTCTTCTTAAAAAAAAAAAAAACAAGCTATATATTTTGAAAATCTAATTATTAGATTGTATGTACTTTAAGTTCTTAACATGCATGTCAAATTTCATGTCAATTGAATATCATTTACTATTTGATTTATCAATTATTTTTTATGCATAAGTTTAAATTACACAAACTTGAAATTTAAACATTTGATTGGGATATAACTATTTTTTGTAAATTTTGCAAGCAATGAGGATATAGGAAAAAAAATGTAATCTAATGGCAATTTGTTAAAATTTACATCTAATAAAAAAATATTGAATAGATTTGTAATTATTAGATACAACCAAGTTTGTAGTCAAATTTTGTCCGTAATTAGTGACATCTTTTGTTTTTAATCAACAAGATTAGATATAAGCAATTTCGTATCTCATATAATTGCAAGGGAATGCTTGGCCATGGACCCTCACAAATTGTCAAGAAAATGTCAAACTTTTTGTGAGGGCATTATGTACGGTATGCTGATTACATTGACAAATAATTAGTAAGTAAAATCTTGACGTTTTTTGGATGGAATTTTGGAGAAACAAAATCATATATTATATATTGGGCTTAAAAGCCGTGATTGTGCCAAGTGGCTTCACCAAATTGCAGAAATTTTTTTAGAATTTTAGATTTTTAAAAAAAAAAAAAATCTACTATAATTTCTAAGTTGATAAAAATATTAATTTGATTATAATCCAAATTCTTCATCTAATCCTTATTTTTCCAATGTAGTGTATTATAAAAAAAAAACAACTTTTTTTTTTTAATTACTACACTACGCGTTTATATATATATATATATATATATATAAACAAAGCTAATGCGGTGATTCTCAAATACCACTTCATCTAATCCATCTAATCTTATTTTTTAATACACTACACGTTTATATATATAAAATGTGATGTGGTGATTCTCAAATACCACTTCCAAAAAATAAATAGATAATCCTAAGACAAATAAAAAAAATAAAAAAGAATTTGATCACAATTGAAATACCAAATACTAATCCACATAAAATACCATTTTTTAGACTATTATGTATTCTTCAAATCAAATCTCTCTCATTCTTTTTATCAACAAAAAAATCTCTCCCAAAAAGTCTCTCTTTCTCTCTCACAAAAGAAAAAAACAATTCAGACTTGACTCTGAATCACAGTAGAAGATTACTCAATACTAAAAACTTATTTTTGTTAGGACATATGTAGTTCAAGTTGTTGACATATGTCACTATTTTATATAATTGACTTATCCTTTGACAAAACGCATTTTACTTGTAATTGGGTAGATTTAGGATGTGTTTAACGCTTCAAGAAATAGTGTTTCAAGATTAAGTGTTGAAGTCATCAAGTCTGTCCAAGAAACAAGCTGGAAAGTGCAAGTTACTAAAGCTCGACACCTGGTCTCGACACATGCATCTATCGAGCTTTAGAAGCTGTTTCAGCCCCGAGGCTCGACAGCTTCTCAATAGATCCTCGACACCTCTATCTGTCGAGATTTAAAGAAAACAGATTTTCAGTTTTGTTTTAATTCCAATCCGTGAATGTGTCTTTGGGATTTCTTTTCTTCTAACCCTAGACATATAAAAGGATTGTTTTAAGGGCCGTCAAAGTGATGCAAGTTGAACAAGCATTGAGAAATTCTTGTTGATGCAATTTGTGATCAAAGACAAAGTTCATGCCCTAGTTCATATCTTGTGAAGAAGTTGCTATGTATTGTGCACCGTAGGGTTTTGTAACCAAGCATCTTCTTGATCTTCATCGTGTGGATGATTTGAAGAACTTTGCAGCCAACAACTCTCTCTCTAGTTGGTGAATTAAAGTCGCGTACTAGGATTCGCGCAATTGGTTAATCACGTACTCGGAGCCGTGCATCAAGAGGAGAAACTGTCACTACAGAGCAAGTCCAATTGGGTATTGGGGTAAGGGTTCAACTATAGGTTGGTAAGGTACTCGGATTCCTTGCTTGTAATCGCTTATTGTGATAATAGTGGAGTTTCGGGAGTGGTGACCTTAAATCACCCGGTGGGGTTTTTGCCATAAGGTTTTCCCCATTCGTAAACAAATCACATTGTCTTTTATTTTCTGCTGCATTCTTTAGTTATTGGTGATTTATTTGTGCTGCCACGTGAATTTGCATGTTAACTTGATTAATTGATAACTCGGCTAATTAATTAATTAATTATTCACAAAGGGTTAACGCGTTTGTGGCCTGTCAAGTGGTATCAGAGCAGGCACACTCTGATTAGGGTTTAATCCTTGTGTGTGATCCATTGACCCCTGTTAGTCATGGATAGAGGTCAGTCTTTTATAATTCCTCCATTGTTTGATGGTACTAATTATACATACTGGAAAGTACGCATGAGAGCTTTCTTACAGTCATTAGATGAGAAAGTGTGGCAAGCTGTGGAGATAGGCTGGACCAAGCCTACAGAAGCGCCAGCCGATTGGGATGATGCCAAAATCAAGGCGGCAAATTTTAACAGCAGAGCATTGAATGCCCTATTCAGTGCTGTCACCAATGAGGAGTTCAAGAAAATTTCCTCCATAGAAACTGCTAAGGAAGCATGGACCATTCTCCAAACAACCTACGAGGGAACCAAGGCTGTCAAGGATTCAAAACTATAGAGGCTCACCACAAGCTTTGAAGAAATTAAGATGGAGGAGGATGAGTCATTTGATGAGTTCTATGCAAAACTCAAAGACATAGTGAACTCAGCTTTCAATCTTAGGGAAACCATTTCTGAACCCAAGATAGTAAGAAAAGTGCTCAGATCTTTGCCTGAAAGATTCCATACTAAGATCACGGCGATAGAGGAATCGAAGGATATTGACAGAATTCTTTTGATTGAGCTGGTTGGAAACTTGCAAACCTACGAGTTAGGGTTAACTAGGATGGGCAAGTCAAGCAAGGGCAAGAGCAAGAGCATGACACTAAAAGCCAAGAGCAGTGATACAGATGATTCTTCAGATGATGAAGATTCTAAGATGAAGTCCTTTATTACCAGGCAATTTAAGAAATTCATGAAGAATGCCAATGGAAAAGACTTCAACAAGGACCGTAGGCAATCCAGTTCTTCTCAGTTCAAGAACTCAGATAAAGGGAAGAAGGATGTCAAGGATGGTGGTCAGTACACTGTTCCCACTGGACCGAAATGCTTTGGGTGTCAAGGCTTTGGACACATAAAATAAGAGTGTCCAACGTACCTTAGGAGCATTGGGAAGAGCAAGGCACTTGCTGCTACCTTAAGCGACACGGAGCCCGAGGATGATTCCGAAAATGAAGATGACGGAATCTTGAATGCCTTCACTGCCACTGTTAATCCTACTAATGGGATTACTGAAGAAGCGGATGAAGAAAAGGAATTGGTGGATGCCAAGTTTGAAACTATGGATGATCAAGATGATATCCATACCGCCTATGAGAAACTGTACAAGCTTTCTGAGAAGCATGAGAAACTCTATAGGCTGGCCACCAAGAAGCTCAGTGATGTGGAACTTGACCGTGAGGAGCTTTCCACCAAGGTTGATGAAGCAAATCAGACCATTGGGGCACTGAGGTTCGAGAACAATTTCTTGGCTGAGAAGACCAAGAAGCTTGAAGCGGAGCTGTTTCAAGTTAGAGCACAATTGGAGAGGACATCGAGTGCAAAGCTGGACGAGATGCTAAGAGTTTAGAAATCTTCTTCGGATCATACTGGATTGGGGTATGAATTCTCTCTCTCTAATACTTTTTCTGCTAGTACTACTATTTTCGTTCCTCCTGCTAATAACATTAAAATTGAGGATAAAAATGTTAAAACTGAGTTAGCAAGTGAGAACGTAGACAAGGGCAAGTCAATCCTAGGAGCACCTCCTAAAGTTGAGAAAAGGGAAACTAGAAACCCTAGGACGAAGAAGGTTATCTCTCAAAAGCCCAAACAGAAGAAGCAGCATCTCTGTTATCATTGTGGTATTGCAGGTCATACTCGACCAAATTGCTACAAGTGGCTAGCCACTCAACAAAGCAATGGCATGATCGCATTAGGGAATCAAAATCAGCTTCAGACCTCTTTTGCTCCTCTTGGAGACATTCTCAAAGCCCTCATGTTCCTTTCGAACTTGAACGGTTTAAACTCTTCCCCCTCATTACCGGTTCAAGAGTTGACAAAAAGGAAAAGTTCTTCCAAGGTATGGAAGGAAAAGGGATCTAAGTGATTTTGTTCACTTCTTCTTCTCTCCCCTCGTTTTACTGTTTTGCATTACTTATGTGTTGCTTTACTGTTTTGAGTCAGTCTAGTTTTATGCATTGTTTTGCTTTCTTTAACTTGTCTTTGTTTGTGTGTTTTCAGTTTTGTGTTTTGTTTTTGCTTTTCTGATAAAAAAAAAATGAAAAATACAAAAACAGTGTGTGTTTGTGTACATTGGTTCTTGTGAACCTTAAAATGGCCATTGAAACAGAATTTTCTAAACTTTGTATCATCTGTAACTTAGATGAGCATTTTTATGCACAACTAAGCAAGTGAGATTTATAACTCTTTGTTTGTGATGAGTAAGGTTAAGTGATCTCTTGTACTTAACACTCGTATCACTCTTTTTGATGGGTAGGACTTGAAAATCCTAAGAGAAATGCATAAATAACCATCTCACAACTATTACTCGCTAATCATGATATGACATCTGTATAGTAAAAGTGCAATGTCAAAAGCTTAACATAATTGAGTGTTTCTTTTCTTTCTCTTATATGCCCATGCATAATATGCTTAATAAAAGAAAATATGCAAAGAAATAAAAGCAAAAAGATTAAAAATGCTTTAAAATATGGTTGCAAGCGTGTTTTCTAGGAGATGTGGGCGTTATAGGATGTACCTCGAAGGTGATAGTCCCCATCAAACAGTTATGATTGTATGTGAGTTAAAGTAAATTTCTCATATCTCAAATCATCATAACTTTGAGTCACTTATGCAATCTTGCGATATTTTCACACACAACACGTAATATTCTTTGCTATTCTTGATACATGTGCAGGTACAATTTGATTTGGCCATCATAAGGTTTACACGCTTTAATGTATGCTCACTAAACTGTCTTAACTCATTTTTGAAATATAAAATTTGTTAGACTTGTTTAGTGTGTGTGTGCGTGTTTTGGGATCCATGTGCTTTAAATTATTGTTGAGAGATGATTTTGAGAGCTTAATGTGTTGCTTGGATTTTTGGTTGAGTTGCATGCGTGATTGCATTCATGTCTGTATTTTTTCTCTCTTGAAAAACTATTTTTAAGGCAATCTCGACACCTCCTGGATAGCTTCTCGACACCTAGCTGTCTGTCGAGCTTCTTAGTCTTTTTCTAAACGCAGTATCGACACATTCTCGACACCTGGTGGATCGATTGAGAAACTTTCTGTCTGCTGGATAGATTCTCGACAGCTTCTGGATCGATCGAGATTCTAAAGTGGTTGATATCTCTTTCTCGACATATGTCCTCGATAGCTGTATCTGTCGAAGTGCTTCTTCTCGATACCTACCTCGATAGCTGTCTCGACACCTCTCGATACCTTCATCTGTCGAGAATTACTGAATGGCTATATAAGGATTCTGTCGCGATTTTCTCTCATTTCGTTCAATCTCTCTCTCTTGATACTTTGTGTTTTCTCTTCCAAAACCTTTCTCACTCTCTCCAAACCCCTTCCTAAGGATTCTTCAAGTGTTTTTCTAGATCTTCCTCACTTGGTATGCTTCTATCCTCTTATTCTTCATGCATTTCATGTTTTAAAAACCTAAGTTTTGAAAATTTTTGGGGTTTTATAGATTTGATCTTTAAAACTACATGCATTGCATCACATTAGCATTCTAATTGTATTTTCATGCATTTAGATGTGTGCAAACTTGTTGTGTGCTGTTAGGTTTGGATTGGGCTGAGCCTATGATATTTTTATTTTGCATGTCACATGCTCATGCATCTCCCATGCATACGTTCTATCTTTTCAATATTTCTCTTCCTTTTTTGAACTGTTTGGGACTTTTCTGTGTGTTTCTCTCTTTCTCCCTCTATCTATGTTTGCGTTAGTAGTGTCTATGGCACCTAAACATAAATCCATTCCATCCCAGAACCCTTTGCGTTCTAAGGGATCTTCTTCTTCTGATTCCACTCCTTTGTCTATCCGGTTCTGTGATGAGAAAGCCCAAAAGGACTTCTCGGAGAACGTCTCTAAACGAGGTGTTCATTCGGAACGCCACCTTGTCCTGGCAGACTTTGTCGACACTGACCTACCCGATGTCATTCACAGTTGGGCTTGGGAGTCACTGTGTGACGTCCTGGTCACTTGTCCTCTCGTGCTGATACAGGAGTTTTACTCCAACATCCACGGGATTGATTCTTCAGTACCTCTCTTCTTCTTTAGCATTCGAGGTATGCGCTTTGCTGTTACTCCAAAGTTGGTCTCCGAGGTTCTTCATGTCCCAAGGGTGGATCATCCTGATTACCCCGTATGTGAGCGTCTATGGACTGTGTCCAAAGACGAGATGATCTCTGCGTTCTGTGAACGCCCTTCCGCTTGGGGAGATCATCAGTACACATCATGTCGGCCTTTTGCTAAAGGTCCTCGTTTCCTTAACATGGTGATGACTTTTGTTTTGCACCCATTATCTCACTACAATTCTATCACAGAGCCTCATGCTCGATTTTTGTTGTCTCTCCTAGAGCATCTCATTATAGACTTTCCTTCACACTTTATCTTCTCTATCATAGATGTCTATAGAGATATGGCCACCTGTGATAAGCTCATTTTCCCTTCCGCTATCACGAGGATACTTCGCCGTTTTTCCATCCCCTTTCCTTCGTCCGATCCGTTTCATGTCATGTCTGCCATAGACGCCGCTACCGTAAAACGTAGTGAGACTCAGTTCAGATCGAGACAGTCGGATGCTGCTGCTCCTTCCTCCCGTTCGACTACACCCAGATCTGCTAGAGCGACATCTGCTCCTTCTTCTTCTTCGAGCGACGTCACTCTTGGAGACATCATGGTGCAGCTTCAGCGCATGGATGCTCGCCTCGATACACTCTCCACGTAGTTGTATCAAGTGAACGTTCGTGTTGGTCGCATTGCCAGGCAACAGGTGAGCTTGAGCGGCTTTGCTCCTGAGGCCTCTCCTCCGCCATCTCATGTTACTTCTGAGACTGAGGATGATGATGACGGTGATGATGATGACGGTGATGATGATGATGATGGAGATGCGAGCTTTTCTGATGAGATGTTTACTTGACACTCTACCCTTTGTCACTCGTGACGAAAATGGGGAGTAGTTTTGGTGTATGAGAGTAGTCATACTTAGGGGGAGAGCTTGTATTGGACATTTTTGATAGGAGGAGTGTTGATATGAGGGATATAGTGAGGATTATATGTATTTCTTTTCTTTTCTATCTTTTTAGAGATACATTGATTATGTACCCCGGTCTTGTGACCATTTATTAACATACATTGTGTTTATCTCTTGATATATATTGATATATGTTTCTTTCATTTATCTCTCCATGTGTTGTTTCTTTTCAGCCTTTATACACATGTTTCTTTTACTTGTATGTAATCTATTATTTCTGCTTTACACAAAGATGCCTTGATGTGTTTTGTTTAAAAGTGTTTCAGAAATACAGGTTGTCAAAGTCTACTTGCCATAAAATCTCTTCTTGCAAAGTTTTTCAAGAGTTTGTGTTAGGATAGATTTTATTGTATTCAACAAGTGAATATGAGTTAAAGTGTTTTATGACTTCTCTCATATTTTCATTTGTTTGTTGTGGTTTTGTCACGGATTGCCAAAGGGGGAGATTGTTAGGACATATGTAGTTCAAGTTGTTGTCATATGTCACTATTTTCTGTAATTGGCTTATCCTTTGACAAAACACACTTTACTTGTAATTGGGTAGATTTAGGATGTGTTTAATGCTTCAAGAAACAGTATTTCAAGATTAAGTGTTGAAGTCATCAAGCCTGTCCAAGAAACAAGCTGGAAAGTGCAAGTTACTAAAGCTCGATACCTGATCTCGACACATGCATCTATCGAGCTTTAGAAACTGTTTCAGCCCCGAGGCTCGACAGCTTCTTGACAGATCCTCGACACCTCTATCTGTCGAGATTTAAAGAAAATAGATTTTCAGTTCTGTTTTAATTTCAATCCGTAAATATGTCTTTGGGATTTCTTTTCTTCTAACTCTAGACATATAAAAGGATTGTTTTAAGGGCCGTCAAAGTGATGTAAGCTGCACAAGCATTGAGAAATTCTTGTTGATGCAATTTGTGATCAAAGACAAAGTTCATGCCCTAGTTCATATCTTGTGAAGAAGTTGCTGTGTACTGTGCACCGTAGGGTTTTGTAACCAAGCATCTTCTTGATCTTCATCGTGTGGATGATTTGAAGAACTTTGCAGCCAACAACTCTCTCTCTAGTTGGTGAATTAAAGTCGCGTACTAGGATCCACGCAATTGGTTAGTCACGTACTTAGAGCCGTGCATCAAGAGGAAAAACTGTCACTACAGAACAAGTCCAATTGGGTATTGGGATAAGGGTTCAACTGTAGGTTGGTAAGGTACTCGGATTCCTTGCTTGTAATCGCTTGTTGTGATAATAGTGGAGTTTCGGGAGTGGTGACCTTAAATCACCCGGTAGGGTTTTTGCCGTCAGGTTTTTCCTATTCGTAAACAAATTATTGTGTCTTTTATTTTCCGCTGCATTCTTTAGTTATTGGTGATTTGTTTGTGCTGCCACGCGAATTTGCATGTTAACTTGATTAATTGATAACTCGGCTAATTAATCAATTAATTATTCACAAGGAGTCAACGCGTTTGTGGCCTGTCAATTTTCAAGACTTGCTTAGCGATAAGGTTTTATTATTATACTATACTTTTGCATGCCTTTTTCCATGTTATATTTGGTTGAGGGGATTGTTGTCGTACCACATATTCAGGAGAGGCCGTCCATCATTTTTAATATAGGTAACTTAGGTTCAGAATGAAATAATCTACCACACATCCCCACTCCCCACGGACATTAAATATCAACATTATGTTTTATACATCATTGTTTACTATATCTTGATATTATGTCAATATTTTTTTTCTTTTTAATGACTTCTTTACCATCTTGAAATTATGTTTGTTTTAATTTTAGAATGATTTGAGTATAAAGATTTATTTACTTTTAAGCTATTGTAATACCCTAATTCCGTTTAAAGTTTAAAGTTTTATTTGGGATAGGTTGACTTAGTTTATTGTACACGTTTTGAGTGTTGCATTCTTTTTTTGACAAATGAGTTAATATGCAAATTTTTTTTTCATGGATATTTCCATTCATGTGCGAAATTACATTCAATGTTGGATCCTCATTTACATTATCAAAAAAAAAAAAAAAAGTACTTTCAAATTTGCTATTTGCACAAAAGTGCAAAATAATGTAACCTCAATTACATTCCATGTTGAATCCTCAATTACATTATTGAAAAAAAAATTGTACATTCAAATTTGCTATTTGCTCAAATTAAAATGCAATATCATTGTCGATATTGAGAATATGTCTAAGAATCAAATGAAACACATTAGAAAAAGAGAGAGAGAGAAAACATAAATAGTATTGTATTTATCTGAATATTTTCATTAAATCATAAAAGGAAATAACATAGGTTTTCATTTTTAAACCGTGCAATGCACAGGCCTTTAGACGAGAGTCATGTTTTTGATTTGGTTTTTAAGTATTTAATTAACTTTAACCTAACTTTCTCTATAATTAAAAAAAGAAAAATCTTTAACCTAACCGATTTTTTTTATATAAAAAAAAACCCTAACCGGCTCTTTTTCCCTCACACTCACATAGCTCTTCTCTCCCTCTTATTATACCATATATTCGTTCCGCCAGTCAATACCTTCACTCCACACAATAGGTTAATTGATTTTCTTTTATTTTTTGTTTCGTTTTGTTCATAGTTTTGTCTCTTCTAATTTCAATTTTTAATTTCTTAACAGTGCACAACTTTTCTATTTGCTTTTCCTTGTGTTCTCATGTTATTACATTATTATCATTATTATTTATTTATTTTTATTTTTTATTTTTTGCATTTCATGTTATTATATGTTATTCTCTTTTTGATTACATTATATATTATTCTTTGTTTAAGGTCCACGCCCCTAATAAACAATTCTTTTTCTTTATGGTTTTTGTTAGTTTAGTTCAACAGATCCTTGTATATAAAACTGGGGATTGATAGAGCAGAGTTGAAGTATATCTATGTATATATATATATATATATATCATAGCATTTAATTATTTTGTTTAAATTTCTTTTGGAGACTAGAATTTCCTAATAGCTGATCCTAATGGTGACTTTTTTTTTTTTGGATGTGTTAATAGGAGTTGAATATTATGATATCCGCTTTATGATAATAATTCATCTTTATCCTTGGGTCAGTATAACAATAGATTTATTTTTGGTGTAGATAATATTCAAACTTATAATGAATGTTCTTTATCGTCAATTTAAGATATGAATGAAATCTTTTTTGATATAGGTAGAATTCAAACTTATGTTTTTACATTCAATGAAAACATGCTTTACGGCCAACTGAATTGAGATTACCAGAACCCAAGCAAGTGATAGGATTTAAATTTCACATCTGTTTAAGTAAGATTGGCATTTGTTCATCTATTGGCCAGTCATACTTCACTATTCCAGAGAAAAAAGAGCGACATTCCTCGCTATAACCTTTTTTTTTTTTTTTTTTCAATATTCTTCGCCATGACGTTGAAGCTGTAGGTTCATGTTGTGCAAATAGCATCTTCAGGATTGAACCAATAAGAGTTAAAAGACAAAAATATATCAACAAATACACAAACAAAGAAGATAATAATTTATGTGGTTCAATAATATATCTGTCTTTAAGCAGTCATAGAAAAAAAGTTTCACAATAAAAATAGGGAGAAATAACAACACAACTCTCTCAAGAAATTCGAACTCCAAATACACTAGTCACCTCTTTGAGTTCTAAAGTCTCTTTTTTGTATATCAATGTAGTCAGTAAATATCAAAAGATATGAGGAAGAATATTTAAAAAGTATTGTTTTGTCTTCTCAATAATTTTTCAAAATTTTAGAATTGAGTGTTCAACTTTTCACTCTTTGATTTTTGTACCAAAAAATTCATTTGCCACAAAAATTAAAAAGAATTTAATGATACACGTACACGTGCCATAAAATTGGACTTCAATTTAAATTAAATTTAGAATTTAATTAGATTTGGACTTCAATTTTTTGCAATTAATAATTCATTTTGTACAAAAACTAGAAATTAGATGGGACCGGGGGCGGAGCCACGAAGTGGATTGGGGGACCATGGCCCCTGAAAAAAAAAAAAAAATCCATTAGAGTATGTATAAAAAATAATTGGGCCCCCCCAATGTTGGACATCCAACCCCCCCATAGCCCATATATCCACCGTTCTCCCAGGCCTCATCTGGAGTTTTAGGCCTTATGTGTACTCCAAATAAAAAAAAAAAAGCTGGCCCACTTACATTTAAATACTCAAGTCCAATTGTCCAAACACTAACAACAAAATTTCACTTTCTCTCAATCTCAAAAAACCCACCCACTGGCCCACTTTCACTTGATCACTTCCCACTTCGTTGCCTACCAGCCCCCAAAACTCAGCATTAGTCCTCTGTCCTCACAGTCCCCCCCAAAAAAAAAAAAAAAAAAAAAAAAAACTTGGTGAGTTTGGTGACTGACTGGTGAGTTCGGTGTTTTCAGACTGTCACTTGCTATTAGGTAAAAAAAAAAAAAAAATGATTGAGACCTAGTTGGGTTTTTTAGTTTTTATTGTGAAAAAAATGTGATTTTCATATGAAAATTTGGTTAAAGTTGTGATTTTTTTTGCTTAATTTTGTTGTTGTAGCCTGTGGTGAATTATTTGGAAGATGCACATCAGTTGCTATCAGGTAAAAAAAAAAAAAAAATGATTGAGACCCATTTGGGTTTTTAGTTTTTATTGTAAAAAAAAAAAAATGTGATGTAAATTTGGTTAAAGTTGTGATTTTTTTGCTTAATTTTGTTGTTGTAAGCTGTGGCAAATAATTTGGAAGACGCACATGAGTTGATTGATACAGCGATTTTGACTTCATTGAAGGAAAGCAAGCATGTTTATAGTTTATATTAGTATAAGTTGTAACCAGTGGTGAGTTTTCTTCTCTTTAATTGATACTGTGGATGTTGTTAAATTGTCTGGTTTATGTTGTATACCAATACTTGTGTGTTTAATTTTTGTTTTTGTTTGAGGGATTATTATTAATTAAAGTTGTATTAAAAATGGGTTGATTGTTTAAATTATAGTGGAAATTTTGTTTTTCCTTGAGTATGAATAACATCCATATAACTAAGTAAAAATTTCTAATTAAATTTTTTTTAAGTTCTTTTTAGGTTAATTTTTGAGTCATATTCTTAAAGTTAAAAGAATTATGAGCAAACGAAAAACAAATGATACATTCTTTAAGAAAAAAAGATGTTAGTAATTTAGAAATTAGGACACCTGTGGCTGTAGAAATAAATGTCGATACTTCAATGCCTGATGAACACCCCTCCAAATGTTCAAAAATTAAATTTGAAAAGATAGATCATGACCCAGGATCACATAAACAAATATGTGAATTCCCTATCAACAAACATGATGAAATTTGAAAAGCTTATCTCAAAGAAGGTCCATATCAAACTAAAAATATAGACTATCCATACAACAATGATACACATCGTCGTCAATTTCAACCTTCATGGTTTGAATCACACTCACATAGGGATTGGTTGGAATGCTCACCTTTAATGGATGCGATATATTTTCTACCTTGCTACCTTTTTAGTAAGAAACCAATAGGTCGTCCCGGATCAGATGCATTCATTTCAACAGGTTTTAATAATTGGAAAAAAGTGAATGATGGAATGAATTATCCTTTAATTCGTCATGTAGGGAAAGATCCAAACTCCCCACATAAAATTGCTGTGAAATGTTGCAAGGATTTAAAGAATTATTCACAACATATTGACAAGCTAATTGAGAAACAAACATAAAAAAAATTAGAGAATAATCGGTTGCGGCTCAAAATCTCAATAGAGTGTGCTTAATGGCTGGCATTTCAAGCTTGTGCTTTTAGAGATCATGATGAAAGCCTTAATTCAAAAAATAGAGGTAATTTTATTGAATTGATAAAATTTACATCAACTTTCAATGACAAAGTAGCTAGTGTTGTCTTTGAAAATGCTCTACGAAATGCCAAATGTACATCACCCACAATTCAAAAGGAAATTTTGCATATTCTTGCTAGTAATGTGCGAAAGGCTATTTGTGAAGAAATTGAGGATACAAAATTTTGCATTCTCGTTGATGAAGCTTGGGATGAGTAGAAAAGAGAGCAAATGGCCATTATTTTGAGGTTTGTTGATAAAAATGGTTTCATTAAAGAACATTTCTTTCATGTTGTGCATGTTAGAGATACCACTGCGTTGACTCTAAAGAAGGAGATATGTGTTGTCCTTTCTCGTTACGACCTTCACATTGAGAATATTCGAGGTCAAGGGTATGATGGAGCTAGCAATATGTGCGGTGAATGGAATGGCTTACAAGCTCTATTTTTTAAAGAATGTCCATATGCTTCTTATGTATATTGCATAGCTCATAGGTTGCAATTAGCTTTAGTTACAGCATCTAGAGAAGTAAAAGTTGTTCATCAATTCTTTGATCATTTGACTAATATTATCAATATTGTCGTTGGTTCTAGTAAGCGTAATGATGAATTGCAATACGATCAAGGGGAACAAATTAAGAATATGATTGCTTCTAATGAAATTGAGACTAGAAGAGGAGCAAACCAAATTGGTACTTTGCAACGGGCTGGAGATACACGTTGGGGATCTCATTTTCAATCAATTTGTAGTTTGATAAAAATGTTTGATACAACTTGCAAAGTTATCAATACTATCTATGAGGAATGGGCTAATTATAAATAACGTGGTGATGCCGAGGGAGCTTATCAAGTATTAACATCGTTTGATTTTGTTTTAATTTTGCATATGATGAAAGAGATTATGAGAATTATTAATGTTCTTTGTCAAGCTTTGCAATAACATTCTCAGGATCTTTTAAATGCCATGCATTTAGTTTCAACTACAAAATCACTTATTCAAAAGTTGAGAAATAATGGATGGGAGCCTTTACTCGCCAGTGTTACATTATTTTGTGGGACAACATGAAATTGATATTCCTGATTTAAATGCTCATTACACTAAAGCTCAAGATAGATACCGTCATCAAGATGAAGCTTTGACAACAATAGAAATTCATTTAAGAATTGATATATTTATAGTTGCAATATATTTTCAATTGCAAGAATTGAATAGTAGATTTTGTGAGCTAACAACAGATCTTCTCACTCTTAGTTCGGCATTAAATCCTAATAATGCTTTTAGATCATTCAAAATTAGTGATATTTGCAATTTGGTTGAAAATTATTATCCTGAAGATTTTACTGAGTAGGAAATTTTTTTTTTTGAAGCATCAATTGCAACATTATAAGCTTGATGTGACAAAGCATCCAGATTTTCAGAATATGGGTACAATATCTGAGCTATGTAAGGGATTAGAAATTTTAGGAAAGTCTAAATTCTATCATTTAATTGATAGACTAGTTCGTCTTGTGTTGACTCTTTCAATTTCTACAGCAATTACAAAACGAGTTTTTTTAGCCATGAAACTATTAAAAATAAGACTTCGCAATAGAATAGAGGATGAACTTTTGGCAAATAATATGATAGTTTATATAGAAAAGGAAATTGCTGGGAATTTCACCATGAAAATGATTATGGATGAATTCTATTCCATAAAAAATCGTCGTCCGACATGTTTTGATGTGAAATGTTTTTTTGTGTGGATATTTTTGTATATGTCTATAGTGAACTAGACAGTTTTTGTATGTTCATTAATATTTAAGATATATCAAAATTGAAATTTCATATTCAATAGACTTGTGATTTATGTTTTTTATATCAATATTTCGAATTGCCCCCTCCTCCCTTTGTAAAAATTCCTGGCTACGCCCCTATTAATGGTGACTACTTAGAAAGCCTGAACCCAAATACTTTGTCAATTAAACCGACTCAAAGTATATACAGAGTTTATTATAAAATCGCCGAATGTGACTGGACAATGACTTATTGCTTGAAGTTGACTTAGTAGCATTATTATCTATCTTCTTTTTTAAAAATTGAAAATTGAAGTTTACAAACGGATCGTATCAAGGAACTTGGTAGTTAGTACTAGAAGTATTCCAGATTCTTAGGTGAAAGTTACAAGTGGTACTGGAAATAGTTGGGTCACAGGCAGGGGCGGAGCTATATATAGCATGGCCAAAATTTTTAAAAATTATTTTATATTATGTTTAAGTATTAAAACTTTAAATATTTAACTACAAAAATAGAAGTTGGCCCTCCAAAATGTTTGAGTTAGTCCAATAATGCTCTTAAAAATCAATAGAATTTGTCAATTGGTCTAGTAGTTATAAAGACAATGTAGTTATAGAGACAATGTAATTTTTGTTTTCTCTAATTTGTTTTTTGTACATGTTTAATATCAAACTAGACAGTTTTTGTATACTCATTAGAGTTTAAAAGATGATAAGTTCCCCTAAAAAATTATTTTGTGAATATACATATTTGAAAGTTGTTAATTTTATATACTATATATTTATAAATTATGACCTCATCTAGTATCAAAATATTAATGTTTATATTTGTGTATGTACGTTTATGCATGTGTATGAAGATTTATCTTGATTTGAAACTAATATATTAATACCAAAATTTTGCCTATCCAAACAAAAAATCGTAGCTTTGCCCCTGGTCACAGGAGCTAGTTTTAGGTAACTAAAACATGCGGACCCCTTTGGTCTAAATTTCCAAACCTAGAGCATCTGAAAAATCCACTCTTTTGTGAAGAATTATCTCATGCATGGCATTATTCCTCCTTTAAACATGAATGATACAATCTGTTCTACATATAAAACCATATAGCTTTTTATGTGTGATGAGTAATTAATTTTGCAGTAGTTTTTCTAATTAGTTATGCTACCTCTAGTAAATGCAATACTTTAATCTTTCTAATATTGGACTACATATGGTGTATTGGTGTGACTTATGATTTTATTAAAATCTTTTTATTTTTTGTTCAGGTGAAATATAATATATTATGGACTATCTTCTTCTAGCGGATTGGCTTTTATTTTGGTATGTTTTCTTCTGAAATACATGGTGCTAGCATATTATAATTTATATATCTGGTTGATAAGGATCGTGATCTTGAGAATATGTTTTCATCTTGTTTGTTATTTAGTGTATGAACATAAATTATTATAATCTTTCAAAGCGTCGTTTAGTTCACAGATTCCGAACAAGATTTCTAGCACTTTCAAAACTCATATGGTCACATTCCCATGAATTTAATAGGATAGTAACTATCAATATAAAAGCAAAAATTCTATATTTTCGATGATATGCTTACGAGAATCCCAAATTCATGGAACATGAACTTTTATGAGAATCTATTTAAGATTCTTGGAATATGAACTTTCATAAGAATCCAAGATTCTGATTACCAAATGGCCTCGTATTGAAATCTAGTTTGTGTTAAAATGATACTAATTAAATTAATACACTATGGTGTAGGACTTTAGATATAATGTTGGTAGGAAAACTTGGACGTAGGTGTTGGATGCAGTACTGATTAAGTAAATTTCAGGTTTGTTTTTTTGATACAATACTTGTCCTCGTTTTTGTTATTATCTATTGTTATGAATGGAATTTTGTCGGAAACTTTAGTGGGTTGGTTAGTATGTGCTTGGTTGTTACATTCTTTCCTTGGCTTTTCTTGTGGCTATGGGCTATTCAGCGACGGTGTTGGCAACGTCGGTATTGGGTGTTCATACCATTGGAGTCTAGATAGGGTGTTGAGGAAACATAATCTAACTTCGGTCACACCTAGACAAACAAGGGTTTTGAAGTATTGTTATTGGCATAGGTTGTTCTTAAGGGCTCATTGTTTGACATGGCTGGTTGAGGGCCAGTCACACCTAGGTAGGCTAGGGTTCTGGGGGTGTCATTCTTTGGCATTAGGTGTTCTTACCCTTAAAGTCTAGAACCCATTTTTTGAAATGTTTTGGGATGATGTTCTTGGTATAGGGTGTTCTTACCAAAAGTCTAGATGGGTATTTAGGACCTATCATCTGGCATGGTTGAACTAGGGTTGGTCACACCTAGGCAAGCTAGGGTTTTAGGTGTGGTGCCTATCTTGGTCCACTCCCATTTCGCAAATGACTATGGGCTGCTCATTGGATTAAGGCCCCCATTTGGTAGGTTAATCTCGAGGGTGAATATTTAACATCGCAAACACTTCTTGTCATGGGTCGGTTTTTTAGCTTACATGTTTGGCCTTGTGAACTTTTTCCATTGGGAGTCGGTCTTTGGGCAACAATACCGCTTTTGTTGTATTTACTATTAGTGCCAAAGTAATGACCTGTAAGGAGTCTACCTTTTCAATGCAAAGCGGACAACATCACATTTCACTGATGTAGACGCAATTGCTTGAGTAGCCCCTTAATCCTATAGTGACACCTACAGCATTGCTGTGCAACATTTGTGTTTTCTCTAGACCCCAGCCTGTGAATGGTATCACTTGGGTTGGCTATGCCATTTACACCGTGCTGATGACCAAACAAATCCTCCTAATGTACGTCGTTGTTTTCAACTTTGCTCTATTGTTCGATCTTGATATGACTATAAGAGCTTGAAGTTTTTGATTCAGCATTTCAAATGGGGTTTTATTGTGAAATGTTTTGTGAAAACATAAATAAACCTGAAGCAGTTTATGACCCCAGCTTAAATCATATTGAAAATGTTGGCTTTCAAATTTTATCAGTTTTTATTACTTACTATAGTCGTGATTGTGCTTTGTCTTGGGTGGACGTTGTTCTTCATTGACAACCTTCGACTCCGGTAGTTCATACTCTAGGAGTCCGTAAATTGTTAATGCTAGGAGTAGTGTTTTTCATTTGCCTTGGTACCAATTGCATTGTCGTTCTTACCGGAGCTTGGGATGACTGCTCGTATATTATTTTAGCTACTCCTTCCTCCAATATCTGCCATGGGCCTTGGGGGCATGTGCTTCCGGGATTGGTTTTATCTCGAGTTTCAAGAATTTTAGTTAAATACTATTGCTTCAACTTGGCTTCCCATGAACGACGCTAATTGTAAGTGGTTGAAAAATGAGCTCTAGGTAACTTTGAGGTTTATGGACTACGGATTGGTGGGGGAAGAAGCTCTGCACAGGAAGAGCACAGAACCGCACTATGCGACAATAAGCACTCCTAAACTCAAGTCAATTACTATCTTTAGTAATAAAACTATGAGATGTGGTTTTGAGTTCTTGATACCTCTTTAGCTAATAGTAGCGTTATTTATACCCTTACGTAGCATTTGTGGCATGGTCAGGGTACATGATTGCCCTATAAAACTACTTTCATCTTTTGGGACAACCTATTCCCCCTTTTGTCAAAAAAGCATGTATATGTGGTTATTGACTTTTTGAAGTTTGCATCCCAAATTGTAATCATAGATTGGTTGATTACATGTCCTTGTACAACATGTGCTAACTCAACTATGTTTACTATTGAAATCATACGTGATCACTTAGTGTCTTGGTTTTACAAGGGTTATAAATAGTTATTTCATGGAGAATCATTGTCTATCGCAAATTAAAACTAGTACAAGTCATGTCTAGGAATTCTTGAATGCACAAGAAATCAATGAATATGGTGATATACATGATATGTTTCCTAATGTATTACACAACTCGTTAGTGAATGGATGCAAAGATAATAATAATTGGTCAGAACAATAAAAGGTCCCGAATGTTTTATAACTTGCTTGTTCAATACAAACATATTTTCATACGAAGAGTACAAGAATTTTGGCATGTATTTATGCCACTTAATGTGTCGTAATGGTTGGAGCACTAAATCTTTTATAATGTCATTCTAGATTTTGAAAGATATGCTTCATTTGGATGTCAAGTGACCAAAAGACACATATGAGGCTAGAAAGATTATTAAGGATTTAGGACTTAGCTATTAATGAGAAGATTGATGTTTGTATAAATGATTGAATGTTGTTTTGGGAAAAAATCTCATAAATAAAGTGTGTTTATAGTTTGTTGTATTTTAAGTAGGTCAATACATGGAATGATGTTTGACAATTTGATGAATGCTCCACTCAAGAAATAAAAAAACTGCTAAAATTACAAAGATTGTTAATGTGCCAACTTCTTCAAAGAAATAGCAATTTGAAAGTCATATAAGTGATGGGATAAGAAGACATCTTTTTTATTCAGTAGCTTGGAATACATTTGATTTGATTGTCCATACATAGATTTCTCATTTGACCCTAACAATGTTAGACTTGGATTAGCAGCTAATAGATTCAATCCTTGTGGAAATATGAGTACTAGTCATAGTATAAAGCCAGTTGTTATGATTCTGTATAAACTTCTTCCTCAGATATGCACGAAATGATCTTTTTTTATGTCATACTTACTCATACTTGGGTTAAGTTTACCTTTAAATTTTAAATAATATAGATGTGCATTTACAACCTCAATAGAAGAATTGAAAGAATTGTGGAATGATGAAGCAACAACATACGCTGTATTGTAAAGAGACATTCTAGACGCATGCAATTTTGATGTGGATGATAAATGTTTTTCTTGGATTTTCTTGTATATAGATTTTAGCGTAGTCAAAGGCAATTGTGCCTTTGACTACACTAAAATCACTATATACAAGGAGATTATTTATCATCTACATTGATGCCACATGTATCTGGAAAGTCTTTTTAGAAGATACATAAGTTTCTTTTCCATTGCCCCACAATTGCTTCAATTTTTCTATTAAGAGGTTGTAAATATACATCTATATTATTTAAAGGTGAATTTGGCCTAGGTATTAGTAAAAATAACAAGAAATAAGATTTTTTCATTTCTTCATGCACGTCTAAGGAGAAAGATTGTATAGAATTAGAATGACTTGTACCATGACTAGTACTCATATTCCCATGAGGGTTGAAGGCGTCAGTTGCTAATTGAAGTCTGACATTGCGAGGATCAGATGAGAAACCTACATATTGATGGTAAAATGGCTTCTGAGCTAGAGGATCAATAAGATGTCTTACTCTCATTTCATTTGTACAATTCTTAACTTGCTATTTCATTGAAGAAACTGTTTTGGGAGATATAAACAACCTTTGTAGTGTTGGTTTTGAAGGAAACCAATGCATAATCTTAGCATTTTTTTTTCTTTTCTTTTCTTGAATGAAGCATTTATTAAGTTGTTAACATGATTTATTTTTGTTGCCCACCTTAAGTATGACAATTATACACACTTTATCATTGACATTCTTTTACCAAAATAACATGCAATCAATTATACAAGTATCAATATTCTTATATTCAAGTCTAAAATCTTTAATGATCTATTTAGCCTCATATGAAGCGTATCTTTCAAATTCTGGAGGAACAATGGTAGACAATATGCTAAAATTCATGCACCATTCAAATAAATGTTGGTCAGTGTTACTTATCAAAAAAAAAAAAAAATGTTGGTCAGTGTCTTTAAAAAAGTTATAAAACCTTTATGCATCTTCATTAGGATTTTGGATAGATTGTTGGACATTTGTGACTTATTTTTCTAGTTCTAACCAATAATTATTATCTCCATATTTACTCATTAACTAGTTATATAATAGTTTCTCTAAAAAAAAAAAAAACTAGTTATATAATACGTTATGCTACATATCACGTATATCTTCATAATCAATGGAGATCTCTTATGCATTGAGATTTCTTGGATATGACTTTTACTAGTTTTATTAAAAGTTGTTGTAGACAAGGGTTCTTAATTAAAAAACCAAAATTTATATCCCTGGTTAAATCCATAGTTTAAGTTTGCTTATTGTACAATAACCTCAAATCATCCCATCTATAGTCATAACTTTAAGTTTGCACCTGTTGTACAAGAACATCAAATCATCTCATCTATAGTCATAACTTGAGATGCAAACTTCAGATTGTAAATAACACTAGGGTTAAATCCATCAGATACTGAGAGATCACGTACGATTTCAATAGTAAACATTGTTTATGTTTGCACATATTATACAAGGATATCAAATCATCTCATCTATAGTCTTAACTCGGTATTCAAGCTTCAAAAAGACAATAACACATTGTATATACTTTTTTTCATTCGAATTTTATCCATTGGTATTGAGTGTTTAAATAAACCCAAAGTTTGTTTTAGGAAACTCTTTCATTTTCTTATATTTAGTAGCAATCTTGAAAATGCGTCTAAAAATGTTTTCTAGTGTTTGATATGCACGTAATTTTTTTAACATTTCAATTCAAAATATGTTTAGCACGTATTTGTGTAAACCAATTAATGTAATCAATATAAATTGAAAAACCAACTATGAATTAAGTATAATAATTTGTAAAATTTAGGGTCTATTTGGTAAAAGTATTAAAATATAGTTTTTTGTTTTGTAATCAATAAAATGGTGGCTCCTACACTTGGATTTGTTGTTTGACTAATATTTTTTAAATACAGTTTTAAACAAACAGTATCCTATTTTCCTAATTTAGAACATGATTTTGAAAACGGCTAAGGGTTTTTTTTTCTCCCCAGGATACAGAAAATGTTTTTAATAACATAGTTGTAAATAAATTGAAAACAGTAAATCCCACATATTTGTTCAAATTCTTTTATTTTTTTAAATTAAGGAGCTTGTCATTATCATAAAAAGAGTACTCACACTTCAAATTTGAAACTTATCAATAAAAAAATCATAATGAGTTTTATTTCCTTATTATCATCCCCAAAAAAAGTAATTTACAGATTCTACACGTTACTTTTTGTAAATATATATTTTTTAAATCTTAGAAATAGAAATGTTCTCCCAAATAGTAATGTTTTTGTTTTTAGTGTTTTGAAAATTGTTCTTAACATGTAAAATATAAAAATTATTATCTGAAATCTAGTTTGAAGTTCATATTTTGAAAATTGTTTTTATACTGTTTTGAAAACAAAAAAAATTCTCCTACCAATCAAGCTCTTAAGTTCTTGCAAAATGTTGTTACCTTTTACATTGCAATATCTTAATAAAATTTATGTGAAACTAGAAACAATTATTTGAATTTTCTAAGCAATATTGCTTGCAGCATAACCTAGGTCCTTGTTAAAAACGAAATCCGCTTTATCATGTTCTGAGAATAGTAAATAATTTTAACTCTGTATTCTCAGCCAATTTGGTTTGTTGCTAATGATAAAATCACACTACAAAAACTATTTGCAATACTAGCTCCAAAAACCAACAATATACCGATGAAAGCCACTTTGTAGAAAGTAGAAACTACTTGCAAAGCCAACCTACTACACAACTAATATACTATACAAATAAAAGCCAAACAACTACTAAACCTAGTTGATCTTACGGATACCTTTCTTAACTATATATACCCTAGCACATACTTTAACAAGTCATTATCTACTGTGGGGAAATACCGTAGTACTTAAGTAACCTTAATGCTTTAATACCTATTGTGTTGTTCATATTAGTCATTTGTTATGAATACTATGTATATGCATTTGCATTTTGCCGTCATGTGATAATGGTTCTACATGGGAAGTCTAAATATTTTCCTTATAGAGATTCAATGCTAACTTTTCTTCTTCAGGTTGTTTATATGTTTTTTCCTGTCTTCCTCAATCTTATGTTTGTTTTTTATGATGCTAATTGAGCCCAAAAACCACTATAGAATTGAACACAACAAAACACTCCAAAGCTGTTGATAGAAGCGTTGAGGTTCCATCTATGACATATTAACTTGTTGAAAAAAACCATCAAACAATAATTTAAATCCTTAAATTAATCAAGAGAGAGAGAGAGAGAGAGGGAGAGAGGGGAGAGAAAAGACGGAATAGAAGAGACGAGAGTGAATGACAGATTGAAGGCTAGAGAAAAATGATAAAGCAAAGGGAAGAAAAGAAACAAGAGAGAGCTTACCATAACAAATATTGACGGTGAGATATTTTTCTTTTAGAACGGCAAAAAGAGATTATTTTTAAGTGTTTCAAGTGGCGTGATATTAAGAGATAGAGTTGTTTTTAGAAAAAATTTAGTGGGAAACATTCTAAAAAATAAGCTATGCCTTTAATAGGGTTTTCTGTTGACTAAATATAATTTTCCTTTGACTAATTTTTTTGATGCTACTAAATACAGGAAAACACAAAAAACCATCTTTACATAATGTTTTCCATTGAATTATCAAAACAAATAGAGCAAAAGCTAAAATTTCTAACTCTTTTTGTTTTGATTATGTATGACCATATATGCTCATGTGCATTTGTTAGATTGAAATTTGACCACAGTTAAATTAATTAATTGCTGATGTTGATCATTAAGTTCAATTTATGCAATTTTTTGATTTAATAAATTAAGGCACAATCACATCACCAATTGAGAGTTTAATATAACGAAAAATAAATTTGACACAAATAATACAGTTACTATAGGGAAAACTCCAAATAGGTGGTTTAAGACAGCCACTGAACTCAAAGAATCCATCAACAAAAATTGAGATTACAAAAAATATTACTAGATCTCAAAGTAACTACATATAATAAAACCTATTAAGCTATCTAAGAGCAGCTCCAACCAAGTTGGACTACTCTTCTAAGTGACATTATTCGCAATGCATGTGAAAGTTCACTTAGTATATAAAACACTTGTGAATGTTAAAACTCCCAATTACAAATTTACAAAGCAAGCTTATATTCAAACAATAAATGTGCGGAATATGAAATATAAGCAATACCCAATTTGGCAAACTACTTTAACACATAATTAATTATAGACACAGCATCAATTAATAGTTAAAGAGTAAGGGAAGAGAGATGCAAACACAAGATAACACCAACGCGTGTTATCGAAGAGCAAACCAAATAACTTGACAAAAAACCTCTCCGCCGCCCTCCAAGCAGTAAAATGATCTACTAGAAAATAGACCCTCTAAGCCTAATTTACCCGATACACCTAAGCCCTCCGAGCTTCTTGCTCCAACAAGGTTACGCCGAACTGTGTCTTCTCTAACTTTCTGGATCTCGCAATAAGCTCCATATTGCATCCACCATCCTTGGCATCTTCCAATGCTTCTCAAAGTTTTAAAAACACTCTCAACACTTTGAATGGGTGTGGGTAGTGTTTAGGTGCAAATCTTCTCTCAGTGGATATAACAATGAGAGAGGAAAGGAGAATAGACTATAAAGATTTCTCTCTAAGAATGAGTAGCTCTTTTTCTAATAAGGTGAGAGTGTTGTAAGTAGAAACCTCTCTTAGGAATTTTCTCTCAATAAGCTCTTCTACATTTCGTGGGTATAAGAGTATTTATAGTAGGGTATGAGATGAAATATGAAAAGTCAGTTTTCAGCAAAACAGAATACACTAGCGAGTCACTCGCTATCGGGATGAGTCACAAGTTCCAGTCGCCAGTTAACAGAAAGACCAGATTGTACTTTTTGTCCTGTAGTGATCCAATTATTGTGACTTTCAACTTCCTGCATGCTTCACACGTGTGCCACGTTTTGGCAGGTCGCCAATCGCGAGTCAGTCGCCATATTTTCCTTGTTGCACATACTTGATCAATTCTTCATACTTTTTCACACACACAACTCTTACATTATTCCCACCTAGATATAAGGTTTCTAGACGTTGAAGTACAAGCAAATTTGGCTCGGAATAAAGCCAAAATATAGTTGAATAAATTCAACTTTATTGCATGAATGTCAATTTGTGATTGACTTCACAATCAACCTTCTTGATTATAGAAGTTGTTCGTCCAAATATCTTCACAGTAAACACGCTTCAACGACGAACTAGAAGTAGCTCAGTATAGAAACCCACGACACACAAAGTCGCAACAACTTCTCCAATTATGAATGAGTTATCTCTAAAATGATGATTCTAAAATTATGCTTTATACCTTTGAGATCCCTATTACATGGATCCTGAGTGGGCTGAGTTGTCATGAGTTGAAACAGAAATTCAGATTCAAAATCCACGAAACTCAATTGATCGAGTGGAGTCGAACTAATGGGCCCAAAAGAGAAACTATGAAAAAATTTATTCCCTAGATTATAATATAAAAGTTGTGATATCTCTACTTATTAATAATAAAACAATTTAATTAGTTAGAAAAGTATTTCATGTTCAATGTGAAAGTGTTACATTCAATTAATAAGGCCATAAAGCATAAACAAAAGAATTTACCTTACAAAGCTGCATCATCATTTAACATTAGTAGTTTATTTATATTTACTTATATTCATGCACAATCCAAGAAATCGAAAGCCATATGGTAAATCAATGCTCGATTGACTGATTTTCCGTTTCTAATTCTTGTTTGTGGGTGTTTTTTTGAACAAATTAATAGGCAATATAAAGTTGTGGGTGTTTTTTTCTAGTGTTCTTATGTTTACCCTATGAATGAAAACAGTGTACTTTTAGAATCAGTTTTTGGGTTGTATTTGTAAATTGAATGTGTTTGAAGAATGACCCAATTGCTTTTACTCTTAGTTAATGATTAACCCTGTGGTGATTGTTTTAGCACGTTGTTTCGATTGAGTAATGAATAACTGAATTAGGAAAAAATATTTTGTTCACAATGACTTGACTAGTTGACTATTGTTCTTTCAAAAGTTTGCATGATGCAAAAAAAGAAATCCACAAACCTTGGAACAAATTGTTTGGAAAATTAGAAAGCATGTCGAGCTTCTTTGGCTTTTGGAATTGAAAACTTGGACTCATAAAAAATATGGCTAGGAATTTTATTCAGAAAAATTAGGAAACATATTCTGCAACAATAAGAAACGAAGACAAATTACTTAGTATATACTATATACTATATATGCGTAATCTTTTTTTATTTTATAGTGATCATTGAATTGAAATGCATTCTCTACTTTGTTGTTACTTCACTACAAAAAAAGCGTTTTCTAGCCGCGTTAAAAAACGCAGCTCCAAAACGCTATTTGAACTGCTTTTTTCAAAAACGCAGTTCCAATCCTAGTTTATAGCCGCGTTTAGCGTTTTGAACTGCGTTTTACAAAAATGCAGTTCCAATCCTGGTTTATAGCCGCGTTTACTAAAAACGGCTATAGACCAGGATTGGAGCTGCGTTTTTCATAGACAAGCTTGTCAAGTTGAATATTGAAATTTGAATTATTTTATTTACTTTATTCTTAGACTTTCGGATTTGGATCTATAAATTTGTTCAAACTTATTTGGTCAGTCTCAAATGGTCCTGTTTGAGATGGGCTTGGATCTGGAATTGTACATATTTTCCAGGGGTTAGATCTGTCAGAACCAAAGCACTCGTAGTTGTACTACGCCGGATTTTCTGTGGTGACTTGTCTAATACACGAAGAGAGTTTTTGCTTCATTTTTATAATTAAAAGAGTAGGGTACTTAATGAGAATTCATGTTACTTATTGATAAGGATATCCTAAATGACATAAGTCATCAGTTTGAAGGTGACGACCCCAACACTGACGGCTTCAACTCTTGGGTTATATAAGACTGACGACCTAAAAACATACGGACACCTAAGGTTGACGACTTTTACCGACCATCCTAAGGCATAGCCAAGATGATGGGAGCAGGCTGACGAAGTTAATCTCAAATCCATCTACAAACCTCACTTGACCAACACGCATGCACCAATAATTCTTGAACGACACGTCTAAGTAAGGAGACTCCTACAAGAACAAGGATTCTAGGAGATACGTGGGATCCAAGTATCACTGTCCTAAAAGGAAAAGAGCTCCTTGATTTAGGCATGGATTTCGGCCCAACGCTACTATAAATACCCCAAGACCCTCTTAAAGCAAGGGACGCACAAATAACTCAACTCTAGCACTCTAGTGTTGAAAGAAAAGATTTCTAACTTAACTTTCGGAGGGTATTTGGCCGGTACCACGCCGGTGCCCTTTCAAAGGTCTTCACTCTCTTTGTTGTGCAGGTACGTTATCGGGAGCACGTGTGGACCGTGCAGCTCACTGACGATTTCCTTGCATCATCACTTATTAAGTAAATTTTTTTCGTATAGCATTTTGTTTTCACGCGTCTTCTTTGAGTTCACATTTTATTGATAGGTCTTGTTAATGAGTATCCTAAGGGTACATGTTAAAAATTAATATATGTTTAATTCTGAGTTGTAAGACATACTTTTCAAATAATGAATTACATATGTTAATGATTATTGGCCTACACAAACAAAGTTATTGTAGTTGTGTGTGCATTTTAATTTTATATATATATATATATATATATATATATATAAATATAAAATCTAACTTATTTTAAAATAAAAATGTATAAAACATTATTTAATAATATATTGAATGCATCTTAACCATTGCACTTAAAGTATTCACTAACAAAATCTTTATTGGAGAAAAATTAATGAATGCCCTAAGGGTTTTAGTTTAAAAAATGTTTTTAGAAATTTTTATGAGAAAATGAAAAAAAAAAAAAAAAAGACAATTGATTTTTTGACAGTTTTTATTTATTTTTATGAAATTTGTATTAAAACTTTCTTAAAATTATTCATCAACAAATACCCTAAACAGAACCCTAATATTAGTATGTAGTATCTTAAACATTTTCATAAGTAATAATAATATTGCGTAATATCTGCGGTAAGCAAAAACTCCAAGATCATGGCATGCATGTACTTACAAGTTACAAGAGAGAGAACAAAGAGAGACATTATGGCACTATCATTGGGGATGGTATAAAAGTTGATATTTTACCATCTAAAAACCTACTTATATCAACTCACTTTATAATACTCCCTACATTTCAATTTTTATTTTTACATACAACCCATTAAAACAATATAATTACACAATAAAACATATATATAAAATCTAACTCAAACAATAGGGAGGAGAGAGAACATTTTTATATTAAAAGTTTGTTTACAACCTGCTACGGTGGGATCTTATAAATAAGAACCCAATGTAGCAAGGTTGCCAAAAAAAAAAAAATTGAATATGCTCACCTGGATGTAGTGGGTTTTTTATGCTTTTGGGTTGTAAAATAACAACTGGGGAGTTTTTAAAACCGAATACTAGTGCTCAAGCATATGGGTTAGAAAATTTTTTTGGCTGGGAATATGAGTAGAACTTAGAACATAGAATGATTATGCTAAGCATGAAAGTTGATTTGGTAGCTTATGCAATGTTAAGTCCACCTGGGCATATGCTAACATCATGGCATTCATGTACTTACAAGCAGGGTTGGCTTGATGCATTTGGGGGCGTAAAGCGAGAACTAAACATTGAGGTCTTATATATATGTGTGTGTGTGTGACTTAAAAAAATTAAATATTACTTAAACTCTATTATCTTATTTTATAGGCAAAATTATTACTAATTAATTAACATGAACCACGTTAAATGTTTTTTTTTTAGAAAGCCTATAAACACAAAATTTGACAAAACTTTTCACACCTATCAATGTAGTAAATTAATAATGGTAAGTAAAAAAATGATGTTAGTGGTGGACCTAAGTGAGAACTAGTAAAAGTTTGTCAACTCAACTATTGTGAAAAATGTTGTGAACTTTTTTTTTTCTTGTGTATTGCTCTCTTTTTTATTTTTTGAGAAATACTACATTCATAATATTTTTCATAACAAATCCTAGGTGTTAAATTATTACTGATTCTAATTTGAACCTATTACTAGAACTATTTTTTGCCATCAATAATGGCCTATAACAATTTGCTACTAAAGATTTTTTATAATCTGTTGTGAAAAATATTGTGAATGTAGCATTTTTCTTTCTCTTTTTTTCTTGTCTTTCATTTGATGAAAAAAATTATTTTATTTGTTAGCTAATATTTGGGCTTAATTAATTAAAAAAACTAGTTGCTAACTCGTGTAATCACTGAAAAACTATTGACTCTAAAAAAAAATCCAACAATGAGTAAATAGCTATTCTGAAAAAATAATTAATTGAAATTAATTCAAACAAATAATTAATCAACAAAAAATATAGCTTTTAATAAGAAAAAAAAATCACATGAACCTAAATAAAAAGCATTTAAGGTGAAGAATTAAGATCAACTTATTGAGGCACAAATATCAAAAACCCCAAGATTTAAAACTTCAAAATTTATAGAATTCTCAAATTCTACCTCAGAACCAAACCAAATTCAACAAATTTATATATAACATACCATATAAAATGTATCGTTCCCTAGGCTGGAAGACATAGGCTGCATCTTTGATTTTTCTCTTTAAAAATAAAGATGCTTTATCTGCCATTTATAATATTAAAAATAATTAGTAGAAATTTCAACTCAAAAACCAAACTCACGATTATCAACGTAAGTTTCTTCTTTTTTCAACGTTAGTCTTTTTTTTTTTTTTTCGAGTCCTATCATAATTTTTGTTTTTATATAGATTATCAACGTTTGAATTTGAATTTAAGTTAGACTTATTAGAGAGATAGTGTTTCACTCCTTATTAAGTTTTAATTAAACAAAAATAATTTTATTTTATAAAAAATGATAATAATGAGTTTGAATTTAAATTGAACTTATTAGAGAGATAGAGTTTCACTCCTTTTTAAATTTAAACTAAAAAAAAAATTATTTAAATATTGTGCTGATGTGAAAAATTGTGAGAATTTCAGAGACTTGGGTTATATATATATATATATATATAGAGAGAGAGAGAGAGAGAGAGAGAGAGAGAGAGAGAGATTATCAACGTTTGAGTTTGAGTTTAAGTTGGACTTGTTAGAGAGAGAGAGTTTCACTTCTTGTTAAGTTTTAATTAAACAAAAAAAAAATTATTTTAAAAAAATGATAATGATGAATTTGAGTTTAAGTTGAACTTATTAGAAAGATAGAGTTTCACTTCTAGTTAAGTTTGAACTAAAAAAAATAATTTTATTAAAATATTGTGCTCACGTGAAAAATTGTGAGACTTTCAGAGGTTTCGGTTATATATATATATATATATATATATATAGAGAGAGAGAGAGAGAGAGAGAGAGAGAGAGAGAGAGAGAGAGAGAGATAATCCTGTTGATTACCCCTCACCAGATAATCCTATTGATTAAAATTTAGGGGCCATTTTCTTTACTTAGGCCTTAGCCGACCGCATCAACTGCATCTACGCGCTGCTTACAAGAGAGCGAAAGAAGCAAGAGGCATGGATTGTTTAGATTGCTAGGCATTCAAGATCGTCATATGGCAACAACTTCAAACTTGGCATGGGTTGTTTTTAGATTGCTAGGCATTCAAGTTAACTCGGCATGCATGTACGTAGATCCAATTTCTTCAACTTTCAATACTTCAAACTAACCAAATATAGGTATGGAAGAGTTCATTTTCAGCCACTACTGATTCGACTCCGACACGACTGTTCGTTTTCAATTATTGCTCCTTAATACTCTCTTTTGTTAATAGTTTTTTATTATTATTATTTTTATTTTTTTTTGGAGTTTCTTGCAATGATTGGATTAACTAGCTAGAGTAAGATACAGTTGTTTTGAACCTATCAAACATTAGCTGAGCTAACCTGATTCATCATAGTCAAGTTTAACACTACTATTACTTGTTAGTCATAAGAATGTTTTGTGTCATATGTGCCATCTACGGGTGTAGTCAGGAATTTTTACAAGGGGGGCCGATTCGAAGTATTGATATAAAAAATATAAATCACAAGTCTATTGAATATGAAATTTCAATTTTGATATATTTTAAACATTAATGAACATACAAAAACTATCTAGTTCACTATAGACATATACAAAAATATTCACACAAAAAAAAACATTTCACATCAAAATCATGTTTGACGACAATTTTTCATGGAATAGAATTCATCCATAATCATTTCCATGGTGAAATTCCTAGCAGTTTCCTATTCTATATAAACTATCATATTATCTACCAAAAGTTCATCCTCCATTCTATTGCGAAGTCTTATTTTTAATAGTTTCATAGCTGAAAAAACTCGTTCTGTAGTTGCTGTAAAAATTGGAAGAGTCAATACAAGACGAATTAGTCTATCAATTAAATGATGGAATTTAGACTTCTCTGGAATTTCTAATCCCTTACATAGCTCAAATATTGTATCCATATTCTGAAAATCTAGATGCTTTGTCACATCAAGCTCATAATGTTGCAATTGATGCTTCAAAAGACAAATTTTCTGCTCAATGAAATCTTGTGGATAATAATTTTCAGTCAAATTGCAAATATCACTAATTTTGAATGATCTAAAAGCATCCTTAGGATTTAATGTTGAACTAAGAGTGAGAAGATCTGCTGTTAGCTCACAAAATATGCTATTCAATTCTTGCAAATGAAAACCTATTGCAACTGTAAATATGTCAATTTTTAAATAATGTTCTATTGTTGTCAAAGCTTCATCTTGATGCCTGTATCTACCTCGAGCTTTAGTGTAACAAGCATTTAAATCAAGAATATCAATTTCATATTGTCCACAAAATGATGTAACATTAGCAAGTAAAGGTTTCCATCCGTCATCTTTCAACTTTTGAATAAGTGATTTTGTAGTTGAAACTAAATGCATGACATGTAAAAGATTCTAAGAATGTTATTGCAAAGCTTGACAAAGAACATTAGTAATTCTCATAATCTCTGTCATCATACGCAAAATTAAAACAAATTCAAATGATGTTAATACCTGATAAGCTCCCTCGGCATCACCATGTTGTTTATAATTAGCCCCTTCCTCAGAGATAGTATTGTTAACTTTGCAAGTTGCATCAAACATTTTTATCAAACTACAAATAGATTGAAAATGAAATCCCCAACGTGTATCTCCAGCCCATTGCAAAGTACCAATTTGGTCTGCTCCTATTGTAGTCTCAATTTCATTAAAAGCAATCATATTCTCAATTTGTTCCCCTTGAGCATATTGCAATTTATCATTACGCTTACTAGGACCAATGACAATATTGATAATATTAGCCAAATGATTAAAAAATTGATGAACAACTTTTACTTCTCTAGATACTATAACTAAAGCCAATTGCAACCTATGAGCAATATAATGTACATAATAAGCATATAGACATTCTTTAAGAAATAGAGCTTGTAATCCATTCCACTTGTCACGCATATTACTAGCTTCGTCATACTCTTGACCTCGAATATTCTCAATGTGAAGGTCGTAACGAGAAAGGACAACATATATCTCCTTCTTTAGGGTCAACGCAGTAGTATCTCTAACATGCACAACATGAAAAAAATGCTCTTTAATGAAACCATTTTTATCAACAAACCTCATAATAATGGCCATTTGCTTTCTCTTCGACTCATCCCGGGCTTCATCAACGAAAATGCAAGATCTTGCATCCCTAATTTCTTCACGAATAACCTTTTGCACATTACTAGCAAGAATATGCAAAATCTCCTTTTGAATTGTGGGTGATGTATATTTGGCATTTCGTGGAGCATTTTCAAAGACAACACTAGCTACTTTGTCATTGAAAGTTGATGTGATTTTATCAATTCAATAAAATTACCTCTATTTTTTGAATCAAGACTTTCATCATGACCTCTAAAAGCACAAGCTTGGAATGCTAGACATCACACTCTATTGAGGTTTTGAGCTGTAACCGATTATTCTCTAATTCTTTTGACGTTTGTTTCTCAATTAGCTTGTCAATATATCGTGAATGATTCTTTAAATCCTTGCAACATTTCACAGCAATTTTATGTGGGGAGTTTGGATCTTTCCCTATATGATGAATTAAAGGACAATTCATTCCATCATTCACTTATTTCCAATTATTAAAACATATTGAAATGAATGCATCTGATCCGGGACGACCTATTGGTTTCTTACTAAAAAGGTTGCAAGGTAGACAATATATCGCATCCATTGAAGATGAGTATTCCAACCAATCCCTATGTGAATGTGATTCAAATCATAAAGCTTGAAATTGACGATGATGAGTATCATTGTTGTATGGATAGTCTATATTTTTAGTTTGGTATGGACCTTCTTTAAGATAAGCTCGTCGGATTTTATCTTGTTTGTTGATAGGGAATTCACATATTTGTTTACGTGATCCTGGATCACGATCTATTTCTTCAGATTGAATTCTTGAACATTTGGAGGGGTATTCATCATGCATTGAAGTATCAACATTTGTTTCTATAGCCACAAGTGTCCTAATTTCTGAATTGCTAATATCTTTTTCTTAAAGAATGCATTAATTGTTTTCATTTGCTCATAATTCTTTTAGCTTTAAGAATATGACTCAAAAATTAACCTGAAAGAACTTTAAAAAATAAAATTTTAATTAGAAATTTTTACTTAGTTATATGGATGTTATTCATACTCAAGAAAAAACAAATTTTCCACTATAATTTAAACAGTCAACCCATTTTTAATACAACTTTAACTAAAAAAAAACTCCTCAACCAAAAAAAAAAAAATTAAATACACAAGTATCGGTACACAATATAAACCAAACAATTTAACAACACCAACAGTATCAATTAACGAGAAGAAACTCACCGCTAGTTACAGCTTATACTAATATAAACTGTAAACAGGCTTGCTTTCCTTTAATGAAGTCGAAATCGCTGTATCAATCAACTCATGTGCATCTTCCAAATTATTCACACAGCCTACAACAACAAAACTAAGCAAAAAAATCACAACTTTAACCAAATTTCCATATGAAAATCACATTTTTTTTCACAATAAAAACTAAAAAAACCCAAATGGGTCTCAATCATTTTTTTTTTACCTGATAGCAACTGATGTGCATCTTCCAAATTATTCACCACAGCCTACAACAACAAAATTAAGCAAAAAAATCACATCTTTAACTAAATTTCCATATGAAAATCACATTTTTTTCACAGTAAAAACTAAAAAATTCAACTGGGTCTGAATCATTTTTTTTTTTTACCTGATAGCAAGTGACAGTCTGAAAATGCCGAACTCACCAGGCAGTCATTGAACTCACCAAGATTTTTTTTTTCCCGGACTGTGAAGACAGAGGACTAATGTTAAGCTTTGGGGGCTGGTAGGCATCGGAGTGGGAAGTGATCAAGTGAAAGTGTATCAAAGAAGACCAAAAAAAGAAAAAAAAATAAAAGAATAAGAAGTAAAGGGAATAAAGGGATTCCGTGGGTCTGTGGGTGGGTTTTTTGAGATGGAGAGAAAGTGAAATTTTGTTGTTAGTGTTTGGACAATTGGATTTGAGTATATAAATGTAAGTGGGCCAGCTACTTTTTATTTTTTATTTGGAGTACACATAAGCCTAAAATTCCAGATGGAGCCTGGGAGAACAGTAGATATGTGGGTTATGGAGGGGTCAGATGTCCAACATTGGGGGGCCCAATTATGTTTTATACATATTCTAATGGTTTTTTTTTTTTTTTTGCAAGGGGCATGGCCCCCCCAAGCCACTACGTGGCTCCGCCCCTGGTCCCATCTAATTTCTAGTTTTTGTGCAAAATGAATTATTAATTGCAAAAAAATTGAATTCCAAATCTAATTCAATTCTAAATTTAATTTAAATTGAGGTCCGAATTTATGGTACGTGTACGTGTATCATTAATTTTTTTTTTTTAATTTTTGTGACAAGTAAATTTTTGGGTACAAAAATCGAAGAGTGACAAGTTGAACACTCAAACTTGGGACACAACTAAAAAGAAGATATAAATAGAGGAATTGTCCACAAGATTTAGGGACACAACTAAAAAGAAGATATAAGTTACAACCTCTGAAACCAACTCCACAAATATCCATGGCTTATCCTTCCATGCTCCTCTTAGCTCTCCTTCTTGTTTCTGCAACCTCAGTCGCCCATGGCCTAAGCATCCATGGCACTAATATAGCCGAAATAATTGTTCTAGGACGTGTGTTTTACTCCCTCACTGGAAATCCCTTGCCTAACATTGAAGCCTCGGGTTTGGCAGGTGTAAATGTTGCTCTGGTGTGCAATGGCACCCAAGGTAGCCTCGGCGAAGCTATCACTAACGCCACGGGATTTTACAATATTATTCTTAAAAATCTAGATGGTATTATCTTTGATAAATCTCTATGCTCTATAACTGTCAAACTCCCTATCGGCAATTGAACCCTTCTGCCTCCAACTGGAACCTTCACAGCGACTATCACTCTTGTCAGTATAGTCCAGACAGCGTTGGGAGCAGTTGCAAATTTTCTAGGGGGATTGTTTGCCTATGAGGCCCTTTGAGACTTACGCTAATTAAAGAGACTCATGCAGCCATGCTTCTTTGAGTATGGTTTCTTTACTTATTTCTATGTACTATTAATAAGGAAGCAATAGATGCTTCAATTTACCTTTCTATGAAGTAAATTTTGAAAATGTTCATCAAACAGGAGGTGACAATATTCTACTGAAGATGTATCTAGGAGCAAGCCGAAGCTAAAAGCCAAATAAATTTGTTGTTTACTAGTTGTTATGGTTATTTTGTATTTCTGCTAAAGTAATTGTTATGGTAACTAAGATATTGCATTGCTTCATTAATTTATACTACTATTTAAGAAGCTTCTCCTATTTGGAAATTTTTTTTGGTTAAAAAATGTCCTCTAAATACTTATGTTTAAGTAAAGACAAAATTAAAATATAATCCATTAAAAGCACAACTCTAACCCCTACTTGTTCATTTCTTGAAACTAACCTCATGACACTCTTGGTCGTATTGGTAGTTCTAAATACGTAATATTAATGAAAAAATGTGTAAATTTTTTTTTTTTTTTTTTTTTTGAGAAGGAGAAAACGCGTAAACTTGAATGAAAAATTATGACACCATAAAAAATAAAAAATAAACCCCATTGCAAGCACGAAGCGCGTGTGATGATGAGGCTAGTTGTTCTTCACTAAGCTATTAATATTTCAAAATACATCTAAATTTGAAGTTCTTAGTTTTACATTTATCCTATTAAGCAAAAGATATCTATGTAATTAGTAAGACATAACTTTAAGGATTTTTTTGTTAATTAATTTATTAGAAGGAGAAGAATGACCATTAAACTTTCCCATAACATTTGATCATGTCTCTTTAATTTTTCGAATTATAATTTTGGTAAGATAATAAGTATTGGCTTTATACTTTTTAATTCTTTTTTTTCTTTTTTTTTTTTTCAATCATTACATTTTTTATGTAGACTTATGTATGTATAGAGGCTAAGAAAATATGTAATATAAATAATATCTGATAGTAAAAAAAAATTATTTTTAATTTTTTCAAAAAAAAAAAAAAAAACATAGGTCGAGTTGAGTAACAATACTCGTACCGAATCCAAAAAATTCAGGTAAACAAAGATTCCTGCACCCAATACCTAAATACCCTGGGCACCAACCAGGTCAAGTGGAAGGGGTGGAATTTTTGCAGGAGCTGAATGGTGAATCCAAAAGACTTGAAAGAGAGAGGTTGTATAGTATAAATTTTAAATTTCCTTTAGGAAAGAGAATTTCTTTCATTAATAAAATGTAGATATAATATAAAATAGGAGAAAATATCATTTTGGTCTCTACATATTAGGGTCATAGTCAATTTTGTTACTATATTTTGGTAACAGTCTATTTGGTTCAAGTTATTTTCAATTTGCAATCAATTTGGTCCATATAGTTAATTCACTGATAAAAAATACTTATGTGGCACACTGCGTGCGTAGTTAGCACACTTAAAGCTTACGTGGTAGATAAAATAATAGATAATTTTTTTAATAAATATTTAAAAATTCCACGTTAGCATTTAAATTTAAAAAAATAAAAACAAAAAATTTTAATATTTCGAATTTAAAGATAGAAAAAATAATTTACCAGATTATATTGCATTTTCTTGCAATCTCTTGGCAACTAAACACAAAAACTCAAATCAAATTTACTAATCTCCAACTCAAAAATGAGCACGAGAACATGCAGACATATGAGCATATGAACATTGGAATATATAAGCATGTGGTCACATGAGTATGTGAGCTTTTGACCTTGAGAGCATGTGAGTATGTGAGCATTAAAGCATGTGAATATATAAACATGTGAACATTCAAGTATGTGAACATCAAGTAAAAAATGTGACATTTAATTTGAATTAATGATTAAGTGTTATTAATTAATAAATGTCTTTATTATGTCTTCCTAAGTTCTCTTAACATTAATCATTAAATGTACCCTTGTCTTTTAAGAAACATTTTATCAATCATTTAGGGCTTGTTTGGTTTGGCCATGACTCAATTTTTCATAACTCAAACTCAAAACCCAAAACTCATAACCCAAACCTCACTTTATCTCAAAAACTCCAAAATTCTTCTTCGGTCACATAACTCACTTTTTGCTACCGTAACTCATATTTTAGAAACTGAAAACACCAAAATTCTGTTTTCAGTTTCCATCATCCATCACTCAAATTTTTAAGTTTTGAGAGATGAAAATATCACCTAAAAACCAATCCAAACAAGATTTTTTTTTGTGGAACCCACGCGTTTTGGAAACTCAGTGATGAAAACTGAGTGATATCACTCAAGATTATGGTGATTCAAACAAGCCCTTAGCCTTTGGTACGGTGATCATTCTACAAGAATAAGTGCTTGTGCGGTGTGAGATGTAGGAGATAAGATAAGAGCCGGGGTTTAAGTCTCCAAAAGGGAGCTTTACACACATATAGACTTAGATTAGGCTAGAGTAGAAGTTCTATTTTGTATTAAAAAGAAATTTAAATTCAAATCTTAAAGTCTCTAGGAAGAATCATCACATTAATTTAACTCATTAATTGTTTTTCCTTTCATTAATTGGCATTCTTAAATTCAAATTTAATTCCCTTGAATTCCTTATTAGACAACATCATCTCATTAATTGTCAACCATTTAATTGTCATCCCCTCCAAGTTACTAGCTAGTTTGGGATATAAATATATTTCATGCACATATAGATTTAGATTAGGCTAGAGTAGAAATTCTATCTTGTATTAAAAAAAATTTAAATTCAAATCTCAAAATCTCTAGGAAGAATCATCACATTAATTTAAGTCATTAATTGTTTTTCCTTTCATTAATTGGCATTCTTAAATTCAAATTTAATTCCCTTAAATTCCTTATTAGACAACATGATCTCATTAATTGTCAACCATTTAATTGTCATCTCCTCCAAGTTACTAGCTAGTTTGGGATATAAATATATTTCAGATACATATAGACTTAGATTAGGTTAAAGTATAAATTATATCTTGTATTAAAAAAAAAATTAATTCAAATCTTAAATTAATCATCACATTAATTTAAGTCATTAATTGTTTTTCCTTTCATTAATTGGCATTCTTAAATTCAAATTTAATTCCCTTGAATTCCTTATTAGACAACATCACACTACAACAAAATGTATTTTCAGTGAGGAAAAAATTCGTCACTAAAAGTCCAGTTTTTCGTCACTAAGAACCTTTAGCGACGAAATCAGACTTTTAGCGACGAAACTCATTTCGTCGCTGAAACCCCGTCACTAAAAGTCCTAGTGACGAAAAATTTCGTCACTAAAAGTCCGATTTATTTAAAAAAACAAAAACTTTTAGCGACGAAAATATTTCGTCGCTAAATGTTTTCCTATTTTCGTCGCTAAATGTTTTCCTCGCTAAAAACATTATTCAGTGACGAAAATATTTCGTCACTAAAAACACTTCAGTTTATTAAATCATATTTAGTGACGAACAATTTCGTCACTAAAACTATTTCGGGTGCATATAGTGACGAAAAATTCGTCACTAAAACCTATTTTTAAGAAAATCCAAGCACATATAGTGACGAAAATTTTCGTCACTAAAACCATTTCTTAAAAAAATTTGCTACATTTAGCAACAAAATATTTCATCACTAAAACAATTTTTTATTGCTATATTTGTGACGAAAAAATTCGTCACTAAAACTTATTTTCTGTTTTTATTTTTTTTCATAGCTTTGATATTAACCTGTAACTTGTCATTACATTATTAAAACTGCAAATTTGAATAGCACATTTATTTCAACAACACATTTATATATAAAAAAAAGATCTATACATCCCACAAGTAAAAATTAAAAGAAGTATCTAATTCAAACTTCTTCCATACAATAATTGTTTGCAACACACTCAATAACTCAAGATGTTTTATAACAATACAAAAAGTGTAACATAATATAATTAGAATTAACGAAAGATATCCTCATATGTCTTCAAGTAATGCCAAAAGTAAATCCTCTAAAAGCCACCAATAAGAAATCTGCACAAATATAAAAAAAAAATACTATATTAAAATCGTAAAGTAAAAACATTAATTATGTTAGAAGAAACATTTCTAACAATGCATTAAGAGTAGCCACACCAATGAATTAAAATCACAACTCCTAATGTTGCATACCAGAAAATTGGACGAACGTCTTCCTTCACACAGAAAACATTAGTCGGGCGTCTCCAAGGCAGGGACCTTGAAATTTTGGTCTCCTCAATCAGACCAAGATTCTGCCAAGTACATCCATTATCAATACCTAAATGTTGTATGAGTACTAATATGTCACACAATTGACTAGGATATGAGAAACAACCATTAATATAGCTAATGTTGTCTTCTCCATGTTTAGGGTACAAAGATGCAATGTCTTAATCCCATGAGCTAAAATCTTCTTTCACATTTCAGTTCCAAGATGAATTCCATAGGCTTTGACAGCTTCTTCATTGTCCTTGATAGGCTCCAAGGCGGCCATAATTTCAGCAGGTATCTACAATATGCCTGAAGATGCAAACACTCTATCACATTGATATGTACTGAGAGAGACAGGAAGAGAACCACCATATTTCACAAGTTATCGACAGAACACATCATAACAACAACGAGTAACCATTTAGCAAATAAATGCAAGGGCTGGCTTTTCCACTTCCTACATTTATGAAGTTTGTGTCCATTTAAAAAAATTATTAATACAACAATAAGAACATCACCAATAAAACCTTAGTCCCAAAATTTTGGGGTCATGCATGGATCCTATGATAGGTGTAAGCTACATGTATTCTTCTCCATCATACTATCCTATCCAAAATCATACCCCCTTTAACCTCCTTAATGAACAAGTCCTTTTAGGTCTCCCTCTAGCTATTTTTCTTCACTGAAGCATATAATAAGTTTGACATAATTCAAGAGTTTTAAAAACTTATTCTACCCATTAATATTATTGTTTAGAACTCTAGCATATACTCAATTATTAGAGAGCAAATGAATCAATCCAAACAGTGGATAGGAATGAAAAAATGATGGAAGTAGTCTGTGAATTACCTTAGTTTTGCAAAGACCAGTCATGCAAATGAAGCCCTTGTAGTTATGAATAGGCATAATTCCAGGAACAATGGGGCAAGTAATTCCAATTTGGCGACAATCATTCACAAATTTGAGATAAATGTCAGTGTCATAAAACAATTGTGTGATGATTACATCTGCTCCGGCATCCACCAAAACACCATAACATAAGCACAAGAGAACATTTTATTATTAATAAAAATAAATAAATTCATCTCACTTATTTTTTCTTTAAATTCTTGAATCAACCATTAATTAACTACATCATATACTAGAAGTGTGAATGTAGTACAAACAAAGAGAGTGCTGTTGGTGTTACCTTCTGCTTGAGATAAACAAGATCTTTGTGATAAGCTTCACGAAGGGGAGGCGAAGGGTCGCCGGATGAAGCGTCGGGAGCTGAAGGATGAAGAGTCGTCGGCGAGCTGAAGCGTTGCCAATGATCGGCGACCTAATGTGTCACCAACGGCGAGCCGAAGCATCGCCAACGGCGAGCCTCGCCGAAGCGTCGCGATGCCAACGGCGAGCCTAGCCGAGGCGTTGCGATCTGGCTCGCCGAAGCGTCGCGACGCCAACGGCGAGCTGGAGAGGCGACGGTTCGCCGGAGTGTCGCGGTTGAGAGGCGACGCTTATGCTCCTTCTTGGGCTTTTTTGGTTTGGGTGCTTCTCTGGGTTTTTTTTTTTTTTTTTTTTTTTTTTTGGACCAAAATGGTTTGGGAGCTATTGAAATGTTTTGGTGGTTAGCTGGGTATTGAAATTAGGATTTTAAGTTTTTAGTGACGAATTTTACTTTCGTCACTAAAGACCCAGGTTTTGTAAAGGTTTTTAGAGACGAAATTCATATTTCGTCTCTAAATCATACTTTTAGTGACGAATTGTGATTTCGTCACTAAAAACATATAAGTGCAAAACTATTATTATTTTTAGTGACGAATATTTTTCATCGCTAATTCTTCCTTATAGCGACGAAAGGATTTTCGTCACTAATATTATCCACTGCAACACCTACAGTGACGAAATATTTCGTCACTACAAATTTCAACCTTTAGTGACGAAATATTTCGTCACTATAGATTAATTAAACTTGCGCCAAAGTTTCCCTCCATTGGTGCCCATCTTTCAGATCACAATAGCGACGAAATTTATTTTTCGTCGCTAAATGTTATAATTTTTTTCATTATTAGTGACGAAATTCATATTTCGTCACTAAAGCTATATTTTTAGTGACGAAAAATATTTCCTCACTAATTTTTGTCACTAAAAATACATTTTGTTGTAGTGTCATTTCATTAATTGTCAACCATTTAATTGTCATCCCCTCCAAGTTACTAGCTGATATAAATATATTTGACCACAAATCCACCTGATACAACATAGAAACCATGCACTTCTCTTACCCATTCTTCACAACTTCTGTGGCCAGCGTATTCATCATTTTCATGTTTGTATTCTTTCTATTACGGATATTAAGAATATTTCACAGAGCTGCTAGTAAAAAGAGAGTTCCACCTAAAGCTGGTGGCGCATGGCCTTTGATTGGCTACCTCCACCTGTTAGGAGGGTCAAAACCGCCCCATATAACTTTGGGTAAGATGGCTGACAAGTATGGGCCAATCTTCACTATTTGGTTAGGTGTGCACCGAACTTTAGTCGTAAGCAGTTGGGAGATAGCTAAAGAGTGTTTTACCACCAATGACAAAGCCTTTGCCAGTCGTCCAAAAGGTGTAGCTCCAGAAGTCTTGGGCTACAACTATGCCATGATTGGGTTCAGCCCTTACGGTCCCTTCTGGCGCCAAGTGAGAAAAATCGCCACACTAGAGGTCCTCTCAAACCACCGCCTTGAGACGTTCATACACATTCGGGATGCTGAGGTGAATGATTCTATAAAAGAGATATTTAAGCTTTTGGGCAATAACAACAAACTGTTAGTGGAAATGGAGAGATGGTTTGGGTACACAGTCCTAAATGTAATATGTAGGATAGTTGTAGGGAAACGATTTGGAAGGGCTACGAGCAAGGAAGAGAATGAAGCTAATGACCAGTGCCGAAAGACGTTCAGAGTCTTCTCCGATTTGAGTGGGGAATTTATGTTCTCAGATGCACTTCCATATCTAAGGTGGTTAGACGTGGGAGGGTATGAGAAAGCCATGAAAAAAACCGCAAAAGAAGTGGATAATATGGTTGGAGTATGGTTAGAAGAACATAAGCAGAAGAGATTGACTAGTGAGTTGAAGGAACACCAAGATTTATGGATGTACTGTTATCCATTGTAACTGAAGATGATGAGGTTTGTAGTTATGATGTTGATACAATTGTCAAGGCTACAAGCATGTTAAGCTTTCGATAACCCTGTTAATTCACATATATACTGCGAAAATTAATCTCATATGCAACAATGCTACATATATTAAATATTGCCATACTATTTGTTAGATTTGCAGAATTGATTATCATCCAAAACAATACATCGTAAGCAGCTAGCAGAGTTGAAGAATAATGATTAGTCTTCCTCAATATAAAATATCAATTATGCATTGCATTGGGTAGCTATTCTGAACACACCTCCACGACTAAATTTCTCACTTAAAAGCAAGAGTGAAGAAAACATTACCCATTTAAGTATTTAACAATAATAACGAAACACCCTTTTTTAACATCCAATTTTTCAACTTTCTTTTTTGTCCATTGTAATAAGTGATTGATGAAAAATTGTGGTTTCATGTAATAGGAATAAGCAAAAAGTGTTCATCAATCTCGACAATTGCATACATCAACATATTTTGAAATTAAGAGTGGGATTGCGAGATATATATATATATATATATATATATATCAATGTCATATAAAATTCCACATGGATCTGAAATTCATATAACAAATTCAAAGCTTCAAACAATATTTCTTGACACTTTAATTCTTGTATATAATGGTTTATTTAAATAAATAAATAATTCCCAAACTTAAACGCTGTTGACTGTTTGTCGAATATTAAGTCATAAGTAAAAGGGGCTGAATAAAACTTTGGGATTCTTAACATAATCTAAATGTTGCTTAAAGCCTTAGCCGACCATCGAATCATCCATTTCTTGTTTTGTTACTTTTGCAGGATCTTATCTTAGCAGCCTCAGACATATCAACAGTAACACTAACATGGGCTCTCACTTTACTTCTCAACAATCGTGAAGCCTTAACAAAAGCCAAGGAAGAATTAGACATCCAAATTGGTAAAGATAGGCAAGTGAAGGAATCAGACTTGAAAAATTTGGTCTGTCTTCAAGCTATTATCAAAGAAACAATGCGCTTATATCCTGCCGCACCACTCCTAGTGCCGCATGAGTCGATGGAAGACTGTACTTTGGCTGGCTACCACATCCCAGCGGGCGCACGACTCCTTGTTAATGCCCCAAAACTCCAACGAGACCCAAACTTGTGGGAGGATCCTAACAAATTCAAACCAGAAAAATTCCTTACAACCCACAAGGGTGTTGACGTTAGAGGCCAAAATTTTGAATTGATACCATTTGGCAGTGGTAGAAGAATGTGTCCTGGGATCTCATTTGCCCAACAAATTACACAACTCATACTTGCTACCTTGTTGCATGATTTTGAAATTGCAACCCCATCACATGAACCTGTGGACATGATAGGAAAAGGAGGCCTTACATACCAGAAAGCCACACCTCTTGAAGTCCATCTCACTCCACGCTTTCATGCTCAAATATATGCATAATTTGACAAGGTATCATATGATAAGTTAATATCCTATGTGGTGAAAAAAATTTGTGTATCCAAGTAACCTTCAGAGAGGCAAACATCAGAAGAGTAAAAGTTACTTGAAAAAGTGATCTTAGTTAATTTATCTCTATATTTATCGAGTCATTAATTATGTGTGCCTTGCAATTTGGATTTTCCTTGTGAGTTGCGTTTTTTCTTGGATCTTTGGTTTAAAGATAAGTTTTCTTATTTATTAAGTCATGTTATATATATTTGCCTTGTAATTTGTATTTGTCTGAAGAGTTGTATTTTTTACCGTTATAAACTGCAGTAATCATGGGTTACATTTTTATTGAGCTATATTAGCGACTACATCATCTGCTTATTTTTAACATTTTCTTTCACCTTTTTAATTAATCTTCTCCTTTTCTCACCTTACACAAACACACTTCCTTTAACATTTCCCCTTCACTTTTACATTTTTATATCCCTACTACTCTGTACCTTCACATTACAATTCTCTCATCCCTTCATTTATCTTTTATTTTGACTATTCTTCTCTCTATTTTATTTACTATAAAAATTTGTTATTTTTCTTTCATCAAATCCATATGTTGCCCACACAAAATGGTGAATAGTCTCTCATTTAGGATTGTAGATTTCAACATAAAAATTTGTTATTTTCTCTTTCATCCAATCCTAAATGAAATTTTGTTATTAGTTGAGTCTATGCTTTATAATGTAGCTTGTTGCATTGGGTTAAAATGAGAAAGCTAAATAAAATTAAAAGATGGTTGGACAATATGATTTTTAAGTAATTATCTTAAAGAAATTTTTTTTAAAAATCATAATTATCATTTTGTAATATTCTCTATCATGAAAATATATAATTTTTTTTTTTCTAAATACAGTTTTGAGTTTGGAAAACACTTCTAATCAAGTAATAGTTTTTATACTCACATTGTGCTATGATTGTGGAATAGTAAAAGTCATAATTTGGACTAGGCTATTTCTAGAACGGAAATTGAATTTTCTTTTAGCTGTCAAAATTTTAGCTCTATTGGTCAAAACACTATAACGATCTGAAATTTTAGCTAAATTTTTATATCCAAATCTCAAAAATTTTGAGATAGGACTCTACCATTACTTTTTCTTGGTTGACTTTCTAAGCAATCCAAGCTTAAATTTTAAGCTACTTCTCTATAAATAGAGGGGTTCACTCAATAATTAAAAGACTCTCCTTTTCCCTTAGTTTTTGAGAAACTCTAAAAGCCTTGCAGAAATTCTGATCATCATTAGTTCAGGTTTTAGCAGATTTAGTTAGTGAAACTCTCTTAGATATTTAAGAAATTATAATTTCAGTACTGACTTCCCTTGTTTTGATCTTACATGCAAATATAATCTTCTCTTTTGAATTGTTTATGTATATATTAGTTGATTTGTGTATGGAGTGTTAGATTTAGTTTATTCACAAGTTTTAAATTCCAAATTTGCATGATGTAATCTTAGATCTAGGGTTTTTCTTTTTAGTTCAAATTCATAGGTCTATAATTGAAAATGCATTCCTTGGTATGTATCAGAACAAATCTAATATTTTCTCATGAAAAATGCTTTCCTTTGTATATATCACAACATATCTGATATTTTCTTAATAAAAATGATTTCTTCGTATGTATCATAAAATATATTTTATATTCTTCTCATAAAAAATGCTTCCCTTTGTATGTAGAAAAATTATCTGATATTTTCTAATAAAAGATATGACTTTCTTTGTGTGTATAAAACTATATTTGATATTTTCTTATTAAAAATGCTTACATTTGTATATATCAAAACAGATATAATATTTTCTCATAAAAATGCTTTCTTTTTGTTAATGTCTATAGTGTTATAGGCTTTAGGCCCAACTAGTTTACTTGTATAGCACACATTCTTGCACTACACTCTTACTTGTACTGCACTCGTATTTACTTGTACTACACTCATATGCCTCCTATATAAAGGCACTCATGTATATTCTTTTGGTGAGAAATACAATACAATCATGCAGTATTTCTAACATGGTATCAGAGCCATTGCTCTGACCTTTTTCTTAGCAGTCTTGTCTTTATTGGTGTTACTCCATTCTCAACATCGCTTCCGCCATTATAGCAGCTACAGCCTTTCGCTATTGAACCTCCGACGTCTCCGAACCGTCGTCCTTAGGTTTCGGACCTATAGCCACTGCTGTTGAGGAGTCCCACACCACAAAAACCACTGCTCTTCTCATCACCGACTCGAAAATTACTCCGATTAATTTTTTGCAGGTACCACTGAGATCGTCTTGCGCCAATCTACTCACTCGTGGAAGTCCCGCAGCCAACGGAGTTCACATGCGCCCGCACGAGTAATCTGAGTCGCAAGCCATCTTGTTATGGTTATGGTTTTCTGTCCTTACGGTGTATTAAGAACAATCTTTGTCTTCCTCAGTGTTTCTTCGCTGTGTTCATCTTCTTTGGTTTTCCACTGCTACTGTCAAAACTCTCCGGTATAGTCATGTCACCGTTAGAAGTCGCATCAACACTGCAAGACCATTGCTTTCCTCAAGCCACCGTCACAAAGCCAAACTTCATTCAAATGATGTTCTCAACCTTATCAAATCTCAAGATTTCATCAAGCTTCCATCTTGAATTTGAGGGGGGCTGTTAATGTCTATAGTGTTATAGGCTTTAGGCCCAACTAGTTTACTTGTATAGCACACATTCTTGCACTATAGTCTTACTTGTACTGCACTCATATTTACTTGTACTACACTCATATGCCTCATATATAAAGGCCCTCATGTATATTCTTTTGATGAGAAATACAATACAATCATTTAGTATTTCTAACTCTTTTGTATATATCAAAAGTCAAAACATATCTAATATTTTCTTAATAACAATGATTTCTTTAATATCAACAAAAACAGATCCATGAATGCTAAGTTAAAGCTTAATCCTAGATCTAAAAAACCTAACAATCAATGCTTGCAATTAAATTTCAATATTATCATGTAGTATGCTTTTCATCATGTCATGTTTGTTGATATGTGAATGGTGTAGACACTTGATTTTGCACCCATAATTTAATCTTGGAAGATATTCTTAGCATGACCATTCATACCCATAAATTATAGTTGCATTACATGCATTAATTTATTCATTGCATATTATAAAAATGATCTTGAGAGTCCAACGGTTTCGACCGTATGTCTGATTCCCAAATCGGACCGTCAGATTGAAAGATATCACAAGATCAATTTTTCACGGTCTGCATGCATTGTATACGGTGAAGCTGATCACGTGTGATTAATTAAAATTAATTTTGATTACTTAATGATTAAAATTAATTAAATGAATTTTTGTCATTGTTTAAGTATATTTCTTAAAGTGAGATTTGTTGCATGGGATTAAAACAAATAAGCTGATAATATTTAAAGACAGTAGATAATTTGGCTTTTGGGATAATTATATTCAAAATAATTATTTTAAAAGTCCTAATTATCACTTTGGAATGAGTTTTATCATGAAAATAACTCTTAAATTCATCCAAATAGAGTTTTAGAGTTAGAAAACACTTCAAAAACGTGCTAATCAAGTAGCAAATTTCAGATTCACGTTCTAAGGCACTTTTGGCAAAGTAGAACTCTAAATCCGGACTAGGCTATTTCTGGTAAATTTGTAGAGAATCGAATTTTCCTTCAGCTATCAAAATTTGAGCTTAATCCTAATTTTGAGTAAAACGATATGATTAAATTAATGACGCTTGTTTTTTTTAAGAATTTTCCCCATATGTTTTTTTGCTTATTTTTGAAGCCGATTGGACTTAATTTTTAATCAAACCTGGCATATTTTCTGAGCAACTAACACCTCTATAAACAAGGAGGCCTCCCAACATTCAGGGACCCTTTTTTGACCCCTTTCAGACCCCTTTTCTTGCCTTTTTTTTGGCTCTTCTTTTCCAACTTCTCTGCCCTCCTTACATTAAAGACGTTCTAGATTTTTTTTCTTTAAGAACTTATTTTTTTTGTAAGTAAAGTATTTTAGACCTCAAAGAAGTGAAAACTTCTTTGATTTCTAAAATATTCTTTTATTTGAAGAGTACGCTCATGCAAGAGGTATTTAGTACATTCTTCTGTATGTTTTTCCTTTCCATTTAGTATGTTGTGGTTGTTTGTTGCATGAATGCGGTTAACATATTTGATTTTATTATGCCTTATTTTTAATTCATGTTTGCCATGCTTAGATACTTTGTTGGAATTTTCTTTGACATGTTCCTTAATTGATTGTTTGTTTTAATTTTTTCTTTGATTTCAAAATCTACTAATAACCATCAAAACCTTTTCTTTTTTTTTTGGTCATAAAAACATATTTATATTTTCATTAAATACAAATTTGAATTTTTTTGTTGTCACAAAACAGATCGTATACCCAGAATTTATAGTTGCATTACATGCATTAATTCATTCATTGCATATCATAAAAATGATCTTGAGATTCTAACGGTTTCGACGGTATGCTTGATTCCTAAATCGGACCGTTAGATTGAAAGATATCATGAGATCAACTTTTCACGGTCTGCATGCATTGTATAGGGTGAAGTCGATCACGTGTGATTAATTGAAGTTAATTTTGATTGGTTAATGATTAAAATTAATTAAATGAATTTTTGTGATTGGTTAAGTATTTCTTAATGTGAGATTTGTTACATGAGATTAAAATAAATACGCTGATAATATTTAAATACTGTAGATAATTAGGCTTTTGGATAATTATATTCAAAATAATTATTTTAGGAGTCCTAATTATCACTTTAGAATGAGTTTTATCAAGAAAATAACTCTTAAATTTGTTCAAATACAGTTTTAGAGTTAGAAAACACTTCAAAAACGTGCTAATCAGGTAGCAGATTTCAGATTCACATTCCAAGGCACTTTTGGCATAGTAAAACTCAAAAACCGGACTAGGCTATTTCTGGCAAACTTGTAGAGAATCGAATTTTCCTTTAGCTATCAAAATTCCAGCTTAATCCAAGTTTTTAGTAAAAAGATATGATCAAAATACTAAAGCTTGGTCTAATCTAAAAAATCAGCTTACTCTTATCCAAATCTCCTTTTTTTTTTTTTTTCTAGGATTTTCCCCATACGTTTTTTTGCTTATTTTTTAAAACTAACTGGACTTAATTTTCAAGTAAACCTAGCTTATTTTCTAAGCCACTAACACCTCTACAAATAGGGGAGGCCACCCAACATTCATGAACCCCTTTTTTGTTTTACCCCTTTCAGACCCATTTTCTGGCCTTTTTTCTAGATCTTCTTTTCCGACTTCTTTGCTCCCCTTACATTAAATACGTTCTGGAGGCTTTTGCTTTAAGAACTTCTTTTTTGTAAGTAAGATATTTTAGACCTCAAAGAAGTGAAAACTTCTTTGATTTCTAAAATATTCTTTTACTTGAAGAGCATGCTCATGCAAGACGTTTTTAATATATTCTTCTGTTTGTTTTTCCTTTCCATTTAGTATGTTGCGGTTGTTTGTTGCATGAATGCGGTTAACATGTTTGATTTTATTATGCCTTATTCTTACTTCATGTTTGCCATGCTAAGATACTTTGTTGGAATTTTCTTTGACATGTTCTTTAATTGATTGTTTGTTTTAATTTTTTCTTTGATTTCAAAATCTGCTAATAACCATCAAAACCTTTTTTTTTTTTTTTGTCATAAAAGCAGATCTGTATTCTCATTAAATACAGATCTAAATTTTTTTCTGGTCACAAAACAGATCTGTATTTTCATTAAACACAAATCTAAATTTTTTTTGGGTCACAAAACATATATGTATTTTTATTAAATACAGATTTGAATTTTTTTTGCCACAAAACTGGTCTGTATTTTCATTAAATATAGATCTAAATTTGTTTTTGGTCTCAAAACTGATCTGTATTTTCATTAAATACAGATCTGAATTTTTTTTCAACCACAAAACAGATCTTTATTTTCATTAAATATAGATCTGAAAACTTTCTGAAAAAGTTTTCTTTTTTATAAAATTGCAGATTTTGAAATTTCGAAGAAGGAATTAAAAGTTAGGTTGAATTTTTTTTAATATGTGATGCATGTATTATAAGTTTATCTCATGAATATAAATCCTCTTTAAACTTACAAAAGAAAATTTGATTTTTTTTTTTTATAAACAAAATCTTTTTCTTTAACTCTTCAAAACGGATCTGATTTTTCTTAAAAAATTATTCTTTTTAACTTTTAAAAACAGATATGATTTTTTTGCAAATCAAGTCTCATTTTTTTTTTTTTTTACTTTTCAAAATAGATTTGATTTTTTTAACAAAGTCTTTCTTTTTACCCTTCACAAAAACAAATCTGATTTCTACAAGTCAAATCTCTTTTTTTTTTTTTTTTTTTTTTTTAATTTTCAAAACAGATCTGATTTTTCTTTTAAAAGAGAACATTATTCATATGACAAATTTGTTTAAATTAATTTTGTCAAGTTTTTGTCTTGTGTGTTATAACATATCATTCAACATCATACAAAAAGGGTATATAGTGGCCATTAGAGTATAAGAGACCAGACTCTGTCTGGATAAAATGGGTGCCTAACACCTTCCTATTTCGTAACCTAGCCCTCAAACTTAGGATTTTCGTTAGTAGATTAGTTTTTTGTCTTTAATTTTGGTAGATTGTAACTAGGACCAAAGCTTTGTATTTATTTATTTATTTTTTGCATAGATTTTAATTAGGACCAAAGCCTTGTAAGGTTATGCTACCAAAAATTGTACTTTTTTATATAATCAATTAGATTTGATGAATTTTGAACATGTAATTATATTTATTTTTTACTTATTTTTTATAAAAAAAAATAAGTGGCGACTTCACACCATTTCCCAAAAGAGAGGTGTCTTAAAGCACCTAAATCTCTTTTTTGAGAGCAACCTGAAGTTCGCCACTGTGAGAGATCGTGAACTTCAAAGTGCTCTCAAAAAAGAGATTTGAGACCTTTAAGGCACCTCTCTTTTATGTAGTGGTGTGAAGTTGCAATTTATTTATTTTTTATACAAAAAAAAAAGAAAAAAAAATAAGTATAATTACATGTTCAAAATACATCAAATGTCATTGATTGAATAAAAAAGTTACCATTTTTGGTAGGAAAAAAAAAAATACAAAACTTTGGTCCTAGTTACAATGTACCAAAATTAAAGGCAAAACACTAATCTGCTAACCAAAAGCCTAAGTTCGGGGGGCTAGGTTACGGAATGAGAAGGTGTTAGGCATCCATTCCGACAAGACAGAGTTTGGTCTCCTAGACTTTAATGACCACTATATACCCTTTTTGTCCCTTTTTGTATGAAGTTGAATGATATGTTATTACACACAAGACAAACACTTGAAAAAATTAATTTAAACAAATTTACCTTATGAATAATGTCCTCTTTTTAAAGAAAAACAAGATCTATTTTGAAATTTTTTTTTTTTTTTTTAAAATGAGATTCAATTTGTAGAAATTAGGTTTGTTTTTGTAAAGGGTAAAAAGAAACATTTTGTTAAAAAAAAAAATCAGATCTGTTTTGAAAAGTTAAAAATAAAAAAATGAGAATTGATTTGCAAAAAAATAAGATTTGTTTTTAAAAGTTAAAAAGAATGATTTTGTTAAGAAAAATCAGATCCATTTTGAAGAGTTAAAGAAAAGGATTTGATTTGTAAAAGAAAAAAATCAGATATGCTTTTGGAGGTTAAAAAAGAGATTTTTAAAAGAGAATTTATATTCATGAGACAAACTTATTATACATGCATCACATATTAATAAAAAACTTCAACCTAACTCTTAATTCCTTCTTTGAAATTTCAATATCTGCAATTTTATAAAAAAGAAAACTTTTTTAGAAAGTTTTCAGATATGTATTTTATAAAAATATAGATTTGTTTTGTGGTTGAAAATAATTCAGATTTGTATTTAATAAAAATACATACTAGTTTTGTGACAAAAAAAAAATCATATCTATATTTAATGAAAACATAGGTTTGTTTTGTGACCCCAAAAAAATTCAAATCTATATTTAATGAAAATACAAATTTGTTTTATGACCAAAAAAATTTCAAGTTTGTATTTAAAGAAAATACAGATCTGTTTTTATGACAAAAAAAGTTTTTGATGGTTGTTAGCAGATTTTGAAATCAAAGAAAAAATCAAAACAAACAATCAATTAAAGAACATGTCAAAGAAAATTCCAACAAAATATCTAAGCATGAACTTCGAATAAGGCATAATAAAATCAAACATGTTAACCACATTCATGCAACAAACAACCACAACATACTAAATGGAAGGAAAAAACAGACAGAACAATATACTAAATACCTCTTGAATGAGCATGCTCTTCGAATAAAAGACTATTTTAGAAATCAAGGAAGTTTTCACTTCTTTGAGGTCTAAAATATTTTACTTACAAAAAAATAAGTTCATAACGTCTTTCATGTAAGGGGAACAGAGAAGTCAAAAAAGAAGAGCAAAAAAAAAGGCTAGAAAAGGGGTAAAAAAAAAAAAGGTCCCTGAATGTTGGGAGGCCTCCTCTATTTATAGAGGTGTTAGTTATAAGTTAGGTTTGCTTAAAAATTAAGTCCAATCAGCTTAAAAAATAAGCAAAAAACGTATGGGAAAATCCTAAAAAAAAAAAAAAGATTTGGATAAGAATAAGCTGATTTTTTAGATCAGAAAAAGTTTTAGCATTTTGATCATATCTTTTTACTACAAATTCGGATTAAGTTGAAAGTTTGATAGATGAAGGGAAATTCGATTCTCTACAACTTTACCAAAAATAGCCTAATTCGAATTTTGAGTTCTACTATGCCAAAAGTGTCTTGGAACGTGAATCTGAAAGCTGCTACTTGATTAGCACGTTTTTTAAATGTTTTCCAAGTCTAAAACTGTATTTGGACGAATTTAAGAGTTATTTTCATGATAAACCTCATTCCAAAGTGATAATTAGGACTTTTAAAATAATTATTTTGAATATAATTATCCCAAAAGCCTAATTATCTTTAGTTTTTAAATACTATTAGCTTATTTGTTTTAATCGCATGTAACAAATCTCACATTTTAACTCAAAAAAAAAAATCTCACTTTAAGAAAAATACTTAACCAATCACAAAAATTCATTTAATTAATTTTAATTATTAACCAATCAAAATTAATTTCAATTAATTACATGTGATTGGCTTTACCCTATACAATGCATGCAGACTGTTTCAATCTGACGGTTCGATTTAGGAATCGGATATACTGTCGAAACTATTAGAATCTCAAGATCATTTTTATAATATGCAATAACTGAATTAATGAATGTAATGCAACTATAAATTTTGGGTATATGAATGGTCGTTCTAACCATCTTCCAAGATTAAATTATGGGTGCAAAATTGAGTATCTACAAATGATAATCTAAAGTCTAAAAGGTTGGTTTTGTCGAGCAAAGTGGATGCCTAATACCTTCACATTTTGTAATTTAGTCCCCGAACTTAGATCTTGGGTTCTTAACCAGTGTTTTATTCAGTGCTTTTACTTTATTTAGATTGTAATAAGGACAAATTTGTCTTGTACTTTTTTAGATTGTAACTAGGATCCAAAACAATGTATTTGTTATCAAATACAATTTCTATTAAGATATTCAATGAAATCTAGATGCTTAATTTGTCTTTTAGGTTTTTTTTTTTTTTTTTTTAGTATCAATAAAAATAAGTGGTGACTCCACACTTTTTCATAGTTCCATGAATTTTTTTGAAGAGAAGATCTCTCACACATGTATATCTCAACCCTTCATCTCCCATTTTAGGAATTCTTTTCCTAACGTAAATTGCATCAATTATTATTACAGCCCCCTAGTCTCTTCTTTTTCCTTTTTCTTTTTTTTTTTTTTTTTTTTTTTTTTTTTTTTTTTTTTGCAGAAGTACTAAATCCAGAAGGAACTGTCATTTCTTATTCTCATCTAACTTATATTCATTTGTTAATTCTTTACATGTGCCTTGATTTTTATTTATTTATGACATTGGTAAAGTAATTTCAATCTTAGTGAGTGCAAAGCGGATTTAATAATATTATCAAATCTTTCTATATATATATTGGTTATTGAAAATTTTTACTTGCTGGTTGTCTATGTTTTATTAATGATAAAATTCATAATTGTAGAATTGGTTGATGTAGATTTTTTAATATTTGATTGTCCTGTTAGATTAATATCATTTGTGGTTATGTTTTTTATCATAAGCAAAATTCTATTGCGTACAGCTGAGTACACTCTCAAGACGTCCACAATTGCTTTCAAATTTCCTTTCTCTTCGAGTCAAAAAAAAAAAAAAAAAGATTCCTTTGTCTCTTCAGTGGATTAGTTTGTTAATTGGAAGCTACTTAAATTATTTAAAGAGGTAAAAGAAATTTATTTTTATAGGAAGAGTAGACCATTCCAATAAACATTGAGTTTGAAATAGGGAAGAAATATGATATATTGTAGAATTTTATTCTTTTTTTTTTTTTTTTGTAATATACAATTTTTACCCTTACCGTTTCATTCTTTTTTTTTTTTTGTTAGAATACTAACTATTTTTAACACATACATGGAGACTGGGAACAAGATCTTAAAGAAACTAACAGTGGTGTATATCTAAAAGAGCCTAACCGTTACCGTTTCATTCTATACAATAAAAAAAAATTATTATTAAAAAAAAGCCCAAAAATTCAGGAAATGAGAGAAAAGTAAATGGGCTAAGTAAAACTGCTCAAAATTCACACACATAAGATTGGAAGTGCGTGTGTGATATAAATTAGGCTCTTGTTCCATATCTAAAGATGTCATTGGGTGGGTTTCAGTTATCTCAACTGGTAAAATCTTTGATGATTGAATAAGAGATTTATGGTTCAATTACCGCCTACAAAAAAAACTAATTGATGTCTTGGTTTGATGATAAGAGCTATCATTAAGAGCAAGCGCTATAAGTTGAAACTCTAAAAAAAAAAAAATGTTACTATAAGTTCATATTAGTTTATAAACACAAATAGGATTACACTCCTAACTAATGTGGGATTCACAACAAAGACCAAGTGTTTGAAACTCACTCACATTAATAATGGGACAAGTGACATTAATTTTAATTCTGTTTGATTGACATGAGTCTTTAAAAATTATTATTATTATTTAAAAAAAAAATACTACATGTCTTATATTTGAATTGAAATTAGATGAAATCGATGGATTTGGGTATCTTTCCCATAATCATTTCTGGTTAAAATGACAACGAAGTCAGACGAGAAAATATTTGGGTGCATGAGATATAAAATGACAAATCTTGTTTTTTGTGCAGTAATTTGTTAATGTTCATCAAAATTTGTGTATAAACAATTAATGAAATCTAATTTACTATTTGATATGTTTATCTATGCTTGTTTAGTGCTTATGTTATATATTTTGCTTGTTGCCCAACAAAAAAAAGGTATATATTTTTCTCCGAATAGATCTCAACACACACATATATATAAAAGGTATTCCTCACACACTTCTTATTATACATTAACCATATACATTATCCATTTCACATCCTAAATGTAAACATCAATAAAAAAAGATGTGGACATTGCTCATGAAATTATGGAAGTTGCGTGTACGGAGTTTACATCAACAAATGTGAAAGAACAATTACCACTGAAAAAAAAAGGAAGAAAGTTGTACTAGAATGAAAATTAGTATAAAATTTAGTCTATTATTAACGGATGTGTTCATTAATTCTTTTTCTATATATAACAATGGTTGTTACACAGTACTAGCAATCTAAGATTTACAATGCTAATATAATGTAAATTAAGAATTTTCCATAAATATATTGGGTGTTTGTGTATATATTTGTTTGCATGCGTGTCTTGTCAACTTTAACATACACGTTAAACTGTTGTATAAATTATCTCATTCCTAGTATTTTCCTGATAATGCCAAATTATACAAAATGGGAAATCAAAATGACAAAATCACGTCCTTTCCAAAATGTTGAATAAGGAACCTTCTAAGAAATCATACTTGGGCCAAAGGTATATGTTTGGATTCTTTTGCAATTTTGTTACTATACTAACAAGGTAAATGCAGCATAGAGAAACCTTGATTTTTGTGCAGTAATTTGTTAATGTTCATCAAAATTTGTCTATAAACAATGAAATCTAATTTACTAGTTGATATGTAATCTATGCTTGTTTAGTGCTTACGTTATATATTTTGCTTGTTGCCCAACAAAAAAAAAAAAGGTATATTTTTCTCAAAAAAAAAAAAAAAATGGTATATATTTTGCTCGGAATAGGTCTCAAGTAACACACACATATATATAAAATGTATTCCTCACACATTTCTTATTATACATTAACCGTATACATTACCCATTTCACATCCTAAATGTAAACATCAATAAAAAAAATGTGGAAATTGCTCAGAAATTATGGAAGTTGCGTGTACGGAGTTTACATCAACAAATGTGAGAGCACAATTGCCACTGAAATAAAGGAAGAGAGTTGTACTAGATTGACAATTAGTATAAAATTTAGTCTATTATTAATGGATGTGTTCATTAATTCTTTTTCTATATATAACAATGGTTGTTACACAGCACTAGCAATCTAAGATTTACAATGCTAATACAATGTAAATTAAGAATTTTCCATAAGTATATTGGGTGTTTGCGTATATATTTGTCTGTGTGCGTGTCTTGTCAACTTTAACATACACGTTACCACTGCACATTCTTAGTGCGATGATCACTCTACAAGTATAAGTGCTTGTAGAGTGTGGGGGGCAAGAACCAGTGTTTAAGTCTCTAGGAGGGAGCTTTACACACATATAAATTTAGATTAGGTTAGAGTAGAATTCTATCTTGTAAAAAAAAAAAAACTTTAACATACACATTAAACTGTCATGTGAATTATCTCATTCCTAGTATTTACCTGATAATGCCAAATTATACAAAATGGGAAATTAAAATGACAAAATCACGTCCTTTCCAAAATTTTGAGTAAGGAACCTTCTAAGAAATCATACTTGGGCCAGAGGTATATGGTTGGATTCTTTTGCAATTTTGTCACTATACTAACAAGGTAAATGCAGCATAGAGAAATGCAGAACAGCTCATGCATTCCTAGGTAATGCTACAACCAAATTTGATTTTGATACACCCCCTCACAGAAGTTCTCCTGAAACAAACACCTTCAGCTTAACCCACTCTTCTCTTTCTCTACTTGTTTACCATCATTGTCATTCCCCTAAGGTCTTGAAAGCTTGGAGAAGTAGCAATGTGTAAAAAAGAAAATTTCTTAGTCTCAAAGAGGTGGCGGATGGCTTTCACTGTCATTTACTTCAGAAGGGTTCTTATTTCCTTGTCCAAGAAAATTCTAGCGAAGAATGGCCCTCCCTTGCCCACACTCTCTCACATTACCATGGACGTTCAGCCCGTTGATAACAGTTCCTCACATGACAAATCTGTTTGCTTTCTCGAAGTTGATACCGAAAAGCTCAATGACATGGTGAGGAACAAGAACTTTGAGGCCTTCATTCGGTTTGGAGGAGTAAAAGCACTGGCTGTGGTTGTTGGAACCGACATAAAGAACGGAATAAGTGGTAGTGAGGCTGATCTTTCTCATAGAAAGAATGTTTTTGGTGCCAATAAGTACCAAAAGCCACCTGCTAAAGGCTTTATCAGTTATGTCTTTGAAGCGAGCAAGGACACTACTATTATTGTACTTCTGGCATGTGCTATACTATCTCTGGCCTTTGGTATCAAACAACATGGTTGCAAAGATGGGTGGTATGATGGTGGAAGTATTCTTGTTGCTGTCATTCTGGTTGTGGCTGTTTCTGCTGTTACCAACTTCAAGCAATCCAGGCAGTTCGAAAAACTCTCTGCAAAGGGTAGCGAAATCAAGGTGGAAGTAGTGAGGGATGGGCGGCGCCAACTAATATCAATATTTGAAGTTGTGGTTGGTGATATTGTACATTTGAGGACTGGTGATCAAGTACCAGCAGATGGTTTGTTCTTAGAAGGGCACTCCTTGAAAGTGGATGAATCTAGCATGACCGGAGAAAGTGACCACGTAGAAATTGATGAAAGGAATCCATTTTTGTTATCAGGCACAAAGGTGATGGACGGATTTGGTTTCATGCTTGTCACTTCTGTCGGTATGAACACCATGTGGGGTGAGATGATGAGTTTAATTATATGTGACATGGATGAGCAGACCCCATTGCAAGCACGGCTCAGCAAGCTGACTTCCTTTATTGGGAAAGCTGGATTAGCAGTGGCTGTAGTTGTTCTTGTTGTTCTCCTTATTCGTTACTTCACAGGGAACACCAAAGATGACTTGGGAAACAAGGAATTTAAGGGAAGCAGGATAAAGTTTGGTGACATGATGAATTCAATTGTGGGTATTGTTGCTGCAGCAGTCACAATTTTCGTGGTGGCAATTCCGGAAGGTCTGCCCCTGGCTGTTACTCTGACTTTGGCTTATTCTATGAATTGTATGATGGCAGACCATGCCTTGGTTCGGAAACTTTCTGCTTGTGAGACAATGGGCTCAGCCACAACAATTTGCACAGACAAAACTGGTACCCTTACTTTAAATGAGATGAAGGTAACACAATTCTGGCTTGGTAGAGAAATAATGAATGAAGGTACTTCCTCAGAAATAGCACTAAATGTTCTTGATATATTTCAACAAGCAGTTGGTTTAAACACGACAGGTACTATTTGCAAATCAGATTCTGCAACATTTGTAGAGATTTCTGGGAGCCCTACTGAGAAAGCGATACTTTCTTGGGCTACCTTTTATTTGGGTATGAATATTGATGAAATCAAACAGACTTCTGAGATAATCCATTTCGAGGCCTTCAATTCAGTGAAAAAGAGAAGTGGGGTTTTGGTGAAGAGGAGGAAGAGAGATAAGGCTGCGTGCTCCCATTGGAAGGGAGCGGCTGAAATGATACTCGCCATGTGTTCAAATTATTATGACAAGCTAGGGATGTTGAAAGCCATGGATGAGGAAGAAAGACTGCAGTTTGGGACTATTATAAAGAATATGGCTGAAAAAAGCCTACGATGCATTGCATTTGCCTACAAAGAAGTTGCAGAAGAAAGTGGACAGATTCTTGAGAAGCTCGAAGAAACTGGATTAACATTATTAGGCATAATTGGTTTGAAAGACCCATGTCGGCCAGGAGTTCAGACAGCTGTAGAATCTTGCAAAGCTGCCGGAGTAAACATCAAAATGATCACAGGTGACAATGTGCACACAGCAAGAGCTATAGCTTTTGAGTGTGGGATTCTCAGTCCTGACGAGGAATTGGACAATGAAGCTGTAGTAGAAGGGGAAAATTTCAGAAATTACTCACTTGAAGAGAGAATTGAAAAGATTGATAAAATCAATGTAATGGCAAGATCATCCCCATTTGACAAGCTTTTGATGGTACAGACCTTAAAGAAGAAAGGCCACATTGTAGCAGTCACAGGTGATGGCACAAATGATGCACCTGCTCTGAGAGAAGCAAATATTGGGCTGTCCATGGGGATCCAAGGCACTGAAGTGGCAAAGGAGAGCTCAGATATTGTCATTTTGGATGATAACTTCACTAGTGTGGTGACAGTTTTGAGGTGGGGAAGGTGTGTATATTACAACATTCAAAAGTTCATTCAGTTTCAGCTCACTATCAATGTTGCTGCCCTTGTCATCAACTTTGTTGCAGCTGTTTCTTCTGGTAAAGTCCCACTGACTACAGTCCAGTTATTATGGGTGAACCTAATAATGGATACAATGGGAGCTTTAGCCTTGGCCACTGAAAAACCCACCAATGACGTCATAGCAAAGCCACCTGTGGGTCAATCTGAGCCATTTATAACCAGAGTCATGTGGAGGAACCTCCTTTCTCAGGCTTTGTATCAGGTAATAGTCTTGTTGGTTATACAATTTAAGGGAAGATACATCTTTGGTGTGGATGAGAAAGTGAAGAAAACACTGATTTTCAATACTTTTGTCTTCTGTCAAGTATTCAATGAATTTAATGCTAGGGAACTAGAAAAGAAGAACATATTTAAGGGGCTATTCAAGAACAAGTTGTTTTTAATGATCATTGGGTGTACCATAGTTATTCAACTAGTGATGGTGGAGTTTCTAAAGAAGTTTGCTAGCACTGAGAGGTTGGATTGGGGGCAATGGTGCGCCTGCATTGGAATTGCAGCTTTGTCTTGGCCGATTGGTTGGCTCTTCAAGTGCATTCCTGTTTCTGGCAAGCTGTTGGCTAAGCAAAGATGATATACTCCCTGAAAGACAAGCAAATATATATATATATATATATATATAGAGAGAGAGAGAGAGAGAGAGAGAGAGAGAGAGAGAGAGATATGTAGCAGTGCAATAAAAAAAGTATTTAGTTTTGGCCAATAATTCCAAATATCACTAGTAGTGTGAGTTTGACTCTAGCTTAAAAAGCCAGCTTGTTTTACTATTCAGTTTATTTTTTGTACTATTCATGGGTCTCATTGCACTTTTTTGTATTATTCATGGGTCACACTATACTATTTCAATTAACTTTTACCTCTATCTACAGTACTTTCAGCAAAAAAATTTTAGTTCCAGTAATAAGCAAATCCCAAACAGACTTATAATGTAAGTATTTTTATTTTAGACAAAGTGAAAATGAAATATCTAAGTGATGTAAAACAGACGGTACAAGCCTTTCAGAAGCAATAAGAGTGCCGAAAATCACAGCACAAGATTAAGCGGTGCTAGTAGAACCTATCGAGGAGACAATTTCAAAATTGCATGAAATTTGGACCACTGAAGGGAAACGGTCTTCTAATCAAGACTTGTGACTATGTCACGAGGTTCACACTAATCTTATTGATTCTTTCGTTAAGGCCCCAATATAGTTATTTTTTGCCATTTTTAATAATATATTTTTTCCTTAATTACTTTTAAGTTTAAAAGTTAATATAAGATCTTGTCTGTTTTGAAACGTCTCTTAAGATTAGAGATAGTAGTTTCAATTTCCAAGGTATCTTAATTTTACCACCTAATTACATGATTAGTGTGAATTAGGGCTTTCTGGGCCCTTTCTTAGCCGCCTTAGGTTTTCTTTTTTACACTTTAAATGTAGTGTTGTCCACGGGTTGGGCCGAGTCGGTTTTCGACCTAGCCCAGACCCTACCCACTGGCATCTGGTGGAAGGTAGAGGGACCTGAAACCGACCACCGGCGTTAATTGGTCGAGTCAGTTTCTGGTTCAGGTAGTGTTCAGTCGGTTCAGGAAGTTGCCGGATTCTACAAACGTCGCCAAAATCTTCAAAAGAGTTGCCAGAATCTGCAAAAACTCAATGCATTTGCATTGAAGATCGTCGAAATAAGCTTGGATCTCCTCGAATCTCGTTGGATCTCACCAAGTATGGCGGAGATCTCACCAAAAGCAGCTTGGATCTCCTCAAATCTAGCCGGAAATAAGCTTGGATCTTCTCGAATCTCGTTGAATCTCCTCAAATCTGAGCTTGATCTTGTTGGAGTTGCTGGATTTGTATATTACAACAATCGGGTCGGGTGGCTCAAGTTTTTGGGGAGGAAAACCGCCAACTGACCCGAAAGGATCAAGTTCTATGGGTGGCGACCCACCGGCGATTGTCGGGTTGATCAGTTCGGGTGGGTCCGTCAAGTTGAGCGAGTCATCGGGTTGTGTGGAAACCCTTATTTAAATGCATTGTAACTTCCAAAGCAATTCAATTTTCGGATAAATAAAAATTTAGACTTTTGTTTATAGTTTCTCTTTGGCTTATGCCAGCCTTGCAATATCTCCCTTGTTTTTTTTTTTTTTCCCCAAAGAGGAAATCTCCCTTAACTATAACATTGCGGCAAGGATATTAATATTGATTTAGTGAGGGCTTGGATACAAAATTTTAAAAAAATAAAAATAATTTTTTTTTTTGGTTAAAGTGACAAAATAGTGATGGAATGGACAAATTGCTTATTGGGTAAATCCTGAGCTTTGGGTCCACGTCAGTCACTACCTAGACTTTTCAAAAATAATCAATTGGCTCCCTAAGTACAATTTTCACACTAACCAAAGATTGAAAGTTTTCCTGCATCTAGGACGGTAAATGAATCAAACCGGTCATGAACAACTCAAGTTTGGCTCGATAAAAAGCTTGTTTACGTTTGTTTATTTATAAATAAGTCAAGCTTGATCCTTATTTTAAAGTTTGTTTAATAAACAAGCTGAGCTTAAGCAAAAAAATTTGTTCATGAACAAACTCGTGAGCTATTAGGCTTGATACACAACAATTTAAGCATAGATTCATTTATAAGTTTATATGTGTTAGCTAAATATGCTTATTATACATATTTTAATAATAACATGACCAACATGGAACCACTACTTAGATTACCTTAATTTTTTCCTTTCCTTTAAAAGGATCAAGAACCAATTTAGATTACAGTTACATTTAAAAATAAATAAATAATTAAGTAGGCCTAAGTAGGCCACACATAATCCTTCCCTATCAATCATCTAAAGTAAAGTTATGAAACGTGTTAGTATTTTCTCATTCATAATAATTACAATCAAGTATTTTTCTACTCCACCATTTAACGTGAATGTAAAAATTATATTTTGAACAAATACTGAAGCTGCAAACAAGGAATAATAAATGAATGAATTTAATTATATAAATTATTAATTTGAATAATAACTAATCATAAGTAAGACTAGATGCATGATAAAATGAGTATACTATTTTCCTTTTCTTTTTTCTTAATTTTAGAGATTTAAGCACTTAATAATGCAATTTTTTTTAGATCTCAAACTTAAAAACTTGACCAGAACTTCAGTTTGAGTTTAATATTAAGCTTGAGTTTGACTTGACTAATTAATCACGCCAAACCAAGCCAAACCAAGCTAAGTTTTTTGGCTTTTCCACGGGTCTAAGCTCAAACATTATTTTCAGGCTTGTTACAAGCTCAAACCAAGCTCAAACTTTTAATTTTTTCTGACGAACAAAGCTTGAACATGCACTACTTGACAAAGCTCGGCTCGTTCACAGCTCTACCTGCATCTTGAGTCTTCTTTTGATTCCTTCTCCATCTCTTGCTATTATCCATCTACTATTTACTACCTAGACACCCAGTCGTGCATATATAATTGCCACTATGAAACTGAATTGTGGCAATTAAACTGACCACAAATTAGTTTTGGGAAAAGGTTTGTGCTCGTGAAGCAAATTGAATATTTTAAATCTGGATAACGCATGACTTTATAAAATAACATAAGAATAATACTTCCAAAATATTATAATTATTTTCTTTTCAAATCGCTTTGAAATTGTAGAAGTTCTGGAAATAAACTTTCAAAACTATAAAATAAATAAATAAATAAAAAGAATGAGGAGGGGAAAAAAACATTCGATACTTAACAGGGTAACAAAAGAAGATTAGAGACACAATTAGACTAGCACGTACAGTTCTATCAAAAACAGAAAAAGATGGTTTCCTACTGTCAATTGATAGGAATAAGGATTTTATCACAAATACTGCAACATGATAAAGATCAATGTCTAAAAGATAACAAGCACCAGTCTACGCCATAACACATTTTGAGGATGTTCTGGAATGATATGATGACAATTTGAGATGCAACCATGTAAAAATAAGTTAACAATGGCAATGCTCTACTAATCTGCATCCATTTCTTCCAAGGCTGCTTTGGCCGCTGCCTTAGCTTCCTGTAGCAGCTCATCTGGTACCTGAAAACGGTTTGAAAAGGAAATAATTAATGTTGGTCTCCAAATTGATGTCCTAGGATAACTGACACCAAAAGAGGTCTCTGATAACTGGTTAGATTAGTAATGGGCAGAAAGGACCCTGATTACTGGTGAGATTAGTAATGGAGTCCAACACCAAAAAACCAAACGGACAGACTAATGATTTGCTAGATCCATAAATAGCTCCAAGGTAAATCAATATAACATAAATAGACACGGGGCAAGAAAGGGCCAGGAATTAATTAGAACTTAGAAGGTGATCCACATTGGAAGGATATATGGAGGACTGCCTTAATTTCCTAACAGGAAGGTGGCAAATCCTGCATTTTTTTAAAAGCACATTTTTTATTATACATGAAAGTCTAGCACGTTAAATATTATTACAAGATATGGCACATCCAACAACTTTATCTAAATAGCAGTCATGTTATTTATTTATTCATTTTCTGGCAAGTATTGCACTCAATTTACCAAAGGCAACAGCATTGTGAGGAATACCATAGTCACAAAAAGAGTGTCTAATTCAAAATTTTTCTTACAAGTATAATAATTCAGATAAAAGAGTCTAATTCAAATTAACCAAGTCTAATTCTGAAAATGTATTCTCCCTTACCTCTACAAATAATTCTAAATGAGAATATTTTTTTAATCCCTTCAGTTTCATTCTGGATTTTCATTCTCACATTTACTTTAAAACACTAGGTCTCTGTCTTGCTCACAAGCCACACCTAACACCCAACACGCAGGCTGCAGCCACCCACACTATCTATCCATTCAACAAGTGCCCCGTTGCCAAATTGGGTCTGGACATGAAATCAAGTGCAGTGAAGGGGAATTGGCAATTAGCTAGGGAATGTGGGAAGTTGATTGTGTTGAGATTAATGGGTGCATTGCGTTGATTTGCTGTTATTTTAATTTGCATGATTGGTATTTGTTGAATTATGATACCGTTCAAGATGTCTCAGGTTCTGAAGATAATTCCCAAGTTGTTGGTGAAGAGATTGTTGAGAACAGTGTCGGTGTTGTTAAGGCGGGACGGGAAAATTTAGTGTTGAATAGGACCATAGGTTTATGTTATCACATTTGCTTACGGGGAATATGGGCAGCATGATGATGGTGAGCCAGTTGTTCAAGCTTACGCGTCCATGGGGCCTCAATTGATTTGCCATTGTACACTTGATGCCAAGCATTTCTATGTAAAATTTGAGCTCATTTTTATCAACCATGGATCATTGTTGTGATTAACTCAATTAGACCATGTTAAGTTGATAACACAATGTCAACGGGAAGGTCAAAGTATGATGTCCTCCCCCAACTTAATGTAGAAAAAAAAATTATATATTTCTAAATAAGTTAAAATCAATATTCTTCACTAATAGTTTAAAAACAAAAAAGAAGGTTGTTAACACAATATCACTATATCAGAGATATTATGTGTGTAGCAGTTTAATAAACGTAAAATTTGCACAAATAACAGTTAATGGAAATTTTTTTATTATTATTTTCAAGTTACTGTTTGATGAAAAAAGCACTTCTCATACGTCATAAAATTCTCCTACACCAACTTTTGCAGATAAAATTTAACAATCTTATTATAAAAATTAAAAATTAATTAAAAAAAACCATAATGAGCCTTCTTTCCTTAGGGCTTAAATTCTTCTGCATCCAGGTGATTCCTTTTATATAATTCATAGATGAAATGTGACATCACAGTCAACTGGGTCTAGGCACCACGGAAAAAACATGTATTTGTCATTTGCAAAGTTATACAACAAATTATTTTATGTAAAATGCATTATTTTGACTTCACAACATATCAAAATGAATTCAGTTAAACTTTTTTTTTTTTTTTTTGGATAGGAAAATTCAATACAAACTTATTAATACTTATTCAATTTTAAAATTATACAAATCCTAACATTGCTATCTAAAACAAAATAACACAAACATAAGTAAAACAAATACCGTTTTATTTCTACCAATTAACATTCCAAAATATAAAACAAAATTACAAATTACTTATTGGATAACTCATTTGATAAATAATAAAAACATATAAGAAATTTACAATCTTGAAAATTAATTTTATAATCTATTATCAATTGTGGTTAGACATTATTTCAATTTGAGATATACATTAAAATTGGATTGCTTACTTATTTATACATGATTTCTTTTATGAAAGGCATATCATTGCTTAAGCAACACACATTTAGGAAATATTATAAATTTTGAAAAGCCGTTTATTTTGGACATAAATTGAAAAAAAACAAAAAAGTCTAAGCATTCATAATTTATGCTAATTTGATACTTTAGCTTCACTATTTTTATATTTGTAATTGTTTCTCACACATGTTTACAATTTTAAATCTATATTTTTAACTCTACTGTAACCATATTATCTTGGCATGTACTTTGCTATTTAATATCTAAAAATCTTTACTTATTACAGAATGCTCAACTTTTTATCTTTCAATTAATTTGCATATGTAAATGTATCAATTGTTTCCTTAAAACTCATAATAAACAATTAAACTACTATTGTCTTAATTTTACTTTTTTTTTTACCAAAAAAAAAAGTTTTAAAGGCCATGATTCGGGTTCGGGTCGAGGTTGCGGGTCTTCGGGTTGTGCAAGATAAAAAAAATCGGGTCGGAACCAAATGTAGGTCCAACCCGTTTTTGTTTCGGGTTAAAAAAATCGGGTTAATTCATTATGTCCACTTTTTCGGGTCGGGTCGGGTCAGAAAATTTTGACTCGTTTTGCCATGTCTATGAAATGTGTCATCAGTCAACTGAAATCTAGGCACCACAATGAAAAAACAGAGGATTTCAAAAGCAAATTTACACATCCATAACTTTTAACTACATATGATTTATTAGAATTAACTGCAGAAGCATGGCACACACAAGGCATGAGAAGAAAACTGGGTCTTTTATGGGTTTACGAAGGAAGACAATAAGACAAACACACGTAGAACTACAAGCAAGGTTGTCACAGTTAAAGCAGATTCTATAAAAAAAATTATTTAAAATAAATGTAACCCTTTTCGGCCCAATTAAATTATAGAGATACCTTCTGATGCTGACGGTTTGACTCGTCACAGACCCAACTCAATTCCAATTCGAAGTCCTTGTCCTTCGCCTCATCATGTACTCCATAAATGCTGCTTAGCATTAACATGAAATTGTCATGCAATATAACATTTGAACATTATATATTATTAAAATATGAAAGGCAATCATTAGCTTTAGCCAGCACATTCCTAGTAAACGTTCAGCAACCTTCCCCAACCCCAACCCCAACCCCAACCCCAACCCCCACCCAAACCCGAAAACAAAAACAGAAACAAAGCAAAAAACAATAACAATTTCATTAATTTGATATTTTATAAGCAGATATTTTTTTAACATATCTATTATTTCATAATATGACATCTCAAATGCAAGCTCAAATAATATGCCATATGGGTGTTCCATTAAATGTCAGAAATGCTCTGCATCCCACGAAATGCATAAGCAGGAAAAAACTATGCAGTCCCATAGAGTTTACACCCAGATAAAAAGTGAATTTGGGATAATAATGCAAGTAATAAAGTACCTATAAAGGCCATGACTTAACCGAGAATGGAGGTTCTTATTGTGCAAGATAAAATTTGAAGGCTTAGAACCAAATGTAGGTTCCACCCACGCATATTACATATGTGAATATGTTTTTAAATGTAAACTTAATTCATTATGTCCACTTGAATTTAGAACTGTAACAACCTTATAGCTCTTTTGATATTTCCATGGGAAAATAATTCTAGTAACAACGGTTATTTACAATAAAGGCTTTGATTTTCAAGATTTTTTTTTTTTGATAAGTAATAATGATTCATTGATAAAAAAGAGAGGAACATAACACTCAAGTATACAGGGAGTATACAGGGGGGAACAAATCAAAAACAAACATTACAAAAGTCAAGAAAATCCAAATTAATACTGGCACCCTCCTTTCATGCTCTAATATTTTGAGCCAGATAACTGTGGAATATGGTGTTTTCACTTCTCAAGGTTTTTTGGGTTATGCCCAAGGATGTGGTGGAGCTTCTAGCTAGCTGGAAGGGCCAGTTTAGTAAACATAGAAATGGGTTGATTTGGAACATGGTCCCCCACTGTTTTATGTGGAGTATTTGGAGGGAGAGGAATTTTCGGATCTTGAAGAAACCAAAAGATAGATTCAAGACTTGAAGACTTCTTTCTTCCAGACTTTGTTTGGGTGGACAAATGTGTCAGGTGTTCTCTATTTCACTTCTTTGTCTGATTTGATTCGATAGATTTAGTTTTTATTCTTCTTAAATTCTTAGCTTTGTTTGTTCCTTCTTTCCCTTAGTACACGTCCTGTGTGCTTTGGTTTTTCCTGTACTTGTTTTTCTATCAATAAAGTTTATAACTTATCAAAAATAATTTTTTGACCCTCTCCCTTCACTAGTATATAATCAGATCTTAGAAATATAATATAAAGATGCAATGGATTCAAATTCAACAAAAAACAACAATCCCATAACCACAAATTCCTCCTTTAACCAGCCCAATATTGATTGGCAAATATTACTGCTACATATTGACATTCTAAAGTTGCAGAACACAATTCACATAATAGTCTATAACAACACTCACATTTTGGCTACTTCAATAACCCCTTGGCGGCAAGTCAATTCTGAAAGCTTCAACTTTTCGATCTCTCTGTAGAAACATCATACAGCATCAACACTTGAATATGTCAACTTGATTACAAATTTCATCAAAATATTATGCATAGGAGATGAAATTTAAACAATGCAAAATAACAGAACGGATGCCCTCATCTAGATTTCTAAAAAAGATATAATACCCAAGCCAGCATCCACATATATAAAATTTTAGTAAAATTAGATGTTTGCCTTGAAGGACCAATACTGATATTGAACACAAGAAATGATACAATAACACAAACATCGTAATTCTTGAAAAACTGGGATACAATATGGCATTAACACATTAAATAATTAATTAATGGATCTTTTTAGTTACAGTTTAAGTTAACTTCACGTTTAAAATTTAAAAAAAAAAACATTTCAGCCTCACAGGCCAAAGAATAACAAGCCCACATCTAAGTCTTAATGAAATGAAAGCAACAAAGACCACCATCAAAGCAGGTAATATTATATTGAAAGCCACAGTGCCACACATCTCCCAAAGAACCATATGAGGTCACATTAATATTAACTGAATCTCAACCACCTTCAAACATGGCCCTATGCTAGACCCACAATATGGGTAGGAAGAATTTGGAGAGTTTGTCAGGGAAATGTTGTAAATGAACAATCTCTATAAACACCCCTTCAACTTCTTCCTCTACTATTAAGCCACCTCAAGACCCACTTCACCTGTTAGGGCCAAGCACCCTTTTCAGCTCATGCCTGAACAGCACAACCACCTCCCAGAGAGAAAGGTTCCCATTGGTGTGTTCTTTGTGTTTTCCTTTACCTTTTTCTTTAAAAAAAATAAGCCACTAAAGTTGTATCTTTCAGTTGGAGTGCAGTCCCCAATGGGCAAGCTCAAGGTATGACAAATCATTAGTTGAGCTATAGAGAGAAGAAATGGGGTTTCGGGGAGGGGGGGGACTCAGAGAGGTAAATTTGTAAAGTTAGCAGTGTGCATGCTAACGCCATTTAGATAATATTTTATCAAAGAAATTCTCATAGTATAATGACATCAATTAGTTGTGTTTAGAATTTGATGAAGATATAAATCAACTTACGTTTTAGCTGCCTGTCTTCCCTTGCCAATTGCGGCACCAAAGTACCTCTAGAACAAATGCCAAAATACACATGATTCAAAGAACTGCCATTTAACACTAACATAAACCAACTTTAACCAATAATGATGATGCAAAAGCAAGAGGATTGAATGCTGGTACACTTATTGTAATATGTGAAAAAAATTAACTCACATATGAGACACCAGATGGTTCAACCATGTACAGTTGTGGTCCATCTCTGTCATAGCCTCCAAGAATAACTCCACATCCAAAAGGTCTGCAACACAATTAGATATTCCCATTAGGAACAAAACAAGGAGAGAAAAAAATGCTCCCTCAGTCCCATTTGGTCCTGTTTAGAAAATCTTTGTAAGGAAACATTATTTGTCTTTCCAAAAAAAAAAAGGCACTAAGTTTCCAAAACTACCATCCTTAATTTAAATTCAAAAAAGACAATTAAACAAAGGGTATTGACTTTTCAGATAAAGCAAAGGGTGAGTTGGGAAAGTTATCAATATTTTGCTCATTGACTTTTCAAAGAGAGCCATATTTTAGAACATCCTAAAGTGGAATAGAGGACCAACAAAATATGGGGCAGAGGAAGTAATGAATAACAAGAATTGGTATTTTCTCATCAAACCTCAGCCACCAATAAAGCGTACACAGATGCACGTAACTAGCAACACGGTCAGCAAGTTCCTTGATAGGAATTGGTTCGCCATACGTACTGCACAAGATAGTCATAAGAAAATGAGATAAGACTCATTAACATGTAACAATGTAAAAGGCAGATTATCAGCAAAGGGAATTTTGGATTTAGGTGAAACCGCATTAGGCCAAATTGTAGGGACCAAGATCATAATAAATTTGTGTGCTTTTGATCACCGAATTGCAATTTGTAACCATGTTAACAGATGACATAATGCATATTAAAGCATGAATAAATTATATTTCCTTGTTTCTCAAATAACACATGCATCCCTTTCTCTTCAACATTAATTGTACTCCATTCTTTCCATCATAAAAAATAATTATTTGACTATGTAAAAGCACACAGATGCATGCATGATTCTAGGATGCACACACAATCACACACTACTTTGATAGATATTATTTAATGGTAATTTCATCAAACCTAATACAACAACCGGGTCAAACAGATGCTCCATATGGGCCATTTACTTTGACATGACCACGATTGCCGGTGTTAGATGACATATACAGTCTCCATTGTTTCATAATTTCCAAACGTTTGGAAAACTGTGTGTGTAGGAACAGAGAGAGAAAGGGGGGGGGGGGGGGGGGGGCTTTGATGTTTTATTCTAGTAATGGTGAAAATATATATATATATATATATATATATATATTTACAATATCCAAAGATCCAGCCGAATTATTTCACACATTTACATTGTATCCATTTGGCAAATCGATAAAGAATAATTAGTAAGAAAATAATGAAATGAAAGATATGGTGGAAAGAGAAATGTGACCATATTTAAACATTCTAGAGCACAAAGCAAACCTTTCATAATTACTAGCTTCAGACTTGGCCCGGGCAACAATTTGCCTTCCATCTGCGGCTAGTCCTGCCACTGCCTGCAATTGCAAAACATCAGCAAATCATCAAAACAATAAACAACCACAAGATGCTGGACAAGGGTAAGATTTCCGACTCATTAGACCATTTAACCACCACAAAATTATCTAAAAATAGAAGTAGTTGTTCCATCAATTAAGATATAAGCTATTTCAATTCCCATCTTGGAAACTGATTATATCACAAAGATTTCCAGTTCAAATAATGTCTTTGATTAAGCAGTGGTCTTAAGGATTGAGAGCTCTCATAAATTACAGAACACATAACAAGACCATCCTTTCGACTTTCTGCTTTCAGCTTCCAAAACATTCACTAGATCAAGGTGGGTGTTATTTTAATTATATTAGCAAATGAAGTAGGAAATAACAAACAAAAGGTAGGTGGCAACATACTTATCAAAGACAAATATCAGACTCAATGAATGGTCCTACATTTTATCTAATCATCATAAAGTATTGCCGGTATTTAGCAAAAGCTTTTAAAATCATATATTCAAACGAAGATGTTTATGATATACGTTCCTCCTTATTTTAGCATACATTGTTTGCTTATTAAGGACCCATTCTAAAGAAACCTACCAAAAGAAGGGTTTAAATTACTTAATAAAATCCTGCTAATCCTTTTCTTTGTTATTTGTAATTACACACAAACCCGGTGCTGGTTGAACCCAGAAAGTCACCCTCCTCCACCTCAATGTTATAAGAAGACGAGTAGCTATTTGAGCTAATGCTCATCAGTACTCTAACAATCCAGCTAATCGTCAAAGACCCAAAAAAGAAAAATCACTACCCCTTATTCTTAAAAGCTTATGCATTACATTGAGGCTTCAAACTTATCCAAACAAGCACCAAGCCCTTTAAGTTACACAACACAAGCACCCAGTGAGTTTAGAACCCAAAACCTCAACTATCTACCAGAAGAAGAAAGTACCCTTTTGACCTAAAACACATTGACATTACAACAATAAAACATGTCACATAAAAATCACATACCAAAACCTAACACCAAGTTAAACCAACAAATTACAAAGCAGTAATTAGATCCAAACCACCACACCCAAAAAGAGCAAAAAGAAAAAGGGATTGTACCATTCCGGAGTGGCGGTGAACAGAATGAATTCTTCTATTGGAACCAGGCAACATCATCTTCGATGCTATTAGCTTCTCCACACCCTAAAAATTCCTCACCACAAAATAATAAATATATAACATCAAAAAAATAATAATAACCCTAATGCTAAAAACCCAAGAGGGTAATAATATTTACCATGACAATCCCATCTTTGCATTTGATTCCAATAACAGTCCTGGAAAAAAAAATTCAAAATTTTTATAGACGAAAAGTAAATGGGTAATTGAAACCGATCTTGGAGTGAGAGAGAGAGAGAGAGTGGTGACCCGCTGTTGTCGACGGCTTTGGCAGCGTACTCGATCTGGAAGACACGACCATCTGGAGAGAAAGTGGTGACCGCAAGATCGTATCCTGTTCCTATGCTGCTCATATTCTTTGTCTTTGTCTTTCGATTCTTCTTGTTCTTGTTCCTGTTCTTCTTCTTCTGTACTACTATGTGTGTGTTTTTAAAAACAGTGCTAAAAGTAAAACACCAGGGGGAAGGGGCCTTTTGCTTTTTGTCTACCGATATTTCTTTCTTCTCAAGAAATATGGCAAATGTTTTTTTTTTTAACTTTTGCAATCTTTGGGCTTTATAGACTAGAAGGGGATGGAAGGTGGAATTCTTTTTCTTTTCTTTTTTTTTTTTCTTTAGGCCCAATAAGGAAATTTCATTGATACGAGCCGGCCCAGCTCAATACAATTTGAGAACTAAAGCAATTTATTCTTATATTTAAATATTATTTAAATAATATTTTTTATTAGCATTAATTATTATTATTATTATTTACAAAATAATAATAATTAATGTACTATATTATAAATTTTTTATTTAAATAAAATTATTTTTATTTTTTAATATGATTAATTCACTTAAGCGATCCTATGAATACTATAAATTGTACTTCAACTTTACAAATTAATGTGTCACCAATTAAATTATTAAAAAAAATAATTTAGTCATTTATTTATTATATTATTTAAGTGGAGCCATTCATATTCTTACTACTTTTTTTTTTTAAGAAGAAGTCTATATCTCTATTAAGAAAATTAGTTGTAATCGGTTACCAATATAGCATTAAGATACAGAAGAACATCCTCAATCCACACTAAATAATTACTAACATGTCTAGTCATATGATAAGCGACAGAATTACCCAGTCTTTTACTCTCTGAAAAACTACAAACATCAATAGAGGTAGCAACGTATTTCGCCTCTTCAATCAAATGCCCATAGGTAGCAAGGGAAATATCTTTACTCTTCAAAGAGTTGGGATAACTTTTGTCGTCCCAAAAGTGTAGGCGGTCTTGGTTTCAAAAAAGCCGAGTGTGTAAACTCAGCCCTTCTAGCTAAGCTAGCCTGGATGGTATGTTCAGGCAAGAGGAGCATTTGTATGGATCTATTTCATGCAGAGTAGAAAGTTAGCAATGATTGGCTCCGAGCAAACCCACCCAAAACAACTTGGCCCACATGGAGAGCAATTAAACGTGCTAAAAAGCTTTTCGAAAGAGGAGCATGCTATCAGCTTAGTGATGGTAGGTCAATTGATGTTTGGACAGATCTGTGGGTCCCATGGCTAGAGGGCTTTAAGCCTCAACCCAGAGTGAGTACATTCACTCAACACCTTCTAAAGGCTTTCCAGCTGATTGATGAACACTCTAAATCCTGGAACTCCAATATGATCGCTGACTTGTTCTCTGCCGATTCAGCTAGAGCTATCTTATCTATTCCAATCCCTTATAATTCCAGGCAAGACAAGCTCATTTAGGTGCTAGACTCTAAGGGTATGCTTTCAATCAAATCTGTTCATTATTTTTCCTTCAAATCCTTTATCAATAACAACCTGCATAACAACCTTTGGAAGAAGCTTTGGAAAGCAAGGTTACCTAAGAGACTAAAATTGTTGTTGTGGAGGATTAGAGTAGACGCCCTTCCTATGAAGGTCAACCTAAACCGAAGGCTTGACCATTTTGATCCTACATGCATCATCTGTAACTCTGGAGATGAATCTTGTGTATACCTCTTCTTTGAATTTCCTCCTTTGTATCCAATGAAGACATTGTTAAGCTCATCATATCTCCCCCAAGCTCTCCACTCCCAATTCAAGATCAATGGACTATTTCGCTTAAAATGGCACTGATTATTGATGAAATATGGAGGACAAGAAACCTGACCCAATTTCAGGATATTAGAGCTGACATTCACAAGTCGAAGCAGAATGTGTTTTCAAGATTCGTAGAGCTCTCCAAAACCTTCTCTGTTATGAATACTACCCATTTTGTGCAACCCATTTTTGCGTGGACCCCTCCCCACTTTGGCTTGGTCAAATTCAACGTGGACACGGCGCTAAACAACTCCAGATCAGCTTTGGCTATAGTTGCTAGGAACCACTTGGGAAAAGATCTATTTATTTGGGGATCTAGATAACATCTTTGTGCACCATCTCAGGCAGAAGCAGTTGCACTCTATGGGCTGTCCACCTAGCGATTCAAGAACATTGGAAGTCCGTCATTATTGAAGGGGATGCCCAACTGTGCTTCAATGCTCTATCATCACCAAATCACATTCCTGCTTAGAACATAAGCACTTCCGTTAGCAACATAAGTAGTTTACTTTCTTGTTTTGTTTCTTGCAAGTTTAGATGGATTAGGAGAAACTGCAATTCAGCAGCACATTCAATTGCTAGATTTGCACTCAGCTCCCTCCAACCATTTTGTTTTAATAAAAGTAATCTTCCCCGATCTCTTGAGTTAGTTTGTAAGGGAGATTGCTCATCATGTTCTTAGTTTTGATTAATGACATCAAAGTTTAGCACTAAAAAAAGAGAGTTGATAATAAGTTCTGAGTCTCCCTCTAATACAATAGAATGAAGACCAATGTCCTTGGGAAAATTAATTAAGGGCTTTTACAGCAGCAATAGCTTCCGCTATAGCAACCGAATTTGCAAGTGGAACACTATAAGACATGGAGGCAAGAACTTGTCCCATGTCATCTCAAATTACCACCTCTATTCCTACTTTCTTAACATTTTGAAGACAGCTCTATCAAAATTCACCTTAAAGAGAAGTTGCGTCGGGGGCTCCCAATAGGCCTTTGGTGGATTACGGCCTACCAAATCAAGAGGTTTAGATGGAATGGCCCAGAGGAAAGCAGCATTGGTAGCCAAGGCATCTGAGAGGACTTAACTGATTGGGAATTGTCTTTTGCTGGTCCTGAGTAAGCTCTTGCGATGCCAAATGGTCCAAACAATCTGTGCGAAGAGCTCATTGTTCTTGCCTTCCTTAATTAGAAACTGCACCAATTCTTGAAACTTGAGGAAATGGAGTTTTGATCAGAGTCCCAAACAAGAGAAAGACTCAAGCATTGCCAAAAGGCATGAAAAACATCGTCTGGGGCTCGATGACATAGGTTATGGCATCACCAATTCCCACCCTCCATCTTAGACTTTTACGCAACATATCCCTCCTCTTTAAAACACTCTTCCAAGCATATGAACTAGTCGCCAATACTGGGGCTTCCATGATTGTGCAATTGGGAAAAAAATTTAGACTTAAAGACCTGATAAATTAATGAATCTATGTTATGGAGGAGTCTCCATGCTTGTTTAGCTAATAAGGAATTGTTAAAAAAAAACTCAGATCTTTGAAACCATACCACCTTTAAATTTGGGCTTGCACAAAAATTCCAATCTAATCCAATGCACTTTCCTACGATCGCCATGCTGGCCCCACCAAAATCTTCTTATCAAACTCTTAATTTCATTGCACAAACTCAAGGGAAGTTTGAAACGTCTCATAGTACAGGTGGGAATAGCTTGGACAATAGCTTTAATTAACACTTTTCTACCATCTTGAGAGAGTAACTTAGCTTCCCAACCTTGTAATTTTCTCCAAACTCGCTCTTTAATGTACTCAAAACAAGCCTTCTTTTTTCTCCCCACCAAAGAAGGTAACTCCACATATTTTCATACTATTTAGTTTCAGCCACCCCCAATAAGTTCCTGATATTCTACCTTCTCTCTTCCATTGTTAATTTACTGAAAGCAAAATAAGAATAGTTTTAATACCATTGATTTGTTGCCCTGAGCACTCCTCAGACTTTTAGAAACTCTAAAACATTCTAAACCTCTTCAACGGTCAATTTGTAGAATAAAAAACTGTCATCAGCAAATAGTAGGTGGGTTAAACTTGGACTCCTCTTGCTCAAAGTAAACCCGTGAATATCACCTAGGCTAGCTGCTTGGTGGATGAGGTCGTGGAGACCCTTAGTGCAGATGTGGAAGAGAAAAGGGGAAAGGCGATCCCCTTGTCGAATACCTCTAGAAGGTTTAATCAGGCCTTTTGGTTCCACATTGACTAAGATAGAGTACAACACTGATGTAACACAAAGCATCAGGAGAGAAGTAAATTTGTCGTTAAAACCCAAATTTCAAATAATTGCCTCCAAAAAAAAATTCTACTCCACATGATCATACGCTTTACTCATATCAAGCTTTAGGGTCATATAACCTTCTTACCACATTACTTTTTAAGTTTTTTGTAAAATTATTTAAATAATTTTAGCATTTTTCATTCACTTAATGGTGATTTAGTTAAATTTCTATTAACCATTATTTTTTTTGGGAAAATGCTCAAACTGCTGCTATTATTATTGCAAAAAGCTTACAAATTTACAAGATAATAAATGAGACTTGTAATTATTTTTTGTGATTGGTGTTTATAAGAAATATGTTGTAAAATTTATAGTATTTATAGCATCACTCAATATTATGTGTCTTCTTCAGAGTAGAGGAAAAAAATATAAAAAGTATATATTTTATATAAAGAAACTCATATCTCTCTCTCTCTCTCTCTCTCTCTCTCTCTCTCTCAAAAAGTTGGTGTGCAATAGTGATGAGACCAAAATTTTTATTAGAAAATAAGAAAATCTAAGGGAATTAGATTAGTTTATTGAATCTAATAAGATTAGTTAAATAGAAAAATAGAGATAAGATCAAGAAAAAGAATGAAAGAGAGACAGAGAGAAAAGACCCAAAAACCCAAAACCTAAACCCAGATAGTGGTGAAGAACAATAGCAAATCATTCAAAACCACAAAATCATCAATTTGTACAATAAACTAATAAATTCAAACATGATAAAAACCCCATGAAATCAAAATTTTGGGTACCAATATTCAAGGTTGAGCCAATGTTTTTAGAACTCCATTCTTCGTCATAGGTAATTAAGCGAACTTCAATTGAAAGCCATGGTCCAGGTCATTTTGTGAGAGAGAATAGTTTTGTGAGAAAGAGATGCATTGATGTATTCTGAAGATAAACCAAGGGCACAATGGAGAGAAGGAAAAGAGTTTTGATGAGAGAGAAAGAATAGTTATTTAATATGGCTGGGTAATTTTTTAAGATAAAATAAGCTTGTGGAGTTGCTATAGTGTTTTCTATATCTAGAGAAGCATTGTAGCAACTTCAAAAAATATTTGGAAAAGTTCTACATTTAGAGAATCTGTTGGAGTTGATTTTTGGGGTTTGCTCTCCAAAAAATAGATTTAGCTAATCTATTGGAGATGCTCTTAGGAAGCAATGTTATGCCCCTTGTTCCTCATACACTGTTAATGCAAAAGTTGTCACCTTTACATTGTATGCGACAGTGATGGCCTAGGTCAACGTTTGTTTTTGGGCTTTGGATTTTTTTGGGCTTGGGCTAATGCTTGCTCATTTTGAATTTTTCGGTGGGGACCAAAAATTGAAGATTGCGATGTATTAACGTATATAACCTAACTTATATTATTAAAACAACAAATTATTATAGGTTATTAAAATAATATAAAATAAATCATGCGATTTTTAAAATATTTTAATTAGAGTAATATTTTTAAATTTTTTGAAATTTTGGTAATAAATTTTCACTTACGCTCTGTTTGTTTCACTGGAAAACCATCTATAAAGATAGTTTTTCACATTTTCTAGTGTTTGGTAACATAAAAAAAATAAATAAATAAATAAAAAAGTAGTTAACGGAAAACTCTTATAAAAATGAGGCTTATTTTCTATAGGTTGCTTTTCAAAAAAAAAATTGAAAAATAATCTCTCTCTCATCCGATGCATAACTCCTATAAATATTATATTCTTTTGATTTAGGAAAAAATATTTTCTTTTGCTCATTTAGCCTTTCTCACAATAAACTCTCTCACTTCTTCTCCTCTCTTTGTTTTTTTCTCTCTTCTCACACCCCACTATCACCCCCTCTAGCCTCTTCTCTTCCCACAGATTTATCTCTCTATCTGCCTCTCTTCTCTTTTTTCTCCATATTTCTTCTCCCCACTATAACACTGCTCTTTAATAAGATTTTTTTCTCCTCTCACAAATCAATCAACAATTCTATAACAATTTTTAGTATTTATCAAACCATTTGTACTGGATTAGTGTGCCAGTAAAACTATCAAGACTATGTGGCATTTTGAACTATTTAAAATGGAACTTATGGGCATAATGATTTTTTAAAATTATGAGAAGTATGGTTAATATATATATATATATATATTATGTACGTTATTGTTCCTATACATGAACAAGATGAGTATTTGAGATCATGAAAATTTGACAGCTAATTTTGATTGTATCCGTTGTCAAAATTTTAGTTTGAAAACCAAATTCATTCTTGGTTTTTTTTTTTTTTAATTATTTATTTATATTGATTACATTAGGTGGGTTTATGTACGTTATTGTTCCTATACATGAACAAGATGAGTATTTGAGATCAAGAAGATTTGATAGCTAATTTTGATTGTATCCGTTGTCAAAATTTTAGTTTGAAAACCAAATTCATGCTTGGTTTTTTATTATTATTTATTTATATTGATTACATTAGGTGGGCTTACACAATATACATTATACATGTTTTAAATTATACAAGAAATGTTATAAAAATTGTGGATACCAAACACCATAAAACATTCTCAAGTCCATTTTTAAGGTTGTTACCAAACACCAGAAAATGAAATAGTTTCCAGAAAATGCTCTCTAGAAAATGAACAATTTTCTAAAAAAACATTAATGCTAAAAAAAACAGAGCTAGAGTAGTATATGTTAATTATTTTAATATACTCATATTGTATCACATGACATAACAAAGAAAAAATGAGAGAGAGAGAGAGAGAGAGCACCCATTTTTCTTTTGGCTAAAATACAAAATTCACCATTTAAGTTTTACCATAATTCATTTCAATACTCTAACTTTACTTTTATTCAATTTAGTCCTCTAGATTTCAAAAGTGTCCAATTAAGGCCTTTGTTAGTATTCCATTAACTCCCCTAAAAATTGCGTTTGTTTTGGTATTGTGTGAAAATGATGACCATAATCTGAACAAGAATGAACTTGGCACATATCTGATTGGTACCGTTCAATCCATCGAGAAAGACATGTAAAAAGTTTGCACTATTGAACCAAACAATCACCACGGATTAACATGGTGGGAGATCTAACTCAAAGCATGCCGAGCTTGAATTTTCCTCCTCCAAGTCCTCAGACTTGCACACCAAATCTATGATTTTCTAAACAAAATTGGAGTTTGAATTGGATTCATGTCGATCGATCTTGTCATGGATGAGGTTGAAGGAGAAGAGTTTGAAGGCATAATCAAAAGCAAGAAGGATGGATTGGAGACTTGGAGGACAAATTTAGCATCAAAGGAAGAGAGGCGAAAAAGACGAAATTGAATAGGGTTTTTTTTTTTTTTAGGAAAAAAAAATCAATAGGTTGGAGGGATGAAATTGGCTCCATTTGTTCTTGATGATGATGAACATTTTATGCAAATTTTAAAGGTCGAAAACGGTTTACACATGTAGTTCAGGGTGGTCATAGGACCACCCTAACCTGGCAAAATAATTAATTATTATATATAATTTTAAAAAATTTATAATTTTATTATCCTTAAAAAATATTTGTGACCACCCTAAAATTTTTTAGGCCCAACGTAATTAATTTTAGACAAAATTTAGCAACAAACTTGATTGTAGACTAAGACTATAACTCTACTCAATGTTGTTTTTTTGGATGTGAATTGTGATTATATTTGCTTCTTATATCCTCCATACTTGCAAAATTTCAAGAAGATCAAAGATCAATAGTTATGTCATCAATTAAATTTTTAAATTTTAAGTTTTTGTAGTCTAAAATTACATAAAAATTTAAGTTTATAACTCAAATAATAAATAATATCTGATTGATATAAAATTTGACATGTATCTTGAAAACATAAAGAACATGCAATTCAATGGTTAAATTTTAAAATATATAGCTACGTTAATTTGTTTAGTGAGAGTTAAGTCTTAGACTACAACTAAGTTTGTAGCCAAACTTTATTTTTAAATTTTGGCCCCTTTAACAATATACTAGGTCCTTACAAACAAAAAGAAAAATCCCAATAAATTTTTTATCTCGCTAAATTTTTGAAAGAGATGTAACTGCAACATTAATAATAAGGGTATCATGCAAAGATTTCAACATAAGAAAATTCCTATAAGAAAATTGTCAAACTGTGTGTGTGTGTGTTTTTTGGTCAATATATGAAGTTCTCTTTTTATTAAATTTTGGTTAATAACGACCACCTTGAAAAATATTCCTGTAGCTACCACTGATGATGTGGGTTGTGATGTTCAGGTACCATGCATCTTACAATGGGCAAAGGCAATACGTATAGAGGGTTTGGGTCAATGTAGCGACCCTTACGGTTGCAATTCGTTTTGCCAATTCAAGCATCCTAGTGGTCAAGGATCTTGCTCAATTGTGGGAGGTGTACTACTGTGTGCATGTTTTTACCCTTGTTAATAAACAAAATAGATAAAACTTATTTACAGCACCTTAGTTTATGTTACTTAAGTTCATTTCTTAAAATTTAGCTATGTGGCTACTTTAATTAAAAAATACATTTTTATCTCATAAGCAAAAACCCACATGGCAGAATTTTAAACAGGAAACTTAAGAAATAATACCTAAATATTGTACTTAAATCTTGCCTTAACAAAATTATGGTTTGGATTGATGTTTTGGGAGAGCACATTCATATCTGCCATGCATTAATTTGCACAAAATAAATTTGATGAGAATAAAAGAATAATAATGATAATAAAAACACAGCTTGAAACAGAAAGAGAAAAAGAGAAAACTTGAAACAAATCTTAAAAAAAAAAAAAAAAAAAAAAAAAAAAACTTACAAGAAGAAGAGGTCTTGGACCCACTTGGTAAAATTGTCTAAAATTGTGTACATAGATTATAGACATAAATTGGTTAACTTGAAATCCTGAAACAATCTTGAAGCACGAACTCTAGATTCTTCGACAACTAGCAATTCACTAATAAGGCTCTTCACCCAGTCATCGTCCACAATGGAAGGAGTGCACAGTATCTCCTGTTTATGTAAGAAGGATCAATTAGTTGGGGTCAAAATCATGCTTTGAAAGCAATATATGAGTAATTGCCAATTAGAAAGAAACAATAATATTGCAAACCAAAATCATAGAAACCCCTTAGAGATATCTAAAAGACAACAAAAGAATGTGTAGCACGCATGTAAAATATGAAAAGGAGCTTCCTTTATGCTCTGCTTGTTTACTAAGAAAAAGTTGTTGGAAAAGAAAATAATGTGACATTTAATTTTTAATATCTGATTTCTCATTTGGTAATTCCGCCCTACGCAACTAGTTTTTCCACACCCAAACAAGAAGTCTAAAAATAATTAAGAAAAATCAAGGACATAAAGCTAAGTTAAACGCAAAATTTCACTACTGAAAACAAGAAAAAGCATTTTATCTTCACCCAACAGCACTTTATCTTAATCTTATGTTACTCTCTCTCACTAACTCTTGCTGTCTGTCAATGGCAAAACGGATTTTTCTTCAAAATAACATCCATCACCCCTAAATCTCTTTTATTGTTCTCCACTCTCACCCTTTTCATCCTCCTCATACCCATTTTTCCCAAACCTCCAACCCAAACCCCAAATCGACTCAATCCTTATCTACAGCCATCACTAAGCTCACCAACTACGGCTTCCCAATCGGACTCTTACCCTTCTTAGTCCATGGCTACTCCATAAACAAGACCTCCGAACAAAAAATAAATTGTACAAAAATCAGCAAAACCCAACATACCCATTTTGCAAAAACGATAAAGAATACCCGTCCTTTGGATTAGAGTTGGAGACCCTAGTTGACCCAAAACCCAAATTTCAAACTCTAAAAAACAAAAAAATAAATAAATAATTGGTAGATCTAAACCCTAATTAAAGAAGCCAAACAAAAAGAAAAACAATTCAAGAAAGAGAGAGACAAACGTACCAGAGAGCATGCGCGCACGCTAGAGAGAGAGAGAGAGAGAGAGAGAGAGAGAGAGAGAGGGTGAATCGCTACAGATTCCGGAGATCATGTCCTTTTCATCTTCCTCTTTGGGTGCTTTGTGATTGGAAAGTTGAGAGGGGTTTGAGTCGGCAATCTGGCGCGGCGGAGCGGAGGAGGAAGTATGCTCTGGAGATCAAGGAGGAGGGGTGAGGAAGGGTGCATTAGGATTGGCATGTTGGTGTTCTTTGTCGTAGTATCATTAGGGTTTTAGAACGAAAGAGTTGATCAGGTTTTTAGTGTTAGTATTTATAGAATTCCTAAAGCCGCGTTTTTAACCTGTGACTATAAGAAAAATCTGAAGCCGTTGTGTAATAAACACGGCCATTGCCTACAACTAAAGCTGCGTTTTATACACGCAGCTACAGACTAAATTTAAAGCCGCATGTAAAAAACACGGCTTCAGGCCATAGTTAAGTTTTTTTAAAAAAGAAAAACAAATTCGAGTCCTATCGCCACGTGTTTTAAACGCGGCAATAGCTCCACCCCCAAAAATGCGGCTATATCCCAAGAAAACACGGCTTTAAATGCGTTCTATGGCCGCATCTTTAAAATGCAGCTTAAGCCTATTTCTTTAAGCCGCGTTTTTTAAAAACGCGGCTTTAGCCCGTCTATAGCTGCATTTTTACAAACGCAGCTTAAAAAAAACGCAGCCTAAGACCGCATGTTTTGTAGTGTCTCTTCCTCTCTCTTTTTTTGCTGAATCCTAGCTGGAATTACTAGTATCTCGATGATTGTATTCCAAATTGACATAAGTAATATATATTGCACATGATTAATAAACTATAGAGTATAGAATCTACTAAGATATAACCTGTTGGAGTATTTTTATAAATTTATTAAATGGCTTTTTAAATAAATAAAAATTTGTTGTAAATATGGTTGGCTGCCTAGTGTACGTTAGTGGCTAACGTTTTTAGTTACTTGGTTTTAACGATGAGTAATGCTACAGCCACAAACTATTTTACAACATTTTTACAAACTTTAGCATTTACCAACAATCATTCACCACATCAACAGTTTGTAAATAATTTTGTAAAATAGTTTGTATCTCTAGCATTATTCTTTAACGATTGCCTTAATTGACTTGTTACCGTTGATAAATCAATCAGTATAATTACCATTTACTATCCATTTTAAGGATATAATAAAAACAACAATAAAGTAAATGTATTTAAAACCCAAATAAACATGATCTTTACTGAACGTTTCTTTAGCCTATATGTATATGCAGCCAACATGTCCGGCTATGAGATGAGAAAATCAATTTTCATATCGGCATCATTTTCATATAAAAAGAAAACTCCTTACATATTTGCTGTGTCAAAATTTTTAGTCTCATGAAAATAATATATCCTTATATATACTATTTTTCTTGGTATAAAAAAAGTACATTGAAAGTTTCCTATCCTACAAGCTATGTAGGTTTGTAAGAATGATCAGCAAGATGGTTGGGTTGTTGTATCTCGGGGGCAACACGCACAATGTTGTTGGTCTATTACATCGAGAATCTTGTAGACGACTTGTATCGTCTCAAGATAATAACATGGTCCATGCCTTAGCTCCGCTATCTAAAAATTCATGAATTAACAGTAAATTATTTCATTTTATGACATAATGTCAAAGCATTATTGAGGTATTATCTCTCAATTGTTATACAATTTTATGGTAAATTTTAATTTGTGTGATATGTGATTATTTAATTGGTATTTTAAAGATTATTTATTTATCAATTATTGATCTTGGCAACGTCATAACCTATACAGTAGTATACATGCATCTCACGTAAAAATATTACTTATAAATAAATAATGGTCAAAACTCGAGATGCAGCACTTACCAATATATAAGGCCTTTATAATTTGTTTAGTGTAATATTCTGGGTTTGATTTTTTCCAAGAAAGCAAATAATCGATTGTTGGTCCAAATGTAATAAAAATGGAAATAATACAAAGAGAAACTGAATATTATTAATTTAAAGAGAAAAACTACATAACATTATTTACACTGAGGTGCGACACTCGCTCTTTTTAAGGAGATTTAATTGATTGTTGGTGCAAATACAATAATAATGGAAATAACACAAAGAGAAACTAAATATTATTAATTTAAAGAGAAAAATTACATAACACTATTTGGACTGAGGCGTGACACTCGCTTTCTTTGATGAGATTCAAGCCCTTGGTAGGCTAAACTTTATAAGTTGTGCAGACCTTCTTTGACTTGTCTCCTGTGTCTCCCCTAGGATACAATAGCCCAACAAGTATCGTATCTAGCCTTCACCCTTCACCTCTCCCTTGCATACGTATTTAGCTTAATATCTAAGTCAATTCATATTAGCCCATTGTTAAGGCTCATTTTGGAAAAACCCAACAGTAGGAAAAAAGCCTAACAATATGGGAAGGAAAAAAGTTAGTGGATTGAGAGAAAAAAACTCATCAAGCCCAAATGGTAAGAATAATGGGTCTTAGGTCCATAAAGTAAACAAATGGACCTTAAGAAAAGTAAATGGGCCTACAAGAGCCCAAAGGAAGAAGCAGTAAACCTATGGGCATTATGTGATATAGAAAAGTGAGAATGGGCCACAGTAGGTCCGAAATAATGAAGAAAGGAAGTGAGGGGTTAATGGAAGGCTCATGAACCCCAAGAATGAAGGATATGATAATTGGGACAAGGAAACTCAAAAGAGTTAGTAAAAACCTATGAGAATGTAGAGTTGGAAATGAGTCAAGGATGCCCAAGGAAAGAAAATGAGTTGAGGATGCCTAATAGGAGAAATGGGCCAAAGGAGTCCATCAGCAATGTAATGGGTCAAGAAAGCCCTAAAGTAACACGAGTATAAACTTAATGATAATATTGAGACATTGTAACTAATTGAGGGAAGAGCATATAGTAGGTCTGAAAGAGGCCTGACAAGCGTGGATCAAATAGCACTGTAGCAAGAATAACAGAATGGCATGACAGAAATACTGGTGAGCCATCAGAAGGAACAAATAGTGGACAAAAGAGTGAAAAACCTATAATTAAGCAAGCCCTAGTCCTTAGGGAAAGCAAGCCATAAAGAATGAAGGATCATAAAACATTTCACGCCATAAGAGGTCAAGAATGAATGGCAAAATGCATAGGAAAGCCTCCAGTCCACGGCAAACGCATGAGTAGCAGACAAGCTTTGGACATACACAGAAGTGGAGCGCGCACAAGGCCCAAGCATCACCAACCTGTACCTAGCCAATATAGGAGTGGTGGGTCATGGGTCAAAGGTAAGAGAGGGTGTGGTATAGCAGTGGGGAGAAGGGAAAGCCTATTCTAGGGTTTCCGCTCAAACTCTTTTGGGGGAAATGTCCTGCTGGGATGACATACTATCTAAAAAAGGGAGGATGAGTTGAAATCACTAGGTGCATGCCATGAGGGAGGATGAGAGAGAGAATACCTATACTGTAGTGGATAAGAATGTCACAATGAACAAGCAAACAAAACATTTTTTTTTTTTTTTTTTGGTCTGGTAATGGGGAATGGCACGGCCAGCATAGATAAGTGGTGGTAGCTGGACAGCTGACAAACTAATGGATGGTCGAGAAGGATGCCCGCATCTAGACAAAAGTAGTTAAAGGGTAAAATGGTAAAAACTAGTCACCACAGGCAGTATATAAAGGGCTTTCGCCATGCATAATAGAGTCATCGCAATAGTAGCACCTCCACCAACATAACACTAAATGAGCAAGCACTGAGAAAGAAAGAAAAGGAGTGGGAGAGAATCAAAGTAACAAAACAAATCAGGAGGAGAAATAGAGAGAGTGTAGAATGGCAGACATGCACCAATAGACTAATCCCTTCTTTCCCTCTAAAAGACTACCCTCTGTTGAGAATAAAAGATTTGTTTGGACATAAGCCATTTAGGCCCGTTCTCTCAAAATGGATAATTTCTATAGTGGGATCCTCCTACGAGGTTACCCACATTGAAGAAATGGTTACCTCCTTGGTCTTAGTCCCCATAACACAACTGAACACGATAGACTAACATTTTTCTTTTGATTTTATTATTTATCGTAATTATTTCCTTTCTTGCTTTTGCAATTTCACTTATAGCATGTTTCTTATTGCTACATTGTTATTTTTTTTTTTTTCTAAGGATTCGTTATTTATTTCATCTAAAGAGAAGTGTATTGTCTTTATTATTCTCATATTGGATTTGTCTGCCATAACTCTTCTATAACAACTTCGTTTGCCATGGGCATGTGACCTAAGTTTCAGCAAAGTAGACATAGTTTGTACACAAGCTGGCCCAAGGTGGGTTGCAATTGGACCGATTCCAACTCTCCTATTTAGAACACTTGGGCTTCAGTATAGCAAGAGGTAGTCCAGCCCAAGATCACAAAAGGCTCATCACACCCATTAATCACCATAATTAAAAAGAATAAAGTAGTCTCTCTCCTTTTCAATGTGGGATTAAATTTTTTTTCTAATTCCTCATCTTCTATATTCACTCTCACATTTTTACATTTATATTGTAATATTTATTCATTTTAATTAATTAATATTAAAATACTTCAACGTCAATCATAGTGTTCCCCTCCTCTTTCTTATTCCCCACCTCCTCAACTAGACCTTGCAAGAAAGCATCTATTTTGTTGGCCACTCTCATCATTCTCTTGTCAAAACCTCCATAATCAATCCACTGCAATACAGTCAAAAACTCTCTTAGATTCAACGCACCTCCTAATTCTACAATTAAGGATGGCAATTTAGATCCGACCCACGAATACCCGATCCGGCCTGACCCTAATGGGCCGGATTTTACCTGGTACGATAAAGAATAGGGTCGGGTATGGGTTTTAAAGAAAAAACCCGAAGCGGGTCCGGGTCGGGTCTGGGTTTTATAAAAAAATTCGAAACCCAGCTTGGATAATACCAGATTGTTTAAAATTTCTAAATCCCCCCCTTATATATATATAGCTTTACTAACTACTAACCCTAGCTCTCTCATTTTTCAACAGCTCCTCACCCTCACTGCCTCACAAAAGCACACACTTCACACCTCACACAACACATGGCCTCACACAACACAAGAGCACTCTGTCACTCACTCTCAAGCACTGCCGTGACGTCGTCCAAGTTCTCTGCACTGCCGGTCTGTTCTCTATTGTCTTGTCCCCACTTGATGCCACCATAAGCCACCGCTGCGAGCTACCATCTAAGGTAGCTCCGTCTCTTTCTCTCTCTCAATAATCAGTCCCAGGTTGAGCCTCCATGGCTGAACCTAAGCACTCTTTCCTCTATCTCTAGATCTAAAACCCAGGGCCGAAGATCTCAAGCTCTCTCTCTCTATGATCTCCAACTCAGGGCCACGACTCTCTTCTCTCTCCATTTCTATTTTTATCTTCTTCTTTATATTTATTTTCTGTTTGATTCGAAATCTCCTCCGTTGGCTTGGTTAAATCTGGGTTTGAGAATTGAAAAATGGGATTTTTTTTATTTATTTTTTATTTGGGTGTGGCTGTGAAGATCTGAAAAGAAGGGATTTCTAGGATTGGTTGTTTGGCCGTGGAATTGATGTTAAGTTTGGGGCTTGTTTCAAAAAACGGGGCCCACGGGACCCAGCAGGGTGGGTCCGGGCCTTGTAAAAAAAATCCGTTAAGTAATCGGGCCGGGTCTAGGTCACGGGTCTGGACTCGCGGGTCGGGTCCGGATATGCAAAAACCTGGCCCGAACCCGACCCGTTGCCATTCCTATCTACAATCACTTTCATTATCTCCCTGAATTGTCTTGCTTCTTCCTCATCCTTCACATCCTCCCCATGCCCATAGTATCTCTTCCCCACCACCATTGTCACTACAATGTTAAATGTCAGCTCCAAAAACATAGCTTTTAACTCTACCTTAGAAAAAGCTTGGCACGAGTTTGCGTTGCAAGTGCTTAATCTCATAATATAACACGTTGTGATATTACAATCCCAAAATCTAGAGTTAACACCATCCAAATGCATATAATGCAACATGTACATGTAATAACGAGGACTGTTTCCAAGGTGTCCATTAAAGTTTCTTGAAGCTTATATAATCCTCTAATTTCATATTAAAAAAAATTATCCCTTGACTTTTTTTTTTTATTATATAAATATATAATCCTTTAATCAAGTTTTGGAGAAAATTGAGTTTTGCCCCTTTCAGCAAAAACAAATAGCAAAATGCCCCTGTTCTAAAACTATTTAGCCATATGCCCTTGTTTTGAGACTCGATTTTCTAAAAATTGAGTTTTAATTAGGGGTGCCGATGTTCGACCCAACCAACGAATGAACCCGATAAGAGTTTTTTCAGGTTAGGGTTGGGCCTTAATGGGTTTGGGTCATAAACGGGTCGACCTGAAAGCAACACGATAAGAATCGTGTCATAAGCGGGTTAACCCGAATAATCCGCAATAGACACGTTTGACACGTCAATTTATTTGTGTCTGATGGGGTGTGAAAAAAATACAACTCCTAATTTGTCCATGGAGATCGTCTAGGACGAGCAAGGTGCTTAGGACGAGATAAGCTGCCTTGACGTGCTTTAGATGAGGTAAGCTGTCTTTACTTGCTCAAGACGAGGTAAGCTGCCTTGACGTGCTCTAGACGAGGCAAGCTGCCTTGTAGGCCTCAGGACGAGGAATTATGGACGACAGGTGAGCACTTGGAAAATTTACGAATGTGTAAAACGTCTCCGTGTCATACGCGTAACCCCCAGTGACCGTTGCGCACAAAAAGGGTAACTCCTAAGCAGTTGAGGAAGTTATATTCGAACACAAACCTCCTTAAATCAAGGGGAGGTTACAAATCCAATAACCGCTCTTAAGACACTATATAAACGCTGGTTCAAACCAAGAAAAGATACGTGAAATCATTCCTAAAAAATTGGAACTTGGAAATAATTGAGAGAAAAAACTGACTTTGTCATCGGAGGGTTATTGGCCAGCAACCCCGGTCACCTTTGATCACTTCTCTTTCTTTTTCAGGCTATCAAGGCAACCGTGAGTCCTCTCTAATCCGAAGCATCCAGCCTACTGATTTTCTTCGCATCATCAGTGTCAACTCGAAATGACCCACTTAACACAACCCATTTAACTCGTATAACAAATAAATATTTATTTTATTTTAGATTTGTCAAATACCTTTTATATCCAAACATGTACTTAAAATTTAAAAAGAAAAGTGAGTAGTTACAAAAACTTACAAGGGAGATAATTGGAAATTGAAACTTTACAAACCCTAAATCTCTAAACCCTACAAACCCTAAACCTTCTTATAAATATCTTTTTTTTTATTTTTATTTTATTTCAGCTGAGTTCTAAGATATTATATTTTTGTTAAACTATGTTATTTCATTTTTTTAAACTAAGTTATTTTGAATTTGGGTTGAAGTGTTGCACACTTGCACTTCTTTTGGAATGGAAAGAACTTATTTCTAGATGAATATTATATTTTTGTTGAACTATATTATTTTGAATGTGGGTTGAAAACTTGAAGTGTATGCACTGCTTTTTGGGATGTAAAAAAAATTATTTCTAGATGGATGTTATATTTAATATTATATAGGTTGAAATGGGTTGTGTTACATTCGTGTCAACCCAACACGACTCGTTTAATAAGCGTGTCAAATGGATTAGGTTAGGTCAACCCGCCTTATTAACAGGTCAAGTTAGGGTTGAAGGATCATGACACGATTATTAAATGGGTCGGGTTAAGGTTGAGCCATTTAGTTAAATACCCCTACCTCGACATGACACGAACCCCGACACGCTAACCCAAATTGACACCTCTAGACTTTTAATGAAAAACTCGATTTAATGAAAATCGAGTTACTTGCAAAAGGTTACATGGAACTCGAGCTCCATGTAAATTGTTTTTTTTTTTTTTTTTTTATAACCTTTTTGCCTATAACTCGATTTTCTAAAAATTGAGTTTTTCATAGAAAATTGAGTTTAAAACAGAGGCATATGGCTAAATAGTTTCAAAATAAGGGCATTTTGATACTTGTTTTTGTTGAAAAGGGAAAAACTCCATTTTGGCCATTAAGTTTTCCATAGACAACATCATTGATTGGATGATTGATCACCACTAATAGAAAGAATGTCATTCTTTTTCATTATTAACAATACCACTACTAAGGGGTATTTTTTCCCCCAATCAACAACTCCAAGTAATGGAATTACTAATGGCCGATTGATTTAGTTTCAGCACTTGAATCCCACCATATTAAAATGGAGTAGCCACTTAAGTGTTGGAAGTGCCCCATTTTGGCCATCAAGTTTTCCATAGACGACATCGTCGATTGGATGATTGATCAACACCAATGGAAAGAATGTCATTCTTTTTCATTATTAACAATACCACTACTAAGGGGTATTTTTTTCCCCAATCAACAACTCCAAGCAGTGGAATTACTAACGGCCGATTGATTTAGTTTCAGCACTTTGACTCCCACTATATCAAAATGGAGTAGCCACTTAAATGTAGGAATTGCACTTGAGTGTAGAATGTTAGCCTTCAAGTTTACCTTTGGTCAAGGTTGTCGTGAACTAGTTATGTATGGAGAGTATTTACCATGAGTCACGTCACTACTAGTGTAATCGATACCGTACCAGTACCGGCCGGTATGTACCGTACTGGTACGTATACAGGTATCAAAACACCAACGTTTCGTACCGGTTTAAATACTGGTCGATACAGAATTTTTTTTTTTTTTTTTTTAGTTTTGTAATTTTTAAATTTTTGTAAGGGCAAAATGGTAACTTATTTGTGTTAACTTATATATATATATATATAACGGAAGCCTTTGCTAGCACCACAATTTTCCACATCAGCACAACACAATATTTAAAAAATAAAAAATAGAATTAAAAACACTGTTTTCCTCTCCAAAACAAAACCCAATACTTCTTTTTTAACCTGATACTTACCTTTAAAAATAAACAAAACTCAATAGACACAAACAGAAACTCAGCACGCAGGTTTGCTCCTCTCTTTATGCTACTCCTTATTCCTTTCTCAAAGCATCCCTCTTCTCTTAGTCTAACTCTCTTTGTTCATAGCCTTTGCTGGCTCAAGTCTTGAACTCTAAAGCTTGGTACATTTTTGTAATCCTATATGGTTCTGGAGAACATGTTGATTTCATATGATTTTGTTTCTCACTTTTCATAGTCAAGTCAAGCTATTTATAGATTACGAAAATTACAAAAAAGATTGCTTAGAGTTTTGGGTCCTACGAAATTACTAATTTTTTGCTCCAATTTTGTTTTAGGCCCTTTTGTTCTGTTAGGGTTTTTCAACAATTTAATTTTGATTTTTTGTTTGCTCTGTGATGAATATGTGTTGTTCATTTTGCAATGCATGTTTAATTTTAATATTTTTTTTTGGTGGGTTCTATTATGGTTTTATGGTGAGATTTAAGTTTTGTTGTAATTGGTTTTGTTATGGTTTGATGTGTTATTGAATCCATAAATCAGACTCATCGGACTTTGGTTCTCTGCCATTTGATTTGCAAATTTTAGGTTTGGTTAGAAAATCTGCAATCAACATTCGGCAAAAGGGTATATTACCTCTTTTTTACTACTTAGGTATTACATGAAAGGACAAAGCTTTTTGCGTTTATCCATTTTATTTTGCTTTATTCATATTACCTCTGTTTCTGTTACATATTATCTCTATTTGGATAATTAATAGGCAAAACATATTACCTCTGTTTGGACAAAATACAATTATGTGAAAACTTTCATATTACCTTTGTTTCTTAAACTTTCATATTACAAAATAAAGATGATTAATTGGCAAAAGATATTACCTCTGTTTCTGTTAAATATTGTCTTTTAAACTTTCATTTTCAAACAGAAGCACGTTTCTGTTTTGCTTGGGCTATTGGGGAAACACCACTTTTGGAACTTAAAAAGCTTTAACCGATGGGTTTAATTTTAGCCCCAAAAAGTAGTGGTTATTTTAGCATCTTCACTATAAGTAAGATTAAGCTTCAACTTGGGCTGGTACCTTTACCTTTTTTAAAATTAAAATTTTCTATCTTAAATGGGGTACAAGTTTTCTTATAAAAGAAAAAGTGTTAGGTACGAAATAAAATTTTGAGAATCAAGTTCAATAGATGCAAGACCCCATAATTAGTTAATGACTATTGGCCCATTTCAATTTTTTATACCTTGTATAGTTTCTTCTTATAGTGTTATAATTACTTCAATGGTATGATTAGGATTTAAAATGGTGTGGAGAGCTACAAAGATATGTTTGATCCAAATTCCAAAAGGAGTAGCTATGCTAATTGCTACTTCCTATAAGATGCATTTAGATGTTATTTATGCTGCCACTTCCCCAAGTGATGAGGCCAATGACATAAATCCTTCAGAGGATATAAGTCAAGTGATGAGGCCAATGACATAAGTCTTTCAAAGGATTTAAGTCTAATAACAAAGTTAATAACATAAGTCCTTCAAAGGATTCAAGTCTAATAAAGAAGTCAAAGACATAAATCCCTCAAAGAAAATCACATTGTTAAAGTTAGTACAACAAGGCTGAATCTCTGTGAAAGGATAAATAAAATTTGCAAGGCCAAATAGAGACAAATTTACTTGAATAAGATAGGATGCAATGTTCAAAAGCATAATGTGCAGAAGTAAGAGGCCAAAAATCAATAGGGCACCCAAAACCTTAAAGTGTTAAAAAAATAAATGCAAAACACCCCAAAATAGATGGAGCAACCAACTAAAAAAAAAGTAAACTTTTTCTAGAATAGCTCAAGCAGCATGATCGTCACCACCATCACCAGCCCCCTCGTTTGTAGTATCTCCAGCAGCGCTAGCTTCCTCAGATTCCATTTCTTTATCCACGGCATTGAAGTCCAGATTGTCCAGGTCCACTCCAAGGTTGTGCTTTGCTAAGCACCTCCTCAGTAGCTTAAAGCCCTTGAAGTACTAGCTAAGGAGGACACTGTTGTACTCGTTAGTTAGCTGAAAGGCTTGCACCGCCTCGTCCCCAGCCTTAGAATCTTGGTGTTTAGTTGCTTGGAGTTGTTCGTCCTTATGTTCCGTCAGCAACTTCTCCGCCTTCAGCTCATCAGTCAAGGTTTTGACCTGTTCCTTCATCCAGTTTCCAACGTCCATCGCCGCTATCGACTCCTTCCTTAGGGTGGAACCTTCAACTTCTAGGACATCAACGTTGGAGTTGGCCATGATGACCTTCTCCTTGCTAGTCAAGTACTCAGTACTCAGTAATAAGATGGATGGTCTCTCCCAGGACCTTAAACAAAAAATGCAGCTACAATAAGGAACAGAGCAAGAATCATTTCAAATTTTTTTTTTTTTTTTTTATGACAAGACCAAAGTTCAAGAATGTACCTAGACAAGCTCATGGATGTGACGGCTCACAATCTCATGAGAAGGAACAAAGCTTAGACCCTATAATTCCTTAGGAGCAATGACGTTGTGAGCCCTCCCCATAGCAGTGGCAGCATCATCCCAGACACTGGAGTCAACCTTACTTTTTCCCTTGTTGCTACCACGAGCCCTCTTTGGACGAGGAGTAATCTCCTCGATAGAGGCAGCAAGAGAAGTAGCCTTAGGGTTAGACACAACAGGAGTAGATGTAGTAGTCTCCACGACCTCCTTCGTCGCCCTGGGACGCTTCTAGCCCAGGCTGGACAGGAGTTCATACTTCTTGGCCCTTAGCTTAGCATATAAATCCTAGTTAAATTTGGTCATCATTTCTGCAAAATATCACCATGAACAAGATGTTGACAATGAGGTCAAAAGGAGAAGGACAAGGATGCTAAATAACAAGAACTTACTTTTCTCTTCTCTAGCTATTGCACGCAAGACGTAAGGAGATGCTTCGAGGCCCAAGAAATGACGAGCCAACGTCCTGGGGTTAATCATTTTGTTGAAGTCGTCAATTGTCCTCACGTACTCTGTAGCACTCTTGACATGGTTCTTGTAACTACTCTTCAGCTTTGGAAAAGTTGTGGCTGCAAGAAATAAACAAATGTGAGGCGTTAGAATCAGACAAACCAAAGGCAAATAATTACCAAAAAAAAAAAAAAAAAGAAATGAAAGAAGACACACAAAGCTTGGGTGTCCCCCACCTACGCAACAACATAGGGACGTCTCCCCAAAGATCGTCTGAAAGAGTTTCCCAGCCATCTCCAGAAATGAAGAAGTACCTAGACTTCCAATAGCAAAAAGATGAGGGAAGACTCGCGATAAGATGAGCCTTTCTATCCCAGAGCACTAGCTCATAGTATCCGAACTCCTTCGACTCTTTCAGACAGTACAAATATAGGAGTTCGTCCATCCTAATCATATCTCTCTTCATCACAATCATCCATATCTCCATGCAACCAATGACGATCCTCCATGAATTCAGCATAAGTTGTCCTGGTGCTATGCCTAAATGGTGCAGGGGCTCCATGATGAAAGGATGGACGGGGAATCTGAGGCCGTTCAGAAGGGCAACGTCATAAAAGCACATCTCCCCAGGATTGAAAGTGCAAGCCTTCTCACCTGAACGAGGAAGACGAATCCTGGTCTCATCAAGAATTTGAAACCTATCCCTAAATTTGAAAAGGGTGTCCTCGTCCAGAGAACACACCTCCTTAAGGGCATGGAAATTCTTCAACACAGCGGGTGAAGAAGATGAAGGATTTAAAGACTGGGACGTCGAAATAGCGATATCAACTTCTACGGCATTGTCGCTAGACGACAAACTATATCTAACTCACTTGATCTCACCTTTGTTGACATTGCCCTCACAGACCTAAACCAATCTAAGGACTAACGTAGCAGAGGACTAAGGTTAGCCAAGACCAAACCTAGAGCACTACCATCAGGAGCAAAGGACCCAACCTTCGAACAGCCACTACCGGACCCAAGAAGCACCCTTAAACGAGCAAAAAGAAAGGAAACATAGGGGGCAGTGGCGCTTAACCTTAGAATACTCACACATCAAAAAGAAAGGAAAGAAAATACAAGGGAAGAATCTCCTATTCGAGACAAAAAGAAGTGAAATTAAGAAAGGAAGAGTATCGTACCTGAAAAGGAAAGAACAGGGTGGCTAGAGCTTGGAGAAAGAAGGAGTCATAGAATCGCAGAAAATGGAGAGAATACAGAGGTGAGAGAGACAACCAAAGTGAAGAAAGGAAAAAGAAAGAAGAAGGCCTTTAAAAGTCTCCCCTAAAAATTGAGATGTAGGAAAACCAAATGCCTCGTCTAGGACATGCCCATGTCCAACCAACCAGAGTGCGATGGGGGGCACCTAATAAGCCCGATGGCATCGTTCATCCAGACACAGCTAAGGATGAGGAACAAACCATAAATATTGGTAGAACTGTTACAGTTCGAACGAAGTGAAGCGATAGCTCAGAGGCTTCTATATCCACACATTAAGTGTCAGGAGATTCCATTTCCCCACATTGAATGCCAAGAACAATACTTAGGAAGAGAGTTACACCACCATTAATGGTGGTTCCAATGGCTAAGAGAAGGAAGACCTATAAATACCATGCCCTACCTAAGGTAAATGGTACAAAAAACAGAGTTATTCTTACCAGCTAAAAACTATCCAATTCTCTCTCTCTCTCTCTCTCTCTCTCTCTCTCTCTCTCTCTCTAACTTTATCATCAGAGGCTCACCGGCAAACATCACACTGGTGACTCATTTTTGTTACATTTTCTTGTATTCATGCAGGTTGCACCGGGGCTATTGGGACGACTTCAACATCTAATGATTTTAGCATCATCACATTCCATTCATATTCATTCATTTCAATTTCTTTATTTTAAAACATCTAAACAATGTTACTTTCTATTCATTTCTTTTCCATTACTTTCCCTTACTTAAAAACATTTAATTTCATTTCATTCTATTATCTTATGATCATTCTATTCCATTCTCTTGTGAACTTCTAAATAATGCCTTAGGAACTTGGGTAGAGTGTTTGAATCAGTGTCGGCTTTACAAGGTAAGCAATTGATGTAGTCGCCTAAGGCCCAAAATAGAAAAAAAAAAGCCCCAAATTTTAATTAAATTAAGCTCAAATATTAGCCATTACTTAAAATAATTTTTTTTAATCAAGTAGAAATGTTACATTCATGAAATTTTTCACAGTATTTTTACAACAAATTTTAAGTAGTAGGTTATTAGAGGCAGTTACTTATTGAATACAACATAAATAATTTCAGTAGTAAGTTTAAATTAAAACTAGTAACAGCTTAACAATTAGAATTTGTTGTGAAAAATATTATAAATGTAGCACATCTAAAAAAAAAAAAATACAAAAAAAAAAAGTTCAAAACGTTGTTTACAATAATTGAATTGACAAACTTTTATTAGTTTTTACTTAGATCCACTACTAATATTGCTCTTTTACTTACCACTATTAATCTACCATATCAACATATGTGAAAGTTTTGTCAATTTTTTTTGTCTACAAACTTTCTAAAAAAAAAAATCTACATTATTTCATGTTAATTAATAATAATTTTACATTTAAAATAAGAAAGTAAATTTTAAGTAATATTTTTTTAATTCATATTTAAATATATTAAAGGATTCAATTTTAATTTCCACATTAAACCTTCAAATATATCAAGCCGCCTGACTTGAATTTGAACCAAACCTAACTTCATGACTCACGAATCATGCATCATGATCCGCGAACGCCCTAATGTGGGACCCATTATTGGATCCACTAGCCAACACGGAGAATATAACATCTGACAACTCGTTAAAGCTCAAACCAATCCACGAAATTTCGCTTCTAAAACCCAAAGGAATCCCTGCTTTTCCATAGAATCATTCATATCCATCTCAAAAATATTCCAACATGAGTTGAAAGCGTCTACATTTGCTTTTCCTAGATTCTTCTCCACGCCCACCTAGAAAAAGGTTGTGTCCTTAAATCCTAGCCAACGCCCAAAAACAGTTACAAAACAAAAAACCCAGAATCCTTGTTTGGAAAAAAAAAAAAATGGCTGGGGTTGGTTTATTGGTCTCAGATTTGATAATCTCTTTCATGTGGGTTTGGTCAGGGGCTTTGACTAAGATTTTTGTGAACAATATTTTGGGGTTGGGCAGCCATGAACCTAGTGGTGAGGTTATCAAGTGCATGCTCTCTATTCTTGTTCTGTTCTTCTTTGCTTTCTTGGGAAAGATAACCAAAGGTGGAGCCTACAATCCTCTCACTGTGTTGGCTGATGCAATTTCCGGTGATTTCAGGCATTTCATCTTTAATGTTGGTGCTAGAATCCCAGCGCAGGTTAGCTCTTTTTGGTGCTTTCAATGATTCTATTGGTAAATCAGCTGGTTTGATTGAAAATGAAAATTGGGTTTTTCTTTATCTTGGGTGTTGAAGCGCTGTCTGATTTTGAGATTCGTTTGTTTGATTGATAAGTGAACTGGGTTTGGTTTATTTGCATGTTTGGTTGGAGAGAAAGTGAAGGATTATAAGAGGAAACGGGTTTCTGGTTTTGTCGTTTTGATTGAAAAATTATGGAATAATTTCGCCTCAATATTGGCAAATTTTTGTTTAAGGCTTAATAAGTGGATTATTTTTCTTTAATATTCTTCGCTCCAGAATAAAAATCTAAATCAAAGAAATTTTGTTAATTTTCTTTAATGCAATTTTGTAGAAATATCAGGAGCATCTTTTCTTGAATATGTACTTTGTGCTGTTTCGCACCTTCTGTTTGATATTACGGATTGGAGTTGAAATATGAAATGCACCTTTACTTGAATGTGTCCTTGTGCACTTACTGTTTGATGATTCGTTATTGAATAAATGAGTTATTGGTCTGATAGCTTATACTTGAGACAAAGGATACCTTATGTCTTATTCTTGATTTGATTTCATAGGCTTTATTGCTTTACTTAATAGCTTAAGATTTTGATTTCTCTCTCTCTCTCTCTCTCTCTCTCTCAAAAAAAAAAAAAAAAAAAAAAAAATGACATCAGAGGATTACGCAAAAGGTTTTTAATCCTTCTATTGAAAAAAAAAACATCATCTTTTCGTGCTAGATACATAGTTCTGTTACTTTCCTCTCCTCAAATTTGAAGATTATGCAAATATGGAAGTCTACCTAAGATACAATAATCAACTCTTAAGTCTCAAAACTTTGAGGTTGGCTATAGATCCTTAATAGACTTGACTCAAATAACTCACTTTTCCTCATTGGTGCATTTATCACTCTTCTCTGTGCATGATGAAACCATCTCAAGCTATTCTCCACCCCCTATCTTTAAGCGGATTTCTTCATATTGAATCTCATATCTCCTTGTGTTTATACTTATCCATCTAAAATTCTCATTTTAGTTACACTTACTATATGAACATGTTCCTCCTTCGCAACTTTAAAATTCAATACCATAGAGCATAGTTAGTCCAATAGTTGTCTTATAAAATTTTCCCTTTTGACTTAGTAGGTATCTACAATCACACAATAGTCCTGATGTGCTTCTCCTCTTCATCTACCCTACTTTTTCCTATGATTTGCGTCCTCTTCAATCTCTTCATCCTTATGAATTATTGATCCAAGATGTCAAAATTACTTACTGTTTGGTATCTCTTAACAATCAAGTCTTACAACCTTTTCATCTCCGAAAGTCTTTAGATTCTAAAGCCTCCAAATTTTTAACTTGACATTGATTCCATGTTTGGTTTCATCCAATAAAACTATATGAACTGCAAAAAGGATACACTGAGTGACTTCATCTTGAATTGCTCTAGCGAGCTCATCCATGTTATGTACATGCATGGATGAGCAATTTGAAAATATCTATTCTTTAGTTTGTTTGTGTATGGCATGAGAGTGTGTTTACAGAGAGGTAGCTAGAGTAAGACATGCAAGAAAATGGTTGTGTTCATGTTATCTACACTGTTTGTTTGTGAGCATACTTGTGTTTATAGAGAGTTTTGGTATATTTGTGTTACTAGAAAGTTAGATAGAGAGATTAAGGAGAATGATATATAGTTGGTCATTTTAAATGTCCCATATCCAAATTAGTTTCAAACAAAAAAATATTGGTTGAACATTTATCTCATTAATAATGCAAATACTAATGAGATAAAATTTTCAGACATTTAATTGAGAGCATATATGTCAGATTAAAAAGCTTTCCATGAACAAGAAAGATATATTTTATATTTGTCCCTGTTTGACACTAGACAGACACAGATAAAGCTTGGGTATGGCTACATACATGTCCATAAATCAAAATATAAATATTGAATTCAGATACTTTGAGACATGGCTGGGAAATGGTTGGGACACAACTGGGGTACGGCTAGGACATGGGTGGGGCTAAATAAAATTTTATCAAACTTAAGATGGGGTTTTAAATGCTATTCTAAAATTCTTTGGGGTCAACTATTAGAAAAGGACATATATGAATGCTTTATTTTAAAAATTTGAAGGACCAAATAGCAAATTGATTGATGTCATTTTAGGATATTTATGGATAGTGTATTTTGAGTTGTGCAAGTTAAACATAGATAATAGTTATTTTATACTCAAAATATGTGCTTCTTTTCTATCTATTATTTTTTGAAATCTAGTTTTAGATTTTTTTTACTCTTTTAGTTCTTGTTATTTATCTTCTAAATATCAAAATTTAATATAATATATAGACCAAAAAACATTGATTTAATTAATTAAGGTGTCCCAATCATATCATGTCCCATTTTTACTTATCAAAATTTTTTTTTTCTACTTATTAAAACATCATATCGTGTCCCAGTTTTGAAGAATGTTGTCTCATCTATCTATAATGTGTTGTATGTCTCATGTCAGTATTGTTGCTTCTTAGAGATCATAGCTTTAAATTATGGAATCATAACAGAGATGAGGACTATAGTTTTTATGAAAATGGAGAGAGAGAGAGAGAGAGAGAGAGAGAGAGCATGAGTTTATAAAGTGAGTACGGTAATTTTATGTAAGAATAAACAAAGGGCTCTATTTAATAAATCATTGATGATTTTGCATTTACAACACAAAAAGAAAGGGGTTGCACATCAATGCTTCTATCCTAAGAAGATTCATATGTACGTACACACAAATGCACACAGACACATACACACATAAATAGGTTGCTTACACACTAAGAAACATGAATACGTAAATCCATAATAATATACTCGGAAGGATCCTAACTAGGTTGATCTGTTGGAAATCTTGTGACTTCTGATCCAGCCTTATGCTACTGATCTTACTACCTGTGCATCATGAGGATTGTGGATCAGTGTCATTACATACATTTTATGAATAAATAATAGGAAAATATAACCAGCCAATGTATTGAAGTCTTTCCCTATTTGTATAGGTTCTGTCTATATTCTTGGTGAACCTGCAGTCTTCAGACTAAATTAGTTTAAGGATACATAAAAAAGAAATGCAGGGCTGAAGGAGAAACTATTGGATTTGATAAAAGTTGATTATTCTCATGCGGTATGATTAGGAATTTGCAAGGATATTGTTTGGAGTAAATAATTTGCTATGCTAAAATAATATGGCTTGCTAGCTTGGGTTTTCTGAAATGATTTTGATAGTTTTTCAGGTTATTGGATCTATTATTGGGGTTAGGCACATTATTGACACCTTTCCTGAAGTTGGACTTGGGCCGCGTTTAAGTGTTGACATCCATCGAGGTGCACTAACAGAAGGATTCCTGACATTTGCAATTGTTATTATTTCACTTGGTCTGGCCCAAAAAATCCCTGGAAATTTCTTCATGAAGACTTGGATCTCAAGTGTCTCCAAGCTAACTCTTCACATACTTGGCTCTGATCTAACTGGTGGTTGTATGAACCCAGCTGCTGTAAGTATTTTCAATTATCAGTAACTCTAAAATTTTCTTTAATTTCACCATTTTAGCTGCAGAACACTGAGTATTGAACTTCAATGGATCATCATGTTTCAATTTATTTAGGTGATGGGATGGGCTTTTGCTCGTGGGGATCATATAACCAAGGAGCATATACTTGTATACTGGCTTGCCCCAATCGAGGCAACTCTACTGGCTGTATGGATATTTAGGTTGGTAGTTCGGTCGCCTAAAGAGGATAAAGCAGATATGAAGAGCAAATCAGAATGATGGGGGTTCCACTTTGTATTCAAACTTGGATTAGATGATTCAATCTGTTGACATTTGAGTAGGATATGGGTAAACCTGAAGACTATCAGACTTGAAGGAATACAGAGTACATTGTTATCGGTTCCTTCAGGTGATCAATTTGTAAATGTTATTCATTGTGTTCAGTAGAATCACCCATCCGTTCACAATTTACAAATCTGTGATTGTGTGTGCGCTTGCTCAAGCACAAGCACAAGCACAAGCACATGTGTGTAACAATAATATCACAAAATAAATCTGAGCCTCTAGATTTCTCATCACTAGAAAAAAGAAATGAAAGAAATGATTAAGATGCTAGCATGATATGATCTTTTTGAATTGAATTTTAAGAACAGCATAATGGGAAGAAACTCTTCCTTCAGAAGAATTTAGCAATGCCAAATTAACATATTGCAGTATGTAACTAAATTGAAGAACATTTCCATAAAATAAAGAAAGCAAAATATTGACAATTCTATGCGGGGATTTACCAATCTTGTAAGCCGATGATTACAACTATGAAAGAATGACTTTTCTTCTCCTCATATACGGTGATATTGATATACCAACATTCATTTTTTTGGGTGGGATAAAGGAAACTCTAGAAAGTGTACTATAATGGCACACAGAATTATTTAGTTAAATGTCATGCATAATATCAACTGCACCTGGGAAGTGAACTAAAATAGAGAGCAACACTGAAAGAGGGGGGAGGGGTCTCCTCCATTTCACGGTTAGACAATAATTTTAAATGATGTGGCGTTATATACACTTTTTGGTTTGTAATATTTAATTTAAACCATGAAATTGATCCATCACAAATGAAGAGAATGTTAATATGCCATAGCTTTTAGGAGTGGGGTGGGGGGAGGGTTGCTCCATGCTATGGCTTAGGCTAGTTTATATAACATGAACCCAAGTATCTTCCTAATAGCATTATTTCATATAATAGTAATGATGTAGGAGGATTTGAGCAAAAAAAAAAAAAAAAAAAAAAAAAGAAAGAAAGAAAGAAAGAAAGAAAGAAAAATACCATAAGTCCATTAATCCATTTTGTCTAGTCCTAATTATCAATTTATCATTGACTACTTGACTAGTCCTCCTTATGTCTTTAGTATTTTATTGTATTTTATATAGTCATGACTGGTATTCGATTTTAAATAAAATTAAATGGTTAGGATTTAGTTAAATATAAGATGAATGGTTAGATAAAGGGTTGCTAAAAACTATTATGAATAACCATTTTTGAATATGTTGTACTCAAGTTTCCATATCTAACTTATGAAATTTCATATTTGAATACGAAACCTTTGAGTCTAGAATGTTGGGAAATTTAGACTCCGGTTGATTGAATCAACAAGTTTTAAACCCAAATTGTTAATGAGATTTATTATGAATAAACCTTGTTAAAACAAATAATAAAACATCAATATTATGCACAACAGAATAATAAATAAGACAAGATATGATGACTCAAGAAAACCAATAAAACAAACTCGTTTCACAGTAAAAAACCTGGGGAGAGACCTTCTCGAAAGGCAATTCACTATAGTAAAGAAAAGTTTCAGATCTAGTACAAAATCTTTGTCCCTAAACTCTACAATCCCCATAGATGAACTTATAATAGAAACCTTCTACTGCTTCAGAACCTCTGAATTTTTTAATATATGAATGCCACACTTTTGCGTGGATTCTAGTACATGATTAACTCCAGCAACTTGAAGATGTTGTTGGCTGCAAAGTTCTTCACTTCATCAACGCTAAAGATCAAGAAATACTTGGTTACAAAACCCTAAGGCGCAAAAGACGCAGTAACTTCTTGTAGAGAGAATAAGACACTAGGTCACTTTCTCTATATATTCTCAGATTCTCTGTATATGACGACTTTTAAAATAAGCCTTATATATGTCTAGAGTTATAAGAAAAGAAATCCTACGCATACATGTCAGCTAGGGTTGTCGAGTTTTTGTCAAGCTTTGTTCTTAAATCTCGATAGATACTGTTTTTGTCAAGGTATCTTCCGAGCTTTAATGAACAACTTTTCTTCACTTGTTTCTTGGTCCAATCTTCATGGCTTTAACACTTGACTTAAACTCTTGTTTTTTGAAGTACTAAATCCATTCTAAATCTACCTAATTACAAGTAAAGTGCATTTTGTCAAAGGATTAACCAATTACATAAAATATGTCATTTAGCATTTGAATTTTTACTGTTACAACTTCAACCTTATTTTCTTCTACAAGTTGTAATCTTCTTGACCCCTTTTGTAAGAGTTAATTTGCTTGAAATTTGGCATTTTCTGTCTGGTTCATATTAGATCTACAATAGATCTAAATTCTCTTTACCTCTTCATTTATCCTGAATTATTTTGGTGAAAGTGTTGCAGAAGGGTCAATGATCTTAGGTCAATTGGTGTTTTCTGAAATCTTTGGTGTTTCTAATAAACACATCTAAGTTTTAGATGTTTACTAAAAATGTATAAAAGAAGAAGTCGAAAATCACATTTTGGTCCCTACATTTTCACCCGATTTTCATTTTGGTCCCTATATTTTATTTTCACCACTTTTAGTCCCTGTTTAGAAAAACGCCTTCTATTTAAGTCCTTTCTGTCAGTGCCGTTAGGGCACCGGCTGACGTGGCAAACGGAATTATTAAAATAATAATAAAAAATTTATTTTGTTATTAAAAAATGCCATGTCAGCAATAAAATTTTTAAAAAATAATTTAACTAAATTTAACTAAATAAAAAAAATCAAAAACAGAAATAAAAATAAAAAAACCTAAATTAACATTTCAATCAAACTAACCCACAAACAAGAACAAGAACAACACAAACCCAGCAATTAAAAAAAAAAAAAAACAACAACAACAACAAAATAAACATTTCAATCAAACTAACCCACAAACAAACTCCACATTTCAGTCAAACTAACCCACATTTCAATCAAACTAACCCGCTAGAAATTGGAGCGTTGGCCCATGGGTCTGATCAAGAAAGAGAGAGAGAGAGGGCAACACCACAGACACCACCGCCACCTCGTCGATGAACACTGCCGCTTTAGCAAGCCGATTGGCCACCCATTCTTGTCGATCTACCCTTTCCCCTTTACTGGGTTTGTGCGATTTCCCCTTTCCCACCCCTTTACCCCTTTGATTTTTTTTTTTCCTCTGATTCTATCTTTGTCTTCATCCTCACTCCCTCTCTCACATCTCTGTCTTCTTCTTTTGAGCATGCCACCGGAGCTGGGTTGGAGATCGGCGTAGGCGTTGCGTGGTGAGACCGGCGTCATGTGTCTCGCAGTAGTGTGTGAATTCCAGGTGGGTTTTGGGTTTGATTTCCTGTGGGTTTTGATGTGAATTTGTCGTGGTAGGTGTGTTGCCTTGGTGGATTTTTCTTTATTTTTTTTTTTTTTTTTGTGTTGTTGCTGTGGTGATGGTGGATTTTTCATTGATTTTTTATGTTGTGTTCTGTAGTGGTGGATTATTATTTTTTTTTTGTGTTGTTGCTATGGTTGTTTATTTGATTTTTTGTGTTGTTGCTGTGGTGATAGTGGATTTTTCATTGATTTTTTGTTTTGTGTTTCTGTAGTGGTGGATTATTTTTTGTTGCCATGGAAGTTTTTTCTGTACTGGGTTTGTGTTGTTCTTGTTCTTGTTCTTGTTCTTGTTCTTGTTCTTGTTCTTGTTCATGTTGTTCTTGTTCTTGTTTGTGGGTTAGTTTGATTGAAATGTTAATTTGGGTTTTTTTATTTTTATTTCTGTTTTTGATTTTTTTTTATTTAGTTAAATTTAGTTAAATTATTTTTTTAAAATTAATGCATTTTTTAATAACAAAATAAATTTTTTATTATTATTTTAATAATTCCGTTTGCCACGTTAGCCGGTGCCTAACGGCACTGACGGAAAGGACTTAAATAGAAGATGTTTTTCTAAAAGGACTAAAAGTAGTGAAAGGGTGATCAAAATGTCGAGTGAAAATAAGGACCTGACAAAGAAGGAAGGGTGGTGTGGATGGACCTAGACGTAGGGCTTGTGTTTTACTCCAAAAAACAAGCTGTCTTAAAAAGCTTTCCCCTCGCAACACCCAACCCAAACTCTTCTTTTATGACATTATTACTAATCACCAACTCCAACCAAAGGAGCTTCCTTCATTAAACTAATATTCGATAAAAGTACAGCCACAAATCCATGAAATCAGATTTGGCCTCTAAAAAATCTTTTTGTTTATACGTTGCACCAAAATAAAAATATCATCACACCGACCTCGTTACTGGAACAATTTAAGTAGTGCTACTGTAGTCCCTAACATGGACAAATGTGGATGACTAGTGCTGAAACAAGTTGTTCTATCATTACAACAAATACAATGAACTCTTCATAACAATCACTTTCTTACACTAAAATCATGTGAATACTTTAAACAGAATTACAGGAACTGAAGATGGCAAGGATGTGATGGGACTCATGAAAACTCAGTACACAACTTGTGGCTCAAACTCTGCAAAATCGACAGATCCAGACTCAATTGGTGGCATTAGATATGCAGCCAGGAGCTCAGAGGCCAATGCTGCAATAAGTGGTATCCTCTTCAAGTTCTTCACAAAGGATGCATCCTCGGTCTCCCCAACAGCAAGCAGCTTCTCGTTAATCTCCACCATGCGATCCAACTTCCTCTTGAATTCTGGGTTCTCAACATCTAGCACAGCTGGGAAAATTCTAGCTGTTGTGCGGTTTGTCTGCATAAACATAATTTTAAACACCCAACTCATATGATTGAAAATTCAAGATTCTATATTATGGCATATGTCTGACTAGCATGTAGTTAAAGATTGTAGGCTTACCTCAATGATGACATGCATATCAAATTCTTTTGTGTTGAGTCCAATGCCTTCATAGAAAGCTGTGCGTTGGCAATCATTGAGGTACATGGTCACGTAAACCTGCAAGGTAAATTCATAAAGTTGTGAGATAAATATCGAAAATTAGGGAGTAATAATTTTAGTATGAACAATTCTAATAAGGTTGGTTCTCAAAAATGGAGGAAATAATTTCAAATTAGGAATTCAATATGTTGCTTTCCATGTAACTTTAGTAGAAGCTAGAATTGTGATTGAAATTTGAATAAAAATTAGGGTAAAATGCACCCACACCCCCTATGGTTTGATGCAGTTATTTTAACACTGCCTTTCCATTTTTCTATCACACCTTCTATGCTATCCAATTTCTTTGATCAACTACTTGCATCCAATTTCTTTTAAATCATTAACTCAAATTGGTTACAACAGATGCACATGATCACACACATCGTCATCTCTTTCTAATCCCACCCCTTGTGTCATCCAAATACTCTCATGTAACTAATTTTCGTTGATTGCATAAGTGGATGGGTGTAGTTGATCAAAAGAAATAGGCTATGATGTGGATTCGGTGAAAAAGAACTGAAAATCCAGTGTTGCCAAGAGTACTGCAACAATTCACAGTGTTGTAACTATATTTTACCCTAAAAATTAACAACTCAGATTCATTTTATTTCTCAGGACTGCTGCATATAATTGCAAACTTCTAATATTTCTTCTTTTCATTTGTTGTTAAGGTTTTCTCTTGCCTTCTTTTATCATTGACAGAGCATTTGAAAATGAATCAGAAGAGTCAGAGTAAATTGTTGAAAATCGAAAAGTACCGATAGGCAGAAGAATCGGGACCACAACTTTGCTTTCCAGTCATTGAGAAATTGTGGCTGGGCCTTCATCAATGCAGAGAAGAAATCACCATGACGGTTCTCATCCTGGCACCAGTTCTCAAAATACTTGAAAATGGGATAACATTGGTACTCAGGATTGGCCTTGAGATGTCTGTATATGGTTATGTATCTCCAGTATCCGATTTTCTCAGATAGATAGGTAGCATAGAAAATGAACTTAGGCTTGAAAAATGTATACTTCCTAGCCTTTGTTAGGAAACCCAAGTCCAATGCCAAGTTAAAATCAGACAAACCCTTGTTCAAGAATCTGCATATCGTATAACAATTTGACATTTCTGTTAGCAGGTACTTACATACGTACACAGTATGTACACAGAGAGAGAGAGAGAGAGAGAGAGAGAGAGAGAGAGAGAGAGAGAGAGAGTTGGCTTGCATACCCAGCATGTCTTGCTTCATCCCTGGACATGAGAGAGAAAATCTCAGCCACCACTGGATTGGTTTTCTGCAGGATCAATCCTCAAAACAATCAAATAGAAGCCTAACACTATTAGAATAAAATTTTATTTATCCAAACCAAAAGAAAATTGGAAGGCCTTCATTTTGCTTTAGATAGGATACAAATCTAGACATAACTGTCATAATATCCCTTTCAAAGAACAGCTAATTAGTAAAAGCCACCAATCAAATTTAGCTTCTAAATCAAATAGCAGGCCAGAATTCTAAATCACTAAGCCAGAAGCTCGGTTAGATTTCCATCCTAGAGGACAATGTTTCACCTCATTCACAATACCCACTACCATAAATTGGATGACAAATAAGAGACAATTGACTGAAGTTGAATTCCATAGAAATATATAAAGCTTCTTGTTTCTAGACTTTCAAAATTGTAATTAAGAAAATTTATCTGTCAATACTTTGACCAATTAATCTTAAATAGTACAAGAAATTCAAATTCAGTGAAATTTGCAAGCTTGAAGAAGTAGAGAGGGGCATACCTTAAGCCTTCTTCCAAGCTCTTTATAGAGAAGGAACCCAGAGAACTCAGCAGTGCAGGACCTCTCCAAGAACTCCACAAAGATTTGCCTTAGAGGGCCTTGCAATTTGTCAGCAGCCTCCTTGAACTCCTTGCTCCTCACAAAGTGTGTCTGGTTGTAGTCAGTCTTGAATTCTTGCAGCAGAGCTTCAAACTCAGCCTGGTTGAGGTTCTTGTTGATCTCAGTGTTGAAAAGGGTCTCCATTTCATCAAAGTCTGTGGTGTAAAACCTTGGTGTCAAAAGGGTCTCCTTAATGGCAGTTTTAGCAGCTTTCTTGCTAGGCTTGGTAGTGCTAGTAGGTGGAGGAGGCAGTGAAGTGGCAGTCATTTTGATGGTGGTGAATTTTGAGTATGAACCACTTCTCAAGTTGCCAAATTTGGGAGCTACACTGCTAAATTTGGAGATGGGTTTTACAAGTGCCATTTCTGCTGCCATTTTTTGGAGCAGAGTTTTGGCAAAGCTGAAAGCTGTGGTTAGAGTTTCAATGAAGTGAAGTACTGTGTCTGAAGTGAAAGACTAAAGGGGTGGGGAGGGATAAGATGTGGCTGACAGTGATATAATCTCATCCAATGAAATCTGTGAGAATGAATGGGTACGTGACACGTGGTTGGTGATTTTATTCCTCTCTTGATTACTTGTTTGGTGATTGGTTGTGTTGATGTGGTTTGGGTGAGCACCTGTGGCCTCCTTCATTTCAAGTGATGGATTCTAGAATCTAAAATTTGTTTTCTTTGGATATTTCTCTTGGACAAACTGTTCTCGGTTCTTACCTATTGTTTTGTTTTTTTTTTTGCCCAAGAATAAAGGAATTAGTTTGGTTTACACCGTAACAAACTTTATCTAAACTAGTATAAAGCCCCCTGTATATACATATGTACAATTAATTAAACTACAATTATACGGTTTAAATTAATTTTTTTAAAAATATTTAAAATTAAAATTATACATGGTATTAACTTACACTTTTTAGATGAATGTGTAGCAAAAAATTAGATTTCAATCGAAATCTAATTTAGAATCTAATTAGATTTGGACTTTTTGATTTTTACATTCAATAACTCACTTGGCACTAAATTAAAAATTGAATAGAACACGTGACACAAATTAAGAATCCAATTAAAATTTAATTGGATTATCTCTAAATTATGGCTATATATATATATATATTACCTATATAAAAATTTTTACAACATTTTTCACAATAATTGAGGTGATAAGTTTTTATTTGTTATAATTTGGGTTTTGGTCATACTACGGGCATCTTTGTTTTACCTATCACTACAATTTATCATATCATCATTTGTCAAATCTTGTGTGTTTATAGACTTTCTCAAATATATTGTATGGACTGTGGCTAGTATAATAATTAATGAAAAATAAAATATTTAAATAACTTTTAGAAAACACTGTTGGTTTTGTTTTCATTTGGCCATATGTAAGTCATTCCATCATAATTTATTCACCAATCGAGCTGCTACTAAACAAATAGTTAAAATAATCAGATGAGGTTGGCCTAGCATAGGATGGGTTAAATTGAAGTCAAATGGTTTGTTTATGGAAATCCTAGTTTGGTTGGTGGTGGGGGTGTTATTCGTGATCAGTTTGAGTTGGGGATTTCTCTAGAAAAATTGGGATCACCTTAGTGGAGCTGTGGGCATTTAGAGATGGTCTTTTAATGTGACAGAGGTTACAATTAACATTTATAGAGATAGAATTAGACGCAAAAGTTTATTTTGACTTGCTTGCTAACTCCAGTTACTGTAAAAATGTTGTTTCTTCCAATTGTGGATGGTTGTAGGTTGTTGGTTTCCTTGTTTCCATAGGTGGATCAACCACTACTTTTGCAAAGCTAAAAGGTGTGCTAATGGATTAGTAAGGACCGAGCACTAATCTAGCTAGTGAATTTGTGGTTTATGGTAGTCCACCTGAAGACATATTAGAGATTTTTAATTCAGATTTAAATATGGTGTGTAACATATTTTGCCCTAAAACGCTATTATCTCTTTAGCTTTAGTGAATTTCTAGTTTCCACCGCAAAACTCTTATTTATCAAGAAAACATAATTAGAAAATTAAGTAAATATTTTATACACTGTAAATAAAAATAAAAGAAAAAGATCCTTCCACCAATGTTGAAGTTATCTATTTCTATTAACTATATAAAAAACCGCTATGCTGCTAGGTGCCCTGCACTGTACATTTTGGTTTAGTGAGTCTTTTTTGTCCGTTTGTGGAGGGCTGAACTCTGCTATCTATACTCTACCGCTTTGTCTTTATCCTATCATTGTTTTATTATTATTTGGGCTTATCATTGCTTTATTTGTGCTTATATGCGCTTAAAAAGAAAAGCTTTCATCTTATATTTGTTTTCTCTGTACATAACCCACGGCCACATCTCTTCTATATCTCTTTAGTTCTCTAAACAAATTTCACAATAATTTATTGACATGCGCGAATGTGCTAAAATACTGTGGCTATAGGGCTTTGGTTTCGTGAGCCACTTTTTTTTTTTTCCAAGTTTTGAACAGTAACTACAGTTTTTTTTTTTTTTTTTCCTTTCAATAATCGTTTGTGTTTTTTTTTTCCTTTTAAATATTTATGTAATCTGGTATATATATGTTGTTATTTTGACACAACAAATTTTACAATATTTTCACAATTATTGACGTGTCAATTTCTTACAAGTCAAAATAAAATAATAAAATATGAGACTGTGACTAATCACAACTAAAAATAAATGTTTTGAGCAAATGTTACAACACTTATTGTTATCACAATATTTTCACAATTGTTGAGATCTTAGCTTCTTATAGATCAAATAAAAAAAAAAAACACTAAGTCCATAACATTTTAACATTAATTTCTACAGTGCCTAAAGTTTTTTTTTTTTTTTTTCCAATTATTAGTTTGTATTTTTTTTCTTTTAAATATTTATGTAAGCTGGCATATCTATTAACTATATAAAAAGAGCCAAAGGTTCATGAATAGTGTTTTTTTGGTTTATTCAATTAGTGAGGTGCACTTTTTTTTTTTTCCCCTTTAAGTATGTCAATTGGTTTGAGCTTTGTTTTTTTTTTTTTTTAAAGATATTTATATGTTTACTTTGTACTTGCAATGCAAGTTTACATTGTAAATAAACAAAAGTGATTAATATTATACACATTTGCACAAAAATGGTAAATATTGTACAAATTTCATAAATGTGTACAAAATTTGCCAATATTTTTGTGTCTACAATATAAATTTACATTGTAATTAATGTCTCTTTTGATTAATGTAAATCTCTATGTATTTTAAAAATCAAATAATTTATATCTTTATTTTGTGATACAAATAAAATTTAAAATTGATCCTAATTACTAATTTTTTTTTTCCATCGCTAGCACGTGCCTTGCACGTGCTGCCCTGCCCTGACTAGTTATTATAAAATGTTGAAGTTATTTGATTGTAACTTTGGTATCTATCATAATTAAGAAAAAAAAAAAGTTAATTGATTTTTCATTTTTGTCCGCCCCTTGCCTGTGGGCCTTTGGTTCCCAAGATAGGCCCATGGGTTGGTTAGCGTTGTTGGGCCATCTTTCATTGGTGTTGGATTTATCTTAATACCCATGTTTTGTTCAGTAACTAATTGGGTCTTGTTGTGGGCCAAGTGCAATATGGCCCTATTTTTTGGTGGGACCTTTCGTTGGGAGTTCTGATGCAGACCCGAAATAGCTTGGCCCTTTTTGTCTTGGAATTGTGGAAAGGCTTTTAGAGTTTCAGTTAACAAAAGGGTCTCAACAAAGAGGAAATTCGGATGGCTTGCTTTCCTGTTCACCCAACTAATGCTCTAGGTTCAAATTATTTTTATGCTTTATTTACTTATTTATTTTGTTGACAAAGTTTAGTTACAAACTAATTGTAGCCAATGGCTACAACTCCTACTGAAAAAATTAATATGATTATATATTTTCGAAAATCTAACCATTAATTGGATAACATGTTTTTTTTTTTGTTCTTAACATGTATATTAAATTTTCCATGAATCGGAAATTATATATTATTCGATCCATAAAATTATTTTTTATGAATAATTTTAGACTTAAAAAATTAAAATTTAAACATTTATTTGATGAAATAGATACAGATTTTTTTATCTTTTAGAAATTTTCAAGTAGAAATGATATACAGCCATTGGAAACAACCAAATTCTCTCTCTCTCTCTCTCTCTCTCTCTCTCTCTCTCTCTCTATACATATATATATATATATATACACATACATATATATATATATATGTGTATATATATATATATATATATATATATATATATATATATTTATGGTTTTACTACCCTGAACTTTACAGTTTGCACCTAAAAATAAAAGGAAAAAGAAGAAGTTTGAAGATGCTTTTGTTGAGCCCTAAACCACACGATTAAAATTTTCATCTTTTAATTGTTTTTTTTTTTCTTTATAATGAATATATACAGTCATCGGGTATTATTGGGTTTGAGTTATGATGGTTGGAACTTGGGAGTAGGAGCATTGATTTAAAGTTTTAAACATGGTTGCCAAGAGCTTTATAGCTTAATTGACATATCTTTACATTCAAAGTGTTTGAAGATCTAGAGAAAAAAAAAATGTTTGAGTTGCGGGATTAGTCGTATACTGTAACTAATTAAAAAAAGGTTTTAAACCAAAGGCGGCTCAAGGAATATTTTTTATGAGGGTCATTTAGAAACATAAAAAGAAAATTTATATATATCGAGTTATCCCAAAAAAAAAAAAAAACCCGCAAAGATATGAAGTTTTATAATTGTGAGACTCCCCACACTATGGCCGAGGAAGGAGAACACCCAAACCCAGAGGAATCCATGAACACCCAAGAGCTACTTAACACTATGGTAGCTAGTCAGATTCAGCTGAGGGAAGACGTGAGCCGTATGATGCAACAATTCCAGAATCTGAAGAGTAGTCAAGAGGAAGACAAGACTGAACATGATTCACCAACCGTAAGAAGAGAGAAGAAGATCAACGAGAGAATTAATAAGATGGAGGAGATGATTAGAGGAGCCCGTAAGATGGAGGACCTTATGGACTACGATTCTCTCTCATTGTTCCCCAATGCAAGATTGCCACCCAAGTTCAAGATGCCAACCCTTGACAAGTTTAATAGGACTGATTGCCCAAAGTCCTATTTGAAGATGTACATTAGGGCTATGCAGCCCTTAGGCGCGACTGAGGAAATGCTTGCTCAAATGTTCCAAAACACTAACCGGAGTCGCTCTTAGGTGGTTTCTCAATCTAGATGATGCAAGAGCAAGAAGTTGGGAAGACATCTGTTGAGAGTTCCACAAGCAATACAAGTACAATACGGAAGTTGACATCACAAGAAGAGACCTCGAGACTACCAAGCAAGAGACAAAGGAGTCCTTCTCCACTTTCATTACCAAGTGGAGAGCTAAGGCCACACAGATGATGAATAGGCCTAGTGAGAAAGAACAATTAGCCATGGTTGTAAATAATTTGTTACTTGTGTATCATAAATATTTGTTTGCACAATACTTTCCCAATTTTAAAGCTCTAATTGCTACTGGAACCCAAATTGAGGATGCTTTAAATAATGGAACTATAAAAACTGATGACCCACCAAGGTTTAGAGAGATTAGAGGATCTAATTCTAAGGTTACAAAAATTTCTAATATTCATAAAATGATCCATATTAATTGATTGCACCAATCGCACTTGTGCAAGTACCACAAGGGCCTAGGCTTAAAAGAGAATTTCATGAGTTGTACATGCCCATGAGCCAAGTGTTTGATAAACTGAAAGCAAAAGGGTTACTGAAGCCTTTAGACTTAAGACCAATTCCAAACCCTTTGCACTCAAGGTTTGATGTAAATAAAAGATATGTTTACCACCAAGTCCCTGGTCATGACACTGATCATTGTTTCACCCTTCATCATGCAATTCAAGACTTCATAGACAACAAAGTGATTGCGCCACCTACAAGGCCTAGCATCACTAACAATCCTTTGTCTAATCACAACTTTGGGAGAGGACTAAGGATTAATTGCTTGATGATTGAAGAGGAGAACAAGAAGGATCCATCCAACTTTGATTTGTGACCTACCTACATGCTTCATGATGACATAGGAAGAATTAATGGATAGGGCATCTACCACCGCCACAGGATATGACATATGGAATGAATAATCAGAACGCGAGGATTGCCTAACACCCACAAATAGAGGGAGACACTTCAAGCCCCAAATAAACAAACAAAATCCATAAGTGGGGGGAGACACTCCAAACCCCAAGAAAACAACCAAACACCCACAAACGGGTGGAGACACTTAAAACCCCAAAACACTGACCTCAATGATCCGACAAAAATTGCCAATATCATAAGGTGGGAGACACTTCAAACTCCCACATTTGGAGACTGACAAACCTGTGGAAGCCTTAAATAGATCTACCTAACATACACTTGTTGAGGAAGATGAAGTCCTCAAGCAACTACAAAAGACATAAGCCAACATATCTTTATGGGGTTTCCTCATGGCCTCATACAAGCACCGCCAAAACCTAGTAGATCTCCTAAACCAAATCCAAGTCCCTACAACCACAACCTCCTAGGATTTGAATGCTATGATTGGGTCCATAAATAGGGAGCTCACCATCTCTTATTTTGACAAGGATCTGACCAAGAAGGGGAAGTACCACAATGACTCTTTGCATATCACTGTAGATTCTATAGGGAAGAGGGTACCGATGGTTTTGATAGATGATGGAAGCGTTTTAAATGTGTGTCTTTTCAAGACTGCAAGTTGCCTGGGCCTCAATATTGAAGACTTTGTGCCTGCTGATCAACATGTTAAAGCATATGACAACAGTAGAAGAGAGGTCTTGGGGACCATAACATTAGAGCTTACCATAGGACCAATGGTCAAAAAAGTGGATTTTTAGGTCCTTAATATAGCCTCATGCTTTAACATGCTCCTTGGGCGACCTTGGATTCATGACACAGATGCCATACCTTCTTCCCTACATCAAACGGTTCGGTTTCCACATGAAGGAGCTATTGTGACCATCTATGGGGATACTTTGACTGTGCCTAAACTTGTTTATGGTATTGATTATGAGAAAGAGCCATTGACCTTGGATGGCTTCATGATCAAAAGGCCTATTTTTGAAAAGAGAGAGGGAGAAGTTGAGAAGATTCCAATGGACTTTGCTCCTTATGGTAACAACAATGTGGTTACAATGATGAGAAGGATGAACTACTTTCTGGGGATCAATTTGAGAAGAATTGTGAGAAAGCCAAATGTTCAGGATTCGATGATCTCTACTGCAACACCACCTTTTGGGCTAAGCTACAAGCCCATTGATGATGATTTGCTAGAGATGGAAGTGAGAAAAATGGCTTGAGCCAAACCCAAATCAAAAGGACTCCCTTGTCCTCCAGAATCTCTAAAGCCCTACACTCCTACGTTGAATGGGAAGTTTGTAAAAGCCAGAGAGAGTCAACATTATTGGGGGTTCCTTGAGCCAAGATTCGATCCTATGACAAAGACAATGGTGCCTGGATTTGAGATACTACTTGACTGCCACAACAAGGTTCCAGAATCAAAGAAAGAAGATACAATGTGGGTTCCTATTGATTGGGCTGATTACATGGATCCTGACGCCATGACAACGCTTCTTGAAGATCATATTTGTAACATAGAAGATAGTGGACAACAACAGCAATGATAGTGGACATGATGGTGATGACAGTAGCACTAATAGTGAAGACAGTAGCAACAAAAGTTATGATAGCTTATATAGTGGTGATGATTGGGATGTACTCCCTAGTGATAGAGAAGATGAAGATGCAGATATATTCTATGAAGAATATGATAGTGATGTGGACTTTTATGATTAAGACATTGAAGATGACGCCAAAGCTAACAGGTGGAGCGATATTGATAGTGATCAAAATAAACTGACAAATATGTTAGAGAATGCAAGAGAAGAGAATGCACAAGCCAACCGAATGTACCACAAAGAAATATCTCCATGAGCACCTTTTAGATTGGAGAGATATCACTCATGTTAGCTCAAGATCTGGCCCAAGGTATGACAAGCATGGAAGAGAAGTTCCAGAATTAGGGTTGTATTATGATTCAGAATCAAGTTCACCCACTACTGAAGAGGAGGATGACATAGATGCCAGGTTGGCCGCACTAGACCATATGTTGATGATCCAAAGTCTTAGAATCATGACACTTGAGAATGCTGAACGTAATAATGAGAGGGAAGAAGAAGGCGAGCTAGAACATCTCCCTTAACCCACTAACTTAGACAATAGAGGCAAGCACGACTTGTTTGATGAATGGATGGATAGTATAGAGCGCCTAGGTGCTTTTGTGACCAACAAGCCTATAAACATGGAGATTGAAGAAGAATTTACGGATTATATGGATGTAAATCCCACATTACTGATGCTGAGGAAAGAAGGAGCTTATCGGGAGCCATAAGTCATTGTGGAAGCCACGACCGAGTTGAAGAACTGGGCATGGAAGGGAGCCGCCCACCCTATAGAGGACTCCGTGAGGAAGATCAAGACTGTTAAGTCAGTCACCTTTGCCAAGAAGATCAAAGATGTTGAGCCAATTGCCCTTGCCAAAAACATTGTTTCTATTCCTATTGAGTCTGTTTCTAATAGTATTTTTATTCCTGTTAAGTCTATTTGTGATAGTTTTCCAGTTGAGTTAGCTTTAGTTGAGTTTGTTAAGAACTCTTTTCCTTTTAATATGATTTCTGATTCTGCTTATTTACTGGCTTTGAATGTTTTTATTTCTGAAATTGGTAAAGAAACTCTTAATAATAAGGAATTAAAACATGGACACCTAGAACCTATAAAAGAAGAAACCTAACCTATTAACTTGGGAACTAAGGATAAGCACAAAATAATCCAAGTTGGCAATACCCTAATCACTTTAGGGAAAGATGCATTAGTGGCACTACTGATAGAATTCAAGGAGGTCTTTGCATGGTCATATGAAGACATGCCTAGAATTGATACAGATATAGTACAACACTACATTCCCATAGATCCAACCATGAAGCCAGTCAAGCAGAAATTAAGAAGAATGAAGTCAGAGTGGACTCTTAAGGTCAAAAAGGAAAGGCTCCTGCCTTATCATGAATGTCTTTAGAAATGGATATCAAAATTCAGCAAGATCCAATATCAGTATGTGCCAAGGATGTAGAATCAAATTGCAAATGCTTTAGCAACCATGGCATCCATGATGGATGGGCCAAAAGAAGATGAAACGAGACCGATAGTGTTGGAACAGAAAGAAGAACTAGCTTACTTCATGACAATAGAAAAAGATGAGGGAAAGAATGGGGAAGGTGAATGGTATTCAGACATCTTACAATACCTCAAGGATGGGACATACCCACCATTTGCAGACAAAAATGACTAATTGACCATCCGAAGGTTATCCACCAATTACATTATTTGTGGTGAAAGACTTTATAGAAGATCATATGATAGAATTCATCTCTTTTGTGTAACTGCTAAGGAGACACAGTAGATAATTGAGGAGGTTTATGAATCAAGTTATGGGTCACACATCAATGCACGCATGCTATCAAGAAAGATAACGAGACAAGGTTATTACTGGACTACTATGGAAGCCGACTATACGACTCATGTTCGAAAATGTCATCAATGCCAAGTACATGGAGATTTGAAACACATACCACCCATGCCATTACATACTATGACATCACCCTGGTCGTTCTTTATATGGGGAATAGACATTATTGGGAAGATTCACCCAACAGCATCCAACGGCCACGAATTTATACTCGTTGCCATAGACTATTTAACTAAATAGGTAGAAGCTGCCTCTTACAAGATTCTGAATTCAAAGAAAGTTGCTCAATTCATTCAGACCAACATCATCTATAGATATGGGGTACCACATGAAATTATCTTGACAATGGGTTACATTTTAAAGGAGAAATCGAGAAGTAACTTCAATAGTTCAACATTCAGCACCATACATCTTCACCCTACCGTCCTTAGACTAATAAAGCAGTCAAGGCTGCTAATAAAAATATAGGGTGAATATTGAATAAAAGCACAGAGAACTACAAGGACTGGCACCTACAAGTGCCCTATGCACTTTGGGGGAACAAAACATCAATTCAATCTTCCACGAGAACCACTCATTATTCATTGGTATATGGGATGGAAGTAGTTATTCCCATTGAGATGGGTGTTCAATCACTAAGGATAATATTGGAAAGTGAAATCCCCGAAGCGGATTGGTTGCAAAACAGATATGACTAGTTATGCATGCTGGATGAGAAAAGACTCAAAGCCTTGTATCACATTCAAGGATACCAAAGGAGACTTAGAAAGACTTTTGATAAGAAATTAAGAACCAGAGATTTGAAGTTGGGAGATCTAGTGTTGAAAGAAATCCAAGCCCTGGTTCAAGATGTAAATAGGAAGTTCAAGCAAACTTGGGCAGGGCCATACATTATTAAGCAGATATATTCTAGAGGAGCCGTAAGGTTGATGGGCGTAGATGCAAATCCTTTTGCTGAGCCAACCAACATGAATCAATTTAAAAAAAAAAAAAAAGACAAACCAAGCCCAAAAAAAAGACAAAAAAAAAATCTCACTAGGCTGAAAACTTGAAAGGGCGGTCTAGGCAAAAATTAGAGCAACCAAAAAATAAACAAAAAAAGAAGAGAAAAAGGTAGGTCAAAAATCTGAAAGGGTGATCTATGCAAAATGAGAGTGAAAAAAAAGATAGTGAGAGAGCCTGCTAGGTTGAAAACCCAAAAGGGCAGCCTAGGCAAAAATTCAGGCGAATAAAAAAAAAAAAAAATCAATAAACTACGTGATGATTTGATCCTTCTATCCAAGGGGGTACGTAGGCCACCATGCATTGGTTCAGTCAAAATTTCCCAAAACTCACCATTTGCCCATTAACTAAAAATTTTCCAAAAGTTCAATTATTCCTTTAAACCATGTCATTACACAAAAACCTAAATCCTAAGCCAAATCATAAAAAAAACAAAACAAAAAAAGCCTACACCATAAACGAAACCCTAACATGCAAACCCTAAATAATTCCTAAAAATAAGGGTTTTTACATCAACTTCTAAACAAACATGTTCAAAGCCAAAAAATAAGAAAGTCACTTTGTCTTTAGCCTTTTCTTCTTCTTCTTCTGATCGTTAACTTCTTTTGTGTTAGGAGTTTCATCATCCCTATCTCTTCTTTTGAATTCATAGTTGTCTTCATCGAGTCTTTCCTAGTTGTCTTTGAGAAATTGTTCTCTTATAGCAACCCTCTCAGCTTCCTTGTCAACAATCTTATCTATCAGCTAATTAGAATATTTTGTAGTCATCTTGTGAAAGTGAACCTTGAGAAAAGATTGGTCCACCCGGTCAGCCATCTCTAAACCCAATAGCATGTTCTTCATAGTAGTAGGATTTGTGTCCACAGGAGAGAAAGGTCTTCTTCTATTGCTACCTAGCATTCCTTGTTCATATTTGAATTGCCTCAAGAGTCTATCTGCCTTATAGAAAGTTGCCCTCCATAACTTAACAAGGAAGATGTGATCTGATCCTAGAGATTGCAGTAGGGAGGGTGGGCACTTCCACCAATAATAGTCCCATTAAATTGAAGTACTAGATTTCTTGTCCAGAAACTTCATCCAATCACTCTCAGTTTGACACTCAGTTTTAATTACCGCCTTACTAAGAAAACTGCTAGGTCCATAATTACCGATTATAGACTTGGCAATCATGTCCAGTCGCTCCGTCAGCCATATCTGCAAAGTTAAAGGACTCCCTAAGAAGTTCTGAGTCTCTCCACCATTGAAATACAACATCCAATCCAAGAAGGGTTTCTACCAAGATAAAAAAAAAAAGGGTTGTCACCATCCTTAATTTGGCTCACAACACTTATAGCTCGAGCTTCCACAAAACCGTATCTCCCAGAGCAAAGTAGAAATTCTCCCATAAAGCATAAGGCCAAACCAAAGTTTTTTTGCATATTGTCAGCCACCCCATAAGTGCGTTTGTCAATTAGCCAAAAGATAATTGCATGAAGATTCACCACATGGCCTTCAATCATACTATCAGTAATGGAAGTAGGAAGACCAATAGCATCAGACAAAGATTTTGTTAGGACATATGTGATTTGATGTTAGGAACATATGTCAAGATTTTATGTATTGGCTAATTCTTTGACAAAACACACTTTACTTGTAATTGGGTAGATCTAGGATGTGTTTAATACTTCAAGGAACAAGAGTTCAAGTCCAAGTATTGAAACTATGCAAGTTTGTCCAGGAATCAAGTAAGAAAGTGCTAGATTTTAAATCTCAACAGCTAGCTCGATAGCTAGTATCTATCGAGGTTTAAAAGCTACTAAAGCCTGTGGTTTGACAGTTAGCTCGATAGATGACTATCTATCAAGGTATATGAAACTCAGTTTTTCAGAACTGTTTTTCATCCAATTCGTGAGTATGTGTTTAAGCTTTATTTTCTCATAACCCTAAACATATATAAGAACTATTTTAAAGCCTGTCTAGGGTTGCGCAAGGATTGAACAAAGTCTTGTTCATGTAAATTGTGACCGGAGACAATATTTGCCCTAGTTCATCTTCAATGTTTATACACCATAGGGTTTTGTGACCAAGAAACTTCATGATCTTTATTTATTGATGAATAGAAGAATTTTGCAGCCAACATCCTTCTCAAGTTGGTGATTAAGTCGTGTACTAGAATCCAGGCATCTTTTGGTTAGTCACATATTGAGAGACAATAGGGTTTAGTTACGTCTTATTCATGTAAATTGTGATCGGAGACAATATTTGCCCTAGTTCATCTTTAATGTTTATATATCATACGGTTTTGTGACCAAGAAATTTCATGATCTTTATCAGTTAATGAACAGAAGAACTTTGTAGTCAACATCCTTCTTAAGTTGATGATTAAGTTACGTACTATGATCTGCGCATCTTTTGGTTAGTCACGTATTGGGAGCCGTGCAATACAAGGAGAGATTGTCACTACAGAACAAGTCCAATTTGGTATTGGGATAACGGTTCAACTGTAGGTTAGTATAAGGTATTGAGATTTCTTTACTTGTAACCGCTTGTTTTGATAATAGTGGATTCTCGGGAGTGGTGACCTTAAAATTATCCGATGGGGTTTTTGCCTCGGAGGTTTTCCCTATTGGTAAACAAATCCCCATGTCATTTAATTTTCGCTACATATTTAGTTATTTGGCGATTTGTTTGTGCTGCCACGTACATTATATGTTAATTTGATTATTGTGTGTTGCTAACCTTTATGCAGAGAATTGTAGCAGGAGGATTTATTTATATGAACCACATCAACTCCCAATCAGGTTTGAAATGGGTTTCATAAAGTTTGTAGCTGACTAGGAGAGTGTTTCAATATCACAAACAAAGTAAATGTTTTTCAAAAAAAGCGAAAACGCGAAACATGCATCGGAAAATCATGAGGAATCGGCCCACCATGGCGCGGACGCCATAACATGGCCCGGTGCCATTCGGCACTCTAGAAGTGCCGAACGACACTCCAAAAGTGCCAAATGGCACTCCTCATTTGCCAAGTGGCACGCAGCCTCTCAATTCTATTCTTATGCAATTCCATGCAATTTTATGTTCTCCAATAATTTTTAAAGGCCATGTGACACTCAAAAAGATTTTTTTAATCAAATTGGGACATTATGACATACTAACACATTTGTTTTCAAAAAACCATCACTTGCATCATTGTTTTCAAAAATTAATCAAATCAAGTTTTTTTCAAAGACTCATGAATTTATGTTCCAAACTAGGGGCATTCGCCTATGACTCATGCAATTTTCAAAAAAGAAGAAGAAGATCATCATCGTCTTTTCAAAAATTTATCATTGAGATTTCCAAAATTGATGCATTCCTTTTTAAACTAGGGGCATTTGCCCGTGGGTCATTTATTCTCAAAAAGAAAAGGGGGAGCCACCATCATTTTTCTAAAAATTTTCATCATTAAGATTTTCAAAAATCATGCATTTATTTTTTTAAACTAGGGGCATTCGGCTCCGCCTCATTTAAGCAAGTGAAGATTCCAACTAAGCTAATCAAGATAAGTTTAAATTGATACTACAAGGTCTCATCAAGTGAATTCTAAACTTATCTTAGCTAAAGTTCCTTATGATCTGTGTTTATGCCAAGGACAAAGAGCTAAAACATGGAAATTAACACAAGGTTGTCTAAGGAACACTTATTTTTGTTTTGCAGGAAGAATAAAAACACAAGTCATACATCATTGGGACTTCGAGTCTGCTTGCGTGAGGATCTTCTTGATCTGCTTCTAGAGAAGCCACCTTCAGTATTACCTTGTTAACTTAAGAAAAAGTGAGGATCATATGGCGATTTTCAAGTTCAAGGCTTCTGATCATTTCCTTTAAAATTCTCTTGGCATCATCAGCAGCCTCTATTCTATGTGCCTGAAAAGTCAACAGAATCAAGTGTTAATTGCACCATCAAGCATAGTTCAAGCAAGAGATACTCACAGAGTAACAAGGCATACCCAGCTCTTATCGTTGAGCACATATTGGAAAGATTGAGTACGAGCCAGTGACTGTAAGCCTCCAATCCTCCTCATACTTTCTTCTACAAGATCCATATCAACTTGAAACACAAATCCGCCAGATTAAGAGCCATTCAATAAGCCAAGAAGAAGTAAGGATAAAGGGTTAAAAATATAAGAACCCATCGAATCGGGCCAAGGAATATTCAGCATGTGCTCTGGCCTATTCAAAGGCATGGAATTATACATTCCATTAGTATTCATCACATCATATTGCCATGTCGGAAAATGAGGATAAGTCTCTGCAAAAGAACTAGAAGGACTACCAGCATGATAAGGAGAATGAATTTCTTCCTCTTCATCTCCTTCAGAAGGTGGAGACTAAAAATCTAACATGCAAATTTTGTCACCAAGCAGAAATATGGAAAGAATTTTCAAAATGAAGATTTGACTTTAGAAAGAAAAGAAGCATCCCTTGATTAGCCAAGCAACCTTATAGGCGAGTTTTAATAAATTCAGAACAAGATCCTTCTGTTCTTGGAACAACAAAGCCTACATGAGCCTGAACAATCTCTTCATCAGTCAGAAAGTCAGCTAACCAAATAGAGAGACAAGGAGGAATGAGAATTGTTGTAGAAGGATAGACATGTTCAACTTGGGCCAACATTTAATCACCAAGATATCAATACTTTCCATGCCCACATTCAAACAACACTTGGCAGCCATTCAATTCTAGAGCCCGCTCACACTCAGCATACCCTTCACATCTAGCCCAAGGATTTAAGTTCATCTGAAAAATCACAAAAAGGAGCTCAAAAAGAGAAGAGATTTAATCATAGCTAAGTGTTGAAGATTTAAAAGGAGAAGGAGAAAGAACTCACATCATCAATGGTCAGATTGTCAATCACCAAGCACCAAATCTCCAAAGAACGCCTGGAGAGCATAGACAAATGATACTAGGGCAACCAACGGAGAAATCTAGGAAAAATGCTAGTAACTTCCTCCTATGTTTCATGGTCCACTCCAAATTCTCATACATCCAGACCTGAAAACTCCACAACACCATTACCACAAAACCAAAATAATTTTCCAAAGCCTACACATAGCCCCCCCCCCCCCCCCTCCCAAAAAAAAAAAAAACTCCAAACCTCACCTACCATACAAATGGAGCCCCATCCAAGCTTAAAAGACTCTACCTAGAAAGTTGGGACATGAAGTGCATTAGAGTGGCATAAGCTATACCTCCCAGTCATAATTCCGGATTTGTCCAACTCTTTCAAACTTTCTAGGTAGCGCAGATTCACGGTACTTCCTAAATCCAGACACAGGAAAGTTCCAATAAAAAGAAGCATGAACATGCGAGCAATTTTTACCAAAGCCTCACAATGAGGTATACTTTCACATAGCTAAGACAAGGGGATATTGTTACTCCTCATTCTAGAAGGCATTACACTTAGAAATTTTTTGAGTTCGACTGAAGTAAAGAAATCATTGACAAGAATTCTCTCACCACCCAACCTCAGACCAGTGATAACAGAGAAGTCAAAAGGTGTCAAAATTACCTCCCCAATACATGGAAAATGGAAGGTGCAAGTAGTGTTCCAAAAATGCTCTACCAAAGCAAGAAGTAACTGAAGATCTTTGTACTCATAAGTCTCATGATTCAACAAGGCTTCGAAGAAAGTACCAAAGCCTGCGTCATTGATAATGCTTTTGATGCTAGGAGACAATGTTGCCCATGCATCTCTCAACATTTGGAGACTACCTTGACTCTTGAGGCTCTGCAACACACAAATTCAGCTCATTAACTCCCATAACCAAAATCACATGCCTAAACAAATTCCCATGACCAAAATCACCTGTCCAAAAAATTCCCATGACCAAAATCACATGTCCAAAAAATTTCCACGCATCCAAAAAAGTCAATGCCTTACCACCACAAAAGAAAATCAATGCCCCACCAAAATTTCACCATAACTAAAAAGTTCTTCACATATCCATACACAACTACCAAATTTTTCTATAGCCAAACAAAAAAAACAACCCCTACATGACTCTAAAAAAAAAAAAAAAAAAATCCCACAAGCTCATACATAAATAAATTCTCACATAGCCAAAATCATAACCACACAAATTTTCCAAGAATCAACACCACATGGCCAACAAAATTCTTCCAAAATTTCATGCCCATAAAAATTTCCCATGTTCAAAATTTTTTTTCCATACACATACCCACAAAATTTTTGCCAAAGTTTACACATGCCAATAAACTTTTTCCATATCTATTATGAACACATTCACCTAAACATACCATCAATTTTTTACAATGACAATATTCCCAATATCCAAAAAATTCATCCAACAACATCAATATCTACCTACATTGTCAAATTTCCATAAGCCACCAACATTGTTCAAATTGCACCATGATCACAAAAATAATACTTCAAGAATGCTCCAAAGCCAACATTTTCCAACATAACCAATCAAGCAATGCCCCAAATTTAAAACAACCAAATGAAAAAATCTCATCATGAAACTTTCAATGAAACATGCAACAACATTTTCCAAGCAAAGAAACTCAAAGAAAAACTCACCTTGGTGTCTACATGACAATATGGAGCATGGGTCCTAGGGTCTTGAAGATGTCCATCCTTCTCATGCCAATTAAATGTTGGATTATATTTCTTACCATGAAAAGTAAGAAAAGAAGGTCCTTTGGAAGAAGAAGCCATCTTGATGCAAAGAAAAAATGATTTGGAAGATGGGTTTTCACCAAAATGGGTGTGGGATGGAAATTCCCAAAACACAAAGATCTAAAGAAATATTGATAGAGATAGATGAAGGAAACTTGAGAAGCTTAGAAAAGTGTTTTTTGTGAGAAGAAATGATGAAACGAAGAAGAAAATTCAAGGGGAAGCAAAGAGTGAATAGTGACAATGGAGGAAAAAAGGTAGAGAAAGATGAAGCAAAGAAAAAAAAGGAAGACAAAGGAAGTGGGGCGTCAAATTTTCGGCCCCCACACACTTAAACTCAGCCAAGGCTGAGTCAACTTAGTCAAACTGAGTTGACTCAGTCAACCAAAAAAAAAAAAAACTTCTTCCAAAAGTCTTCAAGTATCTTCTAAAAATCCAAATTTTCAATTCAAAATTTTCATTCCTAATTTTTTTAAAATTTCCATTCTCAATGCCCAAATTTTAAACTCAAATCTTCAGTTGTCAAAAGAAAAAAGAAGAAGAAGTAGAGGAAAAATTTTCAAATCTCAGATTTCATGATCAAAATTCTGAGCCTCAATTTTCAAAATTCTAAGGCTCAAAATTCCAGATTTTAAGTCCCGGGTTTCAAGAAAAATTTTTCAAATCCTAAAGGTCTCAAAATTGGAAATAAACGATTTCAAAACTTCCAAGTTTAAAAAAAAAATCAAATGGTTCTCAAAAGAAAAGTCTTTTGTCAGTCGAAGCTTCTTGATAAAGTTCAAAATCAGAAAGGAAAAATAAAAATCACACATCTCAGAAATAGTGAGACCATAAAGCACCTATCAGTTAAAGTCTAACTCTAAATTTTGAATTTTTTGCAGAAAGCAGATCCAAGATTGAAATAGAGGAGATCCCTTTGATCGTCATCAAAGTAAAGGAGATCCCTTTGATCATCATTCCATTCCAGATCGAAGTAGAGGAGATCCCTTCAATTATCATTTCAGTTTCAAATTATCAAAGTAGAGGAGATCCCTTTGATCATCATTCCAAAGCTAGATCGAGGTAGAAGAGATCCCTTCGATCATTATTTTAGTTCCAGATTATCAAAGTAGAGGAGATCTCTTTGATAATTATTCCAAAGGCAGATCGAAGTAGAGGAGAGAGGAGATCATTTCCTTCCAGATATCATAGAGGAGATTCCTTTGATCATCATTCCAAAGCCAGATCGAAGTAGAGGAGATCCCTTCGATCATCATTTCAGTTCCAAATTATCAAAGTAGAGGAGATTCCTTTGATCATCATTCCAAAGCCAGATCGAAGTAAAGGAGATCCCTTCGATCATCATTTCAGTTCTAGATTATCGAAGTAAAGGAGATCCCTTCGATCATTATTTTAGTTCCAGATTATCAAAGTAGAGGAGATCCGCTTGATCATCATTCCAAAGCCAGATCGAAGTAGAAGAGATCCCTTTGATCATCATTTCAGTTCCAGATTATCAAAGTAGAGGAGATCCATTTGATTATCATTCTAAAGCTAGATCGAAGTAGAGGAGATCCCTTTGATCATCATTTCAGTTCTAGATGATCGAAGTAGAGGAGATCCATTTGATCATTATTCCAAAGCTAGATTATCAAAGTAGAGGAGATCCCTTTGATCAACATTCCAGCAACTCTAGATCGAAGTAGAGGAGATCTCTTTGATCAACATTCCAGCAACTTAAGATCAAAGTAGAAGAAGACCTTAGATCGCCATCCCAAGCAACTCCACTGTCAAGATCAGGATTGAAAAGTCCTTTGGTCACCCCAATTGCCAAGAATCGTATCAACTACCAGCTAAGTCTGGTATTTTCATTTTGTTGTCAAAAGATAAGGCTGGATCTATGTTCCAAAGTTTTAGGCTCAAGGGCTAGGTAATCTATGAAAATTCAACCTCAATAAAATCATGGTCGCTAAAATCAGTGTCTTTGTTTTACATTGACTTTGCTTTTCAAGCTCTGTCAATGAGGGGTATTTTGTAGACACTTGATTTTGCATCCATGATTTAATCAAGGAGAATGACTGGAGTGACCATCCACGTACAAAAAAAAAATCATTCATGCATCATTTTGTTCTTGCATTACATACATCATTTTGGCTTTGCATTACATGCATCATGTCATTCATTACATATCATGAAAATGATCTTGAGATTCTAACGGTCGCAACGGTGTTTCCAGTTTTCAAATCGGATTATCGGATCGAAAGATATCGCATGATCAAGTTTGCACGGTCCATATGCATTGTGTCTAGGAGGAGTCGACCACACATGATTGATTTAAATTAATTCTGATTGGTCAAGCAATTAAAATTAATTAAATAATTTTGGATTGGTTGATAATTAGTGTTTAAAACAGAGATGCATGAATAAGATTAAAAGGGATGGTTGGATAACAATAAAATTGTGGATAATGTAAGCTTTATCAAGATATATTTTAAGGGATTTATCCACAAGATAATGGGTCAAGATAATTGTTCAAGATAATCATTCTTAAAAAGTCTGAATTATCCAAAATAAAGATATAAAAAATCATAGACGGAGGATGGAAGCGCGTCTAGGTACAAGGATTAGCCAAAAAACCCTAGAAAGAGAGTCCAATTGGCATCCGAACACGAAAGTGTGTTTGGCATCCAAGGGCCAATTTGGCACATTTGGAGTGCCAAACTGCACTTTGAAAGTGCTGAATTTTCCTTGTTTGGGCTTTAGCCTAACGGCCTTTGGGTGACGATAATTTACACCCTTTTCGATATTTTCGCAAAAGGATGCGTCCGGATTCAAACCCTAGTTGTCCATACCTATATTTTATGGATTTCTGACCTCTATAAATAGAGACTGAACCTCATAATTCAACACCTTTTTTTAAGCTCTGAGAGGCATACGTTTTTGACTCTCAAATCACCCATATTTTCTGATCCCTTCTTTGAGTGTTGCTACCTAAATTATGGTTTTTAGATTTCAAAGAGAATTGAATAAATTTCTTTGAACCCTAATATATCATTTCAAGAACAAAGTGTGCTTATGCAAGATGTTGTTCTCTAACCCTTTTGTTCTTATGTTTCTTTAATCGTGATGATGCATGCTCTCTTATTTTTTTAAACATTCATATGCTGACTTGTTAATGTAAATTGTGAAAATATGATATTGTTGCTATAATCTGTTTCTTAGTTTTAAAGATTTGCATGCAATTAACTCTTTTTCTTCAAAATAAAGCAGATCTACATCTTTCTTGGATGTAGATCTGAATTTTCTTCAAAACAAAATAGATCTACATCTTTCTTTGATATAGATCTAAGTTTTTCTTAACATAAAAACGGATTTTGTATATTCTTTAGATACAAACACGATTTTTCTAATACATGCAGATTTTTAAAATAAAGAAAGAGATCATGAATTATTATTTTGTTGTTTGTTTTGTTTGAGTCATATGAAGCATGAAATTATTTTATGAATGAGATCCTCTCCATAAAAAAAATATATCTTTTTCAAATATAAAAACATATCTGATTTTTCTGTTATATAAAAAAACCATTTTTTTTTATCATCACAAAAACAGATCTGATCTCTTACAAAACTTAAAACCATTTTTTTTATCCCTTAAAAAAATAGATCTGAATTATTAACCAACCACAAAACTTTGTTTTTATTAAACAAAAAAAGATTTGAATTTTTTCTTCAAAAATCATTTTTTACACATACAAACCACAAATCTGATTTTTCTTAAACCAAAATCAATTTTTCTAATCATTAAAACAGATCTGAATTTTTCTAAATAAAAGAGGATACATTTATAAATGGTTTTATGTAATTAGTTTATTTCACATGTACAACATATCATACATGACATGCATAAAATAGTATATTGGTCACAAAAGTCTAGAAGACTAGACTCTGTCTAGGTGGAATTGGTGCTTAACACCTTCCCATTCTATAACCTAGCCTCCAGATTTAGATTTTTGGTTAAATAGACTTAGCTTTATCTTCATTTATTTTGAGTAGATTGTAACTAGGACTCAAAACCATGTAAAGTTCAAATTTTTGAACTTGTATTTTTTTTATTCAATCAATGAAACGAAGCAATTTAGTTCTTATTTTGTATTTAGTTTTTCCTATCTTTTGTACATAAAGAATATACGTGACGACTCCATACCACTTAGCCAAAAAGAGAGGTGCCCTAAAAAGCACACCACAAAAATCTCTCTTTTTTGAGGGACACCGTCTCTGGCAAATACATGTGTTCTTAAAGGCTAAAACATGATATAATTAGAGACATTGCTCAAGTTTTATAAGTTAGGGTGTTAACCATTTGAAGAAGATCAACACTAAAATAGATGATTTAAATATCAAAATAAGACTTAAAAATGAAATTTCTATTAGGTGTACGAATACAATTGATTTTTTAATCTTAAGTTTGTAATTAATTATTTTAGAATAACTTAATTTATGCAAGTGTTAGAAAATATTTAACTGTTTGAGTTCAAATCACCCTCTTCATTAATGAATAAGGAATTATAAAAAAAAAAAAATTAGAAAAGTTTTGATTGATTATTCTAATTAGAGATATTGTATATAGGGACAAATATACAAAATTATGAATTTTATATAATAATAATCATTCATTATTTTGTTAGAAACGACTTCTAAAATTACGTAATAACAACTTATTTAGTTATTATTTCATATATATATATATATATATATATATATATATATATAATTCATGATTAAAGCTGTGCAAGGCACAGACTTTCACTAATATATTAGTATGCATACCATCCTTACCAAATATAAAGTGTGTATAGTACAAATTATAATAAAATTAAAATTATATTAATTAATTCAATAATTACTAAAATATAATTAGTGTTATAAAATTTTATTTTCTAGAGAAATATATGGTATATAATTATATATTATTGAAATAATCTGTTTAATATGTTAAGGAAAATAACTATTGTTACATTTAATTATATATATATATATATTTATTTATTAATTAAAATAGCAATAGTTTTGAAATAGTAAACCGCTATTAACCGGTATCGAAACATATCATTCTCTTAGCCAAACCAAACGGCATCTAATACAAAATTGACTCTCTTAATTGTTAGTGGACTTGAATACAAAAACTTAATTAGTAATTTTTCATTGTAAAAAGAAAAAAAATGATATTTTAAATAAAAAATATATCAAAGATCAAATAAATATTATTTAATTAATATTTAAGTAAACGCATTTAGTTATTCTTACGAATATTTCCTTGGTGATGCCTTGTTGCGAGAAAGTTTCATTTCTAATTTTCTGTGCTTTGTGGGTTTTGTTCTTTTTAATTTGGGGAATCCTTGGACAGACTGTTATTCTCAAGAATTTATTTTACAGGTGATTCTTTCTGGCGAATCGATAATCTTCCACTTCGTTCTTTGGTTTGGGTTTATTTACACATCGATTTTATTTTTATTCTTAATCTTGACTGTCGTAATGGTTTTTGTGTTTTGTTATATTAATTGTTGGTTGCAATTATAATTTATAAAGAACTCCTCTTTGGCAGAGGTCCCTCTTTTCTCGGTCTCCTTCAACTTTAGCCACTACGGTTCTCCGCGGGAGTCACCTAAACTAGACAAGGTTAGAAGATTTGGACTAATTTTCTTCAAAACTTGTCAAAGAATACGACTGTGGAGAACTCCATGAAAATTATGCGTTAAAAAATAAGAAAATAAATGAAAAGCCTAAAACTTCATGAAGCCAAAATCTTTTTTCATTGCCATTTCCTATGAGGTGTCAAAAACCATCACGTGTTCTTCGATGCCTCCTTGTGGTTCTTGGCATGCAACGAGGGTGTCATATTCATTCTTGGCAGTTGGGAGTTGGCACGTATTGCTTGAGCCTTGGCCCTACCTAAGACGTTTGTTTGTTTGTTTGTTGTTGTTTTTTTTTTCAAAACAATAAAATAGTGGAAATCTATCTATTTATTAATTATTTGCTGTGGTACCATATTTATAATATGATAGTTAGGAATGAAAGGTTTGAACTATGAATGTTTCTGTAAGGGTCATATTTTTATGTATTGGCATGCCCAATATCAAAACACATTTTATATGTATTTGAGTCTTAATTTTTAGTGTGTTTAAGAAGACTATGAGGTGGTCTAACAAGTGGTATTGTTGTAGACACAAGAAAACTCAAAGAATTGTTTAAGAAAAGTTGGAACTGCAGATCTCGATAGCGATTGTACCATCAAGATTTAATGAACCTCGATAGACTTCTTGACACTGGTATAGGTCAGTAAGTTCTGTTGTAGGTAGGTACTTTGGGATAGGTCAATTAGAGTAAGATTTTTTTACCCCTGTAACTGCTTGATTCTTGATTAGTGGATTATTCGAGAGTGGTGACCTGAAATTCACATGGTAGTAGTTTTTACATGCGAGAATTTTTCCCATCGTCATCAAATCACCAAACTATTATCCACTGCACCCTATTTAGTTTGGTGATTTGATTGTACCTTAATTTTATTTACATGTAATTTGACTAATTATTCATCTTGAGTAGTTGGATTAACTAACTTGTGTCAATTTTGTTTGTTTTCGTTTAGACCCCTTAAACCAGATTGTTTAATCTAATTAATTAACCAATTTGATTATTAGATTTATTATTCATATATAGGTTAAACAAGCATATATCATATCATGCAGAAAATTGGAAAAGTAAATAATGCCACGATATGATGACCTAGAAAAACCAATGAAATGAACCGTTTCATGGTAAAAACTTAGGGAGGATTTAACCTAACTATCCTTAAGATAAAGTAAATCCACTATAAGAGAATTTGAGTTTTTACAATAAAATTTAACCCTAAATCTATTACTACCTCCAGTGGTAGTTTATTGACACGACCACGTGCAAGTTCCAAATTCAGGAACTTCTTATCTTCTTGGATTTACACCAATACAAGCCGCCTTGCTTGTGACTTAGAGATCTCACTCAAAGTTTTCAGATTACCATCAGTAATGATTTTGATGTAGCAACTATGTTCTACCAATGCTTGATTGTAAATCTTGTTCCCGTAGATTTTTGTGTAGTTAGAAGATACAAAACTTCTCAGATCTCACAAAGAGTAACACACAAATCTTTTAAAAGTCTGAAGAACGTTGCTAGAGTTTCCCTTTTATATGTGGAGAAGTTGGAATGAAACCATAAACATTATAGCGGGCTTGGGTTTGGGCTTGGGCTTGGGCTTGGGCTTGTTTGAAAATTCTGCAGAAAATTTGTAACTGCGATTTTTGATCGGTCGAGTAAGGCAGAAACACACTTCTTTTTCCTGCAGTCAACTGGACTTGAAACTTTGAAATAACCACCTTTAAGCATTGCATAAACACCTAGACTAGACACATTTTGTTCTCGATTTGCCAACACTATAAAAATATGATTCTAAACATTTACACCTAAATCTTTAGAACCTAACAAATTTATAACCCAACAATTTCTATTTGGAAACACCAAGAATTATCAATTAGTTGAGTTATAAGACTCTTGACTTGTGATAACATTTATATAAAGGAAAATAATAAATTTCTATTAATTGTATTTTAAAACATCTTACAAATTAATTGACATGATAATTAATATATTTGATGGATGTTGCACATCAATAACAAGATAAATACATTTTTTTAATGTATTTTTTTTAAGTTTTATATTTGAAATTCAACATATAAATTTATAAAACTTATATAATAAAATTTATATTAACCATAAGCTTCACTTATACACATAAAATATCAACCTTTGTAATGTCTTTGTAAAACAACTTATGCATAGTAAATGTATAGTTCAAAAGACATATACCTCTAAAATGTGGAGAAAATACACCATATACTGGGTGTATTATTTCTCCATCTCACATGTGTTAGTAAGGATACATGTGTGAGATCCTAGAGAATTTAGAGACAAGAGAGTTTGACACGTTGCCTTCCAACTGCCACCAAGGAACTCGGCGAGAAAATATGTAATTAAATCTTCTTTTTTTTTTAATTCTTGACTCTTTTTTTTTCTATTTCTAACCTGCCACGGTAGTCCTGTCCTTTTCTCATCCACCGTGTTGCCTTTTGTTTTTATCCGTTGATCTTTCTTGGTGTTTGGTTTTTATCGGTAGATTTTTTTTTGAATTCTAATTAATTAATTAATTAATTAATTAATTATTTTTTGTGCTGATCCTCCTTTGTTTTCTACTTTTGTTTTTACTTTTCTTTTTTCTTTTTCTTTCCTAAAGCTTGAAATTTTTTTTTTCCTGATATCTTTTTGATAAGAACGTAATTTAACAATCAACCCATTTGGGATGACAACGTTGTTATTACCTTTCAAAACTGATAAAAAAAAATTGATAAAAGAAGTTTAAATTCTTAACGTAATAATTATTCTTAGTCCTAAAATTTTGTAAGTAATATATATATATATATATAAAATATAATATAATATAAGCATAGTTATATAATTTAACTTAAAATTTTAATATTATTATGCTACAAATTAAGTTTTAGGTGCATATAGGTTGCCAAAATATTTTGAGAAATATATCCTTACATCAGTTACATGTGACTTGTATATGTCTATAATTTAATTGTACAAATTAACTAATATATAATTTAATGCTTCAAATTACTAAAATAAAATTTAATACTACAATTGTCAATAAAATATAATTTACTAATTAATAACAATATGATTAATACTTCCAATTATGTAAATACATTTTAATACTACAAAGCCAAATGCGATTACGCACTCAGTGATGCAAATCAAATGAGAGAAACAAAATTGATTTCTACTCATTTGAATAGTGTCGTGTGTCAACGAAAACAAATGATATTCTTTTTTTTTTTGTTGAGATGTAAACACTAGATATTTATGGGGACTAACTAGCTAGTCCCCATAAATATCTAGTGATCACATGCATCTTCAATCACAGAGCATCAGAAATCATTTCAGTATCAAAATATCATAAAAAATAAACATGGAAGCCATCTTACGATATTTGCTTCTCACCCTTCCCATCTTTCTTGTTGCTTTCAAGCTCATCCTCAAAACAAGAACTACTCAACCAAAACACCTCCCACCTAGCCCACCTTCTCTTCCAATTATAGGCCATCTCCATATCATTAAAAAACCACTCCACCGTACTTTCCATGCCCTCTCACAAAAATATGGTCGCATATTCTCACTCAAATTTGGTTCACAACTTGTGGTTGTTGTGTCATCCCCATTAGCAGTTGAAGAATGCTTCACAAAGAATGACATAGTATTAGCCAACCGTCCTTCCTTCCTATTAGGCAAGCACCTTGCCTACAACAACACCACCTTAGCACAATCCCCATATGGGGATCACTGGCGCAACCTCCGCCGCATTAGTACCCTCGAAATCTTCTCAAACAATCGCCTCAACAAGTTCTTAGGCATCCGAAGGGACGAGGTCAAGCACTTGCTACGAAACCTGTCCCGCAACTCTGGCCATGGTTTCGCCAAGGTAGAGCTACAATCAATGCTCTCGGAGATGACATTTAACAACATAATGAGAATGGTGGCAGGGAAACGATTCTACAAGTACGGTGAAGACGTGAAGGACGAGGAAGAAGCGAGACAGTTTAGGGGGTTAATTAAAGAGTTAACAGGGTTCGGAGGGGCATCAAATCCAGCAGAGTTTGTGCCCATCTTGCGGTGGATGGATTATGGTGGTTTGGAGAAGAAGTTGAAGAGTCTCTCCAAGAGGATGGATGAGTTCCTGCAAGCACTCATTGATGAGCAAAGGCGTAAAGAGGAAGAGGGTAACACTATGATTGACCATATGCTTTCTTTGCAAAAATCGCAGCCAGAGTACTACACGGACCAAATCATCAAGGGGCTTATATTGGTAAGTGTACTCAATAATGCTTCATCTCTTATTGAGAAAACTAGGAAATCGTGGCTTTTTTATTTTTTATTTTTACTTATTCTTACATCTTAAAAAGTAGGCATGCAATTATTTGTTTTATTTTTCTTTAATAGCATCTTAGGAATTGCTGTCTAGTGCAAAAAAGTGATATTCTTAGTCTCTGAAAAAAAAATCCACCCTAACATTAGACTAACTAGTTACATATGATCATCATCGGCGTTGAATGTCGCAGAACATATTAAAAATTTGTTTTTATTAAATATATTGTTGTTCTATTCTAAATAACTCATGTATAATGCACAGGTATTGTTACTTGCTGGGACTGATACATCAGCAATCACATTAGAGTGGGCAATGACTAATCTACTAAATCATCCTAATATATTGAAGAAAGCTAGAGATGAGATAGATAGTCAAATTGGAGAAGAGAAATTGATTCAGGAATCAGATGTTTCCAAATTACACTACCTTCAAAGTATTATCTCAGAAACCCTTCGATTGTATCCAGCAACACCATTGTTAGCACCCCATATGTCCTCCGCTGATTGCACTATTGGAGGATATGATGTACCAAGTGGCACAATGTTATTAGTCAATGCGTGGGCCATACATAGAGATCCTAAGGTGTGGAATGATGCAACTAGTTTTAAGCCTGAGAGGTTTGAAAATAGTGAGAGTGAAGGACATAAGCTAATACCATTTGGGATTGGAAGGAGGACTTGTCCTGGGGCAGGCCTCGCCCAACGTACAATGAGCTTGACTTTGGGTTCGTTGATTCAAAGTTTTGAGTGGGAAAGGATTACCATAGAAGAAATTGATATAAACGAAGGTAGTGGGCTCACTATGCCTAAAGCCATGCCATTGGAGGCCATGTGTAAAGCACGCCCAATCATGCATAAGCTTCTTTCTAAGTCAACAGATGAAATTTGAGCAATCTCCTTGAGTTATTTTTGAGAAACTTGCTTAGTTATTTGTTGATAATTTTAATCATTTAATAAACTCAAATAAACCATTACATATTCAATTTGAAAATTGAATAATTGTATCTATATAAAGTTGTGTCTTGTTTTGTTTTGGTTTTTTTTTTTGGTGGCTATGGTGTTGTTGTTTTTGGCCTATATTGGATAGTGATTTGTATATTTTTTTAAGGAATAAGATAGGATTTGGATAATTTTACTTTTCCCTTTGAAATTATTATGTTAAATTAGGACATTTTGTTATAGGATATAAATAAATCAAGTCGTCTAAAATTTGAAAGTTAACTGCAAAAACACTTGTGTATTTACTAAGTTGGTGAGATCAATGTCTAGAAATTTGAGTCATATTTTCAGATTATATATATATATATATATATATATCAAAAGCAAATAATTGAGAAAGATTTTTTTTAAAGGGAAAGACAATGGTGAAGAAGAAGAAAACTACTGGTCAAGCTTATTCCAGTCAACTTTTATTTGTGGGTCTATCTTCTCTACTGTTCTTTTTTTTTGGCTAAGCTCTCTCTCTCTCTCTCTCTCTCTCTCATGGAGAGATTGTGTGACTACTAAGTGTAAAAAAAAAAAAGGAGAAAAACTATGTTTTTGCACAAAGCAAAGCCTTGCTCCATATATACAAGAGTGTAACCCATACACATGAAATGAGGTGTACCAAGTCCAACGACGAAAATAATCACAAATCAATAAGTGGGTTATTTGGTCTACGCTCCTTATCTTTTAAACATTCAAACTACTCCGATATTATATTACAAATGCAAATAATTAAGGATTATGTTGGCCAACATTAAGTTAAAAATCTTAGTCTCTCCCACTTGGGATACATATATAGGTTATTCACAATATTTTTTTTTTAAAAGAAAAACTTGAAAATTAGTATGAAAGCTGTGTGGTTTCAACAAATATCCAACACCCTTTTGATCTTGGAATATGGAGCAATAAACCTCTCAATGTTATTCAATGGGAGAGGTAGAAAGATTTCTGGGATGTTCAGTGGCTTTATTATTTAAGTTAATCCTTAATTATTTACATTTGTAAAAAAATATACAAGAAGTTTGAATTTTTATGAAATAAAGAAAAAAGACTGAATAACCCACTTATTGGTTTGTGATTATTTTTGTTGTTGGACTTGGTACAATTTATTTCATGTGTAAGGGTTACAATCCATATGGAGCCAAGGTTTGTGTAATAACAGAGTTGTTCTCCTGTCATTGCACTTAGTAGTCACAATGTCTCCATGAGAGAGAGAGAGATAGAGAGAGAAGGGACAAGAGAGAAGATTGACCACAAATAAAATTTGACTAGAAAAAGTTCGATTGGTAGTTTTCTTCTTCTTCACCATTGTCTTTCTTTAAATATATATATATATATATATATATATATTTCTCATTTATTTGCTTTGGATAATATTATTGTAAATAAGGAAAGCTACAAATAAATCTAATATATAAGTCAAATTCAAGATGCGTATCATTTAAAAAAAAAACAAACCAAAAGGAGATATTTAGAAAATAAACCAGTTTTTTTGTAGTTAACTTTCAAATTTTGGACTACTTAATTTATTTACATCCAATACCACAAGGACAAAAGAACGGGTTTGCTGGCTATGTAGTGTAACAGAGGACAAAAGAATAGTTGGGGTATATACTGAGTTTGCAGTGTGGTGTTGGGGCTTCTTAGCTGAATTGTCCTACAAGCCAAGTATTAAAAGTTTAGAACCCCTTTCCCTCTCCCCTGTATGTATGTGTTTGTTTTTCAAAAAAAAAAAAAAAAAGTATTAAAAGTCTAGTATTGTTCATTTAACTTTATTTCGAACTCTTGTCAAGCTCAAACTAATCATCAAACTAGTTTATAGGTGGTAGCTCAATTAATTCTATTGTCAAATAGGCTTAAGATTTTCCAAGAGCTACTTGCTTAACTTATCATATTCCTATATATTAAAACACTATAACTGCAATTTTTACCCCTTTACAATTCTATACTAATAATTAATAACTAAATTATAGTTAAAATCATACTATTTGATTTAGTTAGAAAAAAATGACATTAATATAAGAACTTATAAAAATTAGATTCACAAATATTAATTGTTAAAATTTATATTTAATTTATTTTATATCATGGATTATCCATAATACCAATTTTCTTGATTTTTTAAAATTATTTTTCTTTCTTCATACACACCAACCATCATCCACTCTTTTCATTTATCCTCCAGACACATATGTAATCCCAAAATTATCAAGTTTGGAAATCAAATAATTGAAATAGTTTCACAAATGTAATTTTTATTGATGAATTTGTAATTACAATTCTATGTATTTAGATTATAATACAATAAAATAATCATCTGATTCTATCTTCTTGTAATCTTGGCTTGAACATGAGCTCTTCTTCACTTTGGTTGGAAGATAGATAGATAGGCCGAATTATTTTTATCACAATAAATATTTGGCTTTGAGCTTGTTAGAGATATTTTGTTCTTCAAGTGTTCTTTGAAGATTTTTCAAATGCAAAGGATTTTGGATGGAAGTTCTTTAAAGCTTTGGAGGCTTGATCCATTCAACTTCAATGAATTAGGGCTTTTTGAAGTTTGTGGAGGCTTTTGAGCTCTATTCCAATTGAACTTTGAGTCTTGGAAGAGTGACTTGAATGAATTTCTTTGAATGTTTTTAAGTGTTCTTAATGCAGAATTTCTCTAGAACTTTGTTGTCTAGAAAAGTTGTTGGACATTTATGAGGGGTTGCCTTCTATTTAAAGTGGCTTCAGAGAATGAGTTCCACTTTAAATTGATCTACTTAAGGATAAGTAGTAGATTTTGATTGTCCCAAAGTCAGAGAGACCCCTAAGACTTGCTACCTGTAGATATTTATCTCTTTTTTCAAAATTTTATTTTGATAAAGACAATAATCAAACAAAGAGTCCCACTAGGATTTATTAGTTGTAGATAATTGTCTCTATTTCTTAATAAAGATAATTCTCCATTAATTCTGAATAAGAAATTTATTTTTATTTTGTGGGACAAAGACATGTGGAAAATTTTCATTTGCCAATGTGATATTGTCTTTGATTTCACATGTCCTCATTTGATTTAATTAATTTAATGACACATAAATTAGGAATATCTCATTAAATTTTGACGTGGCATATTGTAATTGGGTTAATTAATTTTTTGCCTTGTACAATGTAAAAAAAAGAAAAAGAAAAAGAAAAACAATACTAATGCGAAATGAATAATGTTAATGTAAATTTATACAGTTACTGTAATAATAATGTATTTTTACAAAACTTTACAAAGACTATTGTGTATGAATTTTAGGCTTGGTTAGCTAAAATGTTATGCTTTTTTATTATACATGCATCGATGTGAATGCTCTTAAGCATTGCCTGTAATTTAAAGTTTTTCATGACAACGATAATAGGGATACACATTTTTTTCATATATAATCTTTTTACAAGTTACTAAAGCAGTAAGTTGTGATTAGTGGAAGTATAGGCCACCAATATCATCACATTTCCATCTATCAATCACACCATGTTGAAATAGCAAGTTGTAAAAAAAAAAAATGTGCAAAACAAATATTGTACATAAATTTACTCGTATTTAGAGTATTCACAATAAAGCATGAAAAAAATATAGGTTTTAGTAACTTAAAAATTCACTTTATTTATTTTAACAACTCAATTTACAATACACTTAGCATCAAAGGTTTTATTTCAGCATTCAACACAACTTATCTCCTGCTTCTGCCAATGTTGATGAGTAAGAGGTCTTAAAATCAAACAAATTTTTACTGCAAGAGGCAGGGAACCTATGTTCTAAAGGATATGATGATGAAATTAGAGTGGAAAAAGCGTAGAGATGTCTTGTAGCATCTCCCACCTACGTATGCCACTGTTCAAGCAAATAATTAGGCAATTGGATCGTAATTCTTTAACCCTTACTTAGCTAAACCTAAACCTAGAATTTTGTATATAGACCTCCATTTTGGTTCCTAAACCTAAATTGCCCCCCCCCCCCCCCAAAAAAAAGAAAAAGAAAAAGAGAGAGAAAGCATACCATGCAACCTGCAAGTGTGGGGCAGTGAGCCCACAACGCATATATTTCAAACTATAAAAAATTTAAAAGTTAAGTTAAAAGTACTGTTGTTTATTTTATTTATTTACTAAATTAGTGAGATTGAAGTGTAAAAATTTGTGACATATTTTGATATAATTTGTTTCCTTTCTTAAATTATATGCTTATCCATTCCATGTTTGGTAGCCAAGAAAATCAAAAGAATAAGCCAATTAAAGTCTCATTTCCATTCATTTCTTGGTAGCCAAGAAACCAAAAGGAAAAACCTCTTCTCCATCACAAAGAAACCAAGAAATCCCAATGGCCTAAATGGTAGGAAAGTGGAGAGGAGTGGAAATATAAGAGGATAGAAAATGAGGAGGGGATAAAAAAGTGGGAGGATAGAAAAAATTTAGTTTTCTCTTATTTGTGTTTGGTTGGGAGGGGGAAAAATGGAGAGTTGGAAAACTTATTTATTATTGAGAAGAAAAATGAGAGAATGGAAAAGTGAAGTTGGTATAAATTTACAATTATGTCTCCAAATCATATAAATTTTCTGCATTAAAGACTGATATTTGGAATGAAACTCATATTGTTTGAGAGCCGTTCCAAACCTCCATTTTCTCAATATATATTAAGCCATACATTGTATCTTTTCAAAATACATAGAAAATCCTACGGGAAAACGTAATATTCACTTGAAATAGTGAATCAAAGAGAGTTTTTCACAAAACATATTCAAGTCAACTTTCTTTTGATTGAGACATTTTCTGATCTTTAACTTTGAGTTTTGAAGTTTATGAATCAATTTTTTTTTGTTGTGAATAGATTTAACTGAAGGGAATGGTCAAAATTAAGCCAAAGAGCTTTTTTTTTTTTTTTTTTTTTTTTTTTTTTTTTTTTTTTTTGAGGTATAATTTCTAACCTTCTTTTTTTCATTTCCTTGCTTTTCTTGTTTTAATCATCCTCTTTTCTTTGTTTTTCTTGCTTGTTTATGTTGTGCTGCTTTGCTTAGGTTTTCTTTATTCTATTGTTTAAGCATGTTATGTTGTTAGATTTGTTGTTTTAAGTTTATGCTTTGTTTCTTTGTTCTTGCTGTTTTTGGGTTAGGATTTTTGGCATGTATGCGTATGCATGCTCTTTTCATATGTACGCATGCTCTTTGCATACGTATGCATACTCGAAGTATGCGTACGCATATAGCTAGGCCAGTTGCGCAAGCTCTATGTACACGTACATGTATTCAAGCCCAAAAACCCTAATTCAATCCTTTTTGTTTCTATTTTTCTATCTCTCTTATTTAACATGTTTCTGCCTTGTCTAGGTCTATGTTTATGAGTCTTCACTCCTCTGTTTGTGTATTTGTTTGTCCTTCACATGCTAGTTTAGGGTTTCCTTTCATTTTATTACTTTGTCAAGGACATGCATATGATATGACCATGCATTGATGCATAAGTGCTGTGATGTAGTGAGGTAAGTAAGGTAAGTCATGCATTCACATGAACATGCATTTTTTAATATGAAGATTGATCTCTTTGACTGATGAATGCCATGATGCTAGGTTTGAATGATTGAATGTACTTGATAATTAATGCCTTGTGATATACTTGTTGCCTTGGATGAAATAGTCTGATATGTGTGATAAATGTATGTTAGGCTTAATATGAGTTGCCATGATAGATGTATGTTAAGGTTTCGGGATGATTGATGCCATGTTGTATGGTTAGATGTATGCTAGTGTGTGTGTGTGTGTGTGTGAGATTAAGATGCAATATTGAATGTGCCTTTAATGAGATTAAGATGTAAGATATAATGAGTTAAACCTATACTCTGGTAGTAAGATCAGTCTTTTCACATAAGACGCTAAATACATGGTTCCTAGGTCATAAACTAGGTGGCGACTCCATTACATTTTTCTCCACCCCGGTCCACTCGACCGAGGCGTACTCCCCCTCCCGTTGTACCCACAACGTGCTCTAGTAAAAATCAGTCATTCCATGAAAGGGCATTATATTTATGGATCTTAGATCTAAGCTAGATGGCAACTCCATTTACACCCTCTGCCATGGTCCACCTTTGGCCAAGGCATACTTCCCACAAAGGAGAGGATGACCCACGTCGCAGGCGCTTGTGCCCACACTAATGTATTTTAAATTGTAAGCTTGACTATCGTAATTTTTTTGCAATAAAGAACCCTTTTTTAGTGGTGGTCCCTCTTCTCGGTCACCTCCACCAGACAAGTGAGGAAGATGTGGACCTCACTTTTTTTTTTTTTGGTTATAGGAAGTCATTACATTAAACTAAGGACCAAAGTCTGAGCATAGACACTCATCTATGTTGAGTTTGTGCCAATTCTCTTCAGGTTTGGCCCATCTAACCAAATAGGTTTGTGGTTTGCTTTGGCCTTGCATTTGCCAACTACATAGAAGGAATTAAGGGCTAAATTCTCTACCTCCATGGAAAACCTGAGATTAGGTTCAGTTTGTTTGAAAATCCTTCCATTTTTATGGTTCCATAAGCCCCGATATCAAAAGCAAAGAATACATTCTAGGGGACGGAATCTTCCTCAACACTTAGGTCAGGATGCAGATTATCTTTCAACCAAGAGTACAGTTCATCCTTGAATAAACTCCCATCACATCTCAAGTTGCTTAATCCCATCCAAAAAGTTTTTGCAAAATCAGAGTCATGAAGCACATGAATGACCGTCTTGCTTCCTTTATTACAAATATCACTGGTGCTGTCCTCAGTAATAACTCTTTCACCAGCAGGTCTTTAATTGGGAGGCTATGCAGAAAGCATTTCTATACATAACATTGAATTTTTGGAAGAGTTAGTTTTCCAAATCCATTTTCTTGAGAACCTACAATTTGGCTCCCTCCTTCCTTTTGCTAGGCTATAGGTAGATTTCCCTTCAAATTCCCCAAAGGGTGATAATCCCCAGCTGAGGGAATCCTTGTGATTTGCTGTCTGGGGAGTGGGAATAGCTTTGATGCGAAGGAGGATCTCCGGGCGAAAGTCAAAAGAACATAGGTTAACATTCCAACTTCCTCCTTGCACCATGTCACTCACTTTTAGCTAGTTCTCATCCCTAAGAAAAGGTCCAGAGATCAGGGACCAGAGCCTCGCTTCCATCAACCATTTATCATGCCAGAAATTAAGACTACTGTTGAAGCCCACATTCCACTTCTTCAAAACTTGTCAAAGAAAACGACTGTTTCCATGAAATTAATACGTGGAAAAATAAGAAAAATCATGAGGCCTATATCTTTTCATGCTATTTCCTATAAGGTGTATTATATCATCACGTATTCGTGGATGCCTCCTTATGACACTTGGCATGTATTGCTACCTTTGAGCCACATCGCTACCTAAGAGACGTACACAACAATTGTTAGGATTTTTGTTGTTGATGGTTTTTTTTTTTTTTTTTTTCAAAACAATAATTAAAACGTGGCAATCTACCAATTAATTAATTGTTATGACCCAACTGGATTGGGTGAATAGATTAGGGATCCGTTGTTGACCGATCATTCGAATTAGACTCGTTGGCTTGGGTCATCAGTTGAGCGGGTCAGATTCCTCAGGTGATTTTATATTTGAGGCAAAAATCAAAGAAATTAAAGAACACTGAAACGAATGACAAATCGATCCACAAAATCATAAACTCAGAGAAGTGAAGAACATAAAGAAGAAGCAATGAAACAACGCAATCCAAAAGACCCATGAGTTGAAATGACAAAAATGAAATCAAATGGCACAAACTCAGAGTTCTATGAGAGAGAGAGAGAGAGAGAGAGAGCATTCTGTGTCGAAGACAAGATGGTGGCCTTGCAACGGTAGATCTAGAGTGAAGAGCGAAGAGCTGAAGGTTGAATTGACATGACATGAACAGCTGAATTGATGGTTGAAGGTTGAAAAAGTTTGTTTGACAAATCTAGAGTTTAGAGTGAACAAAAACTCCCTTTTAAGTGCATATATCTCCATTCTCAGAAAAAAAAAGAAGAAGAAGTGTGTATATCTCGGTAGGTTCGTGTTTTTCTTGTTTCAAACCTCCTAAGCTGCCAACAGACCCAAAGTTTCAATTTTTAAATTGCATAAACCTACATTTGACTTAGTTATCTATCTAGAGTTGTCTGTTGGGCTTTGGGTTGGGCGAGTCTGGTCAGTTTGGTTGGGTCATCCGACCAGTTGGACAACCCTAGTTTTAAGTATTACAATCATGTTTTTTAAAAAAATGCTTTCAGCTAAAATACTTTAAAGTAATGAATTAATCATGTTTTGAAAATGCGAGTTTAAATTATAAAATCTTGTTCTTAAACCACAATTTTAAAAGGCTAGTTTTTCAGATAAATTTAAATCAAAGTCAATTTAAATAATTAACATTAAATGTATATTATTTTACAAATTTTCCTACCATTTATATAAAAGAGAAAATACTTAAATCGTTATTAATTTTATTACGAAAAATATTACAATCTGATAATAATTATGATTGGTGGGTGGTATACATCGATAACATAATAAAATATTTCTAAATTACTTTCACTTTATTTCGTATTTGAAATTTGAAACATAAATTTATAAGATATAAGATTTATATAATAAAAATAATTTAAAATAACTGTAATCATCACTCAATTAAATGGTTGAATTACTTTTTTATCTAAACTAATCAATTTTTTTTTTCTTGTTACTACAATCAATCAGTTTAATTAATTGTAAAATTACGTGTCTATTGCGATAACACGTACTCAGTGACGCAAATCAAATAAAAGACACAAATATATGCTGTCACTGACGTAATAAGGCCCTGAAGAAGCTTCACTTAAAAAAAAAAAAAAAAAAAAAAAAAAACTAATGCCCTGAAGAAGATTCACTATCTCATGTGGGATGCCAACACAAAATGAATTTGCTCATTTGATGTAAAATGTCGTTTACCTATGTGTGATTTACCTTTTACACACATACTATATTATATATATATATATATATATATATATATATATATATATATATAAATATATAGTCAGGGCCGGCCCTAGGCCTAGGCCACTTAGGCCACCGCCTAGGGCCCTATTAGAGGAAGGTCCCAAATTTTGGGGCAAAAATTGATATATTTTAAAAATAAAAATTGGAAATATAAAAAAAAAAAATTAGTTTTATAATTTTCCTCTACCTTCAAGAAGTCTCAAAGTATTGAGTAATGCTGGAGATAATACAATTTTAAATACACTGGTCTTACAAATAGAGTAATGCTATAATTTTACAAACTATTTTATAATATTTTTACAAACTGCTGTTGTAGCTAACTTCTTACTGGTTCTCATATGACCTTACCGATAACATTACTTTTTTATTTATCTATAATCATTCTTCACATCATCAATTTGTATAAGTTTTTATAAAAGAATTTGTATTTTTAGCATTTTCCTCTTACAAATATATGTGTCACTAATTGCAAGAAATAATTTAGGAAAATACTAGTTTGTGACCACATCTTCAAAGACATTATCACAAAGCTTTACAAACTATTATATACTAACCACAGACCCACGCGATGCGTGGAAAATTAAGAATATTATTTATGATCATTTTATGGTTTAGATCTTAAAAGAAATTATTCCATTGCAATGACCATCATCAACCTTTTCAACAAACCTTAACACCTATTTCTCCGTTTAAAAGCCAAAAAATTAAAAGAAATGATTACTTTCCATTAATCAAATGACTAAACTACAACATTCAAGCTTTAACTACAACTTTTAACCGTGAACAAAGATAAACCATCTAAACCTAGGAAACAAAGCAAAAGCCATTAAAATAAATAAATAAATAAAAAACAATCAAACACATTGATTCGCCCCTGCATCTTAATGAGGGGGGAAAAAAATATGAACCTTCTTAAACTATTTACCCAAAAATCTTTGCTACTTTTATAACTTAATAAATTAGGTTACTAATTCAAGAAAAACATTTGCACTTGCAGAATAACACAATCACAAGCTATGCACAGAATGGAAGATCATATAAGAGTGAACAAAGTCATATGGTGTTTAAATAAGAAAACAAATAGAAAAATTCAAAATTTACTAATTCAATATCATAGGATTACTGCTTTGTGTCAAAATTAAAAGAAAAATATCATTTTACTTTTCAAAAGCAAAGAAAAAGTCCTTAAAAAAACTATTGTTTAAAACACAAAAAAAAAAAAAAAAGCGAGGTTTTTTCAAATTGAGATTACCCAAAAGCCATTTAGCCCACAAAAAGAGGGAAGACTAATTTAGTAATTGAGAAATCATATCAACTTTAGCAGGAAAGACTAATTTAGTAATTAATATAATTGCCCAATTTTCTTCACACCTTAACTGAAAAACCCTTCATTAGGGGATGCAGAGGAAAAAAAAAATTGTGACTGCAAAAACTGTAAAGATGTTCACTTGTAAATATCATAATAATCAAAATAAATAAAATCCATTATAAAAAATTTAACATTTAAATAAATAAATAAATAAGCAGTACCTAGTGTTGCATTCAAGTCTTAAAGGTGTAATTTTTGATGTGAATACCTAAAGTGAATCATCAAATATACTGTTTTCTGATTCTTTGAAACTGTAAAAGACAAGAAGAACAAAAGGAGGAGACAGGAAATTAATGAGGGGGGAGGGGGGAGGGGGGGGGGGTGGAACATAATCAGTCGACTAACTTTTCACTATAAAATCTAAAATAGTAATGTACATACAATTTAATAATCAATATACAAGTTAGGTAGTTTATAATTCAATATATGCTACAAAATGTGTATCTAATTAAAATTAAACAATCACGAGACAAAATTGGCAAAAAGATTTAATATCTTTAATCAACTATGAAATGGGCAAAGTATAATGGCTAAGATAAAAAAAAAAAAATACTAGTAATTTAAAAACAATCATTCAAACTTCAATGAATAAAAATCATCTAATAAAATACAAGGACAACCAAATACATGTTATATTATTTTTATCTATAAATTAATTAAATGATAAATAGAAGTAAATTTGAATCAGGTACATTTATAAATTATAATGTTATATGATATGTTGATTAATTTGAAAACAAATAAATACATGATAATAAAAGAATGAAAAAAAAAAAGAAAGGAAAAGAAGAATACCTCTGTACCTAGGAAAGTGGGAATGCTTGAATATGCTTCACAATCAAAGGGCCTACATGGCTTCAGCAAACACAATTACTTTTGTAGAAAATTTTTCAATCATACACGTGGGTGGTTGTCTCTAGTTTGTTGCAATATTTATTCACTATTCACACAGACCATTGTAAATGATGAAACATAGAGGAAAGTAAAATAGGAAAAGAAAGAAAAAGAAGAAGGCAGAGTTGAGTTGTTGAGAGAATGAGAGCTGAGTCGCTATGCTAGAGACAGAAGTAGCCAGACAAGAAAGTGAGAGAGAGAAAGAGAGAGAGAGTTACCTGTGTAGAAAAATGTCTGCAATTGTGTGGTGATGTTGCGCCTCCAGCCTTCAATCTTACTACTACTATGGGGCAAGTAAGCTCTAGAAGTGTTAAAATAGCTGTGCATCTCAAAATTCTAAATGTCTAATTATTTATTTATCATTAATTACATTAGAAAGCCAAAGGTCTAAAGTCTTGAAACTGTCTTTGGAAGAGAGAGAGGTTGGCATTAGCAAGCTAAAGGGCTGAAGTTTTGAAGCCATCAAACACAGGTAGAGGAAAAGGAGGGGAGACAGAAAGGATTGCCGTTAAAGAGTAAATACTATTCGGATTGGGTTTAGGCTTTATGGATTGGTGGACGTACAACATTAATGTAAGGATTTTCTTTTTAGCAGTATTTTAAAATTTAGGAAAAGTATTTTAAAATTATAGGAAAAATTAAAGAAAAAAAAAAATAATGACATGGCTGCTGATGTGGCTCAATGTAAGCGTAGCAACATTAAAAACTATGTTTCAGCTTTTAGTAATATATAGATTAGTACTAACCAATACCATTATTAGTATCACAATATCAAAAAAAAACAAACATGGAAGACATCTTATTTTTCTCATCCCTCACTCTTTTCCTCCTCTTTGTTGCTTTCAAGTTCATCCTCAAAACATGAACAAGAGCCAAGCACCTCCTACCTAGCCCACCTTCTCTTCCAATTATAAGTCATCTGTTAGGATATGTGCCCTTAAATCCTATTGTATGATGCTACGTATGACATTATGTATGACTTAATGTTGTGTTTAATAAAGTTGTTTATTTTTTATCTAAAATAATGGTAACATGAATATTTGGACATTATCATATAGTCCATGAGATGCATTGTATGTGATTTATGTGAAAAGTCACAGAAGATATAAATCACAAGTTCTTTGTAAACTCAGAATTTATAGTTCGTAGTCGGTGATGAAATTGGGCATTTCATCTGCGAAGACTATAACGTATCAACTAAGATGATTTGTCTTGATCATGGAAGTGGTGACTTCTAGTTGATATGTTGATATGTTTTAAGAGTTAAGACATATTGAACTGGACCGCTGTGAGACTTATTATTCTCCTAACGACTGTCAAATGAATAATAAATCTCACGACTTCTATTTGCATGAACTCTTAATCCTGAGAGAATAATGGACCTGATCATGAGGTGTAAGTTGCTTTGATATATCAGGAGTGAGATCTAAAGTAGCGGTTAAAATCTCAGTATGTTGGGCAACCACATTTAGTGTTGATGGAACATATATTCTCAAGATGGAATTCATAATCTTTTAATGGAGATATAAAATATTCCCTTGAAATAAGTTTAATGGGTTCAGTTATTCAGAGAGTTAGGCCTAACCACTTTGGTAAGAAATTACTAAAGTATATATTTATGAAATTAGATTTCATAAATATATGATGAATAACTTTAAAGGATTAAACCGGGTACTCAAGGATAAGATGTAGTAATTTACAAAGTGACAGTTTACATTTATGACTTTGTATTACTACGAATATTTTATGAAGGGGTTGCGTGTAAAATAAAGTTTTGGGATATAATTTATTAATAAGACCTAGAGTACAATTATATTTATATAGTGGTATTAAATATAATTAATGGTAACTTTGGACTTGTCAAGAGTTGACGGAAAAGCCCAAGGCCCATTGGAGCTAGTGTCTTATTGGTCCCTTTTGGTCCCACTCCAAGCCACACACTAAAGCCCAATTGGAAAGGCCCAATAGGCCGGCCCAATTAGATAATCAGTTAGTTATAAAGGGAGAAACATACAGAATTTTTTATTAGAAGAAAAGAATCGAAAAGAAAAAGAAAGAGTGTAAGACACACTTTCATTCTCCCTTTGGAAACTGATTGAGAGACCACACATCTTGGGCGTAAAGTGAAATTGGAGTGAAGGTTAAAAGTTTTCCCAAGTGCTTCTAATCTTTGTTTTGAATTTCTCCATACCAAGGTATGCTATCTTGTTCTTAAATTCTGAAATTTATATAATGCATGTTGTCAATCATGAATGAAATAGATCCTTGTTTGTTGCTTCCGCTGTGTGTTTTGTGTGAGATACAAAACCAGATTTTATCCAACATCATCTTCATCTCATTAAAAAACCACTCCACTATACTTTCCAAGCTCTCTCACAAAAATATGAAACATATTCTCACTCCAATTTAGTACACAACCTGTGGTCATTGTATCATCCCCATCAGCAGTGAAAGAATGTTTCACAAAGAACAACATAATATTAGCCAGCCGTCCTTCCTTCATATTGGGAAAGAACCTCGGCTACAATAACACCTCCTTAGTACAATCTCCCTATGGCAATCACTGGCGCAACCTTTATTGCATCAGTGCCCTCGAGATCTTCTCAAGTGCTCTCCTCAACAAGTTCTTAGGCATTCGAAGCGACAAAGTCAAGCACTTGCTACGAAACTTGTCACGTAACTTGTTACATGGTTCTGCCAAGGTGGAGCTTCAACCTATACTCTTGGAGATGACATTTAATGACATAATGAGAATGGTGGCAGGGAAGAGGTATTATGGGTACAAGAAGGACATGATGGACAAGGAAGAAGCAAGACAATTTAGGCAGATAATGAAAGAAGCCTTTTCAGAGGAGCGTCGAATCCAGCAGAGTTTGTGCCCATCTTGCGGTGGATGGACTATGGAGGTTTGGAGAAGAGGTTGAAAAACTTGTCCAAGAGGACCGATGCGTTCTTGCAAGGGCTCATTGATGAGCATAGGCGTAAGGAGGAGGGTAACACTATAATTGACCATATGCTTTCTTTGCAAAAATCATAGCCAAAATACTACACTGACCAAATCGTTAAGGGTCTTATATTGGTAAGTGCAGTCAATAGTTCTTACTCTCTCGAGTAAAAGTATTTTAGAAAATATGTTACAAAATTCGACAAAGTTGTTGAGATAACTAGGAAATGGCTTTATTTTATTATTATGTCTCAAAAAGCTGTCATTCTTGACCTTAGAAAAAAAGAAATAATAATAAATAAAATAAATAAATTCAGAATAACGTTTGACCGGTTACATATAACCATCATTATCCTTTTTGGATTTGTATGTTATGTAGCCATATATAAACAAACTGTGTTTTTGTGGTTCAATTCTAAAAACCTCGTATATTAATCCACAAGTATTGTTACTTGTTGGGACTGATACATTAGCGGTCAGATTAGAGTGGGCAATGTCTAATCTATTGAACCATTCTAATGTATTGAAAAAGGCTAGAGAAGAAGTAGACAATCAAATTGGACAAGAGAAATTGATTGAGGAATCAGACGTCTCCAAATTACACAACCTTCAAAGTATAATATCAGAAATGCTTCGATTGAATCTTGTTGCACCACTACTAGTACCTCATATGTCCTCTGCTAATTACACTATTAGAAGATATGATGTACCATGTGGCATAATGTTATTGGTCAATACATTGGCCATACATAGAGATCCCAAGGTATGGGATGATGCCACCAATTTTAAGCCAGAGAGGTTTGAAAATGGTGAGGTTGAAGCATACAAGTTAATTCCATTTGGGATTAGGAGGAGAACTTGTCCTGGAGTTGGCCTTGCCCAACATACAGTGAGCTTGACTTAGGGATCATTGATTTAGTGGTTTGAGTGGGAAAGGATTTCCGAGGAAGAAGTTGACATGACTTAAGGTAATGGGATCACTATACCTAAAGTCCTGCCATTGGAGGCTAAATGTAAAGAACACCCTGATGGGACTGACGCATTCAATTTCCATTGACGATGCCATTATTACCAACGAGGTCATCCCCTAGGACGAGCCAATCAGATATCCACATCATTGACGAAGGTATCTAAACCATTCAATACAGGCAATAATGTCTCGGACGGTTATGAAGACAGCTATATAGACTGTTGGACGCCCATTGAAATCCACTTTATTGAACATAAGACGTTACCAAAAGAGGCATTAAAGCCACAATAACTACCATAATGGCTAGGGGCTGTAAAAGCATATATAGGGTCCTCACAAGCACTAGCACGAGGTACATAGAGACACCCAGAAATACTTATTATTGCTCTACTACATTGTTTTAATTTTCTAAAAGGCTTCGTTACACTTACTTTGGTATCAGAGACGTTGTGGCAGGCACTACATCAGTGACTACTCTGAGGGAGCAATCTTGTCATTTCCATAGCCATAGGGAGGAGGGTTTGGCTTCATCTGGTTGCACTCACCTCGACTGACGAAGGTGCACTTCATCAGTTTGGCGTCGTCTGTAGGAAACGACATTTTCGTACCAAGATTCGAAAACGTAGTTTCTATTAATTTCTATATTTAGATAGAGTCCAACCAGGATTCTACAGCCTTAGCTCAACAAGTCCAAGCTCTTGCAGCCACCGTTGAAGAGCTTACCAGGCAGAATCAGGAAATGAGACTACGGCTTCAACAGAAAGAGGATTGGTCTAAAGTCAACCAAGTGGATGAGGGAGATAGCCGTGGAAGAAGTGACCACTGAGGGCCTACTACTCCAGAAGAACAGAAATTAGATCTTCGAGAGAGATGAGGAAGGAGATGGACAAGTTGAGGAATGCCATTAAGGAGAAAACGGATTGGAGCTTGGATAGAATGGTCAGGGCAATAGACTCTCTCTTCACTACGGCGGTCTTGGAATGCCCAGTGCCATCTAAATTTCTGCTGCCTCAGCTTGAGCTGTTTGACGAACTTAAGGATCCTTAAGACCACCTCAACACTTTCAAGACGACACTTGGCCTCCAACAGCCCCTTGACGAAACATTGTGTTGTTCCTTCGCCCAAAGGGCATCTGGTAAATGCATTGCCCATCCCCTTGTATACTCTTGACTCATTTTACTGATGATCTTTATGAGGGTTTTGCTCGTTGCCTCCACTTGCCCATTTCCTTGCAGGTAGTAAGGTGATGATTGATGGTGTTTAACTTGGTAAAATTCCGGCATCCTTCTCACATCATTGTTAACAAATGGCATGCCGTTGTTGCTGATGATTCTATGGGGCACCCTGAATCTTAAAATTATATTTTCCTTAATAAAGTTTGCCACTGCTCCTCCTGTGGCTTTACGAAGTGGCACTGCCTCTACCCATTTAGTTAAATATTTTGCAACTACCAAAATCAAGTTAGCTTGTGCTTGGCAGCCATGACATCTTTTTACGAATTCTGGTGTGTCCCTTTTCATGGCAGGTTAGTAATAGCCCATTGTAGCAGGCATCTGTATAGCTTCTTCTTCCCTTGATGCTCACCACATTCTGCGTGTACCTCCTTTAGCATACCTTTCACTTCCTTGGGGCCTAAATAGCATAGTGGGTCTCCATTATATCCTTTTTTTAAGAGGACCCCATTGTGCAAAAAGTAACGTGTTGCTAGCCTTTTAAGTTTGTATCACTCACTATGCTTTTATGGCAGGATTCCTTTTGTTAAGTATTGGATGAATGGTTTTCTCCAGTTTTCGATGATGAACACAGTGTAGCATTCTTCTCTGTCAACCGTAAGCTGAAAGGCCTTTCATTAGACTTGGACTTGGTCTGCGTCTCTTCCCATACTTGGCTAATAAAAGCCTACCCTTTAGAGTTTGAGGTAAAGGTTGATATCTCCGCAAGATCTGCAAGTTTTGTCGTGCACTTCCTTCAACTTTCTCTGAGCCTCCTCTAGCCCCACACATCTAGACAATATCTCACCTAGCGTCCTGCGGTATAGTTCTCCTCTTACCAGGGCGTAATCTTTTAGTACCTTTAGTTCTGTAAGCTTTCCTTCCTTCATCAAGACCTCCCTTATGGGATTCCACCAATCCTCTTTACACTGTTCCTCTCGAAACCTTTCTTTCAATATTTTGACAATGGATTCTTTCCTCTTGCTAAGTTTTATCCTAGTGCTATCCCCTTCGAAGACTATCTGTGAGCCTAATGCGGCCAGTGCATTTGCGAACCGATTTTCACTCCTCGGAGTTCGCTCCTTGGAGTGTGCTCTATTTCAAAAGTCAAAAACCTTTCCTCCATCTTCTGGGCCATTGTTCTGTACAGGGTTAGGTTAGGTTCCTTTAAAGAGAAGCTTCTTTTGGTCTGGTAGACCACTAGGTTTGAGTCCCCTATTACTCTCAAGTGCTTAACCCTTATTTCAAGGGTCGTGGCTAACCCGGTTAGATAGGCTTCATATTTTGCCGTGTTGTTTGAATAGGGCAATTCCAATTTGAATGATAGTGCTACAGCCTCGTTTTCTTCATGATACAGAACTACTTCCAATCCCCCCAATTGGGTAGTAGAAGACCCATCAAATTTCATCACCCATCATTCTCCACCTTCTTCTACCACAGCTACTTCTCTTAGGACTTCATCATCAAGTGGGAATTCTTCTTCTCCTGGGAACTTTGTCAACAGATCTGCTATAGCCTGGCTCTTTACCGCTTTAGGCATTCTCGCCTTCAAGTCATACTGTGACAATTGTAGCAACCACTGGGATATTCTGCTAGAGAGAATGGGCTATTGTAATAAGGCTTTAATGGCGTGAGACTTAGTCATCAGCCATACCTCGTAGGCCAGGAAATAATGACGTAACCTCTGTGAGGCATACACGATAGCTAAGCATGCCCTTTCTGCCCTTAGGTAGCGAGTTTTTGCGTCTTTTAGAGCTCGGCTAGTGTAATAAACTGGCTTTTCCACACCATTCCCATCCTCCTGGGCAATCAACGTGCCCACGACGTACTAGTTGGTGGCTAAGTATAACAATAGTGGCTTCTCGCGGATTGGAGCTTGCACAGTAGGGAGGTTCATCATGATCTACTGTAGTCTTTTAAAGGTCGCCTGCTGTGCCTCCCCCCATTCAAAGTTTTGGCCATTTTTTAGCAGTTTCCCAAAAGCAGAGGTGATGGATGCCAGTCCGGGGATGAACCTTCGGATATATAAGACCTTCCCCAAAAAACTTTTCAACTCCTTTACTACAGTTGGAGGCTTCATAGTTGCTATGGATGTAGCTTTGGCCGGGTCTACGTCTATTCCTCTGCTGTGGACTAGAAACCCAAGAACTTTCCTAAAGACACTCTGAATGCATATTTGAGGGGGTTCATTCTTAGCTTCAAAGTTCTAAACCTTTCAAATACCCTCCTCAACACTTGGACATGTTCTTCTCGCTTCTTTGACTTTACCACTACGTCATCCACGTAGTCTTCTAATTCTCGATGCATCATGTCATGGAATATAACCATCATTGTCCATTGATAAGTTGCCTATAGGTGTTCTGAAAGCAGTCTTTTTTGTGTCCTTTGGCGCCATTCTAATCTGATTGTATCCACTAAACCCGTCCATGAAGGAAAACATGGCATTTCTTGCTGCAGAATCTATTAGTAAGTCCATGTTTGGCAATGGAAATTCATCTTTTGGGCAGACCCTATTGAGATTTCTGAAATATACGCAGCACCTTATCTGCCCATTCTTTTTTTTACTGGCACTATGTTGGATAACTAGCGTGGATGTTGAATAGGTTTGATGAATCCTGCAGCTAACTGCTTCTGTACCTCATTAACTATCTGCTCTTCTATTTCAGTGTGGAATATTCTGGCATGCTGGGCAACTGGCTTGGCCTCTAGATCCACATTTAGCATATGCACTACTAGCCCAGGATCCAATATTGGCATTTCATTATAATCCCACGCAAAGACATATTTGTATTCCTTCAACAGCAGTATCAACTCTGACTTTTCCTTTTCTGACAACTTTGAACTGATTGAGATGGACCTTAGTTCCTGTGAGTCGGATCCCAAGTCAACTTCATCTAACTTCTCTTCTGCCATAACTTATACATCCTTATCTACCGTAACCTCATCGCCTTTTCCTCTATGATTTTATTCTTTTGAGCCTTCTTGAGCTACGCAACACACCAAGCTTTTATGCTGCCACTCTTGTCTACGGTGCTCTTGTGTTTCACTCATGGGCCCCGCGCACCTTTATAGTTTATACACAATCCTACTATCGGGCCTTCAGACCCTGACGCATTATGGCGTGTCATCTAGCTTTACAGTAAGTGCTTCTTTTCTCTTCTTCTTTTGAGTGAGTAATTCTCTCAGGTCAGGCTTTGGGTCACCTTGAATGTCCTCCTACTTAGGGACAAAGGTGCCTCTTGGTTTCGATACTAAGCTTTCCTCGGATGGTGCCCACTAGTCATAAAACATAGTTTCTACTAAATGAGCCTCTGCTTGCCCAAACGGTGATGGGTTTGCTGCTATACGTATCATTCTGCCATTTAACCTCCCTTTCACGCACTAGTGGTAGGTAGATGGCACTAGTTGGTGTTTATGTAGCCAAGGCCTTCCTAAGAGCACATGGTATGAAATTTCTGTCTTTACCACATGGAACCGAGCTAAAGAGGCTATAGGGCCCACTTTTAACCACAGTTGAATATGGCCTGCAGTATATTCACTACTTCCTCTAAACCCAGTTACTTCCATTAGGAACCTTTGGATCTTTCCTTCTGAAATTCCTACTGCCTGCAGGGTGTTTAATGAAACAAGGTTTACCGAGGCACCTGTATCCACCAAGGTTCTCTTGATGGGGATTTGGTTTGTGGATGCGCCTAAGTAGAGGGGCTTCTTATGGTCAGGGCACCCCACTTCCATATCCTCATTACTGAAGGTGATTTTAGTTAATTCCTGTAAGAGAGCTCTATCATCTGCAACTTCTGCTGACAAACATTCTATTCCTGCCCTAGAAGCAATGCTTACCAGGGCCTCCGTAGCTATCTTTCGCTCCTTCGCTGTAAGGCTTAGTTGGTCAAATAGATTTTTGAACTAAGAGCTCTTTTGTAGGGTGGTGATTGCCACGGCAGGCATGGTTAGATTCTCCTCCTTGTCTTCCCTTGGATTTGCACAAATTACTATCGCTACTACACCCTTCCCTTTGTGGTTCAGGAGTGGATTCCTTTGAACTTCTTGTTGCGACAACTCCAGGGTTCCTTCTTTGATCCTACAGTGCACCAGTCTACGGAGCGCCTAACATGCTGTGGTAGGATGTTGCACATAATTGTGCAAGCGGTAGAAGCATGGGTCCTTCCGCTCCTTTTCGGTGGGCTCCTTGGAAACTTGATTAGGCTTAAAAACTCTGTCTGCTATCCACTTGTCCAAGAGCACATCCAGCTCCTTTGGGATGCATGGTATTGGTAGAGGGGTATCATACTCAATTCTATCAATTTTCCTCTTTCTTTCACCGATGGATGCCGCCATGGCCTGTGGGCATTCCTTTTGTCAGAACTTGGTCTCACCGATTAAGCGGTCTTTCTGGCTTTCTGTAACAGCTGCATGAACTGGGAGATCTCCAAGTTTTCTAGAACAGCTCTATATTCCCTGATCATCTTCGTCATGCACATCTCCACCAATGTCTTTTCCTCACAATGGTCATAGCAATCAAGTGCTATATTTTTTAATCTCTTGATATACTCCATTAAATTTTCTCCGTTTCTTTGCTTGGTAGCTTGCAAAGTAGCAAGCGACACTGTTTCTTCTCCGTGGAAATACTTAGTGCAAAATACATCTACCATGTCATCCTAGGTTGGGATTGATCTTGGTTTTAGACCGATGTACCAGGTATAGGTACGGTCACATAGTGATTTAGAAAACTCCCGAAGGCATAAGTCCTCGTTTGCTGCGTAAGGGCCGAGAATGTTGATGAACTTGCTCACATGCTCAATAGTACTACCCTTCCTGCCGTCATACTACGCGAAAGCACATGGTTCATACCTTTTGGGATATGGCTTGCTAAGCACTCTCAATGGATAAGGAGGTCTTCATGCGTAGAATCTCTCCTTGGGTTCTCTGGCCCTCTCCTGTTTTAAGAGAGCTACTACCTTAGCCATGGTGGTGTAGTGTTGTCCTTCATTCTGCGGGGCGCCTTCGATTGGCATCTCCTCTTTATCTGCTGCATGCTTTGGGACATGCTGGCTTCTTTTCTCCTTGTTCTTTTCAGTTTTTAGTTGACGTATTTCCTCCATCATCTGTTGTTATGAGTGTTGCAACGCTTGTAGCACCTCAACAAAAGCATTAGCATTGTCAGTGGGATTCCTTGCCTACGGTTGGGGTCTAGCCCCTAATTTGTTGATGTCTTCTGCCTAGTTAGGTTGACGAGGCGTTGTTAACCTTGACTCGGCCTGAGAAGGGACAACGCTAATGTTTCGCGTCGTCCTGGATTTTGGCGGCATTTGTTTGCGAGGATCTTTATCCTTGTTTGCTTCCTAACTCCCTAGTGGAGTCGCCAACTTAAAGGTGGGGGCCTTTTTTTGCAAGTGGTGGGCTGGGCTGCCTCCTGCTGCACTAGGCCTAAAGTTTTCTAGATCAGGGAGTTGGGACCGGTCCAATAACAACCCTCCTTGGTCCGACTTGCACGCAAACAATGCCCCTGTTTGCCAAGTTTTATATCATATGCCCATGGCAGGCAGAGCTGTCACAATAGCCACGGTAGGTAGATACAATAAAGACAATAATAAAAATTCTTTTATGATTCAGACAAAAGTAAATAATGGGCTTTGATAATGAATGCCAGTTTTATGAAACAACAACAAAGGATAAGTATTGAATGAATAGCAATAAGCTTATTAAAGGAAAAAAATGTCAGTCTACCGTATCAAGTTACGTTGCTGGGTCTAAGTAAAGAAGGGGAACCATCCCTTCAATGCAACTGATCTCTCTAATGGAGAAATTAACTGCTTTGAAGGGGCAGGCCTAAATGGCTCGTGGTTAGAGAGGTCCTTTGCCGTTCATTCAAAGGAGAAATTAACTGCTTTGAAGGGGCCTGCCACTCTATTTTTCTCCGTTTTTTACTTTTCTTTTTATTCTATCTAATTCTTTCCTTTCCTTTTCTTCGTTTTATCTTCCCATCTTTTCTCTTAGTTATCGTGATTCTCTCCCCAAGGATCACTTTGTCCCCATCGTGCACAGCAAGGGCTCCTTAGATAATGCCAACCGTGGCTGGCTTTTACCTCTTTAGCCCTTAACTGTTTTTGTCTGGTACGGGTGTCCTTGCTGACCATTACTGATTGGTCAGTTACCCAACCAGCACCACTTACCTGTGTTGGCCGCGCCACTCCACCTCACCAGACAAAGAAGACTCTTTTGTTTGTTTACTTGCCGTGACATCCTTACCTGCTACGGTGTAAGTACTCTCTTCCTCTCTGTCCCTCATGGAATGTACCTAGTGGTTCCAACTCAACTTTGCTACTTTTGGGTGGTATGTCATCCCAGCAAGACATTGCCCCCAAAAGAGCCTAAGCAGGAAACATAGAAATAGGTTTTCCCCCTCCCCACTGCTAGACCATGCCCTCTTACCTCTGACCCATGACCCACCATTTACTGTATTGGCTAGGTACAGGCTAGTGGTGTCTGGGTCTTGCGCATGCCTTACTTCCAGGCTTGTCCAAAATCTGCCTGCCGCTTGCCGTAATCTAGAGATCTGCTTGTCTTTCTGTTTGTTTTTGACTTCTTACATCGTAATATCTGATTCTTTATGGCTTGCTGGGCTTTGCTTGATTGTGGGCTTTCTTTCTTTCGCGCCCTCCTTTGTGTTCTATTGCTAGCCTTGCTATTACTTCCTACCGCATTATTCTATTATACCTGCCGTGATGTTTAATTGACCCAAGGCTACTGGGCTTCTTTGGGCTCGTTGTTCATCTCTTTTCTAATGGCCTAATAAACTCATTGGACCTTTCATTACTTGTGGGCCCCCGCGTCCCGCTTACTTCCTTTTGGGCCTCTTTGGCTCATTTATATTCTTGGGGCATCCTTAGCCCTTTCCAGTTCTGTGATTCCCATGGGCTTTTACTAGCTCCTTGGGCTTCCTTGGCCTAAGTACTTCATACTTCATACTTCATACTTCATACTTCATCTTTGGGGCTTATGTATACTCCACTGCCCCTTACTCTCTTTACTTACATTGCTTTGGGTCTGCTGTGACAGCTATGACCCATTCTCACTTTTCTACATCCATACTAAATATGGGTTTGCTATTTCTTTCCTTCTAGGCCTTCTTAGGCCCATTTACTTCTTTAGGGTCCATTTTTTTGCTTTATGAACCCATGATCCATTATTCTTGCCACTTGGGCTTAATGGTATTTTCATCCCACTGTCTTCCGCCCACGTTGTTAGGCTTTCTCCTCTTGCTGGGCTTCTAAAAAATGAGCACCTACAACCCCCCCCCCCCTAAATATGGTTTTTTACTCATAAGGAATGAAGAGTTGTGATAATAATAATAAAAAACACATTTGAAAGGTGACTTATACCTTCATTGCCAAAGAAAATACACATTTGAAAGGTTACTTATACTAGAACACTCTAAAATGTTGCCAATGCTCTCTTGTTGTTCTACAAATTTTTTTAGTAAACATGTTTTTTTTTTTTTTTTTTTTTTTTGCAATTGTTTCTTGAGTGAACGAACGTTCTTACTCGAGTAAATTCTTCGATAATAGAAAAAAAAAATATTAAACAAGGTCTTTACAGAAAATTTTCTTATCCTTTGCTGGAGCAGAACTTATCGCTTGAACAAAACTAAATTTTGCTAGAGAAAATTTAAATCTTGATCAAGTGAGATTTTGAAAATTTCAATTTAATTTTACATTAAAGTATTCTCTATTCTTCTAATTACAACCATGTATAACTTCAATGTGGTAAAGGGTAGGAAATATCTGTCCAAGATAGATTATAGTATTGTACAACTCTTTAACGTGATTACATAATAAGCATGCATTTCACAATAAACAGAAGAAAAATACAGACTACATCACACTAAATTAATCATGGTCCATTCCAACAGGTTTGATTACAAGGGAAGAAGTATATTGTTTATAATCAATGACAATGCTTTTTGTGCGTCCTATCATCATTCCTTCCCAGCAAGACCAATAATTGCTCCAACTTCAGTCTTTCCTATTGCAAATCAGCACAAAGAAATAACACAAGTTAATGAACAAAACTGGGTCTAGAAATGGACTTACATCTAATTATGAACATCAAGTTTAGATTAAATTCAAACTCAAATTCAAATTGACTCAGCCAGATCCACTTTTTCTTAATTAAAGTGACATGCATATGAAATCAACCAATGGTTAATTCAAGATAATATAGGATACTAAGGATATGGTATGTAGACTTTGGAAAATTTTATCAAAAAGAAAGTCAAACAGAGCAAATACATCAATTTGGATATGATAAATATTTGGTAATTGTTAAAAGTATTTGTCCTCCAAAATTTCGAGAAAAAAAAATTATACATACTTAATACACACACAGAGAGAAGATTTTATTAGAATTTTGCCCCCTGGCCCTAACATAGATCTACCAATGCAGATGCCATTGCAGCAAATTCTGGAAGCAGGATTGAGTTTACTGAGAGACTCCCAGCAAGCCAACATGTGAGGCCAGTTGTGATAAACCCAACTGGTTGTCTTGATATGATGGGGCTAATGAGCTAAGAATATAGGCAATTAGTTTGCAGCATGTTGCAAAGAAGTGTTGTAATGCTATGGTGTGGAACATGGTGTATTATTTCAACAATTAGTAGCCTAGTGTTATATATATACATGTAATCTTTTCAATTACAACTTTGCTTATTTCTTTCCCTAATACTATCAATCATAAATTAATAAAAAAGCCATATAGCGCCTTATTGTTTCTTGAAATCTGTTTGCTGTTATGCTGTTATGAGACAAAGCCCACACTTTTGCACTGCCAAGCTTAGGCAACAGATTGCAACTTACAACTTCAATGTACCTGCCACATTCAGTTACCTATATGGAACAATATGATATTGATTTACAAGTAACAAACAAATAAGACAATGAAATGTTTCAAATTCCAAACTGTCAACAAGAAATAACTTAGGCTTTATTTTTCTAAATACCACAAACATAAAAATAAATCAAACAAAAAAGTTGGGTCCCTTCCCCCGTGTTTCTTAATACATTATTCTTATTCATCAAACAAAAAAGATGCATTAGTTTAACTATTGATTTAATTGTGTCTATACTTCACATATGTATTGAAGTATAACAGCATAATGAAATTCAAGGTCTATTGTATTCAACAAGAAAACTTTTCAAATAATTTCATCACTTTTTTTTACAATTTAAACCCCCCCAAAGCACACACCTAGTGCAATAAAAATGAATTGGAAGAAGCAAAAGGAAAATTCTCTTGAATCTACCTTTGAAAGGATTGATGAAGTGAGGAAAAAATACACAAAATACCAAGAGAGCAACCTTTCTGGTGAAAAATGGCACAAAATTTCTTCTTTCCTTTAATTTTACAATAATACTGGAGTTGGAAAATTGTAGTGAATACCAAGAGAGCAACAAGACAATGCGACACTTTCTCATTACCAATAAAATAAAAAGTCCAACAACTTCATCATATCCAATATGGGGCAACAAGCCCAATATTCACTGGCAATGTTTTTCTTGTGTGGAATCATAGACATGAGCCATAGGAGTCCCTCTAACTCCGCTTTCAACAGTGATAGGTTGGAAATTACAATCACTAAATGGTGTATAGCAGACTTTATAAAATGATAAATAATAATTTATCAAAAATTCATATTATGTGAATTAGACTGATTTCAATTTATTCATGTAAGAACTTGAAATACTAACAAGATTCTCATAATAGATAAATCAGATTTGTTTAGGGTTGAACTTAACCACTTTGAAATCCAATCAAAACGTACCAAGGTACCAAAATACAGCAAAACCCATACCAAAGCAAGTTATTAACGTCCAAAATACCTAACCTAAAACCATTAATATTTCGAAATCCAGATTGGGTAAAAGAACAAATCACGAAAAAACAAACCTTGAGGTTGCGACACCACGATCATGGCAGCTTCGGTGCATTTTCCAGGTTCCAGCATAGAGTCCAGTGGAGGCGTGGAGATTTGGTGCTAAGAAGAGGCAGGGTGGAGCTCCGTTGTTCAGAGGAGAGGAGGCGTTGGTGCTGGTGTTGGTGCTGTTGCTGTTTTCTCCAGGTAAGGGCTTCTGAACACGCTCTATTTGGTCATTTTGGTTTTATTTGAGCTACAATCCTGTGTGATAGAGTGTGCTAAGGCCTCATTGAATATCTTATGTGGCAGCTCCTGATTGGTGGCGTAAATAGCCCATTTTCTGCCAACTCCAGATAGAACCTTTTCTCATTGGAATACTGCTTCAGCAGCCAAAAGTAAAGTAAAAGAAGCAGATAAGGTAGTTAGTGGGAGAATTTATGGGAGTTGCCACATTTTGATTTGCTAGTGGTTGAAGTTTCTAATTTTTTATGTTTTACTTTTATTTTATTGGGTTCGGTTAATGTGTGCCCTTAGGGCACACATTAAGCAATCTATTTTTGGAAACATTTTCTCGGGAATTGAAAAAGTTGTCAATACTTTTTCAATTTTCGAGAAAATATTTCAAAAAATGATTGCTTATTGTGTGCCCTTAGGGCACACCTTAGCAAAATCCTTATTTTAAAGAACATAGTTGATTCTTATGTTCCTAGTGGACCACATTGTAGACATCCTAAAGAAGAACAAAACATCCACGTTGTAGAAATGAAAAAGAAGTTATGATAACATTTCTCCCTCTCAATTAGAGGTGAATATCACACGTGTTAGTAAGGATACATGTGTGAGATCTTAAAGAGTTTAGAGACTAAAGAGTTTGACATGCCTTCCGAGCTACCACCTAAGACACTGGGCGAGAAATTAAGTACGTAATTGAAATTTCTCTTTTTTTAATTCCTGTGCTTTTCTCATCAACTATTGTTGTCTCTTATTCACACATTATATATCTTATGACGCATGCAAAGCTAAATGCGATTATGCACTCGGTGACGCAAATCAATTGAGAGAAGCAAATATACGCAGTCAGTGACGTGAGGCACTGGATAGGCATCACTATTATGTCCGTTTTGAGCAAACGTGATCTACAATGTGGTGTACTCAAAATTGATTTCTGCTCATTTGAAGAGTGTTGTGTGTCAACGTGTGATTTACCTTTAAAACAAATGATATTCTAACACTAGCTAGCTAGTCCCTATAAATATGTAGTGATCACATGCATCTTCAATCACAGAGCATCAGAAATCATTTCAGTATCAAAATATCATAAAAATAAACATGGAAGCCATCTTACTATATTTGTCTCTCACACTTCTTAGCTTTCTTGTTGCTTTCAAGCTCATCCTCAAAACAAGAACTACTCGACCAAAACACCTCCCACCATGCCCACCTTCTCTTCCAATTATAGGTCATCTCCATATCATTAAAAAACCACTCCATCGTACTTTTCATGCCCTCTCACAAAAATATGGTCAAATATTCTCACTCAAATTTGGTTCACAACTTGTGGTCATTGTTTCATCCCCATCAGCAGTTGCAGAGTGCTTCACAAAGAATGACATAGTATTAGCCAACCGTCCTCCGTTCCTTTTAGGCAAGCACGTTGCCTACAACAACACCACCCTAGTACAATCTCCATATGGCGATCACTGGCGCAACCTCCGCCGCATTAGTACCCTCGAAATCTTCTCAAACAATCGCCTCAACAAGTTCTTAGGCATCCGAAGGGACGAGATCAAGCACTTGCTACGAAACCTGTCCCGTAACTCTTGCCACAGTTTCGCCAAGGTGGAGCTACAATCAATGCTCTTGGAGATGACATTTAACAACATAATGAGAATGGTGGCAGGGAAACGATACTACAGGTACGGTGAAGATGTGAAGGACGAGGAAGAAGCAAGATAGTTTAGGTGGATAATTAAAGAGTTAACAAGGTTCGGAGGGGTATCAAATCCAGCAGAGTTTGTGCCTATCTTGCGGTGGATGGATTATGGAGGTTTGGAAAAGAAGTTGAAGAGTCTCTCCAAGAGGACGAATGAGTTCTTGCAAGCACTCACTGATGAGAAAAGGCTTAAGAAGGAAGAGGGTAACACTATGATTGACCATATGCTTTCTTTGCAAAAATCACAGCCAGAGTACTACATGGACCAAATCATCAAGGGGCTTATATTGGTAACTGCACTCAATAATGCTTCATTTCTTACTAAGAAAACTAGGAAATCATGGTTTTGTTTGATTCTTGCATCTTAAAAAGCAGTCATGCAATTATCTATTTTATTTTTCTTTAATAGCTTCATTGGAATTGTTGTCTAGTGCGAAAAAGTGACATTCTTAGCAAACATTTGGATAGTGGCAAGCGTCCAGTGTTTTTGGTCTGTGCACTGATCAAGGGACCTTCATACCTCTTTTTTTAGCAAAAATTTTATTAAAAATGGGTCCCACAATACTATTTACGTATTTTAAAATTATTTTAATACAGTGTTTTCAGTTTTCAGCAATAAGCGGTATCCAAATAAACCCTTAGTCCCGAGGAAAAAAAAAATCCACAGTAACATTAGACTTACTAGTTACATATCATCGTTATTGAATTTCGCAGAACATATAAACAATCCGTTTTTATTTAATATATTGTTGTTTTATTCTAAACACCTTGTGTATAATGCACATGTCTTGTTACTTGCTGGGACTGACACATCTGCAGTTACAATAGAGTGGGCAATGACTAATCTGCTTAATCATCCTAATATATTGAAGAAAGCTAGAGATGAGATAAATAGTCAAATTGGAGAAGAGAAATTGATTGAGGAATCAGATGTTTCCAAATTACACTACCTTCAGAGTATTATCTCAGAAACCCTTCGATTGTATCTAGCAGCACCATTGTTAGTACCCCATATGTCCTCCGCTGATTGCACCATTGGAGGATATGATGTACCGAGTGGCACAATGTTATTGGTCAATGCATGGGCCATACATAGAGATCCTATGGTGTGGGATGATGCAACCAGTTTTAAGCCAGAGAGGTTTGAAAATGGTGAAAGTGAAGGACATACGCTAATGCCATTTGGGATTGGGAGGAGGACTTGTCCTGGGGCGGGCCTCGCCCAACGTACTGTGAGCCTGACTTTGGGTTTGTTGATTCAATGTTTTGAGTGGGAAAGGGTTACCACAGAAGAAGTTGACATACATGAAGGTAGTGGGATCACTATGCCTAAAGCCATGCCATTGGAGGCCATGTGTAAAGCACGCCCAATCATGCATAAGCTTCTTTCTATGTCAACTGATGATATTTGAACAAACTCCTTGAATTACTTTTAAGAGACTTGCTTAGTTATTTGTTGATAATTTTAATAATTCAATAAAATAAAATAAACCATTACATATTCAATTTGAATATTGAATTATTGTATCTATATAAAGTTGTATCTTTTTTTCTTTTCTTTTTTTGTGTGGTGTTGTTGTTTTTGGCCTATAATGGATAGTGATTTGTATATTTGTTTAAGGAATAATAAAGGATATGGATAATTTTACTTTTCCCTTCCAAATTCTTAAGTTAAATTAGGACATTTTGTTATAGGATATAAATAAATCAAGTTGTCTAAAATTTGAAAGTTAACTGCAAAAACACTTGTGTATTTGCTAAATTGGTGAGATGAATGTCTAGAAATTTGAGACATATTTTTAGATTATATATAAATAAAAGATATGATATGTACCTTGAATTGACTTTACTTAGATATTTACAATAATATTATCAAAAGCAAATAACTGAGAAAGATATTTTTTCTAAGTGAAAGACAATGGTGAAGAAGAAGAAAACTACCGGCTGAGCTTATTCCAGTCAACTTTTATGTGTGGGTCTGTCTTCTCTGCTATCCTTTTTTTTTTTGGCTAAGCTCTCTCTCTCTCTCTCTCCCTCTCATGGAGAGATTGTGTGATTACTATGTGTAAAAAACGGAGAAACACTACGTTTTTAAACAAAACCTTGCTCCATATATACAAGAGAGTAACCCATAAACATGAAATGAGGTGTACCAAGCCCAATGACGAAATAATCAATAAGTGGGTTATTTGGTCTTCTCTCTTTATCTTTTAAACATTCAAACTACTCCGATATTATATTACAAATGCAAATAATTAAGGATTATGTTGCCCGACATTAAGTTAAAAATTTGGATGAAAGCTGTGTAGTTTCAATAGATAGCCAACACCCTTTTGGTCTTGGAATATGGAGCAATAAACCTCTCAATGTTATTCAATGGGAGAGGTAGAAAGATTGCTGGGATGTTCGGCAACTTTATTATTTACCTTAATCCTTAATTATTTACATTTGTAAAATAATATCCAAGAAGTTTGAATTTTTAAGAAATAAAGAAAAAAGACTGAATAACCCACTTACTAGTTTATGATTATTTTTGTTGTTGGACTTGGTACACGTTATTTCATGTGTAAGGGCTACAATCCTATATGGAGCAAGGGTATATGTAATAACATAGTTGTTGTCCTGTTTTCGCACTTAGTAGTCACAATCTCCCCAAGAGAGAAAGACAGAGAGAGAAGGGACAAGAGAGAAAATAGAACATAGATAAAAGTTGACTAGAATAAGCTCAATTGGTAGTTTTTTCTTCTTCTTCAGCCATTGTCTTTCCTTTAAAATATATATATATATATATATATTTCTCGTTTATTTGCTTTGGATAATATTATTGTAAATAAGGAATGATGTCACTAAATCTAATATAAAAGTCAAATTCAAGATGCGTATCACTTAAAAACAAAACAAAACAAAAAGAAATATTTTATCCCAAAATATGTCTCAAGTTTTTACACTTCCATTTCACAAATTTAGAAAATAAACCAGTTTTTTGTAGTGAACTTTCAAATTTTGGACTACTTGATTTATTTACATCGTATACCAAAAGGATAAAAGGATGGGTTTGCTGGCTGTGTAGTGTAACAGAGGACAAAAGAATAGTTGGGGTATATACTGAGTTTGCTGTGTGCTATTGGGGCTTGTTAGCTGAATTGTCCTACAAGGCAAGCCAAGTATTAAAAGTTTAGTATTTTTCGTTTAACTTTATTTCAAACACTTTGCAAGCTCAAACTAATCATCAAACTAGTTTACAGGTTGAAGCTCAATTAATTCTATTGTCAAATAAGCTTACGATTTTCCAAGAACAACTTGCTTAACTTATTATATTCCAATATATTAAAACACTATAACTTCAGTTTTTACCCCTTTACAATTCTATACTAATAATTAATAAATAAGTTATAAATAATATTATTTGATTTAATTAGGAAACAATAAGATTAATTTATGAACTTATAAAAATTAGATTCACAAATATTAATTGTTAAAATTTATATATAATTTATATTATATCATGGATTATCCATATTACTAACTTTTCTTGATTTTTAAAATTATTTTTCTTTCTTCACACATAACAGCCACCATCCACTATCCTCTAGATACATATGTAAACCCAAAATTATAAAGTTTGGAAATCAAACAATTGAAATAGTTTCATAAATGTAATTTTTATTGATGAATTTGTAAGTACAGTTCTATGTATTTAGACTTTTATACAATAGAATAATCATCTGATTCTATCTTCTTGTAATCTTGGCTCGAACATGAGATCTTCTTCACTTTGGTCGGAAGATAGATAGATAGCTAGGCCGAATGGTCTTCACAATAACTATTTGGCTTTAGGTTTGTTAGAGATTTGTTGTTCTTCAAGTGTTCTTTGAAGATGTTTTGAATGCAAAGGCTTTTGGATGGAAGTTCTTTGGAGCTTTGGAGGCTTGATCCATTGAGCTTTAATGATTTAGGGCTTTTTGAAGTTTGTGGAGGGTTTTGAGCTCGATTCCAATAGAACTTTGAGTTTTGGAAGAGTGATTTGAATGAATTTCTTTGAATGTTTTTATGTGTTCTTAAGTTAGAATTTCTCTAGAACTTTATTGTCTAGAAAAGTTGGTGGACATTTATGACGGGGTGCCCTCTATTTATAGTGGCTTCAGAGAATGAGTTCCACTTTAAATTGATCTACTTGAGGATAGGTAGTGAATTTTGATTGTCCCAAAGTTAGAGAGACCCCTAGGACTTGTTACTTGTAGATAATTATCTCTATTTTTAAAAATTTATTTTGATACAGACAATAATCAAACAAAGAGTCCCACTATGATTTATTACTTGTAGATAATTTTCTCTATTTTTTTAAATAAAGAAAAGTATCCATTAATTCTAAAAAAGAAATTTATCTTTATTTTGTGGGCCAAAGACATGTGGAAAATTTTCATTTGCCAATGTGATATCATCTTGGATTTCACATGTCCTCATATGATTTAATTAATTTAATGACACAAATTTGGAATATCTCATTAAATTTTGACGTGGCATATTGTAATTGGATTAATTAATTTTTTGCCTTCTACAACATAAAAAATATAAAAACAAAAAAACAAAATGAATAATGTTAGTGTAAATTTACAGAATTACTATAACAACAATGTATTTGTACAAAACATTATAAAGACTATTGTGTATGAATTTTAGGCTTGGTTAGCTAAAATGTTATACTTTTTTATTATACAAGCATTGATGTGGGTGCTCTTAAGTATTGCCAGTAATTTAAAGTTTTTCATGACAATGATAATAGGGATACATGCATATAGTTTTATATATAATCTTTTTACAAGTTACTAAAGCAGTAAGTTGTGATTAGTGGCAATATAGGACACTAATATCATCACATTTTCATCTATCAATCACACCTTGTTGAAATAGCAAGTTGTAAAAAAAATGTATAAAACAAATATTGTACATAAATTTACTCGTATTTAGAGCATTCACTGTAAAACATGCAAAATATATAATTTTTAGTAACTCAAAAAGTCACTTTATTTATTTTAACAACTTAATTTACAATACACCCAACATCAAAAGTCTTATTTTAGTATTCAACACACCTTATCTCCTGCTTCTGCCAATGTTGATGAGTAAGAGGTCTTAAAATCAAACAAATTTTTACCGCAAGAGGCAGGGAACCTATGCTGTAAAGGATATGATGATCAAATTAGAGTGGGAAATGCGTAGAGATGTCTGGCGGCATCTCCCACCTACGTATGCCACTGTTCAAGCAAATAATTAGGCAATTGGATCGTAATTCTTCAAACCCTTGCTTAGCTAACACGATCACGTAGTAGATGACGAAATAACAAAGAAAAAAAACCAAATACGCGCAGCCTTTGATTTTGTGGTTTACCTTTCAAATTAGGAAAAGAAAATAGCTTTGCTAAGTAGCTAAAGCTAAAATGACTTTGTGGTGCCTTTCAAACAAAGTAAAAGACAGCAAATAGTTTAGTCAACGCCAAAATGATTCTGTGGTTTACCTTTCAAACAAAATCAGCATGTCCTCGTCGACGGCTCAATTTCTTTTTACGTAATTGAATCTTCGCTTTTTTTAATTCCTGTCCTTTTCTCGTCAACTATTGTTGCCTCTTATCCACACATTATATATCTTATGACGCATGCAAAGCTAAATGCGATTATGCACTCGGTGACGCAAATCAATTGAGAGAAGCAAATACACGCAGTCAGTGACGTGAGGCACTGGATAGGCATCACTATTATGTCCGTTTTGAGCCAAAAAAGGCACCTCATCATTGCAAACGTGATCTTCAATGTGGTGTACTCAAAATTGATTTCTGCTCATTTGAAGAGTGTTGTGTGTCCACGTGTGATTTACCTTTAAAACAAATGATATTCTAACACTAACTGGCTAGTCCCTATAAATATGTAGTGATCACATGCATCTTCAATCACAGAGCATCAGAAATCATTTCATTATCAAAATATCATAAAAATAAACATGGAAGCCATCTTACAATATTTGTCTCTCACACTTCTCAGCTTTCTTGTTGCTTTCAAGCTCATCCTCAAAACAAGAACTACTCGACCAAAACACCTCCCACCTAGCCCACCTTCTCTTCCAATTATAGGTCATCTCCATATCATTAAAAAACCACTCCACCGTACTTTCCATGCCCTCTCACAAAAATATGGTCAAATATTCTCACTCAAATTTGGTTCACAATTTGTGGTCATTGTTTCATCCCCATTAGCAGTCGAAGAGTGCTTCACAAAGAATGACATAGTATTAGCCAACCGTCCTCCCTTCCTATTAGGCAAGCATGTTGCCTACAACAACACCACCCTAGTACAATCTCCATATGGCGATCACTGGCGCAACCTCCGCCGCATTAGTACCCTCGAAATCTTCTCAAACAATCGCCTCAACAAGTTCTTAGGCATCCGAAGGGACGAGATCAAGCACTTGCTACGAAACCTGTCCCGTAACTCTTGCCACAGTTTCGCCAAGGTGGAGCTACAATCAATGCTCTTGGAGATGACATTTAACAACATAATGAGAATGGTGGCAGGGAAACGATACTACAGGTACGGTGAAGACGTGAAGGACGAGGAAGAAGCGAGACAGTTTAGGTGGATAATTAAAGAGTTAACAAGGTTCGGAGGGGCATCAAATCCAATAGAGTTTGTGCCCATCTTGCGGTGGATGGATTATGGAGGTTTGGAAAAGAAGTTGAAGAGTCTCTCCAAGAGGACAGATGAGTTCTTGCAAGCACTCATTTATGAGAAAAGGCTTAAGAAGGAAGAAGGTAACACTATGATTGACCATATGCTTTCTTTGCAAAAATCACAGCCAGAGTACTACACGGACCAAATCATCAAGGGGATTATATTGGTAAGTGCACTCAATAATGCTTCATTTCTTACTGAGAAAACTAGGAAATCATGGTTTTGTTTGATTCTTGCATCTTAAAAAGCAGTCATGCAATTATCTGTTTTATTTTTCTTTAATAGCTTCATTGGAATTGTTGTCTAGTGTGAAAAAGTGACATTCTTAGTAAACATTTGGATAGTGGCAAGCGTCCAATGTTTTGGGTTTCGTGCACTGATCATAGGACCTGCAAATCTCTTTTTTCAACAAAACTTTCATTAAAAATAGGTCGCATGACACTATTCACATATTTAAAAATTATTTTAATACAGTGTTTTCAATTTCCAGCAATAAGGGGTATTTAAATAAATCCTTAGTCCCGAGGGGAAAAAAAATCCACAATAACATTAGACTAACTAGTTTCATATCATCGTTGTTGAATTCCGCAGAACATATAAACAAACTGTTTTTATTTAATATATTGTTGTATTATTCTAAACACCTTGTGTATAATGCATAGGTATTGTTACTTGCTGGGACTGACACATCAGCAGTTACATTAGAGTGGGCAATGACTAATCTGCTTAATCATCCTAATATATTGAAGAAAGCTAGAGATGAGATAAATAGTCAAATTGGAGAAGAGAAATTGATTGAGGAATCAGATGTTTCCAAATTACACTACCTTCAGAGTATTATCTCAGAAACCCTTCGATTGTATCCAGCAGCACCATTGTTAGTACCCCATATGTCCTCCACTGATTGCACCATTGGAGGATATGATGTACCGAGTGGTACAATGTTATTGGTCAATGCATGGGCCATACATAGAGATCCTATGGTATGGGATGATGCAACTAGTTTTAAGCCAGAGAGGTTTGAAAATGGTGAAAGTGAAGGACATAAGCTAATGCCATTTGGGATTGGGAGGAGGACTTGTCCTGGGGCAGGCCTCGCCCAACGTACTGTGAGCCTGACTTTGGGTTCGTTGATTCAATGTTTTGAGTGGGAAAGGATTACCACAGAAGAAGTTGACATACATGAAGGTAGTGGGATCACTATGCCTAAAGCCATGCCATTGGAGGCCATGTGTAAAGCACGCCCAATCATGCATAAGCTTCTTTCTATGTCAACAGATGATATTTGAACAATCTCCTTGAATTACTTTTAAGAGACTTGCTTAGTTATTTGTTGATAATTTTAGTCATTTAATAAACTAAAATAAACCATTACATATTCAATTTGGAAATTGAATTATTGTATCTATATAAAGTTGTATCTTTTTTTTTTCTTTTCTTTTCATTTTTGGAGTGGTGTTGTTGTTTTTGGCCTATAATGGATAGTGATTTGTATATTTGTTTAAGGAATAATAAAGGATATGGATAATTTTACTTTTCCCTTTCAAATTCTTAAGTTAAATTAGGACATTTTGTTATAGGATATAAATAAATCAAGTTGTCTAAAATTTGAAAGTTAACTGCGAAAACACTTGTGTATTTGCTAAATTGGTGAGATGAATGTCTAGAAATTTGAGATATATTTTTAGATTATATATAAATAAAAGATATGATATGTATCTTGAATTGACTTTACTCAGATATTTAATTTAGTTGCGTCTTTCCTTATTTACAATAATATTATCAAAAGCAAATAACTGAGAAAGATTTTTTTTCTAAGTCATAGACAATGGTGAAGAAGAAGAAAACTACTAGTTGAGCTTATTCCAGTCAACTTTTATGTGTGGGTCTATCTTCTCTGTTGTCCCTTTTTTTTTTGGCTAAGCTCTCTCTCTCTCTCTCTCTCTCTCTCTCTCTCTCTCTCTCATGAAGAGTTTGTGTGATTACTATGTGTAAAAACGGAGAAACACTACGTCTTTACACAAAGCCTTGCTCCATATATACAAGAGAGTAACCCATACACATGAAATGAGGTGTACCAAGCCCAATGACAAAATAATCAATAAGTGGGTTATTTGGTCTTCTCTCTTTATCTTTTAAACATTCAAACTACTCCGATATTGTATTTACTACAAATGCCAATAATTAAGGACTATGTTGCCCGACATTAAGTCAAAAATTTGGATGAAAGCTATGTAGTTTCAATAGATAGCCAACACCCTTTGATCTTGGAATATGGAGCAATAAACCTCTCAATGTTATTCAATGGGAGAGGTAGAAAGATTGCTTGGATGTTCGGCAACTTTATTATTTACCTTAATCCTTAATTATTTACATTTGTAAAATAATATCCAAGAAGTTTGAATTTTTAAGAAATAAAGAAAAAAGACCGAATAACCCACTTACTAGTTTATGATTACTTTTGTTGTTGGACTTGGTACACATTATTTCATGCGTAAGGGCTACAATCCTATATGGAGCAAGGGTTTATGTAATAATAGAGTTGTTGTCCGGTTTTTGCACTTAGTAGTCACAATCTCCCCATGAGAGAGAGACAGAGAGAGAAGGGACAAGAGAGAAAATTGAACATAGATAAAAGTTGACTAGAATAAGCTCAATTGGTAGTTTTCTTCTTCTTCACCCATTGTCTTTCCTTTAAAAATATTAAAGTATATATAAATATATATATATATATATATTTATCATTTATTTTCTTTGGATAATATTATTGTAAATAAGGAATGGTGTAACTGAATCAAATATAAAAGTCAAATTCAAGATGCGTATCACTTAAAAACAAAACAAAAAGAAATATTTTATCCCAAAATATGCCTCAAATTTTTACACTTCCATCTCACAAATTTAGAAAATAAACCAGTTTTTTTGTAGTTAACTTTCAAATTTTGGACTACTTGATTTATTTACATCATATACCAAAAGGACAAAAGAATGGGTTTGCTGGCTGTGTAGTGTAACAGATCGAGGACAAGAGAATAGTTGGGGTATATACTGAGTTTGCTGTGTGATATTGGGGCTTGTTAGTTGAATTGTCCTAATTTTGTATTGTTCATTTAACTTTATTTCAAACACTCTGCAAGCTCAAACTAATCATCACACTAGTTTACAGGTTGAAGCTCAATTAATTCTATTGTCAAATAAGCTTGAGATTTTCCAAGAATTACTTGCTTAACTTATTATATTCCTATATATTAAAACATTATAACTTCAGTTTTTACCCCTTTACAATTCTATACTAATAATTAATAAATAAGTTATAGTTAAAATCATATTATTTGATTTAATTAGGAAACAATGACATTAATTTATGAACTTGTAAAAATTAGATTCACAAATATTAAGTGTTAAAATTTATATATAATATATATTATATCATGGATTATCCATATTACTAACTTTTCTCGATTTTTAAAGTGATTTTTCTTTCTTTACACATAACAACCACCATCCACTATCCTCTAGATACGTATGTAAACCCAAAATTATCAAGTTTGGAAATCAAACAATTGAAATAGTTTCACAAATGTAATTTTTATTGATGAAGTTGTAAGTACAATTCTATGTATTTAGATTTTTATACAATAGAATAATCATTTGATTCTATCTACTTGTAATCTTTGCTTGAACATGAGGTCTTCTTCACTTTGGTTGGAAGATAGATAGATAGGTCAAATGGTCTTCACAATAAATATTTGGCTTTGTTCTTGTCAAAAATTTGTTATTCTTCAAGTGTTCTTTGAAGATTTTTTGAATGCAAAGGCATTTGGATGGAAGTTCTTTGGAGCTTTGGAGGCTTGATCCATTGAGCTTTTATGATTTAGGGCTTTTTGAAGTTTGTGGTGGGTTTTGAGCTCGATTCCAATAGAACTTTGGGTTTTGGAAGAGTGATTTGAATGAACTTCTTTAAATGTTTTTATGTGTTCTTAAGGTAGAATTTCTCTAGAATTTTATTGTCTAGAAAAGTTGGTGGACATTTATGACGGGGTGCCCTCTATTTATAGTGGCTTTAGAGAATGAGTTCCACTTTAAATTGAACTACTTGAGGATAGGTAGTGAATTTTGATTGTCCCAAAGTTAGAGAGACTCCTAGGACTTGTTACTTGTAGATAATTATCGCTTTTTAAAAAAATTTATTTTGATACAGACAATAATCAAACAAAGAGTCCCACTAGGATTTATTACTTATAGATAATTGTCTCTATTTTTTAAATAAAGAAAAGTATCCATTATTTCGGACAAAGAAATTTATTTTTGTTTTGTGGGCCAAAGACATGTGGAAAATTTTCATTTGCCAATGTGATATCATCTTGGATTTCACATGTCCTCATTTGATTTAATTAATTTAATGACACATAAATTTGGAACATCTCATTAAATTTTGACGTGGCATATTGTAATTGGATTAATTAATTTTTTGCCTTCTACAACATAAAAAATATAAATAAAAAATAAAAAAGACACAATGAATAATGTTAGTGTAAATTTACAGAATTACTATAGCAACAATGTATTTGTTCAAAACATTATAAAGACTATTGTGTATGAATTTTAGGCTTGGTTCGCTAAAATGTTATACTTTTTTATTATACAAGCATTGATGTGGTTGCTCTTAAGCATTGCTTGTAATTTAAAGTTTTTCATGACAATGATAATAGGGATACATACATATATTTTTATATGTAATCTTTTTACAATTTACTAAAGCAGTAAGTTGTGATCAGTGGCAATATAGGCCACTAATAGCATCACATTTTCATCTATCAATCACACCTTGTTGAAATAGCAAGTTGTAAAAAAAATGTATAAAACAAATGTTGTACATAAATTTACTCGTATTTACAGTATTCAAAGTAAAACATGTAAAAGATATAACTTTTAGTAACTCAAAAAGTCACTTTATTTATTTTAACAACTCAATTTACAATACACCCAATATCAAAAGTTTTATTTTAGTTTTCAACACACCTTATCTCCTGCTTCTGCCAATGTTGATGAGTAAGAGGTCTTAAAATTTGTTAGAAATATTGAATAATTGTATTGTATTTCTCACTGAAAGAATATACATGAGTGCCTTTATATAGGAGGCATATGAGTGCAGTACAAGTAAAAATAAGTACAGTACAAGAATGTGTGTTATACAAGTAAACTAGTTAGGCCTAAAGCCCATAACACTATATACATTAACAGCTCTCCTCTAACACCCCCTCTCAAATCAAGTTGGAAGTTTGATAAAATCTTGAGATTTGATAAGATTGAGAAGATCCCTTGAATGAAGTTTGACTCTGTGACAGTGGCTTGAGGAAAGCAATTGTCTTGTAGTGTTGACTGTGACATGACTATACTAGAGAGTTTTAACAGTAGCAGTGGAAAACCAAAGAAGATGAACGCAGCAAAGAAACACCGAGGAAGACAAAGATTGCTCTTAATACACCGTAAGGATAGAAAACCAAGGTCATAGGAAGGTGGCTCTGATACCATGTTAAATATTAGCATTGATACACCATGTTGAATATGCTAGTGTAAATGTGGAAGCAAAAGTATAAAGTATAGAATATAGGACACAATAACACACGAGAATTATGTAGTTCAGCCTAACGGCTTACATCCATGGAGGAAACCCTAAAGGGCTACATCAATAATATATTAGAGTGTAGTACAGATCCTATGTTACAATGAACCATAACTTGTGTATATATAGTAGACTAAACCCTAGACTAATAGACTTCTAGTACAATTAGGAGACTTAGCTTACATATAAAGTAGAATTAAGTTTGGACTTATGCTAATGGGTTAATATATCTCTAACAAAATCAAACAAATTTTTATGGCAAGAGCCAGGGAACCTATGCTGTAAAGGATATGATGATCAAATTAGAGTGGAAAAAGCGTAGAGATGTCTTGCGGCATCTCCCACCTACGTATGCCACTGTTCAAGCAACAAATTAGGCAATTGGATCGTAATTCTTTAAACCCTTGCTTAGCTAACACGATCACGCACTTGATGACGAAATAACAAAGAAAAGAAAGCAAATACGCGCAGCCTTTGATTTTGTGGTGTACCTTTCAAATTCGGAAAAGTAAATAGCTTTGCTAAGTAGCTAACGCCAAAATGACTTTGCGGTTTGTCTTTCAAACTAGTAAAAGACAGCTCTTTCTCAAAAAAAAAAAAAAAAAAAAAAAAAAAAAAAAAAAAAAGTAAAAGACAGCAAATAGTTTAGTCAACGCCAAAATGTTTCTGTGGATTACCTTCCAAACATTGAGCATGTCCTCGTTGACCGCTCAGTTTCTTTTTACGTAATTGAATCTTCAATTTTTTTAATTCCTGTCCTTTTCTCGTCAGATATTGTTGCCACTTATCCACACTTAATATATCTTATGACGCATGCAAAGCTAAATGCGATTATGCACTCGGTGACGCAAATCAATTGAGAGAAGCAAATACACGCAGTCAGTGACGTGAGGCACTGGATAGGCATCATTGTTATGTCCGTTTTGAGCCAAAAAGGCACCTCAGCATTGCAAACGTGATCTTCAATGTGGTGCACTCAAAATTGATTCTGCTCATTTGATGAGCGTCGTGTGTCAACGTGTGATTTACCTTTAAAACAAATGATATTCTAACACTAACTGGCTAGTCCCTATAAATATGTAGTGATCACATGCATCTTCAATCACAGAGCATCAGAAATCATTTCATTATCAAAATATCATAAAAATAAACATGGAAGCCATCTTACTATATTTGTCTCTCACACTTCTCAGCTTTCTTGTTGCTTTCAAGCTCATCGTCGAAACAAGAACTACTCGACCAAAACACCTCCCACCTAGCCCACCTTCTCTTCCAATTATAGGTCATCTCCATATCATTAAAAAACCACTCCACCGTACTTTCCATGCCCTCTCACAAAAATATGGTCAAATATTCTCACTCAAATTTGGTTCACAACTTGTGGTCATTGTTTCATCCCCAGCAGCAGTCGAAGAGTGTTTCACAAAGAATGACATAGTATTAGCACAATCGTCCTCTCTTCCTATTAGGCAAGCACGTTGCCTACAACACCACCCTAGTACAATCTCCATATGGCGATCACTGGCGCAACCTCCGCCGCATTAGTACCCTCGAAATCTTCTCAAACAATCGCCTCAACAAGTTCTTAGGCATCCGAAGGGACGAGATCAAGCACTTGCTACGAAACCTATCCCGCAACTCTTGCCACAGTTTCGCCAAGGTGGAGCTACAATCAATGCTCTTGGAGATGACATTTAACAACATAATGAGAATGGTGGCAGGTAAACGGTACTACAGGTACGGTGAAGACGTGAAGGACGAGGAAGAAGCAAGACAGTTTAGGCGGATAATTAAAGAGTTAACAAGGTTTGGAGGGGCATCAAATCCAGCAGAATTTGTGCCCATCTTGCAGTGGATGGATTATGAAGGTTTGGAGAAGAAGCTGAAGAGTCTTTCCAAGAGAACGGATGAGTTCTTGCAAGCGCTCATTGCTGAGAAAAGGCTTAAGGAGGAAGAGGGTAACACTATGATTGACCATATGCTTTCTTTGCAAAAATCACAGCTAGAGTACTACACGGACCAAATCATCAAGGGGCTTATATTGGTAAGTGCACTCAATAATGCTTCATTTCTTACTGAGAAAACTAGGAAATCATGTTTTGTTTGATTCTTGCATCTTAAAAAGAAGTCACGCAATTATCTGTTTTATTTTTCTTTAATAGCTTCATCGGAATTGTTGTCTAGTGCGAAAAAGTGACATTCTTAGTGAACGTTTGGATAGCGGCAAGCGTCCAGCGTTTTTTGTGTGGGTCTCGTGCACTGATCACGGGATCTACAAACATCTTTTTTTAGCAAAAATTTCATTAAAAATAGGTCCCACGACACTATTCACACATTTAAAAATTATTTTAATACATTGTTTTCAGTTTTCAATTTTCAACAATAAGCGGTATCCAAACAGACCCTTATTCCCAAGAAAAAAAAATTCACAGTAACATTAGACTAACTAGTTACATATCATCGTTGTTGAATTTCACAGAACATATAAACAAACCTTTTTTATTTAATATATTGTTGTTTTATTCTAAACTCCTCGTGTATAATGCACAGGTATTGTTACTTGCTGGGACTGACACATCAGCAGTTACATTAGAGTGGGCAATGACTAATCTGCTTAATCATCCTAATATATTGAAGAAAGCTAGAGATGAGATAAATAGTCAAATTGGAGAAGAGAAATTGATTGAGGAATAAGATGTTTCCAAACTACACTACCTTCAGAGTATTATCTCAGAAACCCTTCGATTGTATCCAGCAGCACCATTGTTAGTACCCCATATGTCCTCCGCTGATTGCACCATTGGAGGATATGATGTACCGAGTGGCACAATGTTATTGGTCAATGCATGGGCCATACATAGAGATCCTATGGTGTGGGATGATGCAACTAGTTTTAAGCCAGAGAGGTTTGAAAATGGTGAAAGTGAAGGACATAAGCTAATGCCATTTGGGATTGGGAGGAGGACTTGTCCTGGGGCAGGCCTCGCCCAACGTACTGTGAGCCTGACTTTGGGTTCGTTAATTCAATGTTTTGAGTGGGAAAGGATTTCCACAGAAGAAGTTGACATAGATGAAGGTAGTGGGATCACTATGCCTAAAGCCATGCCATTGGAGGCCATGTGTAAAGCACGCCCAATCATGCATAAGCTTCTTTCTATGTCAACAAATAATATTTGAACAATCTCCTTGAATTACTTTTAAGAGACTTGCTTAGTTATTTGTTGATAATTTTAATCATTTAATAAACTAAAATAAACCATTACATATTCAATTTGAAAATTGAATTATTGTATCTAGATAAAGTTGTATCTTTCTTTGGGTTTTTCTTTTTTTCTTTTTTGGTGTGGTGTTGTTGTTTTTGGCCTATAATGGATAGTTATTTGTATATTTGTTTAAGGAATAATAAAGGATATGTATAATTTTACTTTTCCCTTCCAAATTCTTAAGTTAAATTAGGACATTTTGTTCACTGTTTAAGGAATAATAAAGGACATGTATAATTTTGCATTAAATAAAACTGTTAACTGTTTTCTCATAAAAATTGTTCACTATTTTCTGCATAAACTATTTTTAGAATTCTGCATAAAATTATTTTCTGTTCAGCATTATTTGAAAAATTGTTCACTGTATTTTTTGCATAAATTATTCACTATTCATTAAGTGTTTTATGATCCGGATGCTCTAATACCAATGACTACCCAGGAGAGAGCACAACAGTAATATGGAAGCATAAACAATGATAAAATAGATAATAAAGAGAGTAAATAGCAAAATAGATATATTCAAAATAAGGTTAAAATGGAGTATGAAATATGAAAACAGAAACTAGTAAAATCTTACTTAAATATAAACAACAGTCTTTGATATACTTGAAACAAATTGTTGTCTTTAATACAAGCTTGAAAATAAAACTATCTGAAGAGAAAGGTTACAAGATTACAAGAGGGGAAGAGAGTACAAAAGTCTTTCTGAGGGAGAGGGAAGGCTATTACAAAAGGCTTTCTAAAACTTGGAAATTAAAAGCTTAGAATCTTAGAACCTTAGAAAATTGTTGTCTGTCTTCATAGTTTGTCTCTTTTGTAGGTGAAATGAACCAAGGTAAAGTAACCTGAGTAGGAAAATTTAACTCAAGTTAATCTGTCAGTGGTATGAAAATTAGTACTGATGATTAATAGTCTGTCTGCGTCTGTCTGGGAATCTTTCAGATCTTAAGAATCTATTAGATCTCTTTTTACGCATGCTAGTAAATAGTAATAACTTTTGAATGTCTGTCTGTATCTGTCTAAACTGTCTCGATTTGTCTGGAAGCTATTCACACGTGCTGGTGAATAGTGATCTGTCCCTAATGAATAGTGATCTATCTTTCTGTCTTTCAATCTGTATCATTCTAGGATCCTTAACAATCTTTCTTTCCCCAAATAGCCTCCTTGCTGAAGGTATTGGACCATATACGACTATCCTGTTTGTGTAACTATATAAGTAGAAGCATCTGTCTAATTCTTTTTGTATCTCATAAATCTTATTACTCATGAAATTAGACCATTCTTGAGCTAGAATATCCGGATCATTAAGTGGTAAATAAGTATCTCCTGTATACTAATTGTATTCAGGGATACAACCCCAATCATGAATAAGAACCAAAATGTCTGCTGGCCAAGCTTCCATATAATAACTACTATCCCAAGTTGGAAAAGTACTCTAGATAGTGATTTTCATATAATTAAGTCCTCCAATCTGTGCGGCTACTTCTTGGATGACTTTGGGAAATAAACTAATCTGAATTCTAGAAGTTATGATTAATTTGCTGATAAAACCTGCTTCTAGTATTTCAGATAACCGTAAAGTATCACGAATTACTGGATCTTCTATCTTCGTATTGATAAATAATCCCAGATAGGGATTGTATCTATCTCCTATTCCTTCATAAACTTTGTCTACTTCTCCAAAACTTTCATACCATATAGCTTTATGAGATAGCCATATTTCGTCTGTCATGTCTTTTGTTCTGATAAATACTGTAGAGACTAATACTTTGAAAAGGTACATCCATCTATCATAAGAACTTGTTATAGCTTTATGGGTTAGTATATTTTGTTGGATTTCAGGGGGTAAGGTTCTAATGGCAAGTCTCGTTTTTTACTGAATCTTCGGGTGGAGCTTTGAAAAGCTTGTTCCCATAAGGTAGCTTTTAGGAGACTATGATTTTGTCTTTGTGGAGCTTGAATCTCAAACCTCCTTGCCAGGGAGTTGACAACTAGATGCTTCAATAAATGCACTGGTGTTAACAAGATGTAATTCCAAAGCCTTTCTATCAATGTCCTTTTGTAAAGTCCTTTTAAAATGTTTTATAAGAAAATCATCTTTAAAATTTAAAGCATATATAATAATAATAAAAAAAATTTGTACACCTTTGTGCTCTTGTTGAGTGGTATAAGAGTAGCCATGATGATTAGGGTGACTGGAATTCAAAATTTTTACAAATTCTACCATGATTTTATCTATGTGACAATGAACAATTTATGCAGTGAACAAAGAATAATTTACGCAGAAAAGAGAGTGAACAATTTTTTAAATAATACTGAAAAAAAAAAATAATTTTATGCAGAATGCTAAAAAAGTTTATGCAGAAAACAGTGAACAATTTTTAGAAGAAAACAATGAACAGTTTTAATTAATGCAAAAAATAGATTTTATGAATGCAGTAAGCAGATTCGAATATACAGTAAACATGATGTGCAGAGAGCAAATTTTATTAACGTAGAAATAGATTTTATCAATGTAGAAAAATAGATTCGATTATTGTGAAATTCAAAATGCTAAAAAAGCATTTAGATTTTGCGTTTAAATTTAGAAACACGATTTCGCTAGGTGTTTTATGAGAAAACAGTGAACAATTTTTTAAATAGTGAATAGAAAATAATTTACGTAGAAAAGAGAGTGAACAAATTTTTAAATAATGCTGAATAGAAAATAATTTTATAGAAAATTGTAGAAATAGTTTATGCAGAAAACAGTGAACAATTTTTATGAGAAAACAATGAACAGTTTTAATTAATGCAGAAAACATATTTTATGAATGTAGTAAGCATATTCGAATATGCAGTAAATATGATATACAGAGAGCAAATTTTATTAATATAGAATAGATTTTATCAATGCAGAAAAATAGATTCGATTATTGTGAAATTCAAACATGAAAACGCATTCAGATTTGGCTTTAAATTTAGAAAACACGATTTCACTAGATGTTTTATGAGAAAACAGTGAACAATTTTTTAAATAGTAAACAGAGAATAATTTACGCAGAAAAGAAAGTGAACAATTTTTTAAGTAATGATGAACAGAAAATAATTTTATTCAGAATGCTAGAAATAGTTTATGCAGAAAATAGTGAACAATTTTTATGAGAAAACAATGAACAATTTAATTAATGTAGAAATTAATTCATATTTTGAAATTAAAATCTCTATATTTTACAATGCTTCTATTTAAATAAATAAAAACATAAAAAAGCTACTTATTTTTATGTTTATGTTTGTTTGTCGATTATCCCAAAAAAAAAAAAAAAAAGTTATAAGGAACTTGAGTTTACTAAACTTGAGTTCCTTACAAGTTCCTTACAAGTTACTCAAGCTTGGTGAGCTCGAGTACCGTAGAAATAAACATAAACATAATTTTATTTATAACAGGTACTCGAGATTGGTATACTCAAGTATTGTGTTGCATGGAATTCGAGTTTACCAAGCTCGAGTACCACATTATTTTTTTTTTAATCACACAAATTTCAGCTCAACAGTGCCACGTTGGCAAAACTGATGAGGAACTCGAGTACCATTTGGAACTCAAGTTCTAGAAAAGTGGTATTTCCTTATTTAGTTCCGAAACAATGTTTTTTTGCTACAAATTTCTGAAAATGGTGATATTTGGCCATTTTTACCTCGTTTTATGTGCTTTTCATTGTTTATGGTGTCTCACAACATGTGTCAAATCTAAAAAAAAAAAAGCTTAATGGGGTTGAGATTCAACTTATCACACCCAAGTGTAGTTATTGTATGCAATGGCAGGTAAAAACTGTTTTTTTTTTTTTTTTGTGCGCAATTGCATGTCATTCTTCCTCTGTTCCTGTTCTTTCCTTGTTTTATGTGCTTTTCATTTTTTATTGTGTCTCAAAACAAGTGTCAAATCCAAAAAAGAAACAAAAAGAGAAAGTGAATCCTGTAACACACAAGTGTGGGGCGATACGCCCACAATGCATATATTTTAAGCTGATAAAAATTTAAAAGTTAACTTAAGAAAACTCTTGTTTATTTTAGACATGACAAAATAGATCAGAATTTTCTGATTCGATCCGAACCTAATTTTTTTATCTGAAGTAAAAACGGGTTGACTTGTGACCTAAACTGTATTTTTTGCGGGTCAACCCGAACCGACCTGCACTCAATTTGCTCTCGACTCGAACTCGAACCATTTTTTAAAATTTTTTTTTGTTTGTAAAAAATAGTAAAATTAAGACAATATTGATATAATTGTTTGTTGTGAGTTTTAAGGAAACAATTGATACATTTACATAACTGCATGCAAATTAATTGAGAGATAATTGGTTGAGCATTTTGTAATTAGTAAAAAATTTTATATATCAAATAGCAACGTACATGCCAAGATAATATGGTTACAGTAGAGTTAAAAACATAAATTTAAAATTGTAGACATGTGTGAGAAACATTCACAAGTGTGAAAGTAATGAAGTCAATGTATCAAATTAGTATAAATTATGAATGCTTAGACCTATTTTTTTAACAATTTATGTCCAAAATAAATGACTTTTCAAAATAAATTATAATATTTCCTAGAGTGTGTGTTGCTTAACAATGATATGATATTCATAAAAGATGCCATGTATAAATAAGTAAGTAATCAAGCTTTAATGTATATCTCAAATTGAAATAGAGTGCCAACCACAATTAATAATAGATTATAACATTAATTTTCAAGATTGTAAATTTTTTATATGTTTTTATTCTTTATCAAATGAGTTATCCAATAAGTCATTTGTAATTTTGTTTTATATATTTGAATGTTGATATTGTGTAGAAATAAAACTTGTGTATTTGTTTTAATTATCTTGGTGTTATTTTGTTTTAGATAGGAATGTTAGGATTTGTATAATTTTAAAGTTACTGAATCAATATTAATAAGTTTAGTTGAATTCATTCTTGATATAATTGGTGAATTCAAAATAATGCATTTTACATTAAGTAATTTGTTACATAACTTTTCAAATGGCAAATACATATTGTCTTCTGTATAAAAATTAAAAAAAAAATCATGTGAAAAATACAAGTCAACCCAATCCACAACCCAATTGACTTAAACCCGTTTTTAACCCGCTTAAAATGACCTGTTTTTGACCCGTGACCTGTTTGACTCGACTTGAACTAGACCCGACCCGCCTGTTTTGCCATGTCTAGTTTATTTTATTTATTTACTAAATTAGTGAGATTGAAGTCTAAAAATTTGTGACATATTTTAATATAATTTTTTTCCTTCTAAAATTATATGCTTCTTTAATCGAATTAGATTGTATATAACATTTTGTTGCATCTTTCCATATTCACAATAATATTCCTCAAATAAAATAAATGAGAAGAATTAAAAAAGGTAAATTTTACCAACCTACCTTAAGGTTTGGGTTGATCAACCAAGTCTAAAACATTTCAAATAGACCAACTTGGTCCTTAAAACACAAATGACGTTACAACATTGTTTCTCTCTCTCGCTTTGTCTCTTCATCCAACCCACAAATACAATGTTAATTGCCTTTTGTTTTTTTCTTCCTGTAATCCTATTTGATCCTTTGGTTTTTTCCCATTTTTCTTTGAATTTCCAACAACAAAATGATTTCTTTTTTTCTTTTTCCTTAAAATGAAATTAAAAGAAAATAATAGAATAGTACTAATGACTGTGTTTGGTTAGCTTTGGAAATCAAAAGGAAAAGAAAAAGTCCAAGAAGTCTTATCCATTCCATGTTTGGTAGCCAAGAAAATTTAGAGAAAAAGCCAATTAAAGTCTCATCTCCACTCATTTCTTGGTAGCGAAAAACCTCTTCTCCTTCCCAAAGAAACCAAGAAATCCCAATGGCCTAATGGGTAGAAAAGTGGAGAGGAGTGGAAACATGGGAGAATAGAAAATGAGGAGGGGATAGAAAAGTGGAAGGATATAAAATACTTAGTATTCTCTCATTTGTGTGGTTAGGAGGATGGAAAAGTGGAGAGATGAAAAACTTATTTGTTTGGTTCAGAAGAAAAATGAGTGGATGGAAAAAGTGAAGTTGGTATCAATTTACAATTATGTTCCCATTAAATGAAATGGAAAAAAAAAACATTTTTTTAGCAAAAAAAATTATGTATGTGGAAACAAAACACATTTTTTAGCAAAAATAATTGTGGATGTACAATTGGATGAAAAAAAACTGGAAAAAAAAAAAACACACTCCTAGGTGTGGACGAAGCCTATATGCAAGTGCACATGGGCATTTCAATTAGCTCTGGTGCACAAATTTTAGGCTCAATCTCCCCCTCTAGTTTTCTCAATCCACATTTTGGGGAAAAACCTTTTGGTGGTCCCAGAGAGAAAACACTTGGGCTCCACCATCTTTTTCCTTCCTCCTCACCCAACCAAACACATTATAAAAAAGTTTTCCCTTCCATTTTCTTTCCAAAGTTTTCCATCCTTCCTAAAATCTACTTCACCAAACACACTCTAAGTCCTTAACCCAACCAAATTGGATTTACCACAAAACGTTGACCAAACCCAAATCTAGCCAATAACAAAGAGGAAGAGATGTGAGAAAGAAGGCCCATCAAGGGTAAGATTCATCCATTCAAAGAAAAAATAGATAGAACAAGAAAAGGGAAAAGAAAATATAAAGAGAAAGTTAGGTGAGACTAAAGGAAAAAGAACAGAAATGAGAGATATGTACCTCAAAACCCATAGCTCTAAACACAACCACAAAACCCATAACCCAAAATCCACTACCACCACCAATAACCCACAACCTACCACTAATCCAAATCCAAATAACTCACAAGCATCCACACACAACAAAAAAGCTGGACCTATATGTCCATTTGGGCTATAATGGCGTTTTCCACAGTGGCAGTTGCAAAAGTCACTATTGTACCGTGACTATAGACCTATAGAGGCGTTTTACAATAACACCACTATAAGTACATACCCTATAGCAGTGTTTGTAAAAAGATAAAATATAGGCCAAATTTATTTATTTAATCAAGCTATAGCAGCATTTTGAAAATTCCACTATAGCCAAAAACCACTAAAAAAAAATTGATTACCAAAAATTAAAAAAAAAAATTGATTACCAAAAATTAATTTTTTATAATCAAAAGTTTTTTTTTTTTTTTAAGTGGAACATAAAATTTTGATTACACTTTTTTCATAATTTTCATATAAATTCAATGGATTTTAAAATTTATGAAACATGAAATTAAAAGCTCTAAAATTTTAAAAATTCCATAAATGGATAAAAATAAAAATAAAACAACAACCCACCAAAAAGAATAAAAAAAGACAACAATAATAGATCTAAATGCTCTAAAGTTTTAAAAATTCCATAAATAGATAAAAATAAAACAACAAACCATCAAAAAATAAAAAATAAAACAACAATAATAGATTTAAATAGACAAAAATTCGAAGAACTAGAAAAATCAAACACAAACACGATAAACAACCTAGAAACATCAAACAAAAATGATGAACAACCCAGAATAATATATCACTCCTCTCTAATTTCTGTCACTCTCCACACCTCCACACAACAACCACCCTCTCAACTACACCAACTCCACATAGCAACCACTGTGACCCTAAACCCACCACAAACCCAGCAAATACCAACCCATAAACCAATTACAAACCCGTTAAAAAAACTACCAAACAAACCTAGCACCACTAAGCCACCACCATGCCCACTACCCTATGCCCACCAAAATCCCATCGAAACAAAAAACCCGAATTTAAAAAAAAAAAAAAAAAAAAAAAAAAAACCCAACATCAAAACCTAAACCCACCACCACTGTTACCCAGCATCGGAACCCAACACCACCACCACTTAAATCTAGCCACAACCTTGGTTCCGCTACTGCTTCACAAGCTCCACACCTCCACCATAGAAGCCGATCTCCATACCTCTACCAAGCCGATTGATCTCCACGCCTCCACAACCTCAACCCACCTAAAAAACGGGTTTGAGAATAGGGATAGGTGGGAAGGGAGAGAGTTAATGAGGTAGGTGAGAAAAGCAAAAGGTAAAAGGCGTAAATGCACTTTTAGTTCCTACATTTTGCACATTTTTCTATTTCGGTCCCTACATTTTCATTTCACCACTTTTAGACGTCCCTAAATCAATTAATGCGTGTTATTTAGGTCCTTTCTGTCAGTCAACAGACAGAAATAGTCGACGTGGCTAACAGAGGACTTAAAATATAATTAAAAATCCACTGTGACACTCATCACCCACGCCATATGGGTTTCCCACTCCTTTTATTTCACATGTGACTTTCACGTGTCTACAAGCCAACCTCCACTACTAAATAAATTCCCTAAATCAGTAACAGAAACCCTATATCACCTCCCACCTAAAATTCGAGCTTGGACCTCCACCCACACAGCTGATCTTCACTTCTCCAAACCACAAGCAAAAAAATCTTCGAAGCCCTAAACTAGAATGGAAGCAAGCTCTTCAATAAGTTCAAGCATGAGGAGGAGAGCACCAATGTGGTGTTATTGTTCTGAAAAACCTATCATAGATGTGTCATGGATAGTAGAAAATCCTAGGAGAAGGTTCTATGGTTATCCAATCCACTAGACATGTCAATTTTTGTTATTTGTTTGAGTGTAGGTTCTTCCAATAGTTTACTATATTAATTTCAGTATTTTTTTTTTTTTAATTTGTTGATGCAATAGTTTATGGATTTTCATTTTTCAGAGCATTATTTGCATTTTAAGTAGGGAGAAAGTGTGGGTTCTTCCAATGGCATGATGATGAGATATGTGATCATGGTAAGGTGTTTATCCCATAGCAAAGGTAAATGATCATCACACTTAAGGCTGAGGTTGCAAACTGCAAGAAAAGAGAGAAGTTTTTAGTTGTGGCTTTGGCATTGTTAATGGTGATTTGTGTAATTCTGTGTTTAGTTAGGTAGGAGGTGAAAATATCTTGTGTGGGTTACTATAGTTGGTATTGAATGTAGGGTTGGCGTTTTTAATGTATGTAGGGCTGGCAGTGTGTTCAATTTTTGTATGATTAGTTATTAGCAATGAAACACATGCTGGTTATTTTGTACTTTTTATGTTGTGAAATGAATAACTTTCTCCTTATATATGTCAACTGGTAGTATGATAATGTGATAAATATTTTTCTATAAATTGAAAACATGAAATAGTAGGAAGAAGCACAATCTTGATCCCTCATGATTTGAGCACAATGTGTTAGGAGTGATTAAAGTGTTGCTGTGTTGGAGTAGACTAGGTGTTGTTGTGTTGCTGCTATGAATAGGTGCTGCTGTGTTGTTGCTGTGTGCTGTTATGTTGATCTGTTGTAATTAATATTGTTAACAGGGCATTAGTTGGGTGGTTAGTAGTTATAATTATGGATTGTTCAGTTAGTTACAACTGTGTATGGTGATTGGGTGAATAGTTAGTTAGTTGGAGGTAGTTATAGTTGTACCATTGTAACTATAGCATTGTTAATCACTCTGGTATAAAAGTGTGAAACTGTTAAGGAGAAGCAATCAATGAAGAATGACATACAGTTCCCTATTCCCTACTTCCTCTATTCTCTATCTCTCTCAATTCCCCTCACTGTTTCAATAATTCTCTAAGGAACTACTTCAATTGCTCACTTCTTGATTAGGATAGGAACAGACTAATTCCTATCATATTGAACTTGAATGTCCCACATGGATGAATTTGCCTTATTAAATTCAATTGTTGGGTTAAAATGAATTGAGCCTTTACAATTAATTAATTAATTACCCAAGTTAATTAATTAATTAATTAACTACCCGATCAAATTTCATGCAATAATGTGCAGAACAAACAAATCACTAAATTATCTATATGCAACGGAAAATAAATTTAACATAGGTGATTTGTTTATGAATGGGGAAAATCACCGAGGCAAAACCCCAATGGGTGATTTTTAGGTCACCACTCCCAAGAATCCACTATTATTAATCATAAGCGGTTACAAGTATAAGGAATCTTAACCAAACCCTTTGTCCTATCCCGAAATACCAAACTACAGATGAACCCTTAATCCAATACCCAATTGGACTTGTATTGTATGGGAAATCTTTCCATTCAATGCATGAATCCTAGTACATGACTAACAAATAATGTATGGATCCTAGTACGTGACTAACTCTAGCAACGTGAAGAAGGTTGTTGGCTGAAAAGTTCTTAAGCTCATCAACAATAAAGATCAGGAAGTTCCTTGGTCACAAAACTCTTGGCATAAAGACGCAGTAGCTTCTTTAGAGAGAATAATGAACTAGGGCACTTTCTGCATGCGTGACAGCCTTTAAAATAAGCCTTATATATGTCTAGAGTTGTGAGAAAAGATACCCTATACAAATATTTCAGTATAGGCTAAAAATCAGATTTGAAAATTCTGATTTCGTAAGTCTCAATAGAAACAGCTTGCGTCGAGCTTCAACATTAAATCTCAATAGAATGGATTCTGTCGAGACTTCTGTAAAGCTTTAGTGAATAGCTTTTTCTTCACTTGTTTCTTGGTCAGATCTTCATGGCTTTAACATTTGACTTGAACACTTGTTTCTAGAAGTACTAAACTCATCCTAGATCTACCCAATTATAAGTAAAGTGCATTTTGTCAAAAGATTTGCCAATTACATAAAGTATGTCCCTAACAGTCTCCCCCTTTGGCAATCTGTGGCAAAACCACAACAAAACAAATAATCATGAAAGAAGTTTTAAATCACTAAACTCATAACCACTTGTTGTATTACAAAATAAATCTATCTCTACTACAAACTCTTGAAAAACTTTGCAAGAAGAGAGTTCATGGCAAGATAGACTTTCACAACCTGTCTTTCTGAAACACTTATGTTAGGACATATGTAGTTCAAGTCTGTGAACTTATGTCGCTATTTTATGTAATTGGCTTATCCTTAGACAAAACGCACTTTACTTGTAATTGGGTAGATCTAGGATGTGTTAAACACTTCAAGAAACTGTGGTTCAAGATTAAGTGTTGAAGCCGTCGAAGTCTGTCCAAGAAACAAGCAAGGAAGTGCAAGATTTTAAAGCTCGATAGATACCTCGACAGATACATCTATCGAGATTTAAAGAAGCTGTTTAGCCCGAGCCTCGACAGCTGTCTCGATACCTCTCGATACCTCTATCTATCGAGAATTAAAGAAAACAGAATTCCAAGTCTGTTTCAAGTCCAATCCGTGAGCATGTCTTTGGGACTTCTTTTCTCCTAACCCTAGACATATAAAAGGATTATTTTAAGGGCCGTCAAAACAGGAATCACAAGATACAAGTTGCATCTTCTCTGAGAACTTGTTGTTCATGCAAATTGTGATCTGTGAGACAAAGTTCGTGCCCTAGTTCATCTCTGATGATTTGAAGAACTTTGCAGCCAACTTTCTTTCTTCCTCAAGTTGGTGAGTGAGTCACGTACTTGGATTCGTGCAAAGGAGTAAGACGCGTACTGGGATCCGCGCATCACATTGGTTAGTCACGTACTGGGAGCCGTGCATTAAACTGGAGAAATTGTCACTACAGAACAAGTCCAATTGGGTATTGGGGTAAGAGTTCAACTGTAGGTTGGTGAGGTACTGGGATTCCTTACTTGTAACTGCTTGTTGTGATAATAGTGGAGTTTCGGGAGTGGTGACCTTAAATCACCCGGTGGGGTTTTTGCCGTAAGGTTTTCCCCATTCGTGAACAAATCACCGTGTTATTTATTTTTCGCTGCTTAACTTAGTTTGGTGATTTGTTTGTGCTGCCACGTGATTGCATGTTAATTTGATTAATTAATAACTGGGCTAATTTAATTAATCTAATTATCACAAGGAGTCAACGCATTTATGGCCTGTCAACTTAAACAAAACTCATCAAGGCATCATGTGTGAAACAGAAATAAAGATGGCGTACATAAAGAAAAATATGTATAAAGAGAAAAAAGAAACAACACATGGGAAGATAGGTGAAGAAAAACTTATATCATCACATATATATGAAAATAAAGTACAATGTATGTAATAAAATGGTCACAAGATTGTACATGAAGCTAATGTAAAAGAATACATAAATATCCTTACTACATCTCTCAAAAAGATTTACACACTCCCCTTTAAAAAAAATCCTATATTAACTCTTCCCCTAAGTACAAGATTACTCTCAAAATCAAAACTACTCCCTCCTTTTTGTCACGAATGACAAAAGGTAAGTCACTGAAAAGTCGTCATCTAGTCATCACCGGGAGAGCCAGCATCATCCTCATCATCCTTAGAAGGAGAAACTACAAGACGCTTTGGAAAAGGAGAGGAAGAAGGTCCATAGACGTTGAGACGAGCCTGTCGGCGTGCAATGCATTCTATTCTAGTGTTCATTTGACACATCTCATCAGTGAGATAGTTAAGATGACCACCAAAATTAGCAAGCATCTGCTATAGTTGCTCCATGATGGCATCGAGAGTGACACCAACTATGAAGGAGGAAGGAGTGGAGGTAGAAGGAGCCAAGGAAGAGGGTGGAACAGCAGAAATTGCAGGATCGGTGGTCTCCACTAGTGGCCACTTCGGTCGAAGCTGGGCCTCGCTCAGCCAGACAAAACTAGCTCATATGGCACCTATGATGGTGAAGAGAAGAGAGAGAGATGAATGGGAGTGGAGAAGTGCTAAAGGATTTGTGTGATAGCTGAAAGAAAAATGAGCTTATCATGAGTAGCGGTATCCTAATAAACATCAATAATAGATGTGATGAAGTGAGAGAGAAAGTCGATGGTAAGATCCTTCATCAAAGAAAGAAGAAAACGAGCACGAGACTTAGTGATGGAGTTATAGTGAGACAATGGTGTGAGAGTGAATGTCATCACCATGTTAAGGAATCTTGGGCCTTTTGCAAAACCTAAGCATAGGGTGTTGAGCTTACCAACCCATATGGAAGGAGTCTCACAAAAGTGAGAGATAAGCTCATCTCTCGACATAGTCCGTAGATGATCACAGCCAGGGTAGTTAGGATGCGCTACCTTAGAGACTTGTAGTACCTCGGCAACAAAATCTGCGATAACTACAATACGTGTACCTCTGAATGTAGAAACAAATTGAGGCACAGAGGTTTCGATGTCAGATATGTTGGAGTAGAACTCCTATATAAACACGATGAGATAATGCACGGGTTTCTCATAGAGAGATTCCCATCCCCGAGTCCTAATGACATCGGGTAGCATAGTGTCGGAGAAATCCAACAAAATGACCTAGCATTTTGGATGAACGCCATGGGCCTAGAAGTTCTCAAAGAAGTCCGTCTTGGCCTTCTCATTACGAAACCGAATATGAAAGGGTATGGGAGGGATAGAAGAAGAAGATGACCCGAAACCTTGTCGAGGGTTCCGAGCTGGAGTGGATTTCTTCTGTTTGGGTGCCATAAAGAGGTTCTATTTGAGAGAGAGAGAGAGAGAGAGAGAGAGAGAGAGAGAGAGAGAGAACACAACACAGCACAACATGTGCTTAGAAAAGGAAAGAAGAGAAAGAACGTATGCATGAACATGTGACATGCATAAAAGAAAAGCATCATGGAAAAAAAAAAAGCCAATCCAATCCTATCAACACTTACATTAATTATCAAGCACACACTTCTAAAATTCATGTAGCATAGTTATAATGCAAGGAATATGCAATGCATGAGCATGTGATAGCAGTTTCATAAACCTCAACTCATAAATTCACAAAAATCCCAAAAACCCCAAAAATTTCCCAAAAACTCAAAACCTAGGTCTAAAATGTATGAATGCATGTAGAAAGAGGGATTGAGAAGTCTTACCAAGTGATTTGAGCTTGGATTAGGCCGAGAAATGAATGGGTCGATGGATTTTGGTGAGAAAGAGAGGTTTGGATCAAGAGAGAGGAAGATTCTATTAAGGAGAAGTGAGAATGAAATGAACCGGAATGCACCTCATTGTATATAGAAAACCACATCTCGATGGATCGAGGATTTATCTGGAATCTGTTGAGCTCTAAATCTCGATAAAAGAGAATCTATCGAGGATCTGTCGACAGCTAAAGGATGGTCTCGATGGATCAAGGATCTATTAAGAATCTATCGAGCAGACAAAAAACACAAGAACTTTGCTTGATGGATCTAGGAAACTATCGAGAAGCTATCGAGAGATAACCCAGAAATCTCGATGGATTGAAAATCTGTTGAGGATCTATTGAGATCACAAAATAAAGGCTTGATAGAAATGATATTTGTCGAGGATGTGTCGAGCTTGAAGAAAGGAGGTTTTTTAAAAAGGGAAAAACAGATAGAGATGAATGCAACGATCAAGCTATTCAACCAAACATACAAGCACCATATTAAGCTCTCAAATCACATCTCAAACAAGATGCAAAGCATATAGATCCAAACACACACACACACACACACACAGAGTAAACAAGTCTAACCAATTTTATATTTCAAAAACAAGTTAAAACAGTTTAGTGAGCATATATTAACACATATATCAAAAGTAGCAAAGAGTTTGCATGTTGTGTGTGAAACATAGAAAAAGTGCGTAAGTGTCTTATATTATGAAGATTTAAGACATGAGAAAATCAAATACACTCACACACAATCATAACTGATCAATGGGGACTATCACCTTCGAGGTACATTTTATAACTCTCACATTTCCTAGAAACACGTTTACAATCATATTAAAAGCATTTTGTGATTCTTTTTGCTTTTATTTTCTTTGCATATTTTTTTTTTTTGAGCATAGGTTGCATGAGCATATAAGATAGAGAAGAAATATCCAATTATGTAAGTTTTAACATTGCAATTTTGCTATGCTGAAGCCTATAGATGTTATACATGATTGGTGGGCTTTAGTGGTGATATGGTTATTTATGCATTTCTCTTAGGATTTTCTAGCCCTTCCCGTAAAAAAGTGTGATATGAATATGAGATATAAGAGACAATCTTAATTGTACTCATCACAAACACAAGCCACGAAGCTCACTTGCTTAGCTATGCATTGAGATGCTCATCTAAGCGACAAGAGATACAAAGTTTAGAAAACTTTGTTTCAATGGCCATCTAGGGTACACAAGTGCCAATATACATAAACACACACTGTTTTTGTATTTTTCTTATTTTTCAATTCAAAATTTTTTTTCTATCTAAAAAAAAATAAAACAAAATTGAAAAAAAAATAAACAAAAACCTGTAAACATACAAAGCATAAAATTAGATGCAAATGCATGAGAAATGAGGAGAAAGAGGAGAGATCACTCCATGGAGATTATACCAATTTTTTGGCGTAAGAATTCAAAATGTTTGCTATCAAGAGGCTTAGTGAACAAGTTGGCCTTCTGATCATCAGTGTGGATGAACTCAAGAGTAAGTATGCCTTCTTAGACAAGTTCCCGAATGAAGTGGTGTCATATCTCTATATGTTTTGTTCGAGAATGTTAAACAGGATTTTTAGAGATGTTAATGGCACTAGTATTGTTGCAATAAATGGTAAGATGATCTTGGCGAATACCATAATCAAGAAGAAGCTTTTGCATCCACAGAAGTTGGGTGCAACAGCTACCGGCAGTGATGTATTTAGCCTCAACAGTGTATAAGGAGATGAAATTCTACTTTTTACTCATCTAGGAGACAAGATTATTACCCATATAAAAGCAACCCCTCGATGTACTTTTTCTATCATCGGCATTCCCAGCCCAGTTTGCATTAGAACACCCAACTAAGACATCGTTTATGTCCTTGCTATACCACACTATGAAATCGGCAGTGGCTTTGACATATTTTATGATTCTTTTCAAAGCAATCATATGAGACTTTTTGGGGTTTGCCTAATATCTAGTGCACACTTCTACACTATAACTAATGTTAGGTCTACTAGCAGTAAGGTAAAGGAAGCTACCTATCACACTTCTATATAAGGAAGAATCAACACTTTTGCCTAACAAGTCAACAGTGAGTTTAACATTAGGGCTCATAGGGGTTTTAACAGGACTAGTAGATTCCAAACAAAAAATTTTCACAAGATTTTTGGCATATTTAGATTGAGATATGAATATACCTGACTCTTGCTGACGAGTCTACAATCCAAGGAAGTGATTCAACTCTTTAATCATGCTCATCTCGAACTCGACTTGCATTAGCTTTAAGAAGTTATGAGCGAGTTCATCCTTTGTAGACCCGAAGATGATATCATCAACGTAGACTTGAACTACTATCAATTCACCATTCTCCTTTTTGATAAAAAGAGTTTGATAAGATTTTCCTCTTATAAAGCCATGTGAGACCAGCTATTCTGTAAGCTGATCATACCAAGCTCTGGGTGCTTAGTTTAGCGCATATAGAGCCTTCGTAAGGTACAACACATGATCTGGAAAGTGTGGATCAATGAATCCTTTAGGCTGAGCAACATAGACATCTTCTTTAAGAAACTCGTTCAAGGATGCTGTCTTCATATCCATTTGATAAAGCTTGAACTTCAGGTGACAAGCCAAGGCTAGAAGAACTCTAATGGATCTCATGCAAGCTATATGAGCAAATAATTCATCAAAATCCACTACTTCCACTTAAAAGTATCCTTAGGCCACCAGATGAGCCTTGTTGTGGATCATATTTTTCTCCTAATCATTTTTATTACGGAATATCCACTTTGTACCAATGATGTGCACTCCTTCTGGTCTAGGTACTAGGGTCTAGACATCATTCCTTTGAAACTAAAGTAGTTCATCATGCATAGACTCGACCTAACTTTCATCCTAGAGGGCATCCTTAACCTTGGTGGGTTCAACCTGTGACAAATAGCAGTAATAAGACACAAAGTTAGCAACATATTTATCAATTGTATGCTTTCTTAGTGTAAGTTCATTCATATTTCCCACATTAACTTTAGGAGGGTGATTCAGCTTGGTCCTTGAGGAAGGTCCTTTCTCTTCATGAGATTCAGGCTCAAGTGATATAGGAGTATCCGCTGAGACTTTTACAGCACTTGGAGTACTTCGAGAAACGGGCTCTTGATCAACTTCTTCTTGAACAACCTTAGGCTCTGAAGGAAGAATTGCCTTAGGTATTTCCTCACTACTTTTATCAGAACCAGAATTTGAAGCTTCATTGAAAACAACATTAACAGTTTCCATCATCTTCTTGATTCTTTTGTTATACACCCAATAAGCTTTGCTTGTGGAGGAGTATCCCAAAAATATTGCTTCATCGTTTCTAGAGTCAAACTTTCCCACATTTTCTCTATCCTTAAGGATGAAACAAGTATTTCCAAAGATTCTAAAATACTTTACATTTGGCTTTCTTTCCTTCCACAATTCATAAGGAGTCTTCTTTGTATTGAGTTTGAAATATACCCTATTAACCATATGACATGCAGTTTTGACTGCTTCTCACCATAAATATTTGGCCACATCTTTTTTGTGTAACATAGCTCTAGCCATCTCTTGATTGACTCTGTTCTTTCTTTCTATTACATCATTTTGCTAAGGAGTAATAGAATAGAGAATTCTTGAGTAATACCAGATCTAGTGCAAAAAGATTCCATGTCTAAGTTCTTGAATTCTTTACCATGATCACTGCAAATTCAATCAATCTTCATGTTCTTCTCATTTCGCAGTCTTGTACACAAAGCTTCAATGTGCTCAGGAGCATCTGACTTGGATTTGAGAAGAATGACCCAAGTGTATTTGGTGAAATCATCTACTACAACAATGATGTATCTCTTTCCTCTAATAGATTCGGTTCTAGTTGGACCCATGAGATCCAGATGTAATAGCTCTAAAGGTCTGGATGTAGCTAATGTCTAAGTGCCTGGATGTTTTGCTTTTGTTTGTTTCCCAAACGGACGCAATCCACACATAACCCTGCTAACCCTACTGTGCTTTGGTATTCCCAACACTGATTCATGCTTAGATACAATTGACAGATGTTTTTAGCTAGCATGTCCCATCCTTTGGTACCACAAGTCTTCATTTGACAAACAAATACTATTAAGCACAATACACAATGTTAGCATCAAGTACCAATCTATAGCAATTATCCATAGTGCAGACTCTGTTTATGAGTTTCTTTCTAGACTCATTCAAAACGAGACATTTCTCTTTTGAGAATAGTACCATGAAGTCTTGATCACAGATTTGACTTATGCTCAACAAGTTCACTCTCAGACCTTCTGCATATAATACATTTGTAATGTCTAGCAGTCCAAGTAGAAATATGATTCCCTTCCCGTTTATTTGTGATTTGGTCTCATCAACTAAAGTGACATTTTCACCTTTTTTAGACTCAAAAACCTTAAAGAGAAAACGGTCTCTAGCCATTTGTCTCAAGCATTCATTGTCAAGGTACTACAAACATGCGTCCATTACTTTAAACGTTGATTTCATCATAAAACACACTTCACACGTGCTTGACAAATCAGTAGGAATGGTTTTCTCTCTTAGCTGCCATTTATGAGCAAAACCTTTAATTTTCACCCTTCTCAGATGAACTCCTTTGCACATTTTCATTTGGAGATAGCCTAGTCTCTTCTTTGTCAAACTAAGACCTTTTTCGACAATCATTAAGACAGCTTTCAATTAACTTTTAGACTTATATTTTTTGAAACACTCAATCAAATAGAAATTAGAAAAGAAAGATGTATTTGAAATGAAAGATCTTTTCATGCTGCTTGTAGCCATGACAACAAGGGTCAATGGATCACACAGCAAAGATTAAAATCTAATTAGAGTGTGCTTGCTCTAATACCACTTGTTGGGTTCAAATGAATTGACCCTTTGCAATTAATTAATTAATTACCCACCTTAATTAATTAGATCAAATTTCATGCAATTACGTGGCTGTACAAACAAATCACCAAATTATCTAAATGCAGCGAAAAATAAATTTGACACAGGTGATTTGTTTAAGAATGGGGAAAACCACCGAGGCAAAATCCCACCGGGTGATTTTAAGCTCACCACTCCTAAGAATCCACTATTATCAATCATAAGCGGTTATAAGTATAAGGAATCTTACCAAACTCTTTGGCCTATCTCGAAATACCAACCTACAATTGAACCCTAAACCTTACTCTAATACCCAATTGGACTTTTATTGTAATGGAAATCTTTCCGTTCAATGCTTGAATCCTAGTACGTGACTAATCCATGATGCACAGATCCTAATACGTGACTAACTCCAGCAACTTGAAGAAGGTTGTTGGCTGTAAAGTTCTTCAGTTCATCAATGATGAAGATCAGGAAGCTTCTTGGTCACAAAACCTTTGGGGTAAAGACTCAGTAGCTTCTTCAGAGAGAATAATGAACTCTGCATGGGTGACAACTTTTGGAATAAGCCTTATATATGTCTAGGGTTGTGAGAATAGAAACTCTACAAATATTTCAGCATGGGCCGAAAATTAGATCTAGAAATTCTGATTTCGTAAGTCTCGATAGAAATGGCTTGTGTCGAGCTATAACGTTAATATCTATAGATAGGATTCTGTTGAGACTTCTATAGAGCTTCAATGAACAGTTTTTTCTTCACTTTTTTCTTGGTCATATTTTCATGGCTTTAACACTTGAAAACTTATTTCTAGGAGTACTAAACCCATCCTAGATCTACTCAATTACAAGTAAAATGCATTTTGTCAAAGAATTTGCCAATTACATAAAATATGTCCCCAACATCAATTAGTTCCCATATAAGATAGCAACCCAATGTCCAACATTATTTGAGGACCAAAAAAAATATTCCAAGGAAACTTCGTATTAACAAATAACATATTTCGAAGTCAAGTGGTAAAATATTTCCATGATTCAGAGAGTGCATCAATGTATGCAATAAATCAGAAGGAAATAAAAATTTTAGCATCTTTATTAAAAGATTGTTATTGCTGGGAATAACAAAGCAAGGTTAACCAAAACAAAACATATGCTCTACTAAAACATCTTAACAATTATCAATACGAAAGGAGGACAATAGATTTATGTTTAAATTAACAAAAGAGCATTATTCAACTACCAATCTTAACCCAAACAGCTTGGAATTGTTCAACTACAATAGTGAATGGCTTGGCTATAATTATACAAAACACAAGCCATTCATCAAAAGAAGAAAAACACAGGCCATACAATAGTGACTAGCTTGGATAGAATTGTTCAATCTCTATTCATTTCTTTGGACCATGTAGTAATGACTGAATCCCAACAAATTTGATTGCTTCCATGTATCTGGATGCATTCTTGGAAGTATTTAGAGTCTCTTATGTGACCACCCTTTTCCTCTTTAGTCTTGGAGTTGTTCAAGTTTGAATGAATGAGCTTTTGCTGGCCTGAAATGAATTGGAAGATCCTGTGGGGGCCTAAGGTGGTGCGCATGGACTACATTGGTTCAACTTGAGTGGATGAGCTTCTCTTGGCCTCAGGTTGTGCACTTGGACTGGATCTGTGCTTGCTAGACTGGGTTGTGTAAATGGTGTGGTAGAGCTGTGTATGCTGGACTAGGGTGGTCAAATGGTATGGTAGAGCTGTGCATGCTGGTTTGGTATAGTGAAAATGGAGTGAATGAGCTTGTCCAAGACTGCGGTGGTGCACTTGGATTGAAACTGTGCATGCTGGGTTGGAATGATGCAAATGGTGTGGCTGAGCTTGGCCTATTAGAAGAGTTCTATTGGAAGAGTTTCTGGTTTTACTGGTCTATAAACAAGAAATCCACATTTCTAAAAATGTAATATGTAAAAGCATCTACTTGTCACATATGTTAGAATATTACCTTATTAGCTGCATTGGTTTTGTTTGTGTTACCTGGCAGTGAAAAGTTTCCTCCAATCTCACCCTTGCAACTTCTTTTATTATGATCTAATTTACCATAGGCCCTACATTGCTCGCAAATACTAGCACTACTACATATTGGTTCATTAGGCACTTTTGCTTTCATCTTCTTGGGCCTGGCAGGTGGTCTTCTTTTGATAGAAGGCTGTACAGGTTGGACACCACTGGGCCTTTACATAATCTGCCCATTGATAGGTGCTATTATTGGCTCATAACAGGCTTTGTATATAAAGACTTGGAGACATTTGTGCACATACTGCTCAGCATCTTGCTTGTTGAAGAATATGTAGGTAATTGCATGGGCACATGGTATGCCAGTTATATCCCACTTCCTACAACTACAGTGTGCTTTGTCCAAGTCCATAGTGAAACTTTTCAAGCCATTTTTAACCTCTAACTGTGTATGACCCGCCCAACAAGCAAGTCACCTCCTGCATGCAATCTTTTCCTTTTGCAATTTTTTAAGCATTTTAGGTCATATCTCTGATTCCATTTTCATAATCGTCTGCCTGTTCTCTTGAAACCTGGTCATAAGATAAAGTTTGATGCACTCCAGTTGCAATCACTCACAAAAAATGTATTAGGCAATGTATCAAACAATGTATCTAACTAACTGTTAGTGAAAACACAAGATACATACCATACTAACAATATCCTACTATTAAAACTCTCACACATGTTGTTCAATACTGTATCAGTCAAACCATCCTCCCTAAACATGTGTTTGGTCCATATGGTGGTTGAATGAGCTTGTAGCCAACTGTGTGCATCCTCATCAATATCTTTCAATTCATCCATCATCCTATCAAAATTTGCTTTTTAAGTAGCTTTGGCTGCTTTCCAAAATAGGTCTTTGATCATAACACTAGCATGGTTTTTCCTGAAATTGTTGTAGAGATGTCTGTAGTAAATCCTATGCTTATATTGTGGCCAATTGTCAATAAAAGTTTGCACCAACCCCTATCAGTATAACCAGAAAATATGTGGTGTTAGTAACCCTACATCCAATATGCAATGCAGCCAGATTACAATATGTAGTTTTAGTAACCCTAGACTACAATATGATAATAAAGCTACATACCTTCTGCTAGCCTGATATAAATGCACATCTTCTATTCTGATTATGTCTACAAGTAGCAGATTTATTTTTGCCTCCACTACATCATATGCAAGTGGGAAATACTCTTCATTAGGATCTCTAGCAACTACTGTAATTAATTGCTCACCTAACTTAGTCTTCAAATGGCAGGCTTCCAAACAAATGATTGGCCTGCATCCAACTAGAAACCTTTTCTTGCAACCCTCCAAGCATATGTACAACCTTTCAAAATAAGGAACCCCATAGACCAAGTCCATCTCAGCAGCTATATCACCTTTTATTGAAGGTATGTACCTTCATAAGTATGGTATTACTGGGACTAGCCCTCCTCGACTCCTCATAATACTCCCACAACTGATTTTACTACTGTATGTAAGCCCCATCAACATATTCTCTTACCTTCTCCCTAGCCTTTCTGTCTTTTCCTGCACTTATATTTAGAGTAAACCTCTTATGTACAACATCTTGAATGTCCCTTAGCTTCATATTATATTGTCTTTTCACCTTCTTCACCAACTTCTTCCTAATGTATAAAGAAGTGTACCTTAGATTCTTATAACTCCTACAACATGTGTGATCCATATCTAGTGTTCTTAGTTGGTAGCTTTTCTCCCTTGGCACCTTTGTTAAATAGGCTACAAACTTACTGTTTTCTTGACAAACTGCTTTTACCCACTGCAAATCATTTTTTGCAAATTTGATCCCCTAGCCACCATGAATTGCATACTCAGTTATAGTTTCTTTGAATTGATTAGGTGTTGTGAACAAAATATTTTTCTCAAAACACGTTTTTCTCAAATCTGATATGTTTAGCCTTAGCAACTGGCTTAAACACTAGGAAGCTCTTTTTTTTCTCAGGTTTTTGTCCCCTTCCATTTCCCTCAGGTATTTTCATCATTCTCAGTGTTATCATCACTATCATCCCCAATCTCATCATTAGATGATCTCATAAAGACTATGCAGCTCCTCACTCTTATAATTAGAGTTCATTACACCAACACCCATTTGTCCTGGTTCAACAACATCATTATCATCATTTTTTCCATCCCAATTATAAATGTTGTCTTGAACAAACTCCTTCTAATTAGGGATCACTTCTGCTTCATCCTTTAGGCCACTTCCCTTACTATCACCTATTTCATTGTCACTACTATCACTTACAGCCTTACCCTCAGATGGGTGATGAGTACAATGTTCCTTACCTACTCTCCTAGTATACACCTGCTCAGCATCAACCTCAACAAGATCATCCTCAACAAGATCATCCTCATTAACCTCCTTTATAGTAGGTGTTTAACTTGCTTTCTTAGAGTAGACTTGTTCAGAATCTAATTCAATGGGATCACCATTATCATTGTTATAATTGTCATCACTAACATTCATATCATTACTACCATAAACGTCTAAAATCCATCCTCATCATTGTCAACATCTTCCCTACCATTATCATTACTTCCATCATCATCATAATAATCTAAAAGGTTTTGCTCCACTACCAATGGCTACATATCTGCCCCAATATCCTCACCTTCATTAACTAAAATAGGATCATCTACTGGGTTCTCTACAAACACAGGAATCTCTTTATGGCCCCTCACTAATTTTGTCATGAACATGGGGCATCATGATCATCAATAATCAAATGGAAATCAGTCCTCTATTGATCTTTACCAAGCATTTTATATCAAAGCCTGCTAACAGAGGAATACCTAAAGTCGCTACATATACCCTTAATCACAACCTTGGACCACTTATCAAGGTCAAAATTATCCATTACATCTACTTTACCTCCCATATATTCTTATGCAAAATGCGTATAAATTCATTTAAATAATACTAGCTACATTCCAAAACAACATTCATTAGTTAACATAACAACACACATTATATAACATTATTTAACAAAACCGCACTCATCATTCCATAGTCCATGTAAAGATGTTTTGAATTAAAAAAGTTTTAGAAATACACATTATCTTTAACAGGGGAACACAAGGAGCACATTAGAATGCACAAACAAACACATATGAAACAACAATGTCATAAAAAATAAACACACGCAAAGTAATTCACAAACAAACACATATTAACATTATATATCATACCCCCACTTTCAAAATTACTCAACATTTTGGCCTACCAATTCAATATCACCAATTCACCACCAATATGTTTTTCCCACACATATTTGATAATATATATCAAACATAAATTAGCTTTTTTGAAATAAAATAATGTTAGGCAGGGACCACATTGGAAGTCACAAACAAACTCAAACTTAGATAGGGACCAACAAATAGTCAAAAGTCGCTAAACAAAATAAAGGCAAAAAATTAACAATCCAGATACAAAGTAACCCTGCCTAACATTGTGGCCTTGACTAACAGTTCCAACCAATGCACATAATATAAAGCTATATATAAGCACATAGACACACACAACGAGAGAGAGAGAGAGAGAGAGAGTTAATTTTGGGGTCTCATTGCTTTTCTTTTCTTTGCTATTATAAGAAAAATGGGGTTGGGTTTCGCTTTAGAAATCTCTATGTGTTTAGCATTATAAACTGAGATCAATTTCAGTATTTCACCACAAGAAGAATGGAGATGGGTTGGGGTATTTGCACATGGTGGGGATGGGTTTGGGTATAACAATTTCTGGGTTGTGAGAGATGGTTGATGATGGTGGTTTCAATTTGAGAGAGAGAGAGAGATGGTGTTTTGATCATGGGTTTGGTAATCTGATTTGGAGATTTCTGTATTCTCGCACCATTAGTGATTGGCTTGCAAACACGGAAGGGTCACATGTGAAATAAAAGGGGCAGGAAGCCCACATGGCATGGGTGATGAGTGCCACAGTGGATTTTGAACTATATTTTAAGTCATTCATCAAACACGTCGACTATTTTGGTCTATTGACTGAAGGAAATGACCTAAATAACATGCCTTAATTGATTTAGGGACTAAAAGTGGTGAAATGAAAATGTAGGGACCAAAATGGTGCAAAATATAGGGACTAAAAGTGCATTTACGCCAAGGACTCGGGGCCCCGTTCCTTAATGATGGTAAAACTCTAGACACGTGTGTAGACACTGCATTTTGTATACCTTATTACTCGGGTCCCCATTCCCCAATGATGGTAAAACTTTAAAGCCCAAGGTTGGTTTAGGGTCTGATCAAACTTAATTTGACTTGAGGAAGGTTTTCATGGAAAATATAACTCTTTTATAAGCTGAATAAATTTTTTTTTTTGGAAATAAAGGCCACAGAAACCCTAGGGCGTGGGTACGCAAACACGCGTTTGCGTATGCATGCCTTAGCCCTACATATGCAAGCTTCATGCATGTGTACGCATGCTAGGGTTCCAGAATATATGAAAGACAAGTTTTTTGCATTAAAGATTGAGGTCTGTAATGAATCCCACATTGTCTGAGAGCTGTTCCAAACCCCCATTTTCTCAATATATAAAGCCATACATGGTATCTTTCTGAAACACACCAAAAATCCTATGGGAAAATCTAAGATTCACTCAAAATAGTGACTCAAAGAGAGTTTTTCACAAAACAACCTCAAGTCAATTTTCTTTTGATTGAGACCTTTTATGATCTTGATCTTCAAGTTTTGAAGTTTATTAATCAATTTTGTTTGGTTGTGAATAGATTTGACTACAAAAAATCATCAAAATCAAGTTAAAGAACTTTTGTTTTTTAGGTATAATTTCTTACCTTTCTTTTCTCATTTCCTTGCTTTTTTGTTTTAATCTTCCTATTTTCTTTATTTTTCTTGCTTGCTTATGTTGTGATATGTCTACTTAGCTTAGGTTTTCTTTGTTTTATTTTTTAAAGCATGTTATGTTGTTAGATTTGTTGTTTTAAGTTTCTCCTTTGTTTCTTTGTTCTTGTTGTTTCTAGGTTAGGGTTCTGGGCGTGTATGTGTATGCATACTCAAAGTATGTGTACGCATACAGATAGGTGGCGTACGCAAGCCCTATGTACGCGTACACATATTCAAGCTCAGAAACCCTAATTCAACCCTTTTTATTTCTATTTTTCTCCCTCTCTCTTATTTAACATGCTTTTGCCCTATCTAGGTCTATGTTTTTAAGTCTCTGTTCCTCTGTTTGTGTATTTGTTTGTCCTTCACATGCTAGATTAGGGTTCCCTTTCATTTTATTGCTTTGTCAAGGACATGCATATGATATGACCATACATTGATGCATGGGTGCTATGATGCAGTGAGGTAATTCATGCATTCACATGAACATGCATCTTTGAATATTATTGGTCTCCTTGATTGATGAATGCCATGATGTTTGGTTTGAATGATTGAATGTACCTGATAATTAATGTCTTGTGATATACTTGTTGCCTTGGATGAAATAGTACGGTATGCATGATAGATGTATGCTAGGCTTGATGTGAGTAGCCATTATGGATGTATGGTTAGATGTATGCTAGTGTGTGTGAGTTTAAGATGAAATATTGAACATGCCTTTAATGAGATTAAGACGTAAGATACAATGAGTGGAAGCTGACCCATGGGTCAGGTAGTCTTGGGTGCTTAACACCTTCCCAAGTCATACCTAAACTCCAAACCCATACTCTAGTAGTAAGATCAGTCCTTCCACGTAAGGCACTATATATATGGTTCTTAGGCCATAAAACTAGGTGGCGACTTCATTTCATTTTTCTCTACCCTGATCCATTCAGCCGAGGCGTACTCCCCCTCTTGTTGTGCCCCACAACGAGCTCTAGTAAAGATTAGTCCTTCCATGAAAGGGCGTTATATTTATGGATCCTAAACCTAAACTAGGTGGTGACTTCATTTGCACCCCTCTACCATGGTCCATCTTAAGCTAAGGCATACTTCCCACGAAAGAGAGGATGAACCACATCGCGGGCACTTGCGCCCACACTAATGCTTTCTAAATAGTAAGCTTGACAATCGTAATTTTTTTGCAATAAAGAACCCTTCTTTAGTGGTGGTCCTTCTCAATCACCTCCACCTAACAAGCGAGGAAGATTTGAATTTTTTTATTTTTTTTGGTAATAGGAAATTGTTGGGGACATATTTTGTAATTGGCATATCCTTTGACAAAACGCACTTTACTTGTATTTGGGTAAATCTAAGTAGGTTCAAGATGATCATTACAAGTGGTTAAATTGAAGACATGAAGATTACTCAAGAACTGCTCAAGAAAAAGTGCAAACTGCAGGTCTCGATACCTCCTCGACAGAAGCTCGATCTGTCGAGATTCATTAAATCTCGACAGATGTCCCGATCGATCGAGCTTACGGGTTTCAGATTATAGCCAGCAACGTTTTTATTCTAAAAGGCTAATTGTTTATGGGTTTGTATAATTCTTATTGGACTAGGAAAACCCAAGGTTTGTGTAAACCTATTTGGAATAGGAGAGCCCATTAAGCTCCTATTTAAAAGGAGATGGAAAAAGAAAAACCTAACTCTAGAGAGCTTCATAAGGTTTTCTTTTTGAAACCCTAGCCTCCTCCTACAGAAGAAAGAGTTCTTGCTGCGTTTCTTGTACGCCTTAGGGTTTTGTAACCAAGCAAAGTCTCTTGCACCAACATTGAAGATCTTATTGGTGTTTCTATGTGAAGCTGCTGCAAATCAACTACAACAATCAAAGGGTTGCTGTGGAGTTAGTCACGTACTGGGATTCGTGCAAAGGAGTAAGCCGCGTACTGGGATCCGCGCATCAAGTTGGTTAGTCACGTACTGGGAGCCGTGCATTAAACTGGAGAAATTGTCACTACAGAACAAGTCCAACTGTAGGTTGGTGAGGTACTGGATTCCTTACTTGTAACTACTTGTTGTGATAATAGTGGAGTTTCGGGAGTGGTGACCTTAAAAGCGTAAATTCGTGAACAAATCACCGTGTTATTTATTTTCCGCTGCATAACTTAGTTTCGGTGATTTGTTTGTGCTGCCACGTAAATTTGCATGTTAATTTGATTAATTAATAACTGGGCTAATTTAATTAATCTAAATTATCACAAGGGGTCAACGCGTTTGTGGCCTGTCAGAAGTCCTTCGATTAAACTAAGAACCAAAGTCTGAGCATAAATACTAATTTGTGTTGAGTTTGTTTCAATTCTCTTCAGGTTTGGCCACATCTAAACAAAGAGGTTTGTGGTTTGCTTTGGTCTTGCATTTGCCAGCTACATAGAAGGAATTAGGGCTAAATTCTCTACCTCCATGGAAAACCTGGGATTAGGTTCAGTTTGTTTGAAAATTCTTCAATTTTTATGGTTCCATATGCCCCGATACCAAAAGCAAAGAATAAATTCTAGGGGACGGAATCTTCCTCAACACTTGGGTCAGGATGTAGATTATCTTTCAACCAAAAGCAAAGTTCATCCTTGAAGAAACTCCCATCACATCTCAAGTTGCCTAATCCCATCTAGAAAAATTTTGCAAAATCACAGTCACGAAGCACATGAATGACCGTCTCGCTTCCTCTATTACAAACATCACAAGTGCTGTCCTCAGAAATAACTCTTTCACCAGCAGGTCTTTAACTGGGAGGCTATGCAGAAAGCATTTCCATACATAACATTGAATTTTTGGAATAGTTAGTTTTCCAAATCCATTGGCTTGAGAATCTATAATTTGGCTCCCTCCTTCATTTTGCTAGGATATAGGCAGATTTCCCTTCAAATCCCCAAAGGGTGATAATCCCCAGTTGAGGGAATCCTTGTGATTTGCTATCCGGGGAGTAGGAATAGCTTTGATGCAAAGGAGGATCTCTGGGGGAAAGTGAAAAGTACATAGGTTAACATTCCAACTTCCTCCTTGCACCATGTCACTCACTTTCAGCTTGTCCTTATCCCTAAGAGTGCGTCCATTTGGAGAAAAAATAGGGAGGATGAAAAACTAAGGGAGGAAAATATGTATTTTCCACTGTTCGTTTGGAAAGAAAAAGGAGGGAGGATGGAAAACTGGGAGGAAAATTTTCCTCCCGGGCCTACAAAAATTTTCCTCCCAAATTGGGAGGAAAATGAAGGGGAGAAAACAATGGGATGGGGGCATTTACTAAAATGCCCCCATCCCACCTGACGGTTTGGTTTCTTTCTCCTTTTTTTTTTTTTTTTTTCTTTCTAACGTTACTAAACCTTCAGTAACATTAAACCTTTTCTTTTTTTTTCTTTTTTTTTTCTTTTTTTTTTTTTTTTGTGTTTCATTTCAACTTTAGCGTTGAACTTTTTTTTTTTTCTTTTTTTCATTTCAATTTCAACGTTGAACTTCTTTTCTTTTTTATTTATTTTTTTCCATTTTAACGTTACTATTAACAAGTGTATAATAGTCAATTTATACCCTCCTACTTTTCTACCATTCCAACCGGACACACAAGAAGGAAAACTAAATATTTGCCATCTTTCACTTTTCCATCATTCCACAATTTTTCATCCTCTTACTTTTCCACTTTTTCAACCGAACAGACCCTAAGAAAAGGTCTAGAGATCAGGGACTAGAGATCCACTTCCAACAACCATTTATCATGCCAGAAATTAAGACCACTATTGGAGCCCACATTCCACTTCTTCAAAACTTGTCAAAGGATATGATTGTTTTCATGATAATTATACGTGGGAAAATAAGAAAAGATCATGAGGCCGATTTCCTTTCATGCCATTTTCTATAAGGTGTATTACATCATCACGTATTAATGGATGCCTCCTTATGACACTTGGCATGTATTGTTGCCTTTGAGCCACATCGCTACCTAAGAGCATTAGCATCAGTCCGTTTATTTTACACATTCATTTTTACACTAAAAGTCTACTTTTTTAATTTTACACATTTACTTTTATAAAACACCCACATCAATCCATCTATTTTACACATCTTTCAATTAAATAATTAATTTCCCTCACAATTTTTTATTATTTCACTAACTAACAGATACATGTACGCGGCTCTCTCATTTTTTTCATTTATGTTTGTTGTTCTCTCTCTCTCTACCCGTCTCTCTCTCTCTCTCTCTCTCTCTCACTCTCAAATCTTCCTCTCCGATCCACAAGCAAGCTCCGATCTGTGCACAGAGCTCCGATCCGAGCTCCGATCCGTGCACAGAGCTCCGATCCGAGCTCCGATCCGTGCACAGCGCTCCGATCCGAGCTCCGATCCGTGCACAGAGCTCCGATCCACAAGCAGGCTCCGATCCACAAACAAGCGAGCTCCGATCCACAAGCAAGCTCCGATCCGAGCTCCGATCTGTTCACAGAGCTCCGATCCGAGCTCCGATCAGAGCTCCGATCCGTTCACAGAGCTCCGATCCGTGCACAAAGCTCCGATCCTATCCACGAGCACCAACCACCGAGCTCCGATCCAATCCACGAATACCGAGCTCCGATCCGTCCAATCCACGAGCTCCGATTCTGTTTGTGTATTTTTTTTTTTTTTTTTTTAAGGCAAGTGTATCTCTGTGTGTGTGGATGTGTTTGTGTGGGGCTTGAGTTTTAACTGGTTTGTTGAAGGTTTGTTGAGTTTTAACATCGGAAAGGAGAGAGAAAAAATTGGAGCGAACGGAAAATATAAATTAATGGGATACACGAGCTACAGTAGCCGTGTAAATATACACGGTTACTGTAGCTCGTGGATAGGTTTTCACCATTTTAGCCATTTTTACACCCACTGATGTGGATTTTTTTTTGTTCAAAATGTGTAAAATTGGTAGTTATTGTTATTTTAGAAACTTTTACACCTACTGGTGTGAATGCTCTAAGATTTGTACACAACAATTTTTAGGATTTTTGTTGTTGATGGTTTGTTTTTTGTTTTTTGAAAACAATAATTAAAACATGGAAATCTACCAATTAATTAATTGTTATGGTACCATTCATGGGAAAAAAATTGAAAAGTAATATTTTTTTTTACAGTACAAAATTTTTTTTAGGCAGACATGTCCAAAGGGTTAGATCGGGTTTGGGGATAAACCATAACCGACCCAACTGGATCAGGTGAATGGAGTAGGGATCCGCTGTTGACCGATCGTTCAGATCAGACTTGTTGGCTTAGGTACGGTTGAGTGGGTCGGATTCCTCAGATGATTTTATATTTGAGGCAAAAAACAGAGAAATCAAAAAACACTAAAGCGAATGACAAATCAATCCACAAAATCACAAACTCAGAGAAGTGAAGAACATAGAGAAGAAGCAATGAAACAACAAAATCCAAAAGCCCCATGAGTTGAAATGACGAAAATGAAATCAAATGGCACAAACTCAGGGATCTATGAGAGAGAGAGAGAGACCATTCTATGTCGGAGACAAGATGGTGGCCTTGCATTGGTAGATCTAGAGTGAAGATGAAGGTTGAATCGACATGACATTAATAGCTGAATTGATGGTTGAAGGTTGAAAAAGTTTGTTTGACAAATCTAGTCTAGAGTGAATAAAAACACCCTTTTAAAGTGTATATATCCAGGTAGGTTCGGGTTTTTCTAGTTTCAAACCTTCCTAAACTGCCAACCGACCCAGAATTTCAATTTTTAAATTGCACAAACCTACATTTGAGTATTTGACTCAATTATCTATCCGGAGCCATCTGTTGGGCTTCGGGTTGGGTGAGTCCGGTTAGTTTGGTTGGGTCATCCGACCAATTGGACAACCCTAGTTTTAAATGTTACAATCATGTTTTTTTTTAAAACATGCTTTCAGCTAAAATACATTAAAGTAATGAATTAATCATGTTTTGAAAATGTGATTTTTAATTATAAAATCTTGTTCTTAAACCAAAATTTTAAAAGGCTATTTTTTCAAATAAATTTAGAGCAAAGTCAATTTAAATAATTAACATTAAATGTATATTATTTTGCAAATTCTGCCTACCATATATACAAAAGAGAAAATACTAAAATTGTTATTAATTTTATTACAAAAAATCTTACAATTTGATAATAAATATGATTGGTGGATGGTATACATCGATAGCATAATAAATTATTTCTAAATTACTTTCACTTTATTTTGTATTTGAAATTTGAAGCATAAATTTATAATTAAGACTTATATACTAAAAATAATTTTAAATAACTGTAAGCATCACTCAATTAAATATTTGAATTACTTTGACCTAAACTTATCAATTTTTTTCCCTCTTATTACAATCAATCAGTTTAATTAATTGTAAAATTACAATCAATAATTCTGGAGACACGTGTCTCTAGAATTATTGAGTTTGTAAAGTCTTCATACTATTGAGACTAGTCAAGAGATTAGAGATCAAAAAGAGATTCAATTTTCATCATTTATCACTCATCACTCTTCAGTTATCACTTATCACTCATCACTCATCACTTAAAAATACTATACCCGCTTGGCAACATCACTCAGTTTTCATCATTCATATTTTTCACACTATTTGTAGGTCCCATTTCTGAAAATCTGTGCAGCTTTTTCACACTGTTTGGATCGTATTTTTTTTTTTTTTTTTTTCTTCAGTAGCAGATCACCCAAACCTAGTGAAGGAAAAAAAAAATTCTGTTAACGTGAAGATCGAACCCAGAAAAAAAAAAAAAGCAACGTTAAGATCGAACCCAAAAAAAAAAAAAAAAAAACCAACGTTAAGACTGAACCCAGAAAAGAAAAGAAAAAAAAAAAAAAACCAACGTTAAGACCGAACCTAGAAAAAAAAAAAAGTTTTCAGTTTCCATAACTCATAACTCAAAAATTAAAGAACTGAGTAATGGAAACAGAGTTATGGAAATTGAGTTATCTTGCTCCCAAACAAAGTTTCTGCTATGGGTCTCACTATTTTTGAGTTATGAGTTATGAAAACAGAGTTATGAATTATGAAAACTGATGATCCAAACGCCCCCTTTGTCACTTTATTTTGGATTCCTAGCCACCACCTATGCCTCTACCCCAGCAAATAAATCAGTATATATCTGAATCTTAGGATCTGTTTGGTATTAGAGTTTAAACTCACATTTTTATATTTAAAAAAACATTATACATATTTTTACACACTTTTTCACCTATACGTATTTCAAAAAATTACAAAAATTACCAAACACCCCCTTAATTCCCGATTCTTTCTATTTTAAACCCCCGAGAAAGTCAAATGATGGTAAAACATATACAGTACCTTCACAAGTACTTCCTTTTTCAGCTATTGTGCAAGCATAATCATTCATATAAAGCCTATTGCGATAACTCGTACCCAGTGACGCAAATCAAATAAAAGACACAAATATACGCAGTCGCTGACGTGATAAGGCCCTGAAGAAGCTTCACTATGTCATGTGGGATGCCAACACAAAATGATTTTGCTCATTTTGATGTAAAATGTTGTGCCAATGTGTGATTTACCTTTTAAATAAATGCTATATATATAGAGACCACATCTTCAAAGACATTATCACAAACCATCACAAACCATTATTTATTAGTACATACCAATAGGATTTTTTTTTTTTTTTGGAAAATAACTATAAAACCTAAACTTTTTTATTAGTTAGCAATGTTTTCAAATTATTTAAGAAACTAAAAACTTGAGTCATGAAACTTGATTTTACTGTAGCAAATCGAGTCTCAAAGACTCGATTTCTATGAGGTGTATAGCTGAGATGGATTAAAAAAATCCATGTGAAACTTGAGTCTCTAAGACTTGAGTTCCCTCAACTTAGAAATCTGAAAACACAAACCCATAGCAAAACTAAAAACACTACCCATAGCAAAAAATCCCAGAAAACACAAACCCACAAAAATTTAAACACAAACCCACTGCAAAAAATCCCAGAAAACACAAACCCACACGGAATTGTGATTTTTCAATTGCCGAGTCCAAGTGCTACGCATATCTGTGGGTCTTCCTCAGTCCCTCTTTTACCCACTTCTAGTTGTGGCACTGATATGGATCAATGGGCTTCAATAATGGAGGAGATTCTATTTCTATTTCCGAAGCTCTTCTCCAACCCTTCCAACTGCAACACTTAAGTCCAGGTACCTCTTTTGTTTTTTTTTGTTTTTTTTTTTATTTACTCTTTGTTCGGAAAACCAAAGAAAATTAAACAAACCAAGTTTTGTGTGTTTTCAGATTTGGTTTTTATATTTTGGAAACTCAAAGGCTATTGGAAGAGATAGATCCTAGGTCTTAAATACAAAATGGAGGAAGAAGATGACAAAAATCAAGTCTTAAAGAGTCGATTACCACGTGGATTTTAAATCCATGTCAGCTCTGCCAATACACAGAAATCAAGTCTCTTAAACTCGATTTGCTACAGGAACTCGAGTCTAATAGACTTGAGTTACTAGTTTCCTAAATAGTTTGGAAATGTTGCTAACTAACAAAGTAGTTTGGATTTTATAGTTATTTTCAAAAAAAAAAAAAAAAAAAATCCGTACCAATACTATTATCAGTATCACAATATCAAAATAAACAAACATGGAAGATGATGAACCAGAAATTTATGGTTGTCATTATATGAAGATCGTTATTTACTTAGAGAAGACGTTACGCATTTATTACGAACATTAATGACAAAACGTAACTTACGAAGCAATGGCCACAGAATGAGCTGTGGCCTCCAAACAAAGATTTTGTAACACACTAGCCGTTGAGTATAAATGCAGCACATCATTGCCCATTAATGAGGCATACAACTATAAAAGAGAAGATAACAGAAACTAAAGGTACACATATCACTCTCTACTGGTTTTCTCTGTAGAATCTTTTTCCCTTACTGACTTAAGTATCGGAGGCGGTTTGGTTGACGCCACACCAGCGTGTTACTCTTCCACCCAGTTCATTTTGCAGGTTTATCATCTATAGAAACGACCCCATCCACAACATTGTCCATTTGCTACGACGAGGATCTCAATTATTGATTTTTTTGCATCATCAGTTTGGCGCCGTCTGTGGGAACGTTAATTATTCAAGCCATCTCTCCTCGTGACAAAAGAGTTCCTCAAAGTGTGAGATGGAAGCAGAAATTGGACCCTAGCCAGATGCTGTGCAACAACAAATCCAAGCCTTCTTGGCCAATGTGGAAGAGCTGACTTGCCAAGATGAAGAGCTACAAAAGACGATAAAGTCTCAAAACGCAAAACGTCGGCGAATAGGTGAAATCCAAAATGAAGAAGAATCCAATTCTCAAGCTAATAAGCAAGGCAAAACTTCAGGAGAAGATTTCACTAGAGTGGAGAATAAGATCCACAACATGAGAAAGGAGGTGGACAAACTAAAAAGCGATATGAAGGACAAACGCGGAGAGAACCTGGATGGGATGATTCGAAGGATGGATTCACCATTCAGTAACGAAGTGCTGAATCGTCCCTTCCCACCAAAATTTTGTCTCCCACAATTAGAATCATATAACGGTTCCAAGGATCACTTGGATCACATCGAATCGTTCAAGACGCTGATGCTGTTGCAGGTAACCTTAGATGAAGTGATGTGTAGGACATTCCCAACAACACTGAAGGGAGCAACTAGAATATGGTTTAGCAAGATACCCTTAGGAACCATTACAGGCTTTGAACAACTCAGCAAGGGTTTTGTTCGTCATTTCATTAGGGGGCAAAGACACAAAAAGTCAATCGATCATCTTCTCAACATGCAACAAGCAAAAGGAGAATCACCAAGGCAGTACGTCACTCGGTTCAATAAGGAGCTACTGCAGGTAGACAACGCAGAAGATCAAGTCATCCTAACAATCTTCCTAGCAGGATTGCTACCAAGAGATTTCTTCTTCTTAATCACTAAAAGTCCACCAAAAATAGTAGCGGAGTTGCTTCATAAAGCTCAGAAGTACATGAATGCAGAGGATGCAGTGCTCACAAAGGAGATGAAAGGGAAAATGAAAAGAGATGAAGGAACAAACAACAATCGGGATAAGAAGAAGGAGACACAAAGTGGTAGACAAACCATAGGGAAAAAGAAGAAGCTTCCAGATAGGAAACCCAAGTTCATCAACTTCACTTCTCTAATATTGCCAATTGAGCAAGTCCTTATGCAGATAAGAGACGATCCTTCCTTGAAATGGACAAAGCCAATTAGCACTCCAGTAGAAATAATAGATAAGAGCAAGTATTGTAGATTCCACCAGGACCATGGGCATCGTACTAATGAGTGTAGGCATTTGAAAGACCAGGTGGAAACTTTAATCTGGTAAGGGAAGTTGCAGAAATATGTCAGAAAGACAGGGCCATATAGGTACCGACAGAAGGACGACCAGGACAGAACTTCAGAGATAGGGGATACCATACTCCTTGTAGGAGAAATAAAGATGATCTCGGGAGGGATAACAGTAGGCGCAACCTTGAAATCCCTAAAAAAGGCACAAAGAAGGGAGATAAATAGCATCCATTCACGGCTCCCTCCAATGAAGATGCCAAGGAATGACGAACCTAATATTATCTTCTCAGAGAGAGATGGTCGCAACATTAGGCAACCCCATGATGATCCACTTGTAATCATGCTCAGAGTAGAAGAGTTCAACATCCATTGAGTGCTTATTGACAAGGGAAGCTCAGTAGATATCATTTACTTGCCCACATTTCAGCAAATGAAGCTAGATAAGAAGAAGATCAGGCCTTTCACCTCGCCTCTAGTAAGCTTCGCGGGGCATAGGATTGTCCTTAAAGGCATCGTCACTCTAACTATAATTGCAGGAACTTATCCGGCATAGGTCACCAAGGAAATTGATTTACTTATAGTTGATTGCCCTTCAACGTCAATATATTACTTGAAAGTGAAGTTTCCAACAGCCCATGGGGTAGGAGAAATCAAAGGAGACCAAGGTCTAGCAAGAGAGCACTATCAAGTTGCCTTAGTATCTGGAGAGAATCACACATGGGTGATCAATGAACTAGAGCCCATTCCTAAACCATCAAAAACTCCACAAGAAGTGGAGATCATCCCAAGAGACTCAACGAAGATATTAAAGATCAGAACGACACTTCCAACCCCTAAGAAAGAGAAAATGATCTCCTTCTTAAGAGCAAACCAAGATTTTTTCTCTTGGAAACACAAAGATATGCCTAGGATTGATAGGAAGATCATATAGCATTGTCTTAAAGTCAACCCAGAATACAAACCTGTAGAGTAGAAGCAGAGAGTGTTTGCTCTAGAACGCATCAAAGCTGTAATTGAAGAAGTAGAGAAACTATTAGAAGTTGAATTCATCAGGGAAGTCTTCTATCCAGATTGGCTTGCAAATGTGGTTATGGTAGAGAAGAGCAATGAAAATTGGAGGATGTGCGTCGACTTCACAGACTTGAATAAGGCCTACCCAAAGGATAGCTTCCCCTTGCCAAGGACTGATCAACTGGTAGACTCGACGGCTGGACACAAGCTCTTGAGTTTCATGGATGCATTTTCTGGATACGACCAAATTCTCATGGACGAAGACGATCAAGAGAAGACTTCATTCGTTACCAGCCAAGGGTTGTACTACTACAAAGTTATGCCCTTTGGACTGAAGAACGCATGAGCCACCTACCAAAGACTAGTGAACTGCATGTTCTTTCATCAAATTAAAAGGAATGTGGAGGTGTACGTAGATGATATGCTAGTAAAAAGCAAGGACGAAACCAACCACTTGGACAATCTCAAAGAAACCTTCAGCACACTATATAAGTATAATATGAAATTAAACCCTACAAAGTGTGTTTTTACTGTACTTCAAGAAAATTTTTGGGATTCATGGTATCCCAACGAGGTATAAAGGCAAATCCAAACAAAGTAAAAGCAATAATCGAGGTCAAATCACCAAAGACAGTGAAAAAGGTGTAAAGCTTAATAGGAAAGGTTGCAGCTCTAAACAGATTCGTCTCTAGGGCAACGGACAAGTGCATGCCATTCTTCAAGGTATTGAAAAAAGCTTTTCGATGGACTGACAAGTGTGAGGAAGCCCTTGCCAGGTTAAAGGAGTACTTGACGAAGCCATCTCTGCTAAGCCCCTCGATGATGGGAGAGCAGATGTACCTTTACTTAGCAATGTCTAACACTGCAATAAGTTTGGCACTGATTAGAGAAGAAGGGAATGTGTAGAAGCCCGTCTATTACACCAGCTAGGCATTCCAAGGTGCAGAGTCAAGTTACCCAAGGATGGAAAAGATAGCTTTCGTGTTGTAGGTCGCCTCCAGAAAGTTCTGTCCTTATTTCCAAGCACACCTCATCGTCATCATGACAAATCAGCCAATAAGAAAGACGATGAACATGATGGATGCAGCAAGATGACTCACTCAATGGGAAATTGAGTTGGGCCAATTCGACATTGAATATCAACCCCGAGTATCAATCAAAGTTTAGGTGCTAATAGACTTCATTGTAGAGTTCACTTACCCCTATAAGGAAGAGGAACCTCCTATAGAAACATGGACGGTCCAAACAAACGGATCTACAACGAGGAAAGTAGGAGGAGCAAGAGTAGTGCTCATATCTCCAGAAAAAGAAACATTGAAGTATGCAATCAGATTACAATTTCTAGCAACAAATAACAAGGCAGAGTATGAAACATTGCTAACAGGGCTAAGTCTAGCAAAGGCCTTAGGAGCAAAGAACCTTGTCATCCAAGCTGATTCTCAACTGATAATTGGACAAGTGAAAGGAGATTATGAAGCCTAAGAAGAAAGGATGAAAAAGTATTTGAAGATCATTCAACAATTTTCATAGTACTTTGACAATCTAGACTTTGTGCAAATCCCTCGAGCCAAAAATGCAGAAGCTGACTTTCTAGCAAGATTGGCCTAGCAGACGATTACAATGCGACCTCCGAACTATGTGTAAAGATAAGGGGGTAGCCAAGCATAGAAGGTGGGCAAGTTTTGAAGATAAAAGGATAAGACGAGTGAAAGAAGGACGGCTCCCAGAAGATAAGATGAAAGCAAGGAAGATACGGATCAGAGCAGCTCACTTCGTCATTATTGATGACGTGCTTTACAAACGAGGATATTCACTCCTATATCTAAGATGCGGCAGTTTTGAAGAAGTGGAATATGTGCTCTACGAGATACACGAGGGAATTTGTGGAAATCACACTGGGGCAAGACCCTTATCAGGAAAGGTGCTCAGAGCAGGATATTACTGGCCAATCCTACAGAAAGACGCATACAACATTGTCAGAGCATGCGACAAGTGTTCAACGCTTCACAAATGTCCAGACAAGACCAGGAGAGATGATGACACCTAATTCCTCTCCATAGCCTTTTGCCCAATGGGGAATTGATATTATGGGTCCATTCCTTCTAGGGAAAAAGCAACTCAGGTTTCTGATCATCGTGATTGACTATTTCACAAAATGGGTAGAAGCAGAGCTAGTAACGACGATAACCAATACCAAAGTCACAAGCTTTGTGTGGAAAAACATCATCTGTAGGTTTGGAGTCCCACACGTCATAATATCAGACAATGGAAAGTAGTTTGATAACCCCAAGTTTCAGAAATTTTGCCAAGATTTAGGACTCAAGTATCACTACTCTTCTCCAAGACACCCTTAGGCCAATGGCCAGATAGAAGTGACGAATAGAAGCTTGCTCAAAATTATCAAAACTAGGCTTGAAGTGGCAAAGGGGGCATGGCCTGAAGAACTACAAAACTTCCTTTGGGCATATAAGACGACTACAAGAGTTTCAATAGGAGAAACACCATTCAGACTAACATTTGACACTGAGGCCGTCATACTATTGGAAGTAGGACTAACAAGCTTCCGAGTCAAAACATATGAAGACCAGAAGAATCGGCATGAGTTTAAGAACAATCTGGACCTAATCGATGAAGTCAAAGAAGAAGCTATGAAGTGAATGGCCAAACACAAAGAAGCAATGGCCAGGTACTACAACAGAAAGGTCAGGGTAAGAAGGCTTAACACAGGAGACCTCGTCCTTAGGAAGTTGTCATAAGCAACAAAGGACCCATCCCAAGTAATCCGTCATTCCAGAGAAGGCTCCTACTACCTGAGGTCTCTAGACGGCCAAAAATTGCCTTAACCATGGAATATAGAATACTTGAAGAAATATTACCAGTAAGGAATGCTTTACATTTTCAAGTTGTTTAATCTTTATATCAGTATGTATGATAACCATTACTTTCTTCATTCATAAGATCAATAATATATGAAAGCATTATCCATGCATATTTATCAATGATTATCCATGATTTGTCAAAACATGTACAATATGTATTTAACAATGATTATCCATGATTTATCACTATCAAAATGTGTGCAGCGCTTAGGTGTCATCCTTGGGAGACGTCTCAAGGATCTCCATCATTAAAATTTCAAATTAAAAGCTATCTGCACATAACCAACAACATCATAGCCATTGAAGTTGTTCATGCACAACTACCAAAGTTGACTAAATCAGAGTTATTTAAACACAACAACCAACATAATCGTGATTCAAGACAAGACAAAAAGTGGTTAACCTAAAAGAAGCTCCAATACCACGACACTAGGTCATGAGTAGAGCGCAACACCATCATTTAAACATGACTCAATAAAAAGCTGTTCAATCACAGCTAAAAATACTAAGTTGTTCAAACACAAATAACATCGTCATTCAAACATGACTCAATAAAAACACTATCTAAACATAGCTAAAAATACTAAGTTGTCCAAGCACAACTAATATTGTCATTCAAACATGACTTAACAAAAAGCTGTCTAAACATAGCTAAAAATACTAAGTTGTTCAAACACAACTAAATTCATAGTAAAGAAATAAATTATTGTCTCTCAAAAAGCCACTATTCTTGACCTTAGCCAAAAAGAAATAATAATAAAGAAATAAATTCATAGTAACGTTAGACTTACTCGTTACATATAACCATCATTATCCTTTCTAGGTTCGTATGTCATGTAGCCATATATAAACAAACTGCTTTTTTGTAGTTCTATTCTAAAAACCTCATATATTAATCCACAGGTATTGCTACTTGCCGGGACTGATACATCAATAGTCACATTAGAATGGGCAATGTCTAATCTATAATGTATTGTAAAAGGCTAGAGAAGAGGTAGACAATCAAATTGGATAAGAGAAATTGATTGAGGAATCAGACATCTCCAAATTACACTACCTTCAAAGTATAATATCAAAAACGCTTCACTTGAACCATGCTGCACCACTACTAGTACCTCATATGTCCTCTACTGATTGCACTATTGGAGGATATGATTATATTGAGAGTGTTTTTAATTTCTTGCAAATGTGAATGTGCCATATTGATTAGATGTGATGAATAGTACTTTAATTTATTTCAATGCTTGTAAACACTTTATACTTGTGATGTTTGTGATTAGTTTTGTGGTGGGTTGTTGTGTTGTTGTGTTGGAGCAAACGGGTGGCTTGCATGGTGTTATAAGGTGGTTTAAATTCATATTAGGAGTATTTGAGTGTGCAATGCATATTTGTTTAAGTATTAATATAGACTTGTGGATTCATGAATGAGATATAACTTTATCTAAGTAGCTTATAGACTTAGATGTTAGAATACATTATGCATAAGTTAGTAGCAATTGTGCTAAAGTAGTATTCACCTGGCAATTGTAGTCAAATATGGATAAAAGTTGGATGATAATAGGTAAGACACCTGATGGTAAATTAAGTCGTCCATCTATTGAAGGGATCAATTCATTTATTAATTTTGCAAGAGCGGTTGTGGACTTGAGTGGTAATATTCCATGCCCATGTATTCATTGTGTGAATTGCTATTGACAATCTCCTCAAACTGTGCGTATCCATTTGCTTTATCGTGGGATTATGCAATCTTACATTAATTGGTATAATCATGGAGAACCTCGTGTATTAAATGAGAACATTCATGATAATGAAATGTTGTATGGTGATCATATGGATGGTATCGATGTCTTGGTAGGTGGCCAAATTAGAAGGGAACCAAGAAATGCAACCGAAGATGAGGAAGTGCACAATTTTGAAAAACTTAAGGAAGATGCAAAGTGTGAGTTGTATTCAGGTTGCACTGATTATAGTATTTTGAAGTTTGTTATTGAGATGTTCAATGTAAAGGTAATAACCAACTTTAGTACTAAGAGACTTGATATGATGCTAGAATTGTTGACAAAGGTTTTACTGAAAGGTAACTTGGTTCTAGGATCAACTTATGAAGCAAAGAAGATATTATGTGACTTGGGCATGCCATACGAGCATATAGATGCATGCAAAAACGATTGTGCACTATTTTGGAAGGAAAATGAAAACCTTGATAAACGTCTGGTGTGTGAAGCACCTAGGTACAAGGATACACGTGCCCAAGGTAAAAAGATTCCTTATAAGGTATTGCGTTACTTCTCGTTGACACCGAGACTGAGGAGGTTGTACATGTCAGGCCAAAGAGCTAAGGACATGAAATGTTGTATGGTGATCATATGGATGGTATTGATGCCTTGGTAAGTGACCGAATTATAGGGGAACCAAGAAATGCAACTGAAGATGAAGAAGTGCACAATTTTGAAAAACTTGAGGAAGATGCAAAGCGTGAGTTGTATTCAGGTTGCACTAATTATAGTATTTTGAAGTTTGTTATTGAGATGTTCAATGTAAAGGTAATGACCAACTTTAGTACTAAGAGACTTGATATGATGCTAGAATTGTTGACAAAGGTTTTACTAAAAGGTAACTTGGTTCCAGGGTCAACTTATGAAGCAAAGAAGATATTATATGACTTAGGCATGTCATACGAGCATATAGATGCATGCAAAAATGATTGTGCACTATTTTTGGAAAGAAAATGAAAACCTTGATAATCGTTCGGTGTGTGAAGCGCTTAGGTACAAGGATACACGTGCCCAAGGTAAGAAGATTCCTCATAAGGTATTGCGTTACTTCTCATTGACACCGAGACTGAGGAGGTTGTATATGTCAGGCCAAAAAGCTAAGGACATGAGATGGTATATAGACAAACATGTGGACAATGGAATAATGAGGCATCTGACTGATAATGAGGAGTGGAAGGAGTTTGATTTGCAACATCCTGATTTTGCCCTCGAACCTCGTAATGTAAGGCTGGGGTTGGCTACAGATAAATTTAACTCTTTTAGGAATATGAACAACAACTATAGTATGTGGCCTGTCATACTTATCCCCTATAACCTACTACCTTAGTTGGTTATGGAGGAGCCATATTTTATGTTGTCATTGCTTATTCCTGGTCCCTATCAACCAGAAAATGAGATTGATATTTACTTGAAACTATTGGTTGGCGAGTTGAAGGAGTTATGGGAAAAAGGTGTGGAAACTTATGATGTTTACAGAAAAGAGCATTTTCAGATGCGTGAAACTTTTTTGTGGACAATACATGACTATCCTGGATTTGGTAACGTGTTTGGGTGGAGGACAAAGGGTTATCATTCTTGTTACACTTGCAACGATGAACCATATTCAGAAGCTTTAGAAAGTAAAATTGGATTCATTAACCATCGAGCTTATTTGCCTATGGATTATCGTTGGAGACATGGTTGGTTACATAATGGTTTATCGGAGAAATGGAAGAGATCTTTAGAGTTACAAGTGGGAAAGATACAAAAGCAACTAGATAGCATGCCAAATATAATTTTAGGAAAGCATCTAAGTAACAAGGAAAGACAACTCATTGGGGAGCTAAACTGGTCAAAGTTAAGTATTTTGTACAAGCTTCCATACTAGAAAAACAAGAAGCTTAATCATAACATTGATGTCATGCATGTGGAGAAGAACATTGGTGAGAGTCCTTACAGTACTTTGTTGGGCATTGAGGGAGAAAACAAGGACACTGACAAGGCACAGATAGAATTGCAAAATATGAACTTTAGGCACATGTTACATTTGAAACAATGTCCTGATGGATCATATGACAAGCCTTAGGCTTTCTTTTCATTAAGCCCAAATGAAAAGGATGGTTTCTATGACTTTTTGAAATCAGTCAAGTATCCAGATGGCAATGTAGCCAACATATCAAGGTCAGTGAATGCAAAGAGTGGTAGATTATCTAGTTTAAAAAAGCCATGACTGTCATGTGCTACTACAACGAATTTGTCCAATTGGGTTGCGAAGGTTTGCACATAAAGAGATTAGTACTATATTGTTTGAGTTGGGCAGCTTCTTCCAAGATTTATACTCAAGGACCCTAAAGCAGAATGAATTGGAGAAACTAGAAGAACGTGTAGTTCTTATACTATGCAAGCTTAAGAGGTTCTCTCCTCTAGCATTCTTTGATGTTATGGTCTACCTCACTGTTCACTTGCCTCGAGAAGCAATTCTAGGAGGCCCGGTACAATATCGATGGATGTACCCAAGTAAAAGGTTATTAGATCCTTTGAGTATCCATCAATTGCATCTTTCCCATGTAGTATAAAATCATAAAATGTGCGTATTTTTTCCTTGTAGGTACCTTGAAAAATTGAAAAGATACAGTTCCAGCTGAGCTCGACCAGAAGGTTCAATTGCAGAGGCTTACATTCTCAAAGAATGTATTAATAATTGGTCTTTGTATATTGATGGGATCAAAACTATGCATAATCGAAGAGAAAGAAATGAAGATTTTGGTAAATCTAGCGAAGGATTGATAGTTTTTTCATAGACTACCTGACCTATAGGTGGTAGGCGGAATGATGGCAACTTGTCTCGTGCATTGCTTGATACTGCTCATTGGTATTTGTTGTTCAATAGTCCTGAGCCAAAGCTTTATTTAAAGCATGTGATTTTATATGCATGTATTGTTTGATTTAAGTTTTGAATATTATCTGCAATGCTTAGTTGAAAATAAATCACCTTATTTTTAATAATGAACACAAAAGCACATTACATAATCTTACTGATGAAGCCGAAACTCAAATCCAACGACAGGAGTTTCCTAAGTGGTTCAGAGAACATGTAAGACATTTAAAATTTAATCACACACTAATAAAAACTAAACATTTAAATAGTTTCATCATTGCTTATTACTAATTAATATCACTTGTTGTATGTCATTATAGATGAATAGATTGAAAGTTAACGAGTCACCAGAACCTACTAAACAGTTATGGTCATTAGCAAATGATCTTAAGCTGCATGTGAAGGAGTACACTGTTTGTACAGTCAATGGTGTAAAGTTCCATACAAGGGACCTAGACAATCGTTGTGTAATCCAAAACAGTGGTATATGTACCAAAGGGGACCATAAGGGAGAAATGCACGACTTCTATGGTCATGTGTGCAAAATTTGGGAATTGGAGTATGTGTTTCGCAATAAATTTTTTTTGTTCTAGTGTGAATGGTACAATACTGGTACCCATGGTCGAAGGAGAATGATAAGAACCAATGCACACTACACAAGCATTGATGTTACAAGCCGGTGGTATGAAAATGACCCTTTTATACTTCCTAGTCAAGCGAGACAATTTTTCTACTTTCAAGATACCAAATTGGGTGAATCTTAGAAAATTGTGCAATCCATCCAACATAGGGGAGTGTTTGATGTCCCGAAAGTCAGAGGTGGAGAATCCAATGATAATACAAAAGATAGCCACGTATTTCAATAAGAAGCGATTATTGATGTTGTCTTTGTCGATGTTGTCTCTGTCAATGTTGAAGACAATATTATTGAGTATTGTATGGGTGATGTTGAAACTGAGGTTGTTCATGAAGGTGGAATCTCAGGAGATGCTAATCAAAATGAAGAGCATGATATATTTGATGTTGATTTTGATATGGATTATGATATGTAGAGTTCATAATAATTGTCTTAAATGTTGTGTGCTTGTTTTAAAGTTTTATACTTGTCTATGTAGTAATTATTTTAAAGTTTTGTGCTTATCTTGAATTTGATATAGAAATTGACGTGGTCATTTGTTGTGATGAGTTAGTAGCAATTGTGTTCAAATTTAGCACTTGTGAATTGTTTGATATGGATAATGGTGTGGACAATGATATGTAAAGTTAGTAGTAATTGTTATTGAGATGTTTTGTACTTATCTTGAACTTGATATGGATATTGATATGATCATTTGTTGTGTTGAGTTAGTCGCAATTGTCTTCGAATTTTGCACTTGTGAATTGCTTGATATGGATAATGGTGCAGACTATGATATTAAGTTAGTAGCAATTGTACTTATCTTTCATGTCAATACATAGTTTCAGAAAATGCCCAAAAAGGCCAAATACGCTCATAATATACCGAGGTATGAGATGACAAGATTGGATAGAATGAGGCAAAACCAAGAGAGAATTGATGCTTTATGATTGAAGCATATCTCAACTACTCTAAAGGATTCTACTTAGTCTAATTGTGCAAAAGGGAAAAGAAGTAGAGCTAGTGTTATGGTAGATGATGATTATGTACCACCTATTGGTGATGATGACAATGATGATGAATCATCTAATTCTATAATCCATAAGGTACAATAGGTGTTCTATAGGGTACAATAGATGATAATAAATTTGTTGTTCCATTATTTGTAATGATTTTGTTGTTCCATTATATGTATGTTTGTTAGTTACAGATGGCACTGGGACGGCTTACACGCTCGCAAGGTGAGACATCTATTCCAGTGGTCCAATCTACGAAAACACCTCCTAAAGTAAATCCTCTCACCCAAAGTTCTTCTAGTGCAGAGGCGCAGGCTATCGACGCATTAACTAGCATGACTGGTAATTACATAGAACATACTTAATTATAACTGCACCCTGTCTTTACTATTGAGATTATACTTCACTTAATTTAACATTGATAATGTTTAAATAGAATTTGCTAGCAAAAATACCCACAGAACAACACATGGTATAGCAGTACGAGCACTTATTGAAAAAAGTGGTAAGTTGCTAGTACATATAGTTGCAGAGTATGATGCTCTTGTTGGGAAGAACGTGTGCAAGCTTGTCAATCAAATTGGTGTACAAATGTGAAGTAATTTGTCTAATTACAACGTGAAAAATTGGAAAAGTGTTGATGTTGCTACTAGAGATGTGGTGCTTCAAAATATAGCGGTAAATTTACATTGATAACGTCTAACTTGTCTTTGTTGTCACTAAGCATATTGAATTCATATAATAATATTTTTATAATATATATACACTTCATTTTACAAGATCAGTTTGAGCTACAAGGAGATTCCAACTTGGTAACAAAAGCATTAAATACAAAATGTGGAAGATTATTGAGTTGCATCTCTAACAAGTTGCATCAAGCTTATAAAAAGCTCGTACAATCTCATTGTGCAAACTATGCAAGAAGCCACCCACCAAAGAATGTCACACTTGAGCAGTGGACTGGACTCATTGATGGAAAACGGACCAATAAGGATTAGCTGGCAAATTATTTATGCATATATTATTATTATCCAATGTTTACTATGTTATGTTGTCAAATGATTAGCTTAATACTTAAATGAAGTAAATGTATACTGTTTTATTCATGATTTAATAAATATCTTGAATGTTCTTTATTAGAAAAAATCAAGAAAGAACTCTGAAAATAGGAAGAAAACTTCAGGCAAACATAGATGCGGGACAAAGGCACTTGCTATTAGGGTTGATGAAGCGGTGCATTTTTTTTTTCATTTTCTTAAACCTCAATATATTACATGTTGTGATTAATTAACTATATCTATCTATCACTCGAATGTTAATTAATCAGACAGATAATAATGGCGGTCAAGTTCCTGAATTGACAAAAATCTTGAAAGATGTTCATTTCAATCCAAATACAAATATACACCATGAGGATGAAGTGACAGATGTATGTGTACCATTCCATCTCTATCATTTCATCCCTATCATGTTTGTAAAGCTATAACATATATAGTATTAATGTTGTGATTGTTTGTTTCTTTCTCTCTCTTAAATGATAAGAAACCATTCTCAAAGTGCAAGAGGATCATTGTCAAGATCCTAATGTAATTCCCCTTACACAAGAGGAGATCTCAAACTTGGTTTTTAAGAAGAAGTTTGGTATTGTAAAAGGACTTGGCATGTGACATTTATCTTCTCTAGTAACTTTTTAAGGAGCAACGGTTATGATGATGCTCTTATCTATGGGGATGGTTCATCTTCAAGTTAAAACACTTATTGGTTAGTATTTTATTTTAGAAATTGACCCGCACTACATGGTGTGACTAATTTTTTTGAAGCATTATTTGAAACTAACTGTATTATATTACACTTGAAAATCTATATTTGCTTTCTACAACTTATACATTAATAGTTGTGATTTTAATTCATTGGTTGATGTTTTTACTTTAAGATTTTAATCTAATATTGTTTTAATATTTGTGCAAATTTCTTATTGGTGGTTTTTAGGGAATTTACTTTTGACAGTACTTGAAAACATATGAGGACATCTTCCTTTAGTTCTAATTAGATTATGCTACATTTTTTGTATTGTTGTAAAACATCTTGAGTTATTGTATGTGTTGCAAACAGTTATTGCATGGAAGGAGTTTGAATTGAATACTTGTTTTATTTTTTACTTGTGGAATGAATGGATCTTTTTTTATAAATGTGTTATTGAAATATATATGTTATTTAAATGTGAGGTTTTAATAATGTAATGAAAGGTTACAGGTTAATATCAAAGCCATGAAAAAAATAAAAACAGAAAATAAGTTTTAGAGACGAATTTTTTCGTCACAAATATAGCAACAAAAAATGGTTTTAGTGACGAAATATTTTGTCGCTAAATATAACAAAATTTTGTAAGAAATGGTTTTAGTGATGAGAATTTTCGTCGCTATATGTACCTGAATTTTCTTAAAAATAGTTTTAGTGACGAACTTTTTCATCACTATATGTACCTGAAAATAGTTTTAGTGACAAAATTGTTCGTCACTCAATTTAATTTAATAAACTAAAGCGTTTTTAGTGACGAAAATATTTTCGTCACTGAATAGTGTTTTTAGCAAGAAAAATATTTTCGTCACTGAATAGTGTTTTTAGCGAAGAAAACATTTAGCAACGAAATGTTTTCATCATTAAAAGTTTTTTTTTTTTTTTTAAACAAATCAGACTCTTAGCGACGATATTTTTCGTCGCTAGGACTTTTAGCGACAGGGTTTTAACGACGAAATGAGTTTCGTCACTAATTAGTAGATTTCGTCGCTAAAGGTCCTTAGTGACGAAAAGTTGGACCTTTAGTGACGAATTTTTTCATCACTGAAAACACATTTTGTTGTAGTGATATTAATCCACAGGTATTGCTACTTGCCAGGACTGATACATTAGCAGTCACATTAGAGTGGGCAATGTCTAATTTACTGAATCATCCAGATGTATTGAAAAAGGCTAGAGAAGAGGTAGACAATCAAATTGGACAAGAGAAATTAATTGAGGAATGATGTCTCCAAATTGCACTACCTTCGAAGTATAATATCAGAAACACTTCGATTGAATCCTGCTGCACCACTACTAGTACCTCATATGTCCTCTGCTGATTGCACTATTGGAGGATATGAGGTACCATATGGCACAATGTTATTGGTCAATGCATGGGCCATACATAGAGATCCTAAGGTATGGGATGATGCCACCAGTTTTAAGCATATAAGTTAATTCCATTTGGGATTGGGAGGAGAACTTGTCTTGGAGCTGGTCTTGCCCAACGTATAGTGAGCTTGACTTTGGGATCATTGATTCAGTGCTTTGAGTGGGAAAGGGTTACTGAGGAAGAAGTTGACATGACTAAAGGTAATGGAATCACTATGCCTAAAGCCATGCCATTGGAGGCTAAATGTAAAGCACGCCCGGTCATCCATAAAGTTCTATATGAGTCGACAGATAATATTTGAACAATTTCCTAAGTGTCTAGCTTAGTTATTTGTAGAAAATAATAATAATTTAATAAACAAAGCTATAATAATTAAACAATCAGTCTGAAAATCGAATTGTACTTTATCTATAAAAAGTTGCATCTCTTTTCATTTTTATTTTCCTTTGCTTGTATTTATATCAATTTTTAAGGAATAAGAAAGGATTTGGATAATTTCACTATTTCATTTCGTAAAATTAGGATATTTTGGTATTTAGGATGCAAATATATCAAGTTTTCACCTGTTTATTTCTTTACAATAACAAACTCCAAAGCAAATAAATGAGAAAACTACTAATTGAGCTTACTATATTCCTTTCAACTTCTATTCAAAATTCAAACTCCAATATAAGTTCAAAAATGTGTTGTATCAACTATCAAGTCAAATTTGACACACATTTTCCTACAAAATGAAACTTTTATGCTGCGGAAAATGTGTAAATTTATAAAGCATTATACAAACCTTTGCTCCATACAAGACTGTAACACTAGTCCAAGTTGGAAAACTAGGTCCCACATAAAAACTAATAGATATTTAAAATGCCACATAAACATTTAAATTGAAAATAATTTAAAAAAATTAATTTCTCAATTTTAAAGTTTAAAAAAATGTAGGAACATTAATTCCTAGTTTATCTTGCACTTTCTTGACAACCAAACATAAAAACACAACTTTTTCCTAATGATTAATATTGACTATGTCACAAGAAAGATTAAATGAATTTGCTAAATTATCAATTGAACTGGCTAGTACGACCAAAATATTTCAAATTGGAGCTTAGACAGGTACAGAAACACTGATATTTCATACCAATTTAAATACCAGATCTGTTTCAGCCGTATCAGGAAAAATACTAGATTTCAACCAATAAATAGATACCAGACTGGTATGAAGATCTCACATAAAAACACTTTTTTCTCTCCCCTCCTCATGGTTTTTGACTAGTGGTGAACATAGGCACCAGTGAACCATTAAGTCTATGAGTCTTTGATGTTTGTGACAGAGAGAGAGAGAGAGAGAGAGAGAGAGAGAGAGAGAGAGATGGGAATAGGTAGTGTAGATTTTGTAGAAGACTAGAAGGTACTTCAAAAGTTTTAAAAAAGAAAATTAAAAGTAGAAAATGAGTAAATAACGTTGAAAAAGAGATAAGATTTTATCAAAAACCATTTGAAAGAGATTAAGAAGGACATGGGAAGTTCTAATCCAGATTGGTAATGTGTGGATAATAAGGAAAAGAAATATTAAATGAAAAATGGTGGGGAGAAAAAACCAGGAAGAGTAATAAAATTATGTTGGGCTTGGGTTTTTTTTTCCCCCCAAGAAGTCTTGGCTAATCATATACTATATATAATTTAAAATTAGGGTTAGAAGAGCCAAGTGGGTTCACCAAATTACAAAAATATTAAATCATCAATTGCATGATGGAGATTATAACACGTGTCAGTATCATGGCCTGGGCTTTGTTGGTAGGCACACCTTTTACTCACATCAAATTTAGCGGGTAATGGATTTGGGACCGATCTTGGGTCTAAGGGTTTTATTAATCCTTTTGCTTTCAACTTTTCAAACACTTGACTTGCCGGCATGTAAAGTTCATGAAATTCTCCTAGTAATGGAGGTAGTCCTTGTGATACTTGCACTGGGCCAATGAGTTGGTATGGATCAATTTTATATATGTTGGACATTTTTTCAATTTTAGAGTTAGAAGGCCAAAAATTCCCTTTAAAATTAGGTGCATCTTCATTTTTTATAGTCTCATTATTTATAGTATCCTCAATTTGAGTCCCAGGGGCTATTAAGACCTTAAAATTTGAAAAATATTGAGAAAATAAATACTTATGGTGTATAAGCAACAAATTCTTCACAACCATTGTCAATTGTTCCTCCTCATTAGGTATATTCATCATTTGGGTAACTTTGAACCCCCATTTAGTTATGAAGGATGAAAAGGACTCCTTAGGCTCTTGCTTGGTAGTCTCCAAGCCCTTCTCGTCACATCCACCTCTATGTTGTACTTGTATAGTTGTCGAATTCCCTACATATGTCCTCCCAATTCCAAGTTCTAGTATCTTCCATGTTAAGGAACCATTTAAGGTCGGCTCCAGTCAAGGTATTTGGGAAAATCTGTGCTAACATCTCTTCAGTTACTCCTAAAGGCTACATAACCCTCATGTACATCTTCAAGTGAGACTTAGGGCAACCAGTACCATCAAATTTGTCCAAGACTAGCATCTTGAACTTTGGAGGTAGCCTTATGTCTAGGAAAAGAGAGAGAGATTGATAATCCATGGTATCATCCATCCTTCGTGCCCTTCTAATCATCTCTTCCATCTTGCTCATCTTCTCATTGATCTTCTTTTCACTCTCTGAGATGGGGAAGTCTGATCAATCTTGTCTACTTCTTGACTATTCTTCATATTCTGTAACTGTTGCACCATGAGATCATGTCTTCCTTCAGCTGGATTTGACTGGCCACTATTATGTGTAGCAGCTCTTGTTCTTTAACATTTTGGTATTCCTCTCCTTCTACCATGGTGACAGAGTCTTCAGATCTCTCGTGGCTTAGGTTGCTTTATATATCAAACACTGGGTTGAGGTGCTGTAACTGTGGGGTGCCTTCTATGCACAAGGGCTTGGAACTGGAACTTGCCTGGCTATCACTCTTTTGTTCTCTTTGGAGTCTTCCCACTAATCTCAACTATATTTTCCCCTAAGAAAAGGTAGATTGGTTCAATTAAGGCTAGGACCCTATCTATTTCAATCCAATCAATCAAAACAAACACACAAATTATGCAATGCAATTTTACCATGGACCAGCCTAAAGACAAGTTCTAAGTCATTACATTGTAAGGTGGGTTTGTCGTTTTATTGTTTCTAATAGCTAGGACATTACACCTCCCAACTCATAACATAATGAACGTTATGTTGGTCCAAACGGCATGGGTTATCCTTTTAAGTTAATAAGAAATGATCCAATGACTTTAGGTTATGAGTTGGTGAGTTCACCACTAGGTACCCGAATCTATTGAAGATCGGTGATCCATGGTTACTACCACCAAATTCTGATATGGATTCAAGCATTATTGTTGTTTCATGGCATACACAATGACAATTAGGGAAAGCTATAAACGACCAGCATGGCATTTCAAACAACATTCCATATAATATCATATAAACAATATACAAAACATAAGCAATATCATACAAGCAAAAAATATCATACAAACACAAGGGTATTTAATCGGTCATTTAAATTCATTCTTCTCATTCTCATTAATTTGAAATAAATACAACTTGATAGAAAGAACTATACATGGCTTTGTTTCCTAGTTACAATCTAGAAAAAAAAATATGCAAGGCCTTGTTTCCTATTTACAATCTACCCAAAAGAGAATATGACACTCTTCTATGAACCTAAGAATCTCAAATCCGGGGGTTAGGTTACAAGAGGGAAAGGTGTTAGGCACCCATCCTACCCAGATAAAGTCTGGTCTTCTAGACTTTTAAATGACCTTTCAAATACCCATTAAAAAATGATTGTGTCAATATTTCTAGATCTATGGTTGGTTAATTTGCAAAATACTAGATCTATTACATTTATGCAAGGAGAAATCTCATTTGAAAAGGATTTTTTAAGAGAAGTTACGAATCTATTAACAAGCAAAATGAATTTTTGATCAAAATTTCAGATCTAATTTTTTTAAATAGCAAGGAATGGATTTTTTAAAAGAGTTCTCAAACTTGATTTCTTAATTAAATAACAAAATGAACCTCGAAGAGGAAAATTCAAATCTGATTATTTAATTAAGAAACAGAATGAGTTTTAAAAGAAATTGTAGATGTGATTTTTCGAAATAAGAAAGAAAGAATTTTTAAAATAAAATTTCAGATCTGAATTTTGTATTTAGAAAACAGAAGAGGTTTTAAACATCAATTCAGATATGATTTTTTGGTTTTGAAAATAATGGAGATTTTAAAAATAAATTCAGATCTGATTTTTGTTTTAGGAAAACAATAAGGTTTTGAAAATTAATTCAAATATTATTATCATTTTAGGAAAACAATAAGGTATTTGAAAACTAATTCAGATATGATTTTGTTTTAGAAAAAGAATGGAGTTTTGAAAAATAAATTCAGATCTGCTTTTTGTTTTAGGAAAAGAATAAGGTTTTGAAAAAAAAATTCAAATCTGATTTTGTCTCACATAAAGAAACAGGTTTTGAAAAGAAAAAAAAAATTTTGAATTTTATTTTTTTATATATATAAAGAAATAGATCTAAGCTTTAATCATATGCCTTATCTAACTACATGAACAAAACACATACACACAAACAGACATTCATCATGTAATCACTAGAAAGAAAAAAATCAAAACAAACAAAAGAAAGAGCATGTCAGGGAAGGCATGGAGAATTGAATTAGTTACATGGACATGTAAATAAAAAGATGAAAACTTGCATGCATCAATGAATTTCACAAGGGAATGGGGATTGATTTAGAGTTAAAAGAGAGAGTGAGTCTCTCTAAGTCCTAAAGAGATTGTACTTAACAGAAAAGAAAGTCCTAAATTTGAACGTGCAGAATTTCTTTTACGTTAAGAGGAGAGGGGTGCTGATTTTTTAATTTTAATTTTGTATTTATAGAGGTGTTGTAATTAAAAAATAAGCTAGGATTCCTTAGAAAATCAACAGGCCTACAAAATAAAATCTAATGTGTTTTAGCCTGATCTAAAAGTTTCTGAGCAAAGCCTCGAGGTTGTGCCAATCAGCACTGTGGAAGTGCCAATCGAAACCTGCCATGTGCCGATTGGCACTCCTAGAGTGTCGATTGGTACTCTTAAGTGTTGGGCCCATTCTCCTCTTTTTGTTCGACTTGGACTCTTTTTTAGGGATTTTCTAAGTTAGGAATTGCACTTGGACGTATTTTAAACTTGCATTCTAAAATATATTGTTAGGACATATTGTTGGAAAATCTGGTTTTGCATCTTATACAAAACACACAGCGGAAGCAATAATCACGGATCTACTTCATTCATGAGAGATAACATGTAACCTTGAATTCTAGAACAAAGAATAGAAAGCGTATCTTGGTATGGTGAAATTCAAAACAAAATATTAGAAGTACTTGAGAACACTTTTAATCTTCACTCCAATTCCACTTTACGCCTAAGAAGTGTGGTCTCTCAATCAGTTTTTAAGGGAAAATTATCGAGTGACTTCACTCACACATACACACCATTTCACAATGATGTCTCTTTCTAATTATATTTTTCATTATAAAAAATTCTGTATATTTCTCCATTTATAACTAACTAATTATCTAATTGAACTGACCTTTTGGGCCTTCCCAGTTAGGCTCTAGTGTGTGGCTTGGAGTGAGACCAAAAGGGACCAATAAGACACTAGCTCCAATAGGCTTTGGACTTTTCTGTCAATTCTTGACAAGTCTAAAGTTACCATTAATTATATTTAATACCACTATATAAATATAATTGCACTCTAGGCTTTATTAATAAATTATATCACAAGACTCTAATAATAACATTTGACCTCTTCATGAAATATCCATAGTGAAAAAAGTCATAATAAACTGTCACTTTGTAAACAACTATTTTATTCTTGAGTACCTAGTTTAATCTTTTAGTTATTCATGTTTATTGAAATCCAATTTCAATAAATATAAGCTTTAGTAACTTCTTACTAAAGTAGGCGCCCTGAATAACCATTTCCCATTAAACTTATCTCAAAGGGATATTTCGTGTCTCTATAGAAAGAGATTATGGATTCCATCTTGAGAATATGTATTCCCTCAACACTACGTGTGGTTACCCAACATACTGAAGTTTTGACCGTGAATATTTTATCTCACTCCTGATATATTAAAGTAACCTACATTTCATGATCAGGTTCATTACCCTCTCAGGATTAAGAGTCTATGAAATGAGAAGTCATGAGATTAATTATTTAGGTGATAGTTGTTAATTGAATAATTAATCTCACAGCGGTCCAATTTAATATGTCTTAACTCTTAAAACATATCAACACATCAACTAGAAGTCTCCACTTTCATGATCAAGAGAAATCATCTTAGTTGATGTGTTATAGTATTCGCAGATGAAACGCCCAATTTCATCACCGACTACGAATTACATTTTGAGTTTGCAAGGAACTTGTGATTTACATCTTCTGTGACTTTTCACATAAATCACATACAATGCATCTCATGGACTATGATAATGTCCCATTAGTTCATTTATAAATAGTCTCATATAATTAAACAATTTAATTATTTATAACATGTCAATAAATTGGATTTTAGGGCACAAACCCGAACAATCACTCACTTGCCCTCAAAGACAATTTATCATATATCCGACACTTATTTCCTTTTAGAGTAATTCATAATCACTCTAAGGCAAGGTTTGGAAACAAGTTTCAGCTAGATTTATTGCATAAATTATCTTTTCTACTACTACATCTCACGTACTCATATCTCTCTAATGAGATAATAATTACGCTTAATGTGTATCTTCACCACTTAGGACGAACACATATCCTGAAGTCCAACTTCATAAATCACAATCAAACTACAAGTCAATATTTATATAACCAGTAACGATCAAAACCTCACTTTGGTGGACAAGCATATAATCCCTCATTCTCCTAAGATATTTGAGTATATGCTTTACTCCACTAAATTAAGTGATCTTAGATTTAAATGATATTTGCTTACCATACCCACCACAAAATAGATATTTAGCCTAGTATATAGCATAGCATAAAGACTTCCTATTGATATGGTATAAGGAACCGTTTTAATATGCTCTTCCTTTTATATGTCTTAGGACTATAGTCCTATATAAAGGAACTTCAAACTTAAAAGGAAAGAATCCTTTCTTGAAGTATTACACGCTATACTTGGCTAGAATCTAATCTATTTAAGCAGTTTGAGATAGACCCAACATCCTAATTTCTGAATTTCAACAAAGTTTAATTCTTAGGATGTGACCAATCTTTCCCAAGTACTTTATATCAAAATGGACTAGACAACAACTAACTCTATTGATGACAATAACTCTACATCATTCTAAATGATTAGAATGTCATCAACATACATTAAGAAATTTATTATTCTAAATAGCTTTTACACACATAAGGCCTTTTAATACTTGATCAAAATCAAACAATTTGATTGCTTGATCAAAGATAATATTTTATGATTCAGATGCTTGCTTTAGTCCATAAATGGACTTTAAGCAACTTGCATACTAAACACTACTAGTTCTTTGCTATGATCAAGTCTAGTTACATCATATAGATGTCTTCCTCAAGATTGCTACTAAAATAAGCTTTCTTGATATCCATTTCAATATTTCATCCAAATGAAATATAATGAATAAGAGAATCTAGATAGAGTCAAACTTGACTATTGGTGAAAAAAATCTTTTCATAGTCGAACCACTTCTTTCTGAATAAACCTTTTCGCCACTAGTCTTGACTTTGAAGGTTTGCACCTTCAAATCTATCAATCTCATTTACTTGTAGACCTATTTGAAAACAATAAGCTTAATGCCACTAGGCACCTCTACAAGTTCTAGACTTTAAATAGAATATTATTCTATTCACATAACCTTAATTCAGTAATCCATATTCATATCATCTATTGCCTTTACATAGGACCGATGATCAAATTCATATTCTTGTAGAATGACTTCAAAAGTTTATCCCAAAAGTGTGAATTTATTTAATAACCCTCCCACTACGATATTGTATTGGTGTAATAGTTATTTACAGAATAATATCTTGTGGTGTATCTAATACTACCATCTCATTTCTAAATGTATTTTATAGTTGCCTTACAACAAATTTTGACATTTTTCTTCTAGAACAATCTACTTTAAAAGAGCCCTATTCATCCTTTATGTATGCACTGACTTAAAAAGGTCATTGGAACTTCATTCCTCTACGAAAAGGAGCCCAAGATCTTATTATCCTCTAAATAGAATTCATAGACTGGGAATATAATAAAATAATGGTTCTAAAAGCCCATCTTTCACCAATCTTGAATATCATTTAGATTAATAAGATCTAGACACTAGTGCCAAAACATAAAATTACAAAGGATGGAAACTTTCTCTTTAAAAAGTAAAACATGTAAATTTCCATCTAGAAGACAATCATGGACAATGCTTAGCTATACCAAAATAGAAACACTTTCCTTTTGGTCATAGTTTTAAGTCTAATTTCCTTTTGGCAACTACTAGGGCAACTAACTTGTCCAACTGTTTGGTATTATAATTCCTATTCTTACCACCTTTACCATTCGGTTTAGGCTAAGAATTTTAATTAAATCATATTGACCCTAGCCTTAGCTTTTAGGATGTCTTCCATTGTGTAGAACTTACTCATCAATTCAGATAATATGAAAAGAATATATTTAGTTTCAAAACAATCTGAATTGATCAAATAATTCTAACAAGGACTTGTGGATCATATCCATATGAAATTAACATTTAATCTCTACATCCAAGAATTCCAATTCATTTAAAAATAAAACATTTTCATCAAATGATATAGAATTGGAATTCCTTAAGCCTTTCTTAGCACTCAATATGATTCATACCAAACATCTCATTTAAACTTAATATAAAGTCTAAATCTAGTACTAACTCTTGCATCACATGCTGTCGCACCATTGAGATAGAAGCCAATGTAACATTTTAGCATTCCAATGGAGACTATGATCACATCATAAGCTATCTTCCATAAATGCATCATGTATAGGCAATTATGACAATGCTGAATCGAAACATATTTATCTACTTCAGCTCCTTTAAGCACCATGTCCAAAATATTTTCTTAGTTAATGTGATATAATTAAAATAGTAGTTAGAGAACAAAAATTTATGACAACTTCATTTTGAGACTATGAACTTAAATACCAGGACATTATATTTTTCATCCATAACCATATAATATGGAACTCGAAAACCATACTATACTAGGTGCAACGACAATCTAATCCCACAATTAATATTCCTCAGCATAAAGTGAATACCAACCACAATGATCAGGCAAGAATTATTCTCATTATTAATGCTATCATGGTAACTCTTACCAAACAAAAATAATTTGCCGCTTTTCCTTTAGTCTCTAAGTAATAATAGCAAGAACTCAGCATAGAGGATACTATTAAACTTAGTCTAGTGTACACATTGCCTAGACCCCTATGTAGCCACATAACTCTACCCTTATAAGATTTAATCTTGTGGTACCATGATGCAAAACACCCTTCGCATGGAACGCAAGGCTCAAGGCCAAGATGAGGTGCTTGCCCCACACCACTATAAACCGAGAAGTTCAATCTTGTAGTACCATGAAATAAACACCCTCCGCATGGAACACAAGGCTCGAGGCCAAGACGAGATGTTTACCCCACACCACTATGAACCGACAATGGAGGCCGTGAGATCCAACCCTTGAATCTCTCTCCCACTAGAAATTTTAGAACAAGTGGATTGTCCTGAAATCGTTGTGATCTCATCACAATTTAAACCCTACACATCAAATGTGTTTAATTGTTTAAATTCGATGTAATGTTACTAAGTCACGTCACAATAACGTAACGAACATTTGCGCAATCACAAAGAAGTTTAATCTTGTAATCCGTGAAGTAAATACCCTCCGCATGGAATGCAAGACTCGAAGTCAAGACAAGGTATCTATTCTCATTACAATAAACTTAACAAAAGGGTTATTTCAGCACTCCCACTCATTATTTGGATTTTTCTTAAACAATTGTGATCCCATCACAATTGATAACCTTGCACTTGTTGAAGACTCTAATCTCATTAGAATCACTAACTAAAATGGAAATCCTAAACTATTTAGGATTCCTTAAACTCTAATGGATTAAAAACTAGTTATATAGAACTCTATCCTTAATTTACTAAATAAAAGATTCTAATCTCATTAGAAACTATATACCTTTTAATTAGAATTTTAATCTCATTAAAACCCTCTAATTAAAATAAATTAAGGACTTTTAATCATAAAACAATTTAGGACTAAGAGTTCTATTTAACTAACATCTTTGATGTCATTAGGTCTTTTAGTTAGATTACGATTAATAAATGTCCTTAATTTTTAAAGACTACAAAATTAATCACACAATCTTGCTTTTTATCAAGTTTTTAACACTTAGTCAAAAACAAGTGAAAATTCAAAATTCAGTACCTTCGATTGGTTGAACCTATTACTTGATCGATCGAAAAACACAAAACTGAATTTTTTTTTTTTAGAATTTTCAAGTAACCGTTTTTGACCTCTTCATTGCTCTTCCATCAAAAACACCTTTTTGATTTTATGAATGAAGATTCACATATCAAACATTAAGGTTTTCAAGATTATTATCAAGAATCCTAATAATGCTAGAAACCCTTGAAAACATAATCCTAATCTCATTAGGAATAAATTTCATTAAAGAATTTTTAATCAGTAACAAAAATACTTTAATTCTAGCATTAACATATTATTTTATCAGAAAAATATATATAATGCAAGGCAAGGAACAATATGATGAATCCTTTATAAAAAATTTGTATATAAACCTATAAATATTTTATGAATCTTTGTGTTTATGTTTAGTGCTTACCTTGTTTTTTATTGTTTAAACATGTTTTGAGTTGAAAAACAGATGTTAGAATTTTTGACTACTCATTCTGGCTACTCTTGCAAGTAGTGAGTTTTGGCTACTCGTTTTGGCGATTCGCCCAGTCGCGAGTTTTGGCTACTCATTTTGGCGACTCACCCAGTCGCAAGACCCCAGCCATGAGTTCATCCAGAAGCTCTCGCAACTCACTCGTGACTCATCTCGCGACTCGCCAATTGCGAAAACGTCCAGAAACAACCTTTTTTCTTTTAATCGTTTTTGACGTTTCCAATCAACAAACACATTCTTAATGATAAAAAACGATGAGATTAAGATTAAAACTTGAATTTCATTGATGTTAAAGTGTTAAAATTCAATTTTACATGGTTAAAATCAAACTTAAACAACATCATAACATCAAAATTAGTTTTAATCAAACAGAAGTTTCAAAACTAATATATGCAGAAAAATGACTGCAGAATTTTCACAACTATGAAAATAGTTTTCTTTAATTTTAAAACTCAATCACATGTTATACAAGCATGATATTGAAGACCGCTCTGATACCATTTGTTGGAAAATCTAGTTTTCCATCTCATACAAAACACACAGCGGAAGCAACAATCATGGATCTACTTCATTTATGAGAGATAACATGTAACCTTGAATTCTAGAACAAAGAATAGAAAGCGTACCTTGGTGTGGTGAAATTCAAAACAAAATATTAGTACTTGAGAACACTTTTAATCTTCACTCCAATTCTACTTTACGCCCAAGAAGTGTGGTCTCTCAATTAGTTTCCAAGGTAGAATTATCGAGTAACTTCACTCACACATACACACCATTTCACAATGATGTCTCTTTCTAATTATTTTTTTTCGTTATAAAAAATTCTGTATGTTTCTCCCTTTATAACTAACTAATTATCTAATTGGGTCGGCCTTTTGGGCCTTTCTAATTGGGTTTTAATGTGTGGCTTGGAGTGGGACCAAAAAGAACTAATAAGACACTAGCTCCAATAGGCCTTGTGTTTTTCTGTCAACTCTTGACAATTCCAAAGTTACCATTAATTATATTTAATAACACTATATAAATATAATTACACTCTAGGCCTTATTAATAAATTATATTTCAAGACTCTAATAATAACATTTGACCCCTCCATGAAATATCCATAATGAACAAAGTCACAATAAATTGTCACTTTTTAAAAAACTATTTTATCCTTGAGTACCCGGTTTAATCTTTTAGTTATTCATATTTATTGAAATCTAATTTCAATAAATATAAGTTTTAGTCACTCCTTACTAAAGTGGGCACCCTGAATAACCATTTTCCATTAAACTTATCTCAATGGGATATTTCATATCTCTATAAAAAGATATTATGGATTTCATCATGAGAATATGTGTTCCCTCAATACTACATGTAGTTACCCAACATACTGAGGTTTTGATCATGAATATTAAATCTCACTCCTGATATATCAAAATAACCTACATTTCATGATCGGGTTTACTACCTTCTCAGGATTAAGAGTCTATGATATTAGAAGTCATGAGATTAATTATTCATGAGACAATTGTAATTGAATAATTAATCTCACAGCAGTCTAGTTCAATATGTATTAACTCTTAAGACACATCAACACATTAACTAGAAATCTCCACTTCCATGATCAAGACAAATCATCTTAGTTGATGTATTATAGTCTTCACAGATGAAAGGCCCAATTTCATCACCGATTACGAACTACATTTTGAGTTTACAAGGAACTTGTGATTTACATCTTCTGTGATTTTTCACATAAATCACATACAATGCATCTCATGAACTATGATAATGTCCCATTAGTTTATTTATAAATAGTCTCATATAATTAAATAATTTAATTATTTATAACATGCCAATAAATTGGATTTTAGGGTACAAACCCTAACACATATGTGGAACTTGTTATGAACACATGTCATTTGGAATGAGCTAATCATTTGACAAAACGTACTTTGCTTGCAATTGGATAGATCTAGGATGTGTTTAATACTTCAAGAAATAAGAGTCCAAGTCAAGAATTGAAACCATGCAAATTTGTTCAAGAATCAAGTGAAGAAGTGTTGCATTTTAAAGCTCGAAAGATTGTATCTATCGAGGTTAAAAGGGAATTTTAGCCCGATACTTAACAGCAGCTCGACAGATAACCTATCTATCGAGAATTACAAAAGTCAGATTTTCAAATCTATTTTTCACGCATATCTAAGCTATTTATGTAAGGTTTCTTTTCTCATAACTCTAGACATATAGAATGATTATTTTAAGGATCGTCTAAGGTGATGCAACTTGATGGAAAGTGATTATTCACTCAAATTGTGACCAAAGACAATTTGCCCTAGTTCATCTTTCTCTTAAAGAAGCTATTGCATTTGTACGCCGTAGGGTCTTGTAACCAAAAAGCTTCTTGATTTTCATCATGTGGATGAACTGAAGAACTTTTTAACCAATATCTTTCTTAAGTTGGTGTATTAGTCACGTACTAGGATTAGTGCAAAGGAGTAAGACGTGTACTGGGATCCACGCATCAATTGGTTAGTCACATATTGAGAGCCATGAATTGAAAGGAGAGATTGTCACTACTTTACAAGTCTAATTGTATATTGGGGTAATGGTTCAATTGTAGGTTGGTATAAGGTACTAAGATTCCTTTACTTGTAACCGCTTGTTTTGATAATAGTGGATTCTCAGGAGTGGTGACTTTAAATTCATCCAGTGGGGTTTTGTCTTGGTGGTTTTCCCCATTTATAAACAAATCACCTATGTCAAATTTAATTTCTACTGCATTTAGATAATTTGGTGACTTGTTTGTGCCACTACACGTATTGTATGTTGAATTGACTTAATTAATTCACTTGGCTAATTAATTGATTAATTTACTTAAGGGGTCAATGCATTCTTGGCCTATCAAGTGGTATCAGAGCAAGCATACTTTAATTAGGGTTAATCTTTGTAGTGTGATTCATTGACCCTTGTTTGTCATGGATAGAGGACAATCTTTAATTATACCTCCTTTATTTGATGGCACTAACTATGCATACTAGAAAATACTCTTGAGAGCTTTCTTGTAGTTTTTATATGAGAAGGTGTGGCAAGTTGTGGAAATAGGCTGGACCAAGCCAAAGGAAGCACCGGCTGATTAGGATGATGCTGAGATCAAAGCAGCAAACTTCAATAGCAGAGCATTGAATGTGTTATTAATGCAGTCACAAATAAAGATTTCAAGAAGATATCCTCCACTAAAATTGCCAAGAAGCATGGACCATCCTCTAGAACCTATGAAGGAACTAAGGCTGTCAAGGATTCAAAGCTTCAAAAACTTACTACAAGTTTTGAAGAGATTAAGATGGAGGAGAATAAGACATTTGATGAGTTCTATGCCAAGCTGAAGGATATAGTGAACTCTGCATTTAATCTTGGAGAAACCATTCCATAACCCAAGATTGTTAAAAAGATGCTCAGATCTCTTTTAGAGATTCCATGCCAAGATCACCACCATTGAGGAATCAAAGGACATTGACCAAATGCCTTTGATAGAGCTGATTGGCAACTTGCAAATCTATGAATTAGGTTTGTCTAGGATTGGGAAATCAAGCAAGAGCAAGAACATGGCATTGAAGGCCAAAAGTAGTGATGCCGATGAGTCTTTTGATGATGCAGCTTCCATGGTGAAGTACTACATCACAAGGCAATTTAAGAAGTTCATGAAGAATGCCAATGTGAAAGGCTTCGACAAGGACCGTAGGCAATTTAGTTCCTCTCAATTCAAGAGTCAAGATAGAGGGAAGAAAGATGCTAGGGATGGTGGTCAGTACACTGTTCCCTTTGGACCAAAGTGCTTCGAATGTCAAGGTTTTGGACATATGAAACAAGAATGTCTAATTTATCTCAAGACCATTTGGAAAAGCAAATCCCTTGTTGCCATCTTGAGTGACACCGAGCTTGAGGATGATTCAGATGACAATGATAATGAGGGAATCTTGAATGCCTCCACTGCTGTAGTAAATCCTGCTGAGGGGATTATTGAAGAGGTAGATGAAGAAGAAGACTTGGTGGAGTCTAAGTTTGAGAAAATAGATGAACAGGATGATATCTATACACCTTATGCAATGTTGTACAAGGTCTCTGAAAATCATGAGAAACTGTATAGGTTGGTCTCCAAGAAGCTCAGTGATGTGGAACTAGACCTAGAAGAGTTCTCTACAAAGGTTAATGAAGCAAATCAAACCATTGGAGTACTACAGTTTGAGAACAAATTCTTGGCTAAAAAGACCAAAAAGCTTGAAAATGAGCTGTTTTAGGTTAGAGCTCAATTGGAGAGGACTTCCAGTGCAAAGCTTGATGAGATGCTTAACTTTCAGAAATCTGCTTTTGATAAAACCGATTTGGGGTATGATTTCTTTCTAGTATAACAGGCCACAAATGCGTTGACCCCTTGTGATAACTTAGATTAATTAATTAGCCCAGTTTTTAATTAATCAAATTAACATGCAATATCACGTGGCAGCACAAACAAATCACCGAAACTAAGTTATGCAGCGGAAAATAAATAACACGGTGATTTGTTCACGAATGGGGAAAACCCTTACGGCAAAAACCCCACCGGGTGATTTAAGGTCACCACTCCCGAAACTCCACTATTATCACAACAAGCAGTTACAAGTAAGGAATCCCAAGTACCTCACCAACCTACAGTTGAACTCTTACCCCAATACCCAATTGGACTTGTTCTGTAGTGACAGTTTCTCCTTTCAATGCACGGCTCCCAAGTACGTGACTAACCAGATGCGCGGATCCCAGTACGTGATTTCAAACACCAACTAGAGAGAGAGAGAGTTGGCTGCAAAGTTCTTCAAATCATCAGAGATGAACTAGGGCACGAACTTTGTCTTTCTGATCACAAATTGCATGAACAACAAGTTCTCAAAGAATGTGCAACTTGTATCTTCTGCAACCTCTTGACGGCCCTTAAAATAATCCTTTTATATGTCTAGGGTTAGGAGAAAAGAAGTTCCAAAGACACACTCACGGATTAGACTTGAAACAGACTTGGAAATCTGTTTTCTTTAATTCTCGACAGATAGAGGTGTCGAGAAGCTGTCGAGGCTCGGGCAAAACAGCTTCTTTAAAGCTCGATAGATGCATCTGTCGAGGTATGTGTCGAGCTTTAAAAACTTGCACTTCCTTGCTTGTTTCTTGGACAGACTTTGACGGCTTTAACACTTAATCTTGAACCACTGTTTCTTGAAGTGTTAAACTCATCCTAAATCTACCTAATTACAAGTAAAGTGCGTTTTGTCTAAGGATAAGCCAATTACATAAAATAGCGACATATGTTCACAGACTTGAACTACATATGTCCTAACATAGTACTACTGTGTTTGTTCCACCTATTAATAATGTTGATTCTAAGAACAATGATGTTAAAACTGTTTTAGCTAGTGAGAACATAGACAAAGGTAAATCTATCTTAGGAGCACCCCTTAAGCTTGAAAAGAAAGAGACTAAAAACCCTATTACTAAGAAGGGTAATAACCAAAAGTATAAATAAAAGAAGCAGCATCTCTGTCATCACTATGGAGCTACAGGACATACTCGACCTAATTGCTACAAATGGTTAGCCACTCAACAAAGCAACAATATGATCTCATTTGGAAACCATAATCAGTTTCCATCCTCTCTTGCTCCTTTTGGAGATCTTCTTAAGACCCTTATGTTCTTTTTGAACTTGAATGGTTATAATTCTTCTCCCTCACCGCCAAATCAAGGGTTTGCCAAATGGAAAGGTTCTTCCAAGGTGTAGAAGGAAAAAGGCTCAAAGTGATTTAGTCACTTTTTATCTTGCCCTTTCTTTTTGTTTATGCATTACTTGTATGTTTGGCTTTCTTGTTTTTTAGTCAATCTAGTTTTATGCCATGCTTTGTCTTAACATGTTTTTTTTTTTTTTTTTTTTTTTTTTTTTTTTTTTTTTTTTTTCATTTTTGGACTTATTTTATTTTTCTTAAAAATAAAAAACAAATTGAAAATTCAGAAAAATACAAAAACAGTATGTGTTTTGTGTACATTGGTACTTGTGTCCCTTGGATGGCCATTGAAACAAAGTTTTCTAAACTTTGTATCTTTTGTAGCTTAGTAAGCATCTCAATGCACAACTTAGCAAGTGAGCTTTGTAGCTTGTATTTGTGATGAGTAAAATTAAGTAATCTCTTGTACTTAACACTTATATTACTTTTTTTTATGGAAAGGACTAAAAAATCTTAAGAGAAAAGCATAAATAACCATCTCACCACTAAAGCCCGCCAATCATGTATAACATCTGTATACTTCGGCATAGCAAAACTGTGATATTCAAAGTTTAACATAATTGGATATTTCTTCTCTCTCTTATATACCCATGCATGATATGCTCAAAAGAAAAAATATGTAAAGAAAATCAAAATCAAAAGAATCAAAATACTTTTAAATATAGTTGCAAGCGTGTTTCTAGGAGATGTGGGAGTTATAGGATGTACCTCGAAGATGATAGTCACCATCAAGCAGTTATGATTGTGTATGAGTTAAATTGACTTTCTCATATCTCAAATCGTCATAACATGAGACATTTATGTAATCTTGTGATGTTTTCACATACAACATGCAAAATTCTTTGCTACTTTTGATACACGTGCATGTACAATGTGATTTGTTCATCACAAAGAATACATGTATTAATGTATGCTCACTAAACTGTCTTAACTTGTTTTTAAAATATAAAATTGGTTAGACTTGTTTAATGTGTGTGTGTGTGTGTGTGTGTTTAGATCTTAATTGCTTTACATTTTTCTTGTTGAGAGGTGTTTTTGAAAGCTCAAAATGTTGATTAGATCTTTGGTTGAGTAGCTTGCTTGATTGCATTCATTTTTGTGTTTTTCTCCTCCTTGAAAAATCTATTTTTATTAAGCTCGATAGCTTCTCGACAAATCTCGATAGATAGCTATCTATTGAGACCCTTGGACTTCTTTTTCTTGATAGATCTTAATGCATCTTTGGTCCATCGAAGCTTTCTGGAATTTGTCTCGATAGCTTTTCAACAGATTCTCGACCCATCGAGAAAGTTTCTGTCTGGCCGATAATTTCTTGACAGCTGTTTGATCCATCAAGGTAGTTTTGTTGTCAACAGATTCTCGACAGCACCTTGAAAGATTTATCTATCGAGAATTAGTGCTCTACAGAATCTCAATAGATCCTCGATCCATCGAGACACGTTTTCTTTAAATAGATCCAGCGCGTAATCTGATCTCATTTTTCTCATTCTCTCTCAACAGAAACTATCTTTTCACCTTCCAAACTCTTTATTTTCACTCTATACCTCAAACCCTCTTGGATTTCAGCCTAATCCTTGTTTTTTTCCTTCTGGTAAGCTTCTCTAATCTCTCATTCTTCATTCATTTAGACCTAGGTTTTGGGTTATTCTGTTTTTTTTTTTTTTTTTTTTTTGTTTTTTGTTTTTGTTTTTTTTTTTTTTAGGTTTTTGAAAATTGATGAGTTTTTCATAAAATTTTTGGGTTGGGTTTTTCTTAAATGATGTTATATACTCATGCATTGCATTACATTACATTTGCATTTTCACAATGTTTCATGCATTATGAATGTGTGTTTCTATGTTGGAACCTTGTGTGCTGTTAGGATTGGATTGGGCTGAGCCCATGATGCATTTTTTTTGTTGCACGTCGCATGCTCATGCATTGTTCATGCATACGTACCTTTTTCATTTCCTTTTTTGGTACTCTTTGTTGATGGTTCTTTTTTGCTTGCCTCTCTCTCTCTCTCTCTCTCTCTCTCTCTCTTGGATAGTCTACGCATGGCACCCAAGCACAAAACTACTCCATCCTGGAACCCTCTTTGTTCTGGGGCATCATCTTTTGTACGTACTCCTCTACATGTCAGGTTTCATGATGAGAAGGCCTGTAAAGACTTCTTAGAGAACTTCTCCAAACATGGCATTCATTCAAAATGCCATGTTATCATATTGGGCTTCTCCGATACTACTCTTCCGACTATCATTCACAGGTGGGAATGGGAATCTCTTGGTGAGATACCCGTGAGCTGTCCCTCCATGATCATACATGAGTTATACTCCAATATGCATGATTTTGACTCTTCAGTACCTAAGTTTGTTACTTTTGTTCGAGGTACTTGTTTAGTAGTTACTCTGGAGCTTATCTCCAAAGTGCTACATGTTTCAAGGGAATCGAATTTAGATTACCCCGAATGTCCATGTTTGAGGACTATGTCCAAAGACGAACTTCTATCTCTATTTTGTGAGACACCTTCTTTATTGGGTGAGCATCAAAACACCTCAAGCTCGAGCTTTGCAAAAGGTTCGAGGTCCTTGAATATGATGGTGAAATTTTTTCTTTATCCCTCGTCTCATTATAATTCTATTATTATGCCTCGTGCTCATTTTTGTTATCCCTCATTAAGGACCTTACTATTGAGTTTCCCTCTCATTTCATTCTTTCCCTTATAGATGTCTATAAGGATGCAAAGACCCGTGATAAACTTATCTTTCCTTCCACTATTACAAGGATCATTCGCCACTTCTCTGTCTCTTATCCCAAGTCTACTCACTTCACCTTCATAGGTACCTTGAGCACGGCATCCATTAGACGGAGTGAGGCCCAACTTCGACCTAAGCGGCCATGGACCGAGACGGCGACTCCTTCAGCCTCCTTCACTCAATCCGCCTCTTCTCCTTCTTCTTCCACGGGTGGTGTGACGCTTGATGCGGTTATGACGTAGCTTCAGCGCATGCATGCTCACCTTGACACTCTCACTGATAAGATTAATCAAGTGACCACTTGTGTGGGTCGTATTGCATGACTTCAGGCTCGCTTTTGTGGCTTCGTTGATTCTCCCTATCCATCTCCACAGGCTTCAAAGGACAAGGACGATGATGATGGCTCTAGTGATGATGATAATGAAGATGAGGATGCTAGCTCTTTTGGTGATAAGGAGATGACTGCTTCTCAATAACTTGCCTTTTGTCATTTGTGACAAAAAGAGGAAGTAGTTTTGGGTATGAGAGTAGTCATGTACTTAGATAGATAGATAGATAAGTCTAGTGCACAACACATAATATTTATTTAATTTTTAAATATTATATATGTTACATTTAATTCTTAAACACCTCTCTTATTCGGCTAAATATTAGGTACTCTTAGGGTCCGTTTTGTTGGAGGAGTGGAAAAGTGAGAGGACAGAAATTGGTGGGAGGCTGGAAAACTAGGAGGATAAAAATGATTTTAATTTCCCTCCTTTTTTTTTTTTTTTTGGTTGGAAGTGAAAAAGTAGAGGGATGGAAAAAGTGAATTTGTATGAATTTACTCATGTACTCTTGTTAAAAATGATGACCAATTAAAACCAAAAAAAGTGACAAACAACCAAAAACAAAACACAAAAGAAAGCAAAAAAGAAAAAGAAAAAAAGTATATGAGTAACGTACACTTAAATCAAAAGAAAAAAGAAAAAAAAAAAAGAAAAGAAAAGAAAAGAAGAAGAAGAAGAAGAAAAAGAAGAAGAGGCAATATCCAGGAGGAAGGAGAAAAAAAAAGGGAACATTCACAAGGAAGGAAAAAAAAAAAAAGTGAAGCAGAGCAATGTACAAACAAAGTCGTGTGCAAGTGCACAAGGGCATTTTTGTCCATTAAGCAGTCTCATTTTCTCTCTTCAGTTTTCTCTCCATTTTGGGGAGAAAACTATTTGGTGGGCTCGAGGAGAAAACACTTGGGCCCAGTAGCAAAGCCAAGAATTTATCTTTAGGGGGGGCCATCTATGAAAATTTTTGTATGTGTATAAAATCTAAAATGGTAATGTTAAACAACAACTAAATACATGTTAATTTTTTTTAAAGTGCTAAATACATGTTAATATAGTCGTATATACTGTACATTTTAATCAAACTAATAAAGTACATTTATAAATTATAATGTCATATAGTAGATAATATATTGATTATTATAATAACAAATAATGTATAATAAGGAATATAAAAAAGAAAGCAAATGAAAAGTAAAGTTAAACATATACAAGCACTGTACATGCGTGAGGGGCCTATTGAAGTTTCAAACTTGTCTTTCACTCAATCTTGTCTAGTTTAATCGCACAGAACTTTTACTTTTATATTGTAAACACAAAACTATAGTAGCAGTGAGAAAAGGAAAGAACTAAAAAGAAAAGAAAAAAAAAAGATTTTGGATTGTATTCTATTTTACAATATTTTTACAAAATGTTGATGTGACCAATCTTTTATTGATTTTCATTTAGACCTACTATTAATATCACTTTTTCACTTATCAATATCTACTCATCACATTAGTAATTTGTAATATTTTTTGTAAAATAGTTTGTATCTCTACTATTATTCTTCTTTTTAAATGAAAGTTATATTTATTTTTAGACTTTCTTTTATATATATATATATATATATATATGTATGTATGTATATTATCAAGTAGAGGGGGTCAAAATGATAAGGTTCTTTAAAAAATTTTCAAATTATTTAGGATAATTCTAAAACAAATTTCATTAACTTGTGAAACACTAATGCTTGTTTAAACCTTTAATTTTTTTTTAAAATGACTTAATTACTTTTATTCTAACTTATTTAAGTGCAAAACAAGAATGGACAACATGGACCTTATGCATACTCTCTTATTAATGGATTAAAATTTTTTGGAAATGATATTTGCAGTCACAGCATCATCTGCTCCTTTTTATTTTCAGAACAAAAATTTACATCCACAATTCATTTTTCAAGTCAACCATGCACATATGCACAATATGTATTCATAAATAGGTGCAAAAAGTATTTTATATAAATTATAAAATTAAAAGAAAAATTTATTAAGCTTTTAAGGGTTTGAGATTGGAGGTACCGCAACTAGTGCAATTGAATCCAATGAGAGAGGAAAAAATGTTTTTATGTTTAACTTAATTTTTAACTCTTTTGATCCAATTGGATTCAATTACATCCGGTACAGAACCCAATCCTGCTTAATAGAAGTTGCAAGGTATACATTAGTCATCAAAGAAATACAAGAATAAGATAAGAGAAATAATATTCTAAAAAAATTAAATTCATAAATGTCTGCACAACCTTGATTTTTCTTGAGGGTCAGAGGACGTGAGCAAGTTGAAAACGAGTTGGGATTTCGTAGTTATATATATATATATATATATATATATATATATATATATATATATATATATTTATATTGTTTCATTTGTTGCTCTTGCACAATCAGATGCAGCCCCCATATATTACCACATCCATATTTGAAAAATAAAATCAAAACAAACAAACATGGAAGACATGTTACTATACTCATCCCTCTCTCTTCTTCTCCTCGTTATAGCTTTCAAGCTCTTCCTCCAAACAACAACAAAACACAAACACCTCCCACCAAGCCCACCTTCTTTGCCAATTCTAGGCCATCTCCACCTTGTAAAGAGACCCCTCCATCGCTATCTCCACCGCCTTTTACAAACATACGGTCAGGTTTTCTCTCTTCGATTCGGTTCCCGTCTCGTGGTTGTGGTATCATCCCCATCCGCGGTCGAAGAATGTTTCACAAAAAATGACGTGATTTTTGCAAACCGTCCTAGGTCCCTAGCAGGCAAGTACTTTGGTTACAACCACACCACCGTGGTATCAGCCCCGTATGGTGATCACTGGCGTAACCTCCGCCGCATCAGTGCTCTTGAAATCTTGTCAACTAATTGTCTCAACATGTTCACAAGCATCCGAAGAGACGAGGTCAAGCACTTGCTACGCAAACTATCACGTAACTCTAGCCAAGATTTTGCCAAGGTTGAGTTGAAATCTTTGTTCTCAGAGCTGACTTTTAACATCATAATGAGAATGGTGGCAGGGAAGAGGTACTATGGGTATGGAGAGGCGGTGAAGGGCGAGAAAGAAGCGAGGCAATTCAGGGAGATAATGAAAGAGAGTATAGCCATTGCTGGGAAGTCAGGTCCAGGACAATTTGTGCCCATGTTGCGGTGGATTGATTATGGGGGTTTAGAGAAGAGGATGATGGGACTTTCCAAGAGTATGGATGAGTTCATGCAAGGTTTGATTGACGAGAAGAGAGGAAAGGGGGGGAATACCATGATCGATCATCTGCTTTCTTTGCAAAGATCTCAACCTGAATATTACACAGACCAAATTATCAAAGGACTAATACGGGTAAAGTTCACTGTATCTCTCCTTTTCAATATATATATATATATATAGACTTAAGTTCGAAAAGTTTCTAAATAGTTTTGAAACAACTGTGTATGGCGGCCTTTGCTCGTTTGTTTATAATAAGAAATGAAAAAGGAAAAGAAAAAACTTACAAATTATCAGTGGCCTACGTTTTCATACAATCGGGCTTCATTAGTTGCAAAAATATTAAACTAATTAAGATATTACAATTTCTTTAATTTTAAACCAAACGAAAACGTTAGTAATATATTTACTTTCATATATATAACCGAAAAGGACTAGTTAAGTCAAAGTTCAAAATACTGTATAGCTGATGTGGGACTCAATATACATATATAAAATACACATGTATTCAATCCAATTCACATAATATGTAATATATTACAATCTTTTTATATTCTCACGTTACCTTTATCAGCTTATAGAATCCCATAATCTTCTTACAACAAGATCTCAAAGACACTTCTACTACCAATAATCAAATCCATTCTCTTTTGATTTCACACTAACATTTGATCTATATTGTGCAGGTGTTATTATCTGCTGGGACTGACACATCAGCAGTAACATTAGAATGGGCAATGTCCTCTCTGCTCAATCATCCTAATGTAATGAAGAGGGCTAGAATAGAGTTGGAAAATGAAATTGGGCAGGAGAAATTGATTGATGAACTAGATATTTCTAAATTAAAATACCTTCGAGGTATCATCTCAGAGACTCTTCGCTTATACCCTGCTGCTCCAATGCTAGTTCCTCACATGTCTTCCAATGATTGCACTGTTGAAGGATATGATATACCACGTGATACAATGTTATTGGTCAATGCATGGGCCCTGCATAGAGACCCGAGGGTGTGGGATGACCCAAAAAGTTTCAAACCTGAGAGATTTGAAGGTGACGAGGGTGAAACACACAAGTTAATGTCATTTGGATTGGGAAGGAGGGCATGTCCTGGGGAGGGACTAGCCCATCGTACAATAGGCTTGACTTTGGCATCGTTGATTCAATGTTTTGAGTGGAAAAGGGTTAGTGAGGAAGAAGTTGACATGACAGAAGGTAATGGAACCACCTTGCCTAAAGCCGTGCCATTGGAGGCTATGTGTAAAGCACACCCTATTGTGCATAAGGTTCTTTCCGAATCAAAACATGATGATTAAACAATTTCCTTAGCACGTATATTTGATTCTCTGTATCTATATAGATTCTATTACTCAGCTTGTATTGAACGATAAGTTTTCTTTCAACTTTGAAGCTTTATATATGAAATGAGAATATTTTAGCACTAATTACTTAGTAAATAGTGCTGTAATAATGTTAGCTCCTACATTTCATTCTTGTATTCATCTAGATTGCATTCATGATGTTTATTTTTGGACTTGGAATGAGGTTTCAGATGTTAGCTTCTTAGCTACTCGTGTGAAACCCATAGACCTATATATCACAATACATTGTCAAATTAAGTAGTGCATATACAATCGATCATGATCTAACTTTTCAAATATTTTAATTGATGATCCAGGTGAGCTGTATTATACTATTATCTTTATAAATTTCCTTTCATGTCATATCTTCAAAGATTGGTTTTGAACAGTGAATTTGTCGATGAAAAAGCCCGGGTTGCGGCTCGTATTGCATGAAAATTCAATTGCGAAATTACTTAGGAATAATATATATGGATATATAAAAATTAAACTGCACTTGGCCACATTTTATACATGTAACTTATTTTAAAAAATATTTTTTTTAAAAATAATTTTAAAAATTAAATATAGCCATATCAATCTATAATATAAAAAATGAAAATCTTGATTTTTTTTTGTGCGAACTTCTAATTTGTCATAACTCATATGAGCTTTTGAAAACTCATATTTTTCCAAATTATTATAATAACGTATCAATTTAAACCAAGTACAGCTCACTGTTTTCACTTTTTATGTAAGACAACCCAACGCTAATTTTTTTTAAATTTTAAAATAGGTTTAATATTCTCTAAACAACTTAATTTCAACTAAATTGTGATTTTAGTTTTTTTTTTTTTTCTTTGGTTAACTCAATTGGTAAATTCTCTTATCAATAAATAAAAGAATTAAGATTCGAACTTCAAATACATAAAAAAATCAGTTGGTATTTTGGCTTAATAATAAAGAAAAATTATTATAAAATGAACGCTATACATAGGTTAAAAATATATAGTATCTTTAAAAGGATTTTTTTTTTATATTTATTTTTTTATAACTTCAAATTGACTTAGCAAGGACTTTTTTTTATACAAATTCACAAATTTCAATTTTTATGTATTAATGCTTAGGAATCCATTTTGTATTATGTATAAATATATTTTTATCAAGTTGTGTAGGTTAGTAACATATAATTACAGAAATACGAAGCACCTTATATGATAAAAATAGTTATATGAATAGATGTAACAGTAAGAATCATATGTGATAAAAATGGTTATAAGAATAGATGTAAGTGGTTGGAATAGAAACACTAAGCACCTTTTGTAAGAACCTTGAATGATAAAAATAGTTATAAGAATAGATGTAAGTGATTGGAACAAAAAGACTAGGAACCTTATGTGATAAAAATAGTTATTATATCCAGGTTAGTTTGACTAAGATCTTTTTTTGTCCTGCTTTAAAGGGTAGAGAGGCTCACAAATGGTTGCCGAACAACTGAAATCTACTAATTTCAGTAACTTCTAGGGTCTATTGACTAAGTGTATATTTAGGAATAACTTATCTAGCTTTTTTTGTTAAAAATATGCTAAATTATATTTGTATGTTAAAAAAAAAAAAATTAAGGATTAAAACGTTGTATATAAAACTAAAAGTTAAAAACTGAGTTTATAAACTCAACCCAAACTGACACTGAGTTAGCATCTAGTAGTTCATTTCTTGGATTAAACTGTTTCACATTACCCCCTATACATTATACCACGTATATTCATCATCATCTTTTATCACATGCCAAAACAAACAAAACATATATTAAAAAAAAAAAAACAAACAAACAAAACATAAGTGACATGGAAGACATCTTTCTCTACTCATCTCTATCATTTCTCCTTGTCTTCATTGCTTTCAAACTCTTCCTTCAAACAAGAACACAACACAAACACCTTCCGCCCAGCCCTCCTTCTCTACCAATTCTAGGTCATCTTCATCTCGTTAGAAAACCTCTTCACCGTACTTTTCACCGCCTATCACAAAAATACGGTCATGTTTTCTCTCTTCGATTCGGTTCCAAACTTGTGGTCATCATATCATCCCCATCTGCAGTAGAAGAATGTTTCACCAAGAACGACATTGTTTTAGCGAACCGTCCACGCTTATCAGTGGGCAGGCACTTAGGCTACAACTACACCACTCTGGTATCAGCCCCTTATGGAGACCATTGGCGCAACCTTCGCCGCATCAGTACCTTAGAAATCTTTTCAACAAATCGTCTCAACATGTTCTTAGGAATTCGAAGGGATGAGGTCAAGCGCTTGCTACTTAAACTATCAAAAAACTCGTGCCAAGGTTTTGCTAAGGTAGAGTTGAAATCTATGTTCTCGGAGTTGACATTTAACATTATAATGAGAATGGTGGCAGGGAAGAGGTACTATGGGGAAGATGTGAAAGACGTGGAAGAAGCAAGGGAATTCAGGGAGCTAGTGAGTGAGGTGATAAAGATGTCTGGGGCATCGAATCCAGGAGAATTTGTGGCGGTTTTGCGGTGGATTGATTATGGGGGTTTGGGGAAGAAGTTGAAAGGATTTGCCAAGAGAACAGATGTGTTCATGCAAGGATTAATTGACGAGGCTAGGAACAAGGACGAGGAAGGGAAAAAAACCATGATCAATCATCTGCTTTCTTTGCAAAAATCACAACCGGAATACTACACCGACCAAATTATCAAAGGGCTTATGTTGGTAAGTGCCACACTGCTTTAATTTCTCTCTTCATTCTAACCCATACTTCATCTCTCTCTTGGCTCCACCCTTCCTTTCCTTTGGGTGAACAAAAATAAAAATTCTAGGTCACACACTTACACATTTTGTCACAATTTAGACATTTGATAAAGTGATAATTAGATTATGTTTTGATAAGTATTATTGGTGTACCATATATAAGTGGTGTAATCCAATCATGTGTTAAAAATATATTGTATATTTAAAATTTAATTTCAAATGAAGAATTACATATGGAAAACTAGAATTGAAATACTTCCTTTAAAAAAATTCAATTAAAATTCTTTTTTTGTAAATATTCATTCAAAATATTTTTAAATTGAATCTTTTTCTCAATAATTAAATTTTCATAATTTTTTTTAGAAGTTCTTATACTTAGTTTTTGAAAAAAATGAAATTTCATGTATGACATTTTTTATACAAGGAGAGTCAGGGACAACTCTACATAGAACTTAAGAATTATTAATAAAAAAATTATATATATATATATATATATATTTATATCTATTTTGTCGTACTCTTAAAAATATTGAATAACTTAAGAATCCCAATAATTTGAGTTCAACAAAAATAAAAGTAATGTTATGGACATAAAAAAATGTCACAACATTCCTAAATTAGCTTGTCAACTCATAGATGAGCCCACCACAATCTTTAATTCTTTTTTTTTTTCTTCGTATTCTAATTGAGGAATGTTTTATTTTATTATTTTTTTTTGTTGTCATTTTGTTGTATCGCTAGCATTAACCACAAAAATAATCTTGATCCACCAAACATATTCCTTAACTCCCTAAATAATAATAAAATTAAATCCCAATTAATAACAACAAATATAGGCCTGCCAAACAACAACAAATAAACAAAATATTCAACAAAAAACTCATTCAAAAACGAAAGATAAAATCCCTAATATTTTAGATTCATAACTTATCCATTCCATTACATAAAAAATAATTTATAATTTCATCTACCCTAAAAAATGGAACCATGAGATATAATATGATTGTAAGTTTTCCTTTGCTGTGCTAGCAACTTTGCTGTTCTTGACTTTATAGTCATGGTAGCTCTACTCTCTTCGATGTCTTGGCTTGCAGTTGCAACACGTACTATCCATTGTTCTCTCTCTCTCTCTCTCTCTCTCTCTCTCTCTCTCTCTCTCTCTCTCTCTCTCTCTCTCTCTCTCTCTCTCTCTCTCTCTCTCTCTCTCTCTCTCTCTCTCTCTATATATATATATATATATATACACACACACACACACACGTACACACAGTGGTGGCTCTAAAATTTTTGTTTAGGGGGTTCATTAAAATTTTTTAATAAAAAGAGAACTTGAATATATCGAGCTATCGATAAAAAATGTAATAATAATATGTGAAGTTTTACAATTTTATTCTATAATTTTTCAAATTTTGAATGTTACATGATAGTTCATTATAAGTATCTATTGCCAATGTGGGTAGTTATAAGTCTATGACCATTTTATTTTGTTAAGTTTGTCTAACATTTTTATCTTTATAAAGTTGTTATTATCTATTTGACTTTGTTTTTATAAAAAAATTTTAGACTAAATGACTAATCTCAAATTATTGACTCCATATTAATTATTGATGCACACAATCACACTCATTTATACATAAAATTATACACTATATGTCTACTTAATTAATCAAATGCTTGAACAATCACTAACTTTACAATTTTTTTCTTAAATTTTGCTAACTTTATAACAAAAAGTTATTATAACATGATAACAATATACACGCATGTCAAAAAACCCTCTTTATTTCCTAATTATTAAATTATATAAAGTTATATGATATTTATATTGTACACACAATCATCCACACATATCATAATTTATACAAATAACATTATAAAAAAATGTAATATGCACAATCAATATTAGACACACTCACACAAATATAATATAAACTTATAAAGAAAATTACACTTCCAATTCACAAACACTCACTCTTTAATTTTAGAGTCGAAAATACTTGCAATAAAGATGTGCAAAAATATATTTTTAAGAATAAATTAAAGTATTAACCTAACAAAAAAAATATTTTATATATATATATATATATATATATAATGGAGGGGATTAATGAGCCTAAAATCATATCATATTTTTACATGTTACACAGGGCCACTGTACGTGTATTGTAGGGTGGTCACATGACCATCTTGATTTGTCAAAAAATGTGTGTGTGTGTGTGTGTATATACTTGCAAATACACACACACACACACTAAACTAACATATTTTGATCACCCTAATAAAAATATTGACCACCCTAATTTGAGAATTATAAGAATTTCAATTCAATAAAAATAAAAATAATACTACATTCACAAAATTTTTACGGTAATTTCTTAACAAATCTATATGATAAGTGAAAATAGTTATTAATTTTAATTTGGCTCATATTGACATCACTTTTTATACCACTAATAACAAATTGTTTTATAAGTTTTGTTATAAAAAAAAATGTTGTAGATGCATTACTCCAAAAATAATTTTGGCTCTTCAAAAAAAAATATTGTAGTATTAAGTTCTCCTTAACAGTGCCAGCAGTTATACTCTTTTTGGCTTTGTAGTGGCAATATTTTGCTTTCTTTAGTGACTCATCTCATAGTTGTAGCAACCATCATCCATTTTTCTTTCTATTCTCTATTGCCATTTCAATTATCTTACTTGATTACTCTAATCTTGTCATTCTCATCTCCCAGTTTCTCTCTTATCAATCTTTTTCTTTTTTCTTTTCTTTTTGTTAGTGGAAAACAACATGGTAACATGCACTTCATGTATTTTTGTAAGTTTTTTTTTTTATATTGATATATCCAAGTTATTTCCTTATTAATTTTTGTATAACTTATAAAGTTTCTTAGTGACCACTCTAAAAATAATTCTTGAAGCCACCATTGATGTTACACATAGTTTTCATTTTTATTTTTTTTAATGTTACTCTTATATGGGTAGATAATGAAGGAGGGAAGAGGTGGGTTTGAATCACTAAGATGGGACACCAGATGCTATTACTATTATACTAGTACTTCAAACATAATGATAGCAAATTGTTAGAAGACCTCCCAAATATTTTTCTTTCTTTTGGGTAAAATTCTATTGTTATGAAAAAAAAAAAATTTAATAGGGTATCAAATCAATTCTTTTTCTTTTCTTTTTTTTTTCATTCTTTTTTTTTTCTAAACACATATTGGTAGGTCTTGATACTTGCAGGAACTGACACATCAGCAGTGACATTAGAATGGGCAATGTCTAATTTGATTAATCATCTCGATGTGTTGAAGAAGGCTAGAGTAGAGTTGGACACTCAAATTGAGCAAGATAAATGGATAGATGAACAAGATGTTCCCAAATTACGCTACCTCCAATGTATCATCTCAGAGACATTTCGATTGTACCCTCCTGGCCCTTTGTTAGTACCTCATTCATCTTCTGATGATTGTACTATCGGAGGATATGATATACCACGTGACACCATGTTATTGGTCAATGCATGGGCCATACATAGAGATCCTATGTTGTGGGAAGATACTACTAGTTTTAAACCTGAGAGGTTTGAAATTGGTGAGGTTGACCCACATAAGTTAATGCCTTTTGGATTAGGAAGGAGGGCTTGTCCTGGGGCAGGCCTTGCTCAACGTACGATGAGCTTGACTTTGGGTTCGTTGATTCAATGCTTTGAGTGGGAAAGGACTACTAAAGAAAAAGTTGACATGACTGAAGGTAATGGACTCATCATGCCAAAAGCTGTCCCGTTGGAAGCAATGTGTAAAGCGCGCCCCCTCATGCATAAGGTTCTTTCCAAATCTATGCATGATGTTTGAACTGTGTCCTTGGGTTTTTAGTGAGTAGCTTAGCTATATTTGCAAACACTTTCATCACATGGTAAGTGATACTGTAATTTATATAGCCTCTTGAAATCTACAAAAAAATTAACTTGGGATATTTGCCCTTGTTCTACAAATCCTAATGATCCACTGAAGACCACTGATGAGACCATGCACCTAGGCCTACATGAAATGAGTTCGAACAGTGGGAATTCTCCATAATGCTCCTCTATCTTCAAAAACATTTAATATTACCTGTCAAAGAAATTTTTCTTTTTTATGAGCTTCCACACCTAAGAGAAAAATAGGGTTTATCTAAAAAAAGGAATTTATCTTTAAGAAAAAAAAAAAAAACTTAACATACAATTGAGGATTATATCAAGCTTTTGCAGTGCAAGAAGATTGAAATAAAAATCTGAACTTGGTGCATATTTACAATGAGTTATTTGCCTGTAAGCCTCCTTTGACAACCATCTATTCTAGAAAAAAATTTGTTCTTTATTATAACCAAATATAAACATCAATATTTATGCCAAATCAATATCTAATTTCTTGTTTCTATTGAAATGAAATTGTTATATAACTGGAAAAAAAAAACATGGGATAACTTTCAAAAATATTATCTATTTAAACAACATATAAAGTGAAGAAAATGCACCCTAGAACTACATGCATATTTAGTGGAGGACCACAGTCAAACGTTGTTATGATCCTTCCTAAATTTTTAAAAATTGCTCAAAGAAAGCTTCTAAATAAACCACTCTACAGGCAATATTTATCACAAAGATAGACATCTTCTAAATGTGTACATTTAACAAATTTCAAAAGTATGCATTCAATACTGTGCCATTAGAACTAAAATCAAATGTCATATCAAAGAATTTTAGCTTCATCTCGAAGCCATAAACCAAGCATAATTTAAGATATAGAAATTACAAAGTAACTTTTTTGTAAATTAATCCAAGGATTTATATACAAATATTTACTACATTAGATACTCTATCCATATACTTAGCTTAAATTTAGAAATACCTTTTCCCCGACTCATTGTAGGTAATTCGTAAAAGAGGGAAAAGTGAGTTATTTAAAACAATAAATTTAAGAATCATATTGTGTAGCCGTTGCCCATGGCCTCATCAATAATAGATAGGTAACCAAAACCAACCTAGCCCAATTACCCAAAATGACATAAGTTTCATGAAAATGGCAATGACTCAATATAACATTTATCCTCAACTCTAAAAATTGCAAATAACTTCAATAAAACAAAAAGGAAGCATGAATTCATTTTAAGTTAAATAAGGGCAGCACTAAGAGCTAAAAAAAAATCAAAACGTATTGGACTTAGGAAGCATTAATTGTATATGCTGCTTGTGATTCTCTTTCAATGTTTTATAAAGCATTAAGCTCCACCGCAGGAGATTTTTATTTGTACAGAAACAAAGGAAGATAGATTAAATGAGAATTAAAAATAAAATTGGAGGCCTTTCATTAAACATATAGCAAATATGGTAATTTTTTCTTATTTGACATAATCCTTGTGGAAAAATAAACAAAAGATACAGTTTATAGAGCCTACGTATTATCTACCAACTCAAATCCTATAGTCTAGGCCTAATGCGTCCATAGCAGAATGATCAAATATTGAGATGCTAACCAATCAAATGTCTTCACGTAAGCACATCCCATCTTCTGATAATTTGGTTCAATTGGTCTACATGTTAAAGGTCTTCATAAACTAAGGCAAAAATAAGAAAATAAAGTAGATCAATGGTATAATGAAATGAAAAAAAGTAAGATGTTTTAATGTTGGTTGAGCTAGAAATGATTCAGCATATTTAATAAATAATTAGCAAAGGTGTACCTAAAAAACATATTCAACAAACTTTTAATACCAAGAAGCAAACAGATTCTCATACGAAGAGATTCTAAGTTAATACAAATTATGGGCTCACCTTCAAATAATGGGGAAACCATATAATTTGTTGTTGCCCGCGTAATGGAGACACCATTCTGAGTTAACCATCTAATGAACCACAATGAATAAAAGAATGAGAACATAGAATATTTGAGAATCAATAAAATTTAAAAGAAAATATTTGATTATAGAATTTTGAAATAGAAAGTGGGAGGAAAATAAATATAAAAAAGTTGGAGATGGGTCTACATTGCATATTTAAAGTTTCAAAAAGAAAATAAAAATCAGAACAAATAACTTAGGAACCAAGAAAAAAAATACCATTTTATCAAATCGTATTGTTCACTAATCAATAATATGTTGCATCAATACAATTTTCCATTAACATAACATATATCCTTGTGGCGGGCAAGAGGTTGAGTTTGATATGGGGTTGAGGAGGAAAAGGGTCCTGGTCTTTTGGGTTTTGAGTCAATGTAGGTCATGGTGAAGAATGTAAGAAGTGATACAGATTGTGGCTTGTGAACTGTATCAATTTTGTTTAAACCAACAGCTTGTTGTAGTAGTTTAAGAAGGTCACCTGCTGTATCCAAAGAAGTGTCATCCTTTACAACATCCTTTCCAACCTAAAACTCTATTACTTTCTTTTCATTTTTTGTAAGGATGCCTGTCTTGTTTGTGCAGATTGTTGTGACTTGACCCATTGTCTCAAAAGCATATAGTTTTAGACTTAATATGTGATGTTTGGATTCAATTTTTCCCACCCCTATACCATGATAAATCTAAACGATTTATTCATTTATGAATAATGAATATGAACAAAAGTTCTCAAGGATGAAATCTAGAAGATATTACATAACATGTACATAGTTTTTTCATAGCTATGTGATGGTGTGCTTACTTATTGCAAAGAGTATTGCACCACAATTTTCAAATGAATAAGCAGCAGTCCTCCAAGAACTTCTCAGACATTTTCTACCCAAACATCAACCCAATTGTATGTAATTGATGGTCTTTAAGATAGAAATATTGTTCTATTGGTAATGGTAACTACATTTTAGTTAAATAATGGAGAAACCATATAATTTTTTGCTGCCCAGGAAATGGAGACACCATTCTGAGTTAATTTTTTTTTTTTTTTTTTTCTTTTTTTGGGCAGTGAGTTTTTGTCATTTTAGCAGGACATATATAGTATGTGTATATTATGGTAATTCTTTTATAAAATTTCTGCCAAATTATCTTTAACCCTTAATAGTTAAAAACAAATTATTCACTTGGAAAAAAAAAACCACTTAATTTGTTTCCCCATGTGTCAATTAGAAATTGATACATCATACAGCCAACATAGGTATGAGCAACAATAAAGAAACCCAATGAATGCAAGCTATGTATTTGCAAGAGCTTTCAACCAACTTTTCCCACATTTAATTGTTTCTAATCCCAAACAAAATACATAACAAACAAAAATAAATTATAAAGTCATCAAGTTGGAAATATTAATCAATTTTCTTTCAAGAATTTTATCAAACATGATGGATTTAGAATAAAATTTATACTTACTCCTAGGATCTTTGAAATGTGAATCCACTATAGAAGTTTCGCCTCCATTGGAGTTTTGATTGTGACCCAATCCATATAGATACATGGGTTTGCACTATGATGGCTAATGACATGGAAGAGCTCGATCTATTAGTTAGGCTTCTCCCTCACGGATTTTTCTACATGCCAAACGAAAGCAAATTATTTAATCAAATCAATCTTAGGCTATCCAAACAATATCAAATTTGACAGTTTTTCTTAATCACATCAGCATGTAACATATTTAAAATTCAACCACTCACCTAAATACCAACTAATAGATATATATATATATATATATATATATATATTATTCCATTTCAATATGAATACAGTTGCTCAAAACCATAACATCAATAAATATAAGACACATAAAGTAAGATTACTGTACATATGGAAAAAAAATAAAAGACAAAATCATAAAATAGAGAAAAAAAAGGATCCAACCATGGATGGAGTTTCCATTCGGAAGTTTGATCAATATTAACTGCATTGCAAGAAGTTAAGGTAAACCTTTTGTAAATCTCCCAGTTCTTTCAAGATATTTTGACATCATAATGCTTTGACAAAAAAAAATTGGTTAAGATTTCCATGACCTACAAATTCACATTTTATGGTACAACTTAAGAGGTCCAAACTTAATTAAGTAGATCTTTATGTCCAAAAAGAAGATTAAATGATTTGAAGAAAGGAACAAAAACCAATTTGATGAAGCAACCCAACTCAAGTTCCAACTTCCAACCCAAAAAAATCTTAATCAAAATTAAAATGAAATCAAATCTTAAAAAAAAAAAGTGAGAGAGAGAGAGAGAGAGAGAGAGAGAGAGAGAGAGAGAGAGAGAGAGAGAGCTGAAACTTAATGACTTACATCAAGCAAAGCACTTAAGTCTAAATAGAAGCAAATAGTTTGTTTAGGGCTTAATCTATAGAAAGAAATAAAATTCCAGTTAATTACTACAGCTGTAACAAATATAAGAAAACAGCCTAAGGTTAATGACTTTCATCAAGAAAAGTAAACATATACACATGTGGCTGTATGTGGAGAACAGCAACATTATGAAAAAAGCAAGTTACAAATGAAACTAATACATATTACTGCATAATGTGTCTCTCTAAGTGCAAGCTTTCTACTAAAGAAGGCAATATTGTTCCTCTCCCTATGAATATGAGTCCACTTATATAGAAAATCCATTACATAAGTCGTAATCGTTTAAATCAATTATATTATTTTGGTTGCAATTAAATTCAGTGTCCTAGTTCAATTCAAGAGCAAGGTACTAATGGTAAAATCAAATTTGCACATTACAGATGATCTTCCTATTACAATAAAGTGGCTAAAAAGATATAGAACAAAAATAATGGTAAAAATACGAATAAACAAAAGTAAAATATTTTTTTTTTATAAAGGCAATACTATAAGGGATATATTTTTATGTAATTGGCATATCTTTTGACAAAATACACCTTACTTGTATTTGGGTAAATCTAAGTAGGTTCAAGATAATCATTACAAGTGGTTACTTTGAAGATATGAAGATTACTCAAGAACTACTCAAGAAAAATGCAATTTGTAGGTCTCGATACTTCCTCAACAGAAGCTTGATCTGTCGAAATTCATTAAAACTCAACACATGTCTTGATTTATTAAGTTTACAGGATTCATACTATAACCAGCAACATTTTTATTCTAAAAGGTTATTTGTTTATGAGTTTGTATAATCCTTGTTAGACTAAAAAAGCCCAAGGTTTGTGTATACCTATTTGGAATATGAGAGCCCATTGAGCTCCTATTTAAACAAGGAGGTGAAAAAAGAAAAACAACCCTAGAGAGCTTTATAAGGTTTTCTTTTTAAAACCCTAGTCTCCTTCTACAGAAGAAAAAGTTCTTGCTACGTTTCTTGAACGTCTTTGGGTTCTGTGACTAAGTAAAGTCTCTCACACCATCATTGAAGATCTTATTGGTGTTTCTATGTGAAGTTGTTGCTAATCAACTACATCAATCAAAGGGTTGCTGTGGAATTAGTCATATATTGAAATTCGTGCAAAGGAATTAGTTACGTATCGGGATCCGTGCATCATTGGTTAGTCATATACTGGAATTCATTCATTGAACGGAAAGATTGCCACTACAATACAAGTCCAACTGGGTATTGGGGTAAGGGTTCAACTGTAGGTTGATATTTCGGGATAGACCAAAGGGTTTGGTAAAATTCCTTATACTTATAACCGCTTGTGATTGATGATAGTAGTTTCTTGGGAGTGGTGACTTTAAAATCATCCGATAGAGTTTTACCTCGGTGATTTTTTCTATTCGTAAACAAATCACCCATGTCAAATTTATTTTGCGCTGCATTTGTATAATTTGGCAATTTGTTTGTGCTACCACACTATTGCATGTAATTGAACCTAAATAATTAACTTGGGTAATTAATTAATTTGCAAGGGGTCAATTCATTTTAGCCCAACAGATACAAACCCACCAAGGAAGCTCTGAATGAGAATCACTTGCTATAAATAATCAAACATGAATGATGTTAGAGACTTTGGGCTTGGGTTGGAAGATGTTGGTTTTGATTGAATTCTGAGAAGGTAGAGACACGAAGAGGAAATAAATGGGTAATTATTCAAGTTTACAAAGAAAAAGAAAGAGGACAGATAGAAATAGCAAAAGCAAATAAAACTTGACAAATTTATTGATGGGTGAAAAGCAATGGATTTGCAAAATAGGAAGAGGCAGAATAGGAGGAAGTGAAAACTAAAAAGTGATGAGTTTGTGTAATTGAGGGAGACAGCTCTTTGGGCATGCTAAAAAATATGAAACTATTCTCACAAAATCTAGTTATATATTACAATGTCCTTAAAATAAAATAAAATAAATTTCCAGCAAACATACAAAAATTAAAATAATAGATGCAAGAAACCGTTGTTTGCAAGGGACTAAACTAAATGTTGTGGTGGGCATATATTACAAAGCGATTTGTTGGGAATTTTCCTACGGTCAACTCTCTATACCTACAAATAAAAATACAGCTTAAATTAAAATTAATAATAATAAAAAAAAAACAATGGTGTTCCAATGAATCTTATGTAAGGTATGGACTTTTGAGCAAAGGGAACCATTCAAATTGAATGTGATCTAAGATCTACCAACTAAAAGTGGAATTAATGATACACTTTGCGGTTTTGAGTCCATCAAAGCAACAAACGTACATGTACGAACATCATAACACAGGTGGCAATATAACAATCCAATGCACACAGTAAATTTGAATGATCAAAACCCACTACGGATCCAACCCCATCAATCTATAATTTCAGTTTCTATTCCAATTCTACGCATCAAATATTAAAATAATAATAACAATTATATGCGAACTTAGAACCAATAAAAAAAATCATCAAGCATTAAGCGTTTATACGATGATCAACCTAACAACATTTTCAACACACACACACACAAAAAAAAAAGAATATGAGAATATCAAAAACCTTAACAGATCATACCCAAACCTGAGCCTAAATTAAAATAACTTCAATCACAATATATAGACTCATCGCAATCATTGTAGAAAAATAATTTTTTGGAACCTAATAGCGGTCTTTAATAAGGTTTCAGTGAAAATTAATATTTATTGCGGTATTTGCATTGTGCGTTTGTTTTACGATTTTTGGGAAAAGAAATCAGGAACCTGATATGATGAAATTAGAGACTCTAGATTGTGGAAAGATTCCACTTCATCTCTGGAGAGAAAGAAATTGAATGATTTAATTCCAAAACAGACGAATTGAAAAAAAAAAAATTATTGCCAAAAAAATTAAAAAAAGAATAGCCACATATTAAAACCTAATTTCCTTAGCCCTAATTTTTGAATCCAAATCTAGAACCAAGTTGAAAAAATTGAAAGCATATAACAAATCTAATTTACCTAAAAAAGCAGACCCTTTCTATTACATTAAGTCACCGTTTTCGTCCAAAAAAATTAAAAATTGTGCAGAGAAGGAAATAATATTTAATTAAAAGAGTGATGTAATATATATATATATATATATATATATATATTATATTATATAATATTTGAGTGATATGGTATTGATGCTATTTGTATATAAAAAAAAATAGATAACTAAACTAGATAATGTAGAGCTTTTAAGATTAATTTAGCTATAATTTTAAGGAGACTAATGTGAATGCTTTTTGTCACTAGAAGTTAGTAAGTTTCAGTTGTTTAGTTACTAATAATGGAGAGCACTGATAAATGAGTGTTAGAATTTGCGTCCTTAAATCCTATTGTATGATGTTATGTATAATATTATGTATGACTTTATGTTATGATTAATAAAGTTGTTTTATTATAATCTAAAATAATGGTAACATGAATATTTGGATATTATCATATAGTTCATGAGATGCATAGTATGTGATTTAGTTACAGAAGATATAAATCCCAAATTCTTTGTAAACTGAGAATTTTAGTTCATAGTCGGTAATGAAATTGGGCATTTCATCTGCGAAGACTATAACATATCAACTAAGATGATTTGTCTTGATCATGAAAATGGAGATTTTTAGTTGGTATGTTGATATGTTTTAAGAGTTAAAACATATTGAACTGGACTGCTATGAGGTTTATTATTCTCCTAATAACTGTCAAATAAATAATAAACTCACGACTTCTATTTACATAAACTCTTAATTCTAAGAGGATAATGGAACTGATCATGAGATGTAAGTTACTTTGATATATCAAGAATGAGATTTAAAGTCACGATCAAAACCTCAGTATGTTAGGCAGTCTCATTTAGTGTTGATGGAACATATACTCTTAAAATGGAATTCATAGTCTCTTAACGGAGATACAAAATATTCCCTTGAGATAAGTTTAATGAGTTTGATTATTCAAAGTGTTAGGCTTAACCACTTTAGTAAGGATTTACTAAAATATATATTTATGGAATTGGATTTCATAAATATATGATGAATAACATAAAGGATTAAACATGGTACTCAAGGAATTAAGATGTAGTAATTTACAAAGTGGCAGTCTACATTTATGACTTTGTATTATTACAAATATTTTATGAAGGGGTTACATGTATAATAAAGTCTTGAGATATAATATATAAATAAGGCTTAGAGTGCAATTATATTTATATAGTGGTATTAAATATAATTAATGGTAACTTTAAACTTATCAAGAGTTGATAGAAAAGCCCAATGTCCATTAGAATTAGTGTCTTATTAGTCTATTTTGGTCCCACTTCAAGCCACACGCTAAAGCCTAATTGAAAATGCCCAATAGACCAGCCTAATTAGATAATCAGTTAGTTATTAAGGGAGAAATATACAGAATTTTGGATGTGTTAAAAAAATAATAATAGTGTGTATGTAAGAGTGAAAGTCACTCTATTATTCTCCCTTGGAAACTGATTGAGAGGCCACACTTCTTGGGCGTAAAGTGGAATTGGAGTAAAGATTAAAAGTATTCCCCAGTGCTTCCGATCTTTGTTTTGAAATCCACCACACCAAGGTACGCTCTCTTGTTCTTGAATTCTAAAGTTTACATAATACATGTTATCAATTGTGAATGAAATTAATCTGTTTATTTTCCGCTGCGTATGTTTTATATGAGATACAAACCATGATTAAACCATCAATGAGAAAAGTCACCAACGTCTTAACGTAATGACCAGGGTGTTAAGCGAGCTTACAGGAGAGGCTCTCTAAATAATACAATATTAATATTTCCATTCTCTAGCATATGCTGCTACCCTTTATATTGACCTCCGACCTCTTTCTATCCAAAGTCGGAAGTTATTTTGCTTTCCCTGAATAGATGCAAGTGAAAGTAACACAACAAGATGGGTCTTTGTGTCACAGGCTTAGAGATCATGTTTGGGTAATTTTTTAAGTAAATTTAAACTTCTTATTTAAGTGAATTATTTTATAATATTAAATATCAATTAAAAATTATTTTGGATTTGTGTATGAGAGTTTTGATTTTTGTATTTTTAGATTTGCATGTTCTCTCTTTTTAAAGAATGCTTATAATTAAGAATTGCGCGCAATTGGGAAATCAGCTTCGCAACCACATTTTCGTAGGATTAAATAAATAAACATAAAGAAATTTCAATGAAATTTCTTATAAACTGCCTTTTTCAAATCCATACAGTCAGATTATTTATAAAATAAATGTTGGATCAATTGGTCCGGTCAATACCTGAATCCTGCACTAGTATCACCCAAAAAAAAAAAAAAGTAAGGGAACCTATGCTTAATTGACTTGACTAATTTAGAATACAGCCCTTACAGAAAGATAAATATATGAATTCGCGCAAATAAAAGTGAATATTTGCGTCCTTTTTCCGAAACAAAACTACCTAATATTTTTTGTAGTTCACATTATTTATTTTAATAATATAGTTTGTCATCAATAAAAAAATAAAAGTGTATCAATAATAAAATGCTCTACTCATCTCTGAGCTCGTTTCTCCTCCTCTTCATTGCTTTCAAAATTTTCCTTCAAACAAGAACACAACGCAAACACCTTCCACCCAGCCCACCTTCTCTACCAGTTCTAGATCATCTCCATCTCCTTTAAAAACCTCTTCACCGTACTTTTCACCGCCTATCACAAAAATACGGTCACGTTCTCTCTCTTCGATTTGGTTCCAAACTTGCGGTCATCATATTATCCCCATCGGCAGTTGAAGAATGTTTCACCAAAAACGACGTTGTTTTAGACAACCGTCCTCGCTTCTCAGTGGGCAGGCATTTAGGCTACAACTACACCACTATGGTATCAGCCCCTTATGGAGACCATTGGCGCAACCTTCGCCGCATCAGTGCCTTAGAAATCTTTTCAACAAATCGTCTCAACATGTTCTTAGGCATTCGAAGGGACGAGATCAAGCACTTGCTACGCAAACTGTCAAACAACTCGACCCAAGGTTTCGCTAAGGTAGAGTTAAAATCTATGTTCTCGGAGTTGACATTTAACACTATAATGAAAATGCTAAGAGGGAAGAGGTACTATGGGGAAGATGTGAAAAACGTGGAAGAAGCAAGGCAATTCAGGGAGATAATGAATGAGATAGTAAAGTTAGCTGGGGCGTCGAATCCAGGTGATGCGGTGGTTTGGAGAAAAAGTTGAAGGGACTTGCCAAGAGAACGGATGTGTTCATGCAAAGTCTTATTGATGAAGTGGGGAATAAGGAAGAAGGGAACACCATGATCGATCATCTTCTTTCTTTGCAAAAATCACTACCGGAATACTACACCGACCAAATTATAAAAGGGCTTATGTTGGTACGTAAATGCTACTATACTGCATTAATTTCTCTCTTCATTCTGACTCATATTACATCTCTCTCTGAACAAAGGTAAAAGGTCTAGATTACACACTTATGCACACGTTTTCACAATTTAGACATGTAATAAGTAGTCGTTGGATTATTTTTTCACTAAGTACCTTTAGTGTACCATATACAAGTGGTACAATCCATTCACATGTTAATATTAATGCAAATTTTAATGAAATTGTATGGACAAATGTGTGATCATAAAAGATCTCAAAGAAAAATGAGTGTCATTGGAGTCGGAAACGTGGCACTAGTAGATGCTCTTATTTAATCTTGTGTTGCTATCTTATGTATGGCATATATCTTGCCACATGGGTGGTTTTTAGGCCAAGTGGTCTACATGCACATGATTACTCTATTATTCGGGAGGAATTCATCTCATTTGTATGTATAGGACATAATGTACTTGTGTTATTTATTTTATATTTTTTGCAATGTTTATTGCACACTTTTGTGTGTTTACAATATATATATATATATATATATATATATAGAGAGAGAGAGAGAGAGAGAGACTCCTGGTTTTTTTAACATTTTTTAAACTGTTAGTTAGATCCAACGGTTAAAAAAATCCCCTTTAATTCTAATACAGTATCTCATTAAATATCCCTTATTTATTGTATCTCTAAACCCCTCTCTCTCTCTCTCTCTCTCTCTCTCTCTCTCTCTCTCTACGTTTGGTCTCACGTTTGTCTCTCCGTTAGTCTCTCTCTATTTTCTAACCAGCGTTCTCTCTCTCCATCTCCTTCTCCATTGCTTCTCCACTTCCACCTCTATATGTTGCCGGCAGGAAAAAAAAAAAAAAAAAACCAAGCTGAACAGTTTCTATTTGTGAGTTCTCTGTTTCTATTTTTCCTTTCTTTTCAGTTGTGAGTGCTTTGTTTGTTTTTTTTTTTTTTTTCCTAGTTTGACTCTATGTGAATAAGTTTAGAAGTTTTGACTCTATGTGTTCTATGTGAAGCCGAGTTGAACCCTGTTGAAAGAAAATTCACAATTGTCTTCGATGGATTGTGGGTCATTTTCCCCCAATGCCAAACTAGATGTTTTTTTGCCGAAGTTGGGTCATCATCTCCGACTTCCCACTCGGCAGCAATGGAGACTTGGGCACTACCCACTCATCGCTACACGAGGTGAGTCCACTTTCCCTTTCTTTTTAGCCAAATGAAATTCTAGGATTTTCTTGCCCCATAAAATAAAATGTTCTGCCATAGGTGTTCTTGATTTTTTAATCATTTGCTTTTCTTTGATTCCCTTTGATAATCATGTTGATCTATTTGATAATTACAGTTAAGTCCTTGATAAAATGGTGTATCTTGAGTGATTTTTGTACTGGGTAATTAGGAATTCATGGCCAATTGATTTCACAACTTGGGCTTATTCCTTTTGTGCTCCATCTGTTTGATAAAATTCCCCAAAGAATTTTTTTTTTTCCATTTTAAAAATTTGGGTATGGCCTTTTCATGAAACTTGCCTATTTCCTTGAGAAAAGCTCACTTTAATCATCAAGACTCATTCTTGGACATGCGATTGTTATCATCTAAATTCTTAAGTATCAAGAACAAGGCATAAACATGTAACTTTGATTTGTAATTCATTTTAGTTTCTAGATCATGCTAGAAGTTATATTTTTCGCTTAGATATGATCAAGATTAGTGGTATGATCGTTTTGGCGCCTGCATATACATGCACTACAATGTGCAAAGTGAATCTAAGATATATCTGGTGAGGACAACATTTGGTTAGATGATTTTTTGTTTGTTTTTTAGGCTTATTTTGATGTTAAAGAGGTGGTTAATGTGTGATTGGTGGCTGCTTATTATTGTATTTCGAAGTGTTCTTTATGTTTATGGATGTAGTATTTTTGCCTATCCACAATTATTGCCACTTGGACATGAGGGCCACTTAGTTAACCTCTCTAATGTTGCTTGGAATTTGATTTTGCAATAGTTAACCTCTCTTATGTCTTTAGCTTCAATTTTACTACATTTCTACTCAAATCACTTCTATGCCAACCTTACTATGGTTATATGCACAATTTTAATAATGATTACTAGTTAATAATACTCAAGTAAGCTATTGGAAGTATGAACATATTAGAATTTAGATAAAAATGATTTTTTATTTTTCCTTTTAAGCTATTGGTTGGGCAAGATATGTGATGTTGTGGCTTTAATTAGCTTATTTTATACTTTATAGGAATTGGATTCAAGGGTGTATTTTTGGTTAGTTCTCAACCATACATATTCAGCAATGGAGCTATGTAAAATTGAAGAGCCCTATCCACACTGCAATCTTGGGTACATAGTTCCTAAATGAGTTAAGGAGAACACAACTCTTTCTAGCATAAAAGAAATATATGGTTCTGGAACTAATCTTCCAATGACAATAATAGTCAATTCTGTGTAATGGTTCTATTGGATTCCTTATACTTTTCTAAACAGTATTTCATGGAGTATTTTTTTTTATATGTATTATGAAAATGATGGAGCTGCTTTGCCTCTTTTACAAGTGTGAATTGCACAAGGTCTTGTACATACCAGGAAAGGCTTTCTACTCCTGGTATTGGAGTGTATCAAGACAAAGACTTAGGCAGAGAGACAGAATGCTGTAACAGTGCATTGGAAGAGTTAAAGCCAAGATTACCTAAACAACAATGCAGTAAAAAGTGTAGTAAACAGAGCAAATAGTGCAGTAACTTAAAGCAGTTATACTACCTATAGTTTTAGGATTAGTTTTTAATTATTAGCTGTGATTTATATACACGTGTAATGATCTGATTGTTTGTAAAGACTAGTTCCACATTAATTCACTTTTGAACTAGTCTACAGTCGTTCAAACGTGGGGTTACATCACTTCTTGTTCTATTTGTAATTATATGTCTAAAGTTTTGTATAAGCACATTTGTTTATAGTTAAATGCATCAAATTTACTGGTTTGGTTTTATAGTCATCCCAGTTGAATTCCCAGGATTGATGGAGACTAAATGACAATCACAGTGCCATTGATATAGGTACAACTTCTCATGATTAACATAGTTATGGTGAAGAGACCCTTCAATTATTAGAAGTCATGTCAAATTTGGCTAAGGAAAGCAAATTGAACTTGTGCATTTTATGTGAATCAATTCTTTTAACTCTTTAGTTCTATTTGAAAAGATATGGATTTATCAACTTTTTCATAGGGGTGGCACTCCCATGTTGCAATGAAGAAGAACTGGAAGGATCAAGGTATATATTGCAAGTTGTTATCAAAGATATGTAGACTAACTAAGATTCATAGGTAGGACAAGACCAAGTTGACCAAGTTACACATTATGCAACTCTTTATGAATATCACACTGATCAATAACTTAAATTAAAATATTAGATAATTATACAATGGAATTGTATTGTTTTCATTACGCTTAACAACACATATCAAATTTCAGTGCCTTAAATATTTAGTGCCTTAAAGTGCAGTAAAGTTCCTTAAATAAAACCACTAATGCAGTAACTTATGCAATGCACAAACAAACAGTGCAGTGTAGTGCAGTAAACAAACAACTATACTAATGCAGTGCAATAAGTGCAATAAACAATACAGTAAGTGCAGTAAACAAAATAGTGTTGTGAACAGTGCAGTAAACAGTGCACAACCACTAATGCAGTAACTTAAAACAGCTATACTACCTCTTGTTTAGAACCACAAACAAACATAGATCATCCCTAAGAAAATGTTATTAAAAAAGCAAACACAAAGCTGCAGGTACCCTCTCAAAACAAGAGGTGGGTAGTAGGAAATCTGAAAAAATAAATAAATAAATTGAGGCATATGTCCTTAAATAACAGTATTCCAACATAGGTCCTTAAAAAAACAAAAGAAAAAACCAAATAAAACTATTTCATCATGATTAACAACATAGGTCCTTAAACATAGTTCCTTCAACTACTTGGACTCAATATATATATATATATATATATATATACATATAAATTCCACCAAGGAATGATCATTTTGTGATTCTCTTTAGCCACATGTACCTACAGTAGAACAAAAAAAGGTATAAGTAAATTTGAAACATGAGATATATATTATTACAATAAAAAATTCTTTAAAAAAAAAAGACTCGAAAAATGTAATGAAAGAACTCACTATATGCTAAATCATCAATATCATTGTCATCAACCTCTGTAATGTTTTCTTCATCTTCGTAATCACTTCCTTCGCCATTATATTGTTTACAAGTACGACGATTATGACCATAACCCCCACAAAGTTGACAAGGTTGTCTTTTTGTCGTTGCATGAGCTAAGGATATTTCAAACCCACCTTTAATTCTCCCACCAGGACCTTGTTTCTCTGTACTTTTCTTTCGAATTTTGGTTTGTGATACATGTGGATCTTTTATATTCAAAGGAACAATGACAAAGCAGTCTTCTACTTCAACAATGTTGGCTGATTCACCACTCTTGTGATGTATATCCATTTCATCATCTTCCTTATCTTCTAACAGCTCATTTTCCATTCCAAAAGCTTTCTTAAGGGTGTTGTCTAAGTCTGAGATTATCATTATATATATATATATATATATATATATATATCTTCAAATTTTTCAGCAAGGTAAGACAATTGAGTTACACGTTGACAAACATGGATGCTTCGTAAGGCTCTTGACATATGATGCTCATCCTCAAAGCTTTATCTATATTCTACACTTTTGAGTTCTTTATTTGCTTCTTTTGTCCAACGTTGTAGGATGCAGTGGCTAGGAATCTGAAAAATATTTTTAACCTATAAGATTAATAACATGTGCCTACAAACAATTCCCATAAACTCAAAAAGTTGATAGTCACGTTCACAAACTTTTGATTCCAAGTTCGGCTTCACAACAAATGCATCATCTGGATCAAAGGAACTTGTTACTTTGTACCTATAAAAAGTTCCATTTTTCTCAACCTTTTCCTTTGTAAAGTGATTACTACTCACCAATTCTTTTTGGAACTTGCTAAATATGGTTCTTGTGTATATAGAAGCAGCTTGATGCTCTACTTTTGAGCCAATTACCAAAGAAGGTTTTTATGTCTTGAATCAAAGTCTTCCTTCCTTTCTTTCTTATAACGACTGTCCACCACCTTTGCAAATTTGATCACAAAATCTTTTAATGTAGTTCTTGAGTTAACAAAGGAGTCAAAGAATGCATTGATGCTTTCACTTCTCTAGGTAGTGTTCATTCCTGCAAAGAAAGTATTTCTATTGTAAACCAGTACCCATGACTCTCGAATATTATATAATCCTTCAAGCCATTCATTTCTCTCCAAGCCATAAGTCAATATTAGGCTCTTCCAAGCCTCCTCAAATTTTTCCACACTAGGTGACTCACATATGCATCTCTTCAACTCACGTTTGAATATTAACTTCTTATGATATATATGGGAAAGTTTCTCTGGAAATTTCTTCTTAATATGCCAAAGACAAAGACGATGACGAGTTCTTGGGAATACCTTTGCAATAGGTGCACCCATGGCTAAATCTTGATCCGTAATAATAGATTTTGGTTCCTTCCCCCACATTGCTTGAAGCCAAGTTTCAAACAGCCACACCAAAGTTTGTTCTGTCTCATCTTACAACAATGCATAACCAAATAAAATTGATTGATAATGATAGTTTAACCCCGTAAAAGGAGCAAATGGCATATCATACTTGTTTTTTTTGTAAGTTGTGTCAAATGTCACTACATCCCCAAAGTATTGATAAGCCATTCTTGATCGCGCATCCATCCAAAAAAAATTAACCATATGGCCAACATCATAACATTGAATTGCATAAAAGAAATTGGAGTTTTGAGCTTGTTGTTTTTGGCAATAATTAAGGACAACTAAGGCATCTCCAGCATCTAAATTTTTTCCCTAACATCTCTCAAGTGATTCCAACAATCTCTACTTGTAAATGTCTGGTCACCTACATTGAACATCATGGCAACTTTTCCTGTTGGAAGACCTTCTTCACCAAAATTTTCAACTAGACTCTTAGTAGCAGTAGACATTTTTTTGTGGCATTGGAGGTATGACACACTTTTTGGACTAATAATACTATGATTGTGGTTGCTATCAAATCCCTTCACAACCCATTTCTGCAACTTATTATTCTTCATGACCCTAAGCATTGCTTCACATCCAGTTCTAAGACTTGAGCAACTTCTACGGGCCTTGTTTACATCATCTCTGCTCAAACCACTGTCCAAAGCATTTTTTGTTTTGTCTTGCCCTTCACTACAACATACATAAATATGACTTGTTACATTATCACTTCTGGCTGCTTTTTTACTCGTATGGATACGGATTCCAAAACCTTCTTTTTTGGCAAATTCTTTGTAAAAAGTTTCAACATCATCAAGGAAGTCAAATTGCATTCCGACATATGGCTTGGATTTCAACTCATAGTCACCAAAATCTTCAAGCGGTAACTCTTGCTCTAATGGTCTCGAATTGTTTGTCCATTATTATATCATTATCAGCCACCTATATAAGTTCATGTCTATTCAGCAAAAAAAATATAAGTTCATGTATCTTTCTTGCAAAAGAAAAAAGAATTAATATGTTTATGTCTAGCTTCAGTGATGTCTTTTGTTTATCAATTTCCTCAACTATTCAATAGTGTAAGTTACAATGTAAGTTTTTTTTTAGAGCACTCACAACTTGGTGATGTAACTAAGGAACTACCAACGATTTAAGTCACAGTGTAAGTTTCTCTAAATTTCCTACACATACAATGGTTTTATATTGAATGTGTAATTTGAGTTCTAACAAATCTGTATTACCACATGATTCTTTGTGAACCATTTACTGTGTTCCAGAAAAGAAAAGAAAAACAAAGCACTCGCAATGATGGAGGAGCAATGGTGGAGGTGGAACAATGGTGAAGCTTTAATGCGATTTGTACTCACAATAGAAAAAGAGCACTCACAACACGTTAATGCGATTGGGTTTTTTTTTTCTGGCAGCACCTGAAACAATGGTGGAGGAGCAATGTAGAGAGTCAACAGAAAAGAAAGGAAAAATAGAAATAGAGTACCAAACAGATTAATAGAAACAGTTCGACTTGATTTCTTTTGATACCAAACAGAGTACTCACAAAAAGAAAGGATTCTACTTTCTTAACAAACAAATGAGTCAATAAAGCAAAACCCAGATAAAGAATTACATTAAAATAAATAAACCAAAAAAAAAAGGAAAAACAGTTGGCCTTGAGAGAGAAAGAAAGAGAACCAACCTGCAATTACTATAAGCTAAAATAATGGTGACCCAAGAAACAAAGTACTCACACACACCCACAGTTTGGCTTGGATTTTTTTTTTTTTTTTTTTTTTTTTGTGGAACAATGGTGGAGGAGCGATTTTCTCTCAACAGGGTTCAGCTCAGCTTCACATAGAACACATAGAGTCAGAACTTCTAAACGCATTCACATAGAATCAGACCAGAAGAAAAAAAAATAGAGCACTCACAACTTAAAAGAAAGGAAAAATAGAAACAAAGGACTCACAAATAGAAACTGTTCAGCTAGGTTTTTTTTTTTGTTTTCCTGCCAGCAACATATAGAGGTGGAAGTGGAGGAGCAATGGAGGAGGAGATAGAGAGAGAGAACACAAGTTAGAAAACAGAGAGAGACTAACGGAGAGACAAACGTGGGACCAAACGTAGAGAGAGAGAGAGAGAGAGAGAGTGAGAGTGAGAGTGAGAGTGAGTCCAACGTTTTTTTTTTTTTTTTTTTTTTTTTTTTTTTTTTTTGGGTTTAGAGATACAATAAATAAGGGATATTTAATGAGATACTATTAAAAATATTAGAATTAAAGGGGATTTTTTTTAACCGTTGGATCTACTTAGATCTAACAGTTTAAAAAATGTGTAACTTAAACTCATCTCATATATATATATATATATATATCACACAAGTACGTTATAAACGAGGGTTTAGAAGCCTCTACCAATAATGAGATACATGCAGTGTGAATTATTGGATCCTATTTGCCAGAATTTAAGTCCTTTGTACCAGTTTTTATGTATTATTTTATGTTTACCAACTATGCTATGTCATGTATTCAATGAAAAAAAAAAAAGAATAAAATTTTATACAAAAAGTATTACATGATCTAAAGAGGATAATGTTAAGGTAGACAGATGCGTTCAACAGAAATTTGCCATGGCCAACGATACTAGGAAAGTGGATGATCAAAACATAAGAAGAAGACGACGGTTCTATCCAAGGAGGACGAACTCTGACTGATGGACGGATGAGAAAGTAGAAGGATGTAAGATGGACGAGTGACAAAAGCCGCGTGGCATCCACTTGACTTAAGTAGTCTCCAAGGCACTTCAAATGGAAATGTCTTGCGCCCCACAATTAACCTTAAATCAATAAAACCCCTATATGGAAAAGATCTCTTAAAACACGTATATTTATAGGAATCCTCCCTACAAGAAACATCTTCCTCACCAAGAAACAAAAGTCGATTCTACACTACTATAAAAACTCAAAACCCTTAGAAATCAAGGTACACATAATTTATCTCAACTCTGGTACTCTAGAGTTGTGAAAGTTTTCTAACTTAACCTTCGGAGGGTATTTGGCTAGTACTACACTAGTATTCTCTGTGAGGTCTTCTTCTTCTCCTTTGTTGTGCAGTTCTTGTCTAAGAGCGTGCAAGGATCGTGTAGCTTATTGACGATTTTCGGCATCATCATGATCTATTAATTGTGATATATATATATATAGAGAGAGAGAGAGAGAGAGAGAGAGAGAGAGAGAGAGAGAGAAATATTAGAATAAAATTTAGTTACAAAATTAGTTGTAACTTAAGGCTACAACTTCCTTTAAAAGGATTAATATTACTACATATTTTGAAAATCTAACCATTGAATGACATGTTTTTTACACTCTTAATACACATGTCAAATTTTGTGCCAGTTGTATATTATTTACTATATGATCCATACGTTAATGAAAGCCCTTCTCTTACCGTCCTCCTTTTGCACCAAATTGGATGGAGAGAAAAAGTTAGGCAAATCACAGTAGATATAGGAGAAAATAAAGAACGACGGACTTACATTTGCGTGCTTGGCTATCGTAGCGACGGGCAACATTAGTGGGTTTAGGACTGTCTTAATACCAATGGATCGTGTCCAAAGTAACAAGCTTCACCCACCTCCTTTTTTTCAATTTAATACTAAATATTTTCTCCAAAAAACTCCACTGCTCCGAGGTCACCTCTAGAAGGTCTCAAGTTGCAAAATGGGGACAGTTAAACCAACAACGATAAACACAAAAAAAAAAAATAATTTATACCAAACAGAGGCATTATACCTTAAGTTTTGTCTATGGGCATGTACTCTTGATCGTCGAAGTGACACATCCAGTTGTCACCCTAAATGAAGAAGTACCGACTTTTTCAGTTTTCGATGGAGTCAGGAGTATCACACACTAGCCTAAGTACAGACTTCCTTGGTAGGAAACTGTACATGCCCTTAGACTGGTTAATTTCTTATGGATGGTAGCAATGGAAGAACTCCTCCACCGTCATCCTACGAAACTTCCGCACCAAGGAAGACTCTCTAAGAATTCGGAGAGATTTGGGTGACGCCAAGCCATAGGTACTAAAGTAGATGGCGATGAAGAGCACTTAGAAAGAACTTAAGTCCTGCCTTAAACATTTGCTCATACACCCCAATGTCCTCGACGCCCTCATAGTAACACTGTTTAGACTTGAAAGGTATATGAATAGGGATGCTGACAGGAATCTGGTATCTCTCCTTAGGGGTCTCGAAGTGTTTTTGCTTAACAATAGAATTGAAGTCATTTACTGTCCATAACGAGAGAAGGATAAATTCCCTAAGGCCATCAAGACCTACAACGGACTAGATGGGAGGGTCAACATACCATACATCTTCACTGTTTGAATCCCCACCCGAACTACCCTTTAATCCAACCACGTCCAAGTCCTCGTCCTCCTCGGCGAAATGAGAGTTAGCAAACAAAACCCTTTCATCACAAAAGGCGTCGGGGTCACCCTGATCTAACGGATACAATTCATCGTAGCCCGCTCCTTTGCAGACACACGACTGTTCACTTGACACCTTAGTAGACATCCATCACCTACACATGACGAATAAAACCCTAAGACTCTACAGGTCTACATAAGCGATGGTCGTGCAATATTTGAAGTACATAACAAAAAGAGAACTTAGCATTAGGCAACAAATACTTACCAGTTGAACAATACGAAGAGGCAACAGACACAATGTAGTGAACGGTTGCGTCAAGTGGACAGTACGACGATTTCTAGAAGAAGATGGTAGCATTCTGAAACTATAAATTTGTTGTGGAAAGTTTTAATGAAAGGGAGAAGCAGCATATATATAGAGAGGGAATGGCACGAGAGACGAAGGGACACTTCGATCCAAGTAATCAACTTCTAAGAACATAACACGTGCCCCTAATGCATTAATGGCTCTAGGCTAGCTTGTCAATCAGAAAGCATCTCCCAAGAATTGATTTAGAGCGACACTCCACGGGTCTGTCCGGAGAAATAGAGCGACGGACCCATAGAGTGAGGGGGTAGCTGAAGAGGATAAAGTTAAGCTAGACTGACTCGTTCAACAGAAACCTGCCATTGACGACGATACTGAGAAAGTAGATGATCAAAACGTAAGAAGAAGATGACGGTTCTGTCCAGGGAGGACGGACTTTCACTGATGGACGGATGAGAAAGTAGACGGATGCATGGAGGACGGGTGACAAAAGCGGCGTGGCATCCACTTTGCTTAAGTAGTCTCCAAGGCACTTCAAATGAAAATGTCTTGTCACAACCAACCCTAAATCAACAAAATCCCTATATGGAAAAGATCTCATAAAACACATATATTTATAGAAATCCTCCCTACAAGGAAACATCTTCCTCGCCAAGAAACAAAAGTCGATTCTATACTACTATAAAAACCCAAAACCCTTAGAAATCAGGGTAAGCATAATTTACCCTAGCTCTGGCACCTAGAGTTGTGAACGTTTTCTAACTTAACATTCAGAGGGTATTTGGCCGGTACCACACCGATACTCTCTATGAGGTCTTCTTCTTCTTCTTTGTTATGCAGGTCTTGTCTAAGAGTGTGCAAGGATCGTGTAGCTTCTTGATGATTTTCGGCATCATCATGATCTATTAATTGTGATATATTAATATATATATATATATATATATATATATATATAGCAATGTTAGAATAAAATTTAGTTTCAAAATTGGTTGTAACTTAAGGCTACAACTTCCTTTAAAAAGATTAATATTACTACATATTTTGAAAATTTAACTATTGAATTACATGTTTTTTACACTCTTAATACACATGTCAAATTTTGTGCCAGTTGTATATTATTTACTATATGATTCATACGCTTATATTTATGCATAATTTTATACTATAAAAACTTGCAATTTAAACAACTTATTGATGAGATAGCTATTGATTTTTAATTTTTTAGAAATTTTGCAAATATGAAGGATATAAAAAGAAAATGTAATCCAATAATGGGTTTGTCAAAATTCACATTCAATAAAAAGATATCAAGTAAGGTAGTAGCCCTATGCTACAACTAATTTTGTAACTAAATTTTGTCCATAATACTATAGACACAACAATTTTCATAATAGTTGTTATAACAATAAAGCAAACAAATTTTTATCTATTATCATTTGAATTTTCACAATTGAAATAACTTTATCATCTATCTTTATCAATTTGTGTCCTTGGGAGTTTTGAAATACTTTATGAATTATAGAGTTTTGAAATACTTGTGTGTGTGTTTTGGAAAAAACTTAGCTGTACTAGATTAAAAATATATGAACTATAATTTTAAATGAAGAATTATATATTAAAAAATGAAATTATATTTGTTAGAAATATGTGATTAAATGATTAAATTTATCATATCCCAAAAGCTTAAACTTTTGGAACAATCGTTAATTAACATGGTATCAGAACATGAGATTTTGAGTTCGATCTTTATCTCCTCCACTCTACCTCCCATTTAAATTTCTATGTGTTGGGTCACACCTATTAAAAGATAGTTTCGGCCCACACGTGAGGGAGAGTGTTAGAAATATGTGATTAAATGATTAAATTTACCATATCCCAACAATCGGTAATTTAACATTATTTAAAAAAAAAATTAAAATCCCATATCCAAAAAAAATAATTTCAAGATCCTTTTAGATAGATTTTTAAAGTGAATTGTGTTTTCAATAATTAAAGTTTTTAAAAGTTTCTTAATTAGTTTAGAAGTTCTTACACTATTAAAAAATCATATGAAATTCATGTATGTCATTTTTTATTCAAGGAGAGGGGGGAAAAAATCCATGAGCCATGCCTCTTTTACATATATATATATATATATATATATAAGTGAATTGTTGATATATACTTTATAGCGTGGGTTTATGATTTATATTTTGATGGCAAATATTAGAATTTTTTTGATAAATAATAGAGGGAATCAATGATCCCAAAATCATATCATTCTTTAACAAGTTACATATTTGTTTTTAGATGTTTCTTTATATTTTAGATTTTTTATAAAAGATTTACATGTTACACATAGTTGAATGATTTTGATAGGTAGCTAAGAGGGAAATTGAGGTAAAGACATAGGGATAGAATACCACAAACAATCTTATTATCACATGGCTACTACTTGAAAACCCTTAGACATAATTAAGTTAATATAGTTTTTTTTTTTTTTTATATAATAGGAGAGTGGGGAGGTGTGCTCGAATCATAGACATGAGATAGCACAAAAGATGTGATTATTGATGGGCTATCAGTTAAAATTAACCTAATTATAGCTAATTGTAAGACAACTTCCCCAATTTTTCCTTTCTTTTGGCTAAAATTATATTCTTCTAAAAAAGTGATTTTTATTTCATAGAGTATTGAATTAATCCTTTGTTTATTTCAATTTTTATATTGTTTTAAACACATTTTGGGCAGGTCTTGATACTTGCAGAAACTGACACATCAACAGTTATATTAGAATGGATAATGTCCAATTTGATTAATCATCTTGATGTATTGAAGAAGGCTAGGGTAGACTTAGACAATCAAATTGGACTAGAGAAATTAATAAACAAACTAGATGTTTCTAAATTACACTATCTTCGATGTATCATCTCAGAAACCTTTCCATTGTATCCTGCTGCCCCCTTTTAGTACCTCATTTCTCTTCTAATGATTGGTCAATGCATGAGCCATACATAGAGATCCTGATTTGTGGTAGATACTACTAGTTTTAAACCTGAGAGGTTTGAAATTGGTGAGGGCGATCCATATAAGTTAATGCCTTTTGGATTGGGGAGGAGGGCCTGTCCTAGGGCAGGCCTTACCCAATGTATAGTGAGCTTGACATTGGGATCGCTGATTCAATGCTTTGAGTGAGAAAGAGTTACTAATGAAAAAGTAGACATGACTTAAGGTAATGGAATAACCATGCCAAAAGTTGTACTATTGGAAGCCATGTGCAAAGTGCGCCCTATCATGCATAAGATTCTTTCCAAGTCTATGCATAATGTTTGAACAGTATCCTTGGGTTTTAGGGAGTAGCTTAGCTATATTTGCAAAGTATATTTTAGAGTTGTGGTACAAATTGTTTAGTAAACACTTTCATAATAACTAAATTTTATCTTCTTTCTTTTATTTTCTTTTTTGCTTGTACTATATATTTATATTTTATCATGTTAGACGTTTTCTTTAACTAATAAGAACGAATATTAATAATTGAAATATTTCCTTTCCTACGTTTTGGATGTTCAATATGGGCTTAGGTACATGATACAAGCTAAACAAACTATTTAGCATTTCTGAATTCAACTTAGAAGAAATTATTTTTATTTCTTTATGAAAAAAATAGAAGTGTAGAGATTTGAAAAATCATACACAAAATATCTCATTTAATTAATTGTTTTTGGACAATAATTTTTTCTTATGGTTTTGTTTGTGAATTGTGTTCAAAGTTGACTAAGATCATGTAGCAGATTCATTGCTATATGTTCCAAATCCCCTTTTCACCAATGGGCTTGTAACTAGACAAAAGTTGGTTATAAACTTGATTGCAACTAATGGTTACAACTTTATTCAATATCTTTTTATTAAATTTGAATTTTGACAAATCCATTATTAGATTACATTATTTTCTTATATTTTTCATGCTTGCAAAATTTTCATAAGATCAAAGATTAATAATTATATTAGCAATTAAATATTTAAATTTTAAGTTTTTGCAGTAAAATATTATGCAATTCAACAGCTAGATTTTCAAAAAATATATAGTCACGATAAATATTTTAGTAGGAGTTGTAACTATTAGCTACAGCATATTTTGTCAGCCAAACTTTGTCCCCTTGTAGCCTAAGTAGCACCCTCCTATGCCTCCCTTTAAATTTTCAATTCTATGTCACAAGTTTACGCCAAGCTACCCTAATGCCTTCCTTCAATTATAAGCAAATAATAATAGGAAAAAGCTTACCTTCAAATTAGTTTGATACTATCTTCCTCCGATCCATTTTGTGGTAGTTGGAAAGACCATTCACGTGTAATTTTAATCATATAAATTTTTGAATGAGTCGTTGACTTATTTAAATAATATACAAGAATTATTAAATAGACAAAGTTTAACTATAAAATTGGTTGCAGCCTTGCTCAATATCTTTTTATTGGAGATGAATTTTGACAAATCCACCATTGGATTATATCTTCTATTTATATCTTTCATACTTGTAAAATTTCTAAAAAATTAAAAATCAATAGCATGTCATCAATAAATTATTTAAATTGCAATTTTTTTTAGTTTAAAATTATGCATAAAATATAAACTTGTAGATCATATAGTAAATAATTCTGATTGACATAAAATTTAACATGTGTATTGAGAATGTAAAGAACATGCAATTCAACTGTTAGATTTTCAAAATATATAATAATATTTATTTTATTGAGTAAAGTTGTAATTCTTAAGTTATAACCAATTTTGTGACTAAACTTTATCCTTATTAAATCTCCATGTAATGAGTTGGAAGAGATAGGTCCAAACTAGTATAGTGCTAAACTTTGTCCTTAATAATAATAATAATAATAATAACAATTAAGAATATAAAACTAAACAACTCATCTAACTGAGTATATTCAATTCAATCTAATTCTATTTATTTTTGAAGCTATGCTAAAAAATAGGGACAAAGTTTATTAATATTATAGCTCTTAATCTTTGATTTTTAGAAAGTTTTTTAAGTATAGATCGAATATAAAAAGAAAATGTAATTCAATAGTGAATTTGCAAAAATTCACATCCAATACAAATGTATTAAGTGAAGTTGTAGACAAAAGTTATCCCAAAAATGCCTTGGTGTTATTTGAGACTCCTTATTATTATTATTATTATTATTATTATTATTATTATTATTATTATTATTATTGTTGTTGTTGTTGTTGTTGTTGTTGTTGTTGTTGTTGTTGTTGTTGTTGTTTAGAGCCATGCTTTAGTCGTTGTTCAACTGGCTACCTTGCTAAACATATATACGTTTGTTTTGGGAGTGAAGTCAAGAACTTGACATTAGCATATAAAGAGCACCAATGGCAACCGGAAGACCTCATTGGTTTAAAAGAGAAAACCCTGGCGAGTTTGTAACTTGTAAGTTGTAACAAACTAGTTAGTCAAATGCATGTCTAATTAAATTTTACAACAATTTTGTACATGCCATAAAACTATTTAACATTTTAACCACATGATATAATAATAATTAAGGTTCTTTTCTTAGTAGTTTATTCGGCCATTTGATCATTATGATTTTATTTATTAGTCAACCATCATGAGCACGTTAACCTGCAATAGTTGACCACCTCATCGTGCCCATGCCTTTTAAAAATTTATGGCTAAAAAAGTAGGTTGGCTTAATTTATAAATTATAAACATAGTCACCCCAAACGCACACATTAATGGCTGAATTTTCTAATAGAATGGGGCTTAAATCTTGAGTTGGTATTTGTATTAATATAAAAAACTTTGATTGAAGCAATTCTATCATATATATTGTCAAAGATCATAGTAATACGCTTTTGATTTGATCGTTCAGAGAACTGAACATCTAAATATCGCTTAGTGTGTTACGTATGTATTTGAATGAATTTATTTTCATGTTATTTTTGTTTTCTTCTCATTGAAAACAAAAAAGAAAGAAAAAGTAATTCTTCAAAAGTTATGCGTTTAATATCTTATTAATAAAATTTACAATAGCAAAACCTAAGAGAGAGTTTATTCTTTAAAATTCATAAAATGATTTATATTTTTCCATCACGCTCTATTGAGAGTTTAAACTTTTGTCACATGTACAACTCAAAAGATAAAGAGCTCATTCGGTAATATTATTTTAATAATGTTGTTTATCTGTTGTGAAAATATATGTAGATAAAAAAATATTATGAAAATACATGTTGTGTTATTTAAATGTAAACTGTTGTCTTGTTGAATTCCTTAAAGGGTTGTGTTAAGTACTAAACTGTGTACATGACTGTCTAAGCTACAAGTAGTTTACAAAATAGTTTAGATTAGAAATGCTTAAGCTATATGTAGTTTTGTATATAGCATTTGGTTTATTTTTCTGTTTTGACACTTGTCAACTCTGTAATTAGCTAGGTTAGAAATTAGTTACAACTATTGCTTTTCTCGTCTCTGATTCTATTATACAAAGGCAGAGCATCAGATATTTATATACAAGTCAATACAATTCTCTCATATATCTCTGTCATTGCTTGACTACTTTTCACCATTGATGAACACTGTATGAGAGCTTGGATTCTAACATGGTATCAGAGTCGAGCTATTTCAGAGTCTTCGTTCTCGGTACACTGTAATTGCTAGCTCGATTCTTTGTCTTCTTTGTGCATTGTTTCAAATCAAGTAGAAATTTTCTTTGTATTTTTTTCTCTTGATTCACGCACAATTTTTCTCCTCTTTTTTTATTTTCTTTGCTAATTCGAAGCAAACTAAATTCTGAACTTAGGGTTTTAGAAATTGAATTTCACTTGGATCTTGATTTGATCATTGAAAATTCATTTCTCAATTCTTGTAATAGAACCTTGGGGTTTCTGTGATTGTGTACCACTAGTTGTACAAGCTCTCACTGAAGAGAACTACAACACCTGGAGTAGGGTTGTTCTCATAGCTTTGGATGCTACATGTAAACTGGAATTCATTGATGGATCTTTGTTGAAGCCTCAATCTGTGGATCATCCTCTCTACACTGCTTCGTGCGAATGTAATAGCATTGTGCTAGCCTGGTTGTTCAATTCTGTATCAAAGTATCTTCAACCTAGTGTGGTTTATTTCAAGACAGCTAGGGAGTTTTGATTGGACTTACAACACAGATTCTCTCAAGGCAATGGACCACGCATTTTTGAATTAAGGCAATAAATCACCTCTTTAGCACAAGAGAATTTGAGCATCAATAGCTACTAGACCAAGTTTAAGTCACTGTGGCAAGAACTTTCAGATTATAGAACTTGTTCTTGTGGACATCAGGCAAAAGATTGTGTTATGTCTTTTCTGATGGGCCTCAATGAAACTTATACCACAGTTAGAGGGCAAATTCTACTGATGGATCCTATTCCTTCTTTTGGCAAGGTATTCTCTCTCTTGCTTCAAGATGAGAAGCAAAGAAAGGTTGGAAAGAAGCATACCATTGAGTCTTCTACTCTAGCAGTTAGGGCTAATGGTTCTAGCAAGTCATTTAACAAACCTAAGTCTGGCAGACCACAATGTACCCATTGTGGTATTTTGGGTCATGTTGCTAATAAGTGTTATAAGCTTCACGGGTACCCTCCTGGTTATAAGTTCAAGAACAAGGGTTCACATGCTACTCCTTTTGCTAATAATGTTGTAGCAGCTGATGCTTCTCTTGATAAAAGTGTGAACTTGACCCTTTCAAAGTATCAACAATTGCTTGGCTTATTGAATTCCCACAGTCACTTTGGTACATAGGCACCACCAAAAGGAAGTTCAGACACACACCAAGTTGCCAATATCATCACTCAGCCTACCATTGGTCTCCAGGAACATGAGGTTTTAGGTATTTGGTCAAGTCTTTCCTTAGAGTATTCTGATTTTTCTTCTAGTGCAGTCACAACCCACATTAGTTCTAGTGATTGGATTTTGGATAGTGGTACAACAGACCATATGATTCACTCTATACATTTTTTTACTTCTATCACCTCTATAGTACAAATCTCTGTAAGGTTGCCTAATGGTGATATGGCTAAGGTTTCACATATTGGGGCTGTCCAAGTTTCTCTTACTTTGTTGTTAGAAAATGTGCTTTGCATCCCTAGTTTCTCTTTCAATTTAATCTCCATTGGTAAACTGACCCAGTCTTCTTCTTCTTCTTGCATCTTTCTTTCACAATTTTGTCTCATTCAGGACTTACAGCTTTGGAAGATGATTGGGTTGGGTAAGAAGCAAGGTGGACTCTACACATTGCAAAGCCAATCTACTGCTTCACTGCCTACATCTGTTTCTGCTATCCTTGCTAAATTATCTAGGTTTTCTTCTTTCTATTTCAATTCTTGTATATCTGCTGTTGACAAGACTAGTATATGGCATTGCAGGTTAGGTCACCCTTCCCCACAAAGATTAGTCTTGTTGCAATCACTTGTATCAAATGTCATTACTTGCAATATTAATAAAACTTTTGATTGTTCTGTTTGTCCTTTAGCCAAGCAGAAAATGTTGCCTTTTCTTTCATCTACTTCTTCTTCTTCTTCCTGTATTGATCTGATTCATGCTGACATTTGGGGGCCTTATTCTACACCTTCATTAAATGGATCTAAGTATTTCCTTACTTTAGTGGATGATCATAGTAGATGTACTTGGGTCTACTTAATGAAACACAAATTTGAGACTTCATGCTTAATTTAGACCTTTTATAATATGATTTTTACATAATTTCATGTTCCTATTAAAATCCTTAGAACTGATAATGGACCTGAACTTGCTTTAAACTCTTTTTATGCTTCCAAAGGAATTATACATCAGCTTAGTTGTGTGGAAACACCACAACAAAACTCAGTAGTTGAAAGGAAGCATTAGCATTTCCTTGTTGTTGCTAGAGCTTCTAGATTTCAAGCTAATCTTCCTTTGAAGTTTTGGGGTGATTGTGTTCTCACTGTAACTTACCTGATTAATAGAATTCCTAGTCCTCTTTTGCATGATCTCACTCCTTTTCAAATGTTATTAGGTACGCCTCCTTCCTATGATCATCTTAGGTCCTTTGGCTGCCTTTGTTCTGCTTCTACCTTGGCTAGAGATAGGTCCAAATTTGATCCTAGAGCCAAGGCTTGTATTTTCCTTGGTTATCCATTTGGTACCAAAGGCTACAAGCTTCATGATTTGGCTTCTAGGACATGTTTTGTCTCTAGGGATGTTGTCTTCAAAGAGTCCTATTTTCCTTTTAAACATTGGACTAATAAATCCACACCTATCCCTTCTTTCTCATCTTTTGATTCTTTGTTTTCACCTCAACCTATTCTACCTGAATCCATTTCATCACCTGTTTCTACAGATTTTTCTTCTCTTCCTGTTTTTGCAGAATTCACTCCTACCTTTACCATAGATATTGCCGCTCCTCCTGATGAATTTCCAGACCTGGTGCCTCTTTCGTCTGACTTTAAGCAGTCTCATTCTGCTCATGATTTACCTATGATTCCCAATTCTATCTCTCCATCACATCAACCTCTTAGAAAATCTTCTATACCTCACAAAGCACCCTCTTACCTTCTTGATTATCATTGTAACTTGGCTGCTTCACATGTGTTGGCTTTAGCTTCCATTACTCAGTCTCATGATTCCAGTGCTTCCAACAATTCAGGTATTCTCTACCTAATTTCTCTACTTTGTCTTATGCTAGACTTTCTACTTGTCATAGGGCTTTTGCCATTTCCCTTTCTGTTTCTATGGAGCCTGGTTCTTATGCTGAAGCCATCTTAGATCCTAGATGGCAAGAGGCAATGCAAGCTGAGTTTGATGCTCTTAAGGCTAATAACACTTGGGTTATTTGTTCCCTTCCTCCTGGCAAGGTTCCTATAGGGTGTAAATGGGTTTACAAAGTAAATTTAAAGGCTAATGGCTCTGTGGAGAGATATAAGGCTCGTTTGGTGGCTAAGGGGTTTACCAAACTAAGGGTATTGATTTTTTGAGACCTTTTCTCCTATGGTTAAGTTTGTTACTGTCAAGACCTTGCTTGCTCTTGCTGCTGTTTTTGGATGGCATTTAACTAACTTGATGTTAATAATGTCTTTCTCCATGGAGATCTTCATGAGGAGGTCTACATGCATCCACCACCTGGGTTTGGCAGCAAGGGGGAGGTTTGTAAATTGCTCAAATCATTGTATGGACTTAAACAAGCTAACAGACAATGGTTTGCTAAATTGTCTACCACAATTGTTGATCATGGGTTTGTACAATCCAAATCTGATTATTCAGTCTTCACTAGAGTTAAGGGATGTTCTATTATTATCATTTTGGTATATGTTGATGACATCTTAATTGCAAGCAATGATGTGGATGCAGTGAATTCTTTCAAACAGTTTTTGGATAGTAAGTTCAAACTTAAGGATCTTGGTACATTGAAGTATTTTCTTGGGCTTAAGGTGGCTAAAACTACCAAAGGTATCTCTTTATGTTAGAGGAAATATACCTTGGATCTTCTTGTTGATACAGGTTTGTTGGCTAGTAAACCTACAAGCACACCTATGGAACCAACTGCAAAATTCAGCAATTCTATTGGTGAACTAGTTTCAGATGTGTCCTAGTCTAGAAGATTAATTGGGAAACTTCTTTACTTAATCTTGACCAGACCTGACATATGCTATTCAGTGCATAAATTGAGTCAATTCCTTAGTTCTCCCAAGGTTCCTCACTTACAAGCAGCTTATAGAATCATCAAGTATTTGAAGAAAACACTAGCTCTTTTCTATTGTGAGTACAAATCGCATTAAAGCTTCACCATTATTCCACCTCCACCATTGCTCCTCCACCATTATAAGTGCTCTGTTTTTCTTTTCTTTTTTGGAACACAGTATTTGTAGCTGAAGGCTTATTGTGATGCTGACTGGGCAGCTTGCATTGACACAAGAAGATCTGTTTCTTGTTTTTGTGTGTTTCTAGGGGATTCTCTCATCTCATGGAAGTGCAAGAAACAAGAAGTAGTTTCAAGGTCCTCGGCCGAGTCTGAGTACAGGGCTATGGCCATAGTAACTAGTGAAATTGTGTAGTTACTTGCCTTATTCAAGACCTTTGGGGTGCATCATACACAAGCTGCTTACCTGTATTGTGATAGCAAGGCTGCTCTGTACATTGCTGCCAACCCTGTGTATCATGAAAGAACAAAGCATGTGGAAGTGGATTGTCACTTTATTAGAGAGAAGATTCAAGCTGGTGTTATCAAGATTTTCCACATTCCAACAAGGTATCAACTAGCATACCTTTTTACTAAAGCCCTCGGACAAAGCCAGTTCTTTTATCTTCTTTCCAAGATGAACTTAATCAATATATACAGTTCATCTTGAGGGGGAGTATTAAACTGTGTACATGACTGTCTAAGCTACAAGTAGTTTACAAAATAGTTTAGATTAGACATGCTTAAGCTACATGTAGTTTTGTATATAGCATTTGGTTAATTTTTCTGTTTTGACACTTGTCAACTTTGTAATTAGCTAAATTAGAAATTAGTTACAGCCATTGCTTTTCCCGTCTCTGATCCTATTATATAAAGGTAGAGCTCAGATATATATATATATATATATATATATATATATATATATATACAAGTCAATACAATTCTCTCATATATCTCTCTCATTGTTTGACTACTTTTCTCCATTGATGAACATTGTATGAGATCTTGGATTCTAACATTAACAGGCACCGCAAGGTGCGCGTTAACCACAATTTTTTAACTTTGTTTGTAAAGTTTTTTGTCTTCTTTTATAAAATTTTTGCAGCTTTGTACTATTTTTTACAACTTTTTGCAGCTTTTTGAATGAAAAGTACATCCTTAACCAGCACCACACCGGTGCTGGTTAACATTTGCCTTCCTTAAAATGCATTGTTTTACCATCTTTAAAAAAACAAAAGTCTTAGATCGAGAGGGTCATAGAGTGAGCGAGAGTTAGCATGGCACAGAGAGAAACAGAGAATTTTGAGGCCACGATTGTAGAAGTCAAGCCAGCTTCCTGCCAAAATTCAGTTCCACCGCCATTACACTGTTGAAACAGTGGGTACATAGAAAGACAAACTCCATAAGGCACGCATTCGCGCGCGCACACCAAGAGAGAGAGAGAGAGAGAGAAAGATCATACAAAGAATGGGTCTGATAAACATGAAACAATATTTCCTCAATATTAAGTCAATAGTTATCCCAATAATATTCAAGAATCGACCGAATACAGAACAAAGAAGTAGGCACACATATTTTATAAAAACATAGCAACACGTAATTTCATATCATCTGATCAACATTGGATCTACAGTTGGTTTGACAACATGAACAGAGCGAAAGGGAGATTAGCTGTGCCGTGAGATAAAACATGATAATGGGTAGTGGGTACTTAACAAACTGAAAACTAAAACCTCACAAAGGATGAGTAAGAAAAATTACACGGTAGCCATAGTAGTTTTTGTAATTGCCGAAAACAAAAACAGGTTTGCGTTTTCTCTTACTTTGCTGATGCTGCTACTCCATATGTTTGGTTTAGTGCCGACTGAGCCGCACGTAGCGCTCCACAAGCCGTCGGAGCTGGATGGTGTGTTCGGATGCTACCAAACACTGTTAGACTAGCCATAAACGTTAACCACCTTAAAAAAAAAAAAAAAAACACACACACACACACATGGGGCGTTAAAGGGTAATACTAAAAATACAAATTTTTTTACAAATGGCTGATGTGATGATTGGTTATTGGTAAACGATAAAGTGATGTTAGTGGTGAGCTTAAATAAAAACCAGTAAGAAATTGGTTACAATATCAATTTGTAAAATTACTATAAAATAATTTGTAACTATAGTATTATTAGAGCGTTAAATATAATTCACTTTTGGTTGGATTGGTTTTAATTTAGGTACTAGTGAAAGTCTCATGTGTTTTTACGACTATAATCATTAACTAGTCGTTAACCCGTGCAATGCATGAAAATAACCACCGAATGAATTTCAAGAAAAAAAAAACTATTATTTTTTAATTGAAGCAGAAAGTAAAAATGCATGAAATTAAAAAAATATGATATTGAAAGAAATAGTAGAAAGTTTTATTAATTATGTAGAAGAAAGTAATGTTGTTTTATTTATTAGTTTTTTTTTTTTAGGAAAGAATAAGAATCAGAATGTTGCGTCTTTAGTTTAGTTTGTGTTATATATATATATATATATATATATAAAATATAGGTTGTAAAATACATGCCAAAAAGTGTCTATTGGCAGAAAATGTGTCTATTGGTCGAAAATATGCCTATTGTATGTAAATGTGTCCATTGAATGAAAATGTGTCTACCAAAAGATGCTTATTTAAAGGTCATAACTCTTCATATTAAATACACTAAAAGGTGCATTTTGACCGAAAATGTGCCTTTTGGCTAAAAATATGCCTATCGAATAAAAATGTGTCTATTGACCGAAAAGATGCTTATTGAAAAATAAAAAGTCATCTAAATTCCCAACATTTGAGGCAATTCTTTTTTTGTAGGTTTTTTTTTTTTTTTTTTTAATAGTGAAAACGTCCAGAAATTAAGCCACACCAAATTCAAGTAATTGTAAAAACAAAATATTGGGAGATAGTTGGACTGGTATTTACATATATCTTCTGTATCACTCTTCCTACTCTACTATATACTCCACAAATAAAAACATGTCACATGTCCAACTAATTTATTAAATGCTAAATTTATGTCTTCTATTATTTCAATTACATAAATATGATGGGTTATTTATTTTAGGAAATTAAAATAACAAAAGGCATAAATTTAGCATTTAATAAATTAGATGGATATGTGACATGTTTTTATTTGTGGAGTATATAGTGGAGCAGGAAGAGTGGGATAAAAAATTTTGACTCTCTTTTTGACTGTTTATAATTTAAATGAAGATGTGGCATTAATTGGTATAGGCACAATGAGGAGCTATCAAAATAAAGTCAAATGTTTCAACTATTAATTATTATATGGATTTTCTTTATATTGTGCTTTAGCCTTTAAGAACACATATATTAATATTACACATGAAAAAAATCCAAATTTTCTAGCTTTTAAAAAAAATGAAAAAAAGAATTTAGAGTAAAGATAGACTTATATAGGAATTTGGATTGATGAATCTAATTTAGCTAAATATTATCTATGATCTAAAAAGATATGGGAGGAATTCTAAATTAAATTTAGTTAAACTTTCAAAGAAATATTGTAGGAATTTCGCATACTAAGAAATTAACTAAAAACACAAACCAAATTTTAAAATGTGAAAATAGATAAACATTAATTAATTCTTAACAATCAACAAATAAAAGTAACCTAGAATTAGATTGCACTACAAAACATGAAAGACATGTTTTGAACCAAATAATTTGTAATATTAGTCAATTGAAAAAATCAAAACACTTACCAACTAAATATATAGAATAACCATAACCTGAAAAAAAAAAAAAAAAATAGCTCAAAAGTTGAGAATTTAGAAAAAAAAAAAAAAAATACCTTAGAGAAACCAAAAACTTAAATGGGAGTCCTTTATTTTGCTTCTTTATAGTAGATTCCTTTGATATGATATGATTTAGGTGTGGTTTTGATTAGGATATTTGTACTTGACTTTTGGAACTTGATTGCTTTGTTTTAAATCAAATACCAAGTATCACTCTTTTTGATTTTGTTAGACTTAAATTGTTGGGAAATAGGGCTTAATATTTTATTGAACAAATTCTTTTTTTTCATATATTACAGCATTTGATTTGTTTCCTGACTCATTTCTATATTAATTACATAAACGTGTAATTTGTGCGTGGTGTTGTGTTTAAAATACGTGTAAATATGTTAATTACGTAAATGTGTAATTTGTTTGTGCTGTTGTATTTGAAATCCGTGTAAATAAGATGACCAAACGGTAGTTTATGTTGCAAATGATGGTCCCTCTTCTAATTGATTATGTTAGGCATATCGATATCTTAAGAATTTCTTAATTAATTTAAGGGCTTTGGGTTTGTGTTTTTTATTTTTTATTTTTTTAATAAAAATTCCCTAATAAACTAGCTAGGTCTTATAGGCCCTATTCCAATTGATTTTGGGGAGGAAATGATAAGGGGGGTATGTTTCATTTTCTAATTTGGTCCATATATATATAGTTTGTTTAATTAACGTTCAATTTGGTTGATGGGAAAATACGGGAAAAGGCCAGGGAAGTCTGTTTTGTACCGTACCGGCCGGTACAGAAACAAGGTTGTTCATACCGGAAAATATACCAGCCCATACCGGGTTTCGACCATACCGAAGGAAATATAGGATTTCAGCCGATAAATGCATACCAGACCGGAAAAAGAAAAATATTTCTTTCTCACTCTCACCTTCCACCGGCAACGATCTCTACATTCTCGACCTCGAGTCAAGGTCATGGACTGATTTGTCTGCTGCTACTTCATCTTTATCTTCTTCTTCTTCTTCTTCTTCTTCTTCTTCTTCTTCTCTCTCTCTCTCTCTCTCTCTCTCTCTCTCTCTCTCTCTCTCTCTCTCTCTCTCTCTCTCTCTCTCTCTCTCAGTTTTTCAAACCTCTCTGCCCATGAAATAGACTTTTCATATGTAAATAGTAACTTGTATGCTTGGTCAAAAGAGTACACTTGCCTTTTGATTTTCTCAAAGTATCAGATGATAATTTGAATTGGTGTCACCAATCTTTTGACACGTGGGACTGGCATTTATTGAGTTTGGTGGGTGTTTGATTATTTAATAGTTTTCACTTTTATATATTTATGTTGATAACTCCATCAAAAATATATAAAAAGTTGTCAAAGTGATATATTGAGTCATTAGATATATAACTTTGTATATTGTATAACACAGTTAAAAATAGCGGTAAACCTGAAACGGTATACCGGTATTGACTGGTATCCGAAATATATCGTACCGTGAACCAAACTGGTACAGCCTCTGATACGATATTGACTTCCTTGAAAAAGCATAACTTGATACGGTAAAATTATTGTTTGTAAAAGTCAAAGCCATTCTTAGAACTATGAAAGATTTATGCATGCACATAAGGTGTTCTTCTCCTATGCCGTAATCTCCAATATATTTTATGATTATCTAGATAACGTATTTAAGAGATTATTGTAAAGAAGAAGTAACTACACTTTTGTAATATGATGGCGCACTGATTTCATGATTGTGAAATTCATTGGACTTTTTTATTAGGATGTGTATAAATTTTATTAATTAAATCCTTTTGAATTCAATATTAGGTTGTTATGTCATAAATTTAAATTAAGAAAAGAAAAGTTTAGTATATTTTTTTAAGGATTTTCGCATCATCATATATAATAGGATGAATGTAATCTTACTGTTTTAATACTAAAAGACTTCCTTAAAAAATTTACTCTATAATGAATTTTCAGTATCTTCTAAGAGAATTTCATTGGATTAATGCTAGTTTTCTTTTTAAAGGTAAAATAAAGTTATAGGAACCCTAGAGTGAAAAACAGTAAACATATTCATAAAAAATCTTATTGCTGTCTCTAATTCAGGGTTTAGTTTTCTTGTCGTTAAATAAAAGATTTAGAATTTAAATATCATTTACACCTAAATCTAATTAGTATCTTGATCTAATAATAAGGAGTAATAATGATAAAGTATACCTTTTATATATATATATATATATTGAAAGTCTATTGCACTATTATTTATTTATTTAAAAAAAAACAATATGATATATATATATATATATATATATATATATATATATATATATATATATATTGGAGCATTTTAACATTATTTAATTAAATGGATTTACATTCAACATAAATGTAAAGATATGAAAGTTAATATAGAAGATGAGAAGTTAGTGAAAATGTTTGATTTTACATTGAAAATAATAAAAATTATTTTATTCTTTTTAATTATGGTGATTAGGAGACTAATATAAATTGATACAAATATTAGGCTAGATAGGTATTTAAGGAGAAAGTCAATGGAGGGGGTTTCTATGTTTGGGGTATGCCAACACGTAAGCAAATAATTAGACTTGGAATACTGATCCTTGAATTTTATTATTATTTACTTTATACCTTTTTTTTTTCCAGCTATTGCATGCCCACAGGTTTTTATTTTTCCAAGTTCCATTGTTTGAAGCAAACCCTAATGGGATCACGCACTCACTGACGCAATTGGAAGGAGATAAAAGAAAAGAAAACAATTATGCGCACTCACTGACGCAACGCATGCATGCATGTAATCAACTATTTTTTATGAACCGGAAATTTTATAATCAACTAGTTATCGCACGTGACGAAATTAATTGTCTCGGCTACAGGGACAGCGGCCCTGGCGGCTCTACTTGCATGTGAGGGTGGTCCCTCACATGTGAAAAAAAAATATATATATATATAAAAGTTTATTTTCAAATTAATATATTCTAAGCTTAGTTTGACTTGAAAAAATTGTATATATATACTTTAAAAATATATATTATTTACTAAATTAATATATTTTAACCATCCTAAAAAAAATGTTGAACATTACTTGAGACTCATAATAATTTAAGTTTAATAAATATAAAAGTAATGTTATATTCACAACATTTTCATAATAAATTTTATTTAGTAAACTATTACTAATTTTAATTTGGGTTCAATATTGACATGTTTTACTCACCAATAACAGACTAACAACTTGTTGCATAAGAGTTATTATGAAATTGTTGTGGTCATTTTATTATTTTCATATCAACATTTTCAATTTGCACTTTAGCTTTTGTTAATCTATTTTTTTCTTATTCTCTTTGTTAATACAAAAAATTCTAATATTTCATATATTTGCATGTTTTTCTTTTATAACGCTAATATATTCAAATTGTCATTTTATTAAATTTTGTATAATGTAAGTTTTTTAGTGACTATCTTAAAAATAATTGTAGAGCCGCCACTGGGCAACGGTACATTATCTTTTGACTTCAGGGGATCATTTCTAACTTCATGTGTCTCTTTGCTTAGAAGTACACTTTTACTGATTTAATTATAAGGGCAAGCTAAGCCCCCATTTGAGATTTGAGAAGTGTTAGGTGATAAGTTGTTAATGGTTCTAATTTGAATTCACCACTAAAAGTACGTTTTTGTTCACCAATAATATTGTCACTTAAGATTTGTTATGAAAATGTTGTGAACATAATATTTCTCTCTTTAAGATACGTAAGTTTATGAACTAGCACTTAGTAAATCTATGCAAATAAATTTTGCAAACATAATTGATAAGTTCACATGATTTTGTTTTTCTATTCTTAAAACATATTAATTGTTAACTACCCCTATAATTTATTTATTTTTAGATCTATAAAATAAAATGAAAAATTTAAAGCCAAGGTTATATTTGGTAATAGTTTTTATTTTCTATTTTCGAAAACTTGCTTTTAGGAATATAAAGAAAAAAACAATTTTCTTGTATTTTTGAAATAAAAAACATGTTTGGTTAGTTGAAATTTAAAAAAAAAAAATTGTTTTTTGAAGAAAAAAAATAGAATATACTAAAATATGTTGTTACTAGGATTTGAATTCTAATACTAACTCATTAAATGAGACAGATTTATTAAATTAAATGTGTATTTTCATTGAATTTTGAAAATTAGAAATTGAAAACAGCATTTTGCATGTTTTCAGTTTCCTTCATAAATTGAGTTTTGAGAACAATTTTTGTTTTTTGTCCATTTTGAGTTGCCAAACAAGTTTTTTAGTTTTAAAAATAGAAAATTATTTTTGGAAACAGAAACTAAGGGGAAAAAATAGTTACCAAACATACCCTAAGATGCCTTCTCAAAAACCTAAAGCTAAGATGCATTCATAAAATGTGTGATAGAACATTAGAACTTATAAACTCAACATTCAAGTGCCCAAAATAAAGAATATTTAGTTTGGAACGTTATGGACAGATATTTTTCCTCCACTCTTGTCTCTTGTACCAGGAATGCAAAGACAATATCCATTAGGCCTAAGGAAAGACTAACTTAGAAATACAATTTTTTTTTTTTCAAAATAATTTTTTTTTATTGAAATAAATTATTTTCACTTCCTTTAATTTTTTAAAAATAAAATGATACAATTCACTTTCAATTAGTTTAAACACTAATAGTGGCAACTCTAAGAATTCTTTTCAGGGTGGTTATTAGAAAATTTTAATAAAAATAAATCTTGAATATATTAACATCACAAAATAAAAAACATACACAAATACATAAAATTTTAAAATTTCATTTCACAAATTTTTATATTTTTAAATCGTTGTGTGGTATAATAGTTTCACTATCAATGTTATTTGCTATGTCTTTCTTAATATACACAACTAAGCAATTATTAAGCTATTGATCTCCCATTCAGTTACCAACATATTGCCTAAATAAGTAATAATATAAACAAAATGGATTATCTTTTTGAAAAACTATGTCACATAAATCCAACAAAATCGATTAAAGAATAAAGCAAGCACTAACATATTAGTTATTTGAAAATTGTGGATTTTTTTTATATAAAAAATAGCAATTTTAAAATATGCAATTTGAAAATACAATTTAAAAAATCACAATTAAAGTTTGATTTGCGTTTTTCGGCTAATTTGTTTGTTTGGGGAATTTTTTTGAAGTGCTATATTTACAACATTTTTGCAATACTTACATAACAAAGTCTATGTGATAAGTTCTTAATGTTTCTAATTTGAACTTACCATTGAAGTCAATTTTCTATTAAGCAATAATAACAATCTGCTACTTATGATTTATTATGAAAATATTGTGAAAATGTCGTGAACATAGTTTTTTACGCAATTTTTTTGTTCAATATTCAACAGACCAAAATTTTGGATAGGTTGAATTTTATTTTTAATGGACTTGAATTGTTATAGGGTGGTCAAAAGACCCATATTAATTTAAAACTCAAGTTTTTTTAAGGTATATTGAAAAAAAAAAATTCAGGGTGGTCACATGGCCATCCTGATTAAACCTTGGCGCCACCCCCAAACACTAACATTACTAATATCATTTATTTATTTATTTATTCTAATAATTCAAAGGTTAGATTGTAAAATTTAAACTATGGACATATTTATTGAAAACATAAAAAAAAAAATTAATTGAATTACAAAATAATTAAATTGAAATTATTTTTATTATGTGCTAAACACTATTTTAGTAAATTGATTCAGAAAAGTCAACCCCGCCTGATAACTTGGGTGACAAAAAATGCAAATTGAAATGAGGATTTTGCGCCATACATTTCATTGCACCACATTTTACACATGTAGTCCCCCTATATATACAACGTTTTTCCAAAGCATGGAACACATTGTAATCTACTCAAACACCTCCCACCAAGCGTTAAAAGCATTTCAAAAACAAATAAACATGGAATACATTGTAATCTACTCATTCTTCTCTTTACTTTTCCTCCTTGCAGTAGCTTTCAAGTTCTTGCTCCAAACAAGAACAAAACACAAACACCTCCCACCAAGCCCACCCTCTTTGCCAATTCTAGGTCATCTTCATCTCATTAAGAAACCTCTCCATCGTGCTTTTCAACACCTTTCACAAAAATATGGCAACATCTTCTCTCTTCGATTCGGGTCCCAGCTCGTAGTCATTGTATCATCCCCATCCGCTGTTGAAGAATGCTTTACCAAGAACGACATTATTTTAGCCAACCGTCCTCGCTTTCTAGCGGGAAAGCTTCTAAGCTACAACTACACAACCATGGCATCAGCCTCTTATGGAGACCATTGGCGCAACCTTCGCCGCATCAGTGCCTTAGAAATCTTCTCAGCTAACCGCCTCAACATGTTCTTAGGCATTCGAGAGGATGAGGTCAAGCACTTGATACGAGAACTATCACGCAACTCGTGCCAAGGTTTTGCTAAGGTAGAGTTGAAATCAATGTTCTCAGAGCTGGCATTTAACATAATGATGAGAATGGTAGCAGGGAAGAGGTACTATGGATACGGTGAGGACGTGAAGGTGGATGACGAAGAAGCGAGGCAGTTTAGGGAGATAATGCGGGAGGTTTTCGAGTATGGAGGAGCGTCAAATCCAGGAGAGTTTGTGCCATTGTTGCGTTGGATTGATCATGGGGGTTTGGAGAAGAGTTTGACGAGACTTGCCAAGAGGACAGACTCATTCTGGCAAGCTTTAATTGATGAGAAGAGGAGCAAGGAGGAGCAGAAGGGAAACACTATGATTGATCATCTTCTTTCTTTGCAAAAATCACAGCCAGAATATTACACGGACCAAATTATCAAAGGGCTGATAATGGTAACTGCACTCCATCTCTCTTTAGAGCTTTTTTTTTTTTTTTTTCTTTTTATATAATATAAAATAACTCTGGTGCAATTGATATACATAAGGAGAAAACTATACGTAAATTATCATGAAATATGAATAAACAACAAAAAGGATACGGTGTTAAGTAGTTAATATAATATTACATTATTTAACATTTTAAAAATTACTAATTTAATTATTTAACCGTAATTTTAACAGTTGTCATGCAAAATACAATAAAATAGTAAAATTACTTAAATTAATATGTTTTGCGTTGGAGTACACATGTTTAGTGTTGAGGCGTTGAGGGTGTAGTGCACATTAGTGTCTATACGATTTTCTCTATGGAATGTGTTAATAGTATGATAGTTTATTTGATAATTAAATAGAATTATTCAATGTGATGATTAATGGGGAATAGATACGAATTTTAAATGTCTTTATTAGAAATATTAAGATCAATGGTAGAGTTAGGAATTTGTCTCTAGGGGAACCAAGTTTAAAATGAGGCCATAAATTTTTCCTTTGTATTATATCTATATTATATACAATGCAAAATGTTATATTCACAATATTTTCACAAAAAATTTTAGATGGCAAGTTGTTACTGATTTTAATCTGAAACTAGTACTAAAATTACTTCTTGCCCACCAGAATAACAAATAAAAATCTGTCATCTAGAATTTATTATGAAAATATGTTAAAATCTTATTAACATAACATTTTTCTATGTATAATAGTCTAAAATAGAATTATATAAAATAGGAGTATGATCATTGAACTCATTAAAAAAATATAATCAAATAAGCGAATAATCAATCATATATTTTCGTCAAATTAATAATATATTATATTTATACAATATATGATATAGTATATTTATCATTCTACAAAATATTATTGTTACCATTTTAATAAATAAAAAAATTGGGGAAATATTATATTAATAATATTTTTACAACAAATATTAAGTAACAAGTTATTATTGATTGTTACTAGTAGGAAAAAATAGAAATTTCAATTTTGAGTTTAAATTAAAACCAATAACAACATAACAACTATAATTTATTGTGAAAGTGTTGTGAAAATATTATATATGCAACATTTCTAAAAAACATATGAAAATAATAATAAAACTAAAGAAGCAAAGCCCATGTACCTGAGGAGTAATTGAGATCGCCTTTTGGTTTTGAACTTTGAAGTGTATGGTTTTTAAACTTTGATCGAGATGTACCAATTGAGTTAGAAAACTCTTACCTTTATGGACCTTATTTTAAAAACAAAAATTTTACGTTGCATACAACATTGAACTTCAAAACACCTCTTTTGAGTTCAAACTTCAACTAAAACGTTAAAGTTCAAAACAAATTTTAGTAAGTCATGTTTCACAGTTTTAGAACCATTATAATTTTCTAAGTAATCTTGAAATAATTTAGTAGAAAAAAAAATATGTAATCTTAAAATGACTAATTTAAAATACTTTCTTCAAAACAAAATTGGTATAATTTGACAAAATTTCCGCTATATGGAATTTTATTCATTTTTTTAATAAATAAATTATGACTCTTTTTTCATATAGACTTCCCAATTTGGTTTGTTAAAAAAAAAAAAAATCACAATTGGATTGGACTCATGAAAAACTGAATCTCCCCAGAGACCGAACTTCTTTTAGACCTACGGTCATGGCCCTCCTAGCTCTTGAGCTTTTCTTGTAGTATATACAAGGGCGTACCCACACTAGGGCAAAGGGGGTCATCTCCCCCCCCCCCCAAAAAAAAGCTAATATATGCATATAAGCTATAATAAAAAATTAAAAAAATTGGTATACAAAAAATTAAGGTTTTCCCTATCTATATATATATATATATATATATATATATATATATATTTGTCTGTTCTCCTTTAAAATATTTAGGACATGTTTGGTAGATTATGATAAGCGTTGTAATATAATAGTTATCCCTATGGTTTAATTATTCTTTAGTTTGATGATTTTTTATTATAAAAAATAGTCATTCTTTATGAATAGCCATTCTTCAAAATGATGAATAATTTTTCTTCTTTAAAATGTTATATTAGCTATTCCTTAGTAAGTACAATAATTTCAAATTTTAATATATTTCCAAATAAACAAACTTTCCATATACATCTAACAATTATAAAAATAAAAAATGATAAAAAATAGCACATATACCTCTTAAATTTAATAATAACAATTTCTAAAGAGGTATAATTATATGAGTAAGATATTTCCTAAAATAAATGTTAAGTTTCATTATAATGTTATAACTCACAACCAAACTAATGAATAAGTTGAATTATTACATTACAGCACACTTTATCACTAGTAATAAAGATTACAATTCCTATCGTAATCTTCATTTAGTATACCAAACGTACCCTTAAATATTGACTTATATGAAAATAAATAAATAAATAGAGTCCATGTCCCTTTAACTACAAAAAAAATAAATAAATGAAAAATATGGACTAAACAAATTAAAACCGCGAAGAAAATAAGAAACACTTATTTTGTATGTTATACTTTATTGATGTGTTTTATAATATGAAATTTTTAAGAAATACTTATTTTGTATGTAGTATTTTTTTAAATATAAAATAGATGCTAGTTTTTATTTTCATAAATTTTTTTTGGTTTTAAGCTTTGTCCCCCACCCCCAGGTACAAATCTTGGTTCCATCCCTAAATATATATGGTTAAATTTTATTTTTATATTGTATATATTTAGTTAAAATTTAAACTTTAGATTTCCAAGAATTGCACCTAGTTTACATTCAAAATTAAGCTCGCTCAAAAAGACTCCAAAACATGAAAATAACCCCACACCTATAGCTCCCTTAAAAAGGAAAAGAAAGAGAGAGAGGAAAAAAAAAGACATTTTGGTTAATTAATACATACCTGAATTCAAGTGCTAAACTCGTAACTTGAGGTCCTCTATGCTATCCTCGTTTGTTTACTCTCACTCTGAAATTAATTAAGGATAAAGAAAAAAAAATTGGATCAATATTATTAATGATTATTCCTTATTAACTACAAAATGCTTAAAATTTGATATTTAAAAAAAAAAAAAAAAAAAAAAAAAAAAAAACTCCCCTCATTTCCTTTTCTTTACTTTTTTATTAATTAATATCTGAAATGAGAAATAAAATTTAAAAATAAAGAAAGTGGATGCTAATTATGTCTATATATTTGGGTTTTGATATCAGTAAGAGAAAGGGAAGCAAATTATTTTTAAAAACTATCTATTTGTTTTTGTAGGTTTAATGAGTATAATATAATAAGCAAACTTGTTTAAATTGAGTCGAATTGAGAGAAATATTTTCATGTCAAATTGATTGGTCTTTGCATTTTCTCAAAGTTATATTTTTATGTTATCAACGGTCCTTAATTTATAATATTTTCTCTACTTTCTTTCTCAAAATATTTTTTAGTGAAATTATAATTCATAAATATGGAGAGGTTAAATAAAATGTGAATGACAGGAGAAGAGCAAGGTTGATGAAAAGAAGAAACATATTAGAAATATTATGTGGACGTAGAATACATAATATAGGTTAATATAGAAACTTTATGTGACTTCTATAAGACCAACTATATGCTCGATGGCATGTTCGATGGCATGTTGGACCGTTAAAAGAAAATAAATTAATAAAATGATCTTAAATGTAATAAAAATGTAAAGTTAGCTAAATACTATCAAAACTATCAAAATAAACAGAAATAAACAAATAAATATAGTTGAGTAGTAATATAAGGAAATCAAAATATGGGTGATCCCTATTGTTGAAAAGATGGGGAGAGTTACTTGAGATAATTTAGTGAAGTTTGGAATATATAGGGATCACCCATTTTTATTAGTACCAATAATAAATCTATTTTTTAATGTATATTGGACAGGTTTTGATACTGGCAGGGACTGACACATCATCAGCAACATTAGAATGGGCAATGTCCAATCTTCTCAACCATCCAAATGTATTGAAGAAGGTTACAGTTGAATTAGACAACCAAATTGGAGAAGACAAATTGATCGATGAATCGGACATCTCTAAATTATCCTATCTTCAAAGTATTATCTTAGAGACCCTTCGATTGTATCCCACAGCCCCATTGCTCCTACCTCACATGTCTTCAAATGATTGTACCATCCAAGGATATGATGTACCACGTAACACAATGTTATTGGTTAATGCATGGGCCATTCATAGAGACCCCAATGTGTGGGATGATGCAACTAGTTTTAAGCCTGAAAGGTTTGAAACTAACAAGGCTAACGCATACAAGTTAATGCCATTTGGACTAGGGAGGAGATCTTGTCCTGGGGAAGGCCTTGCACAACGAACTATTAGTTTAACTTTGGGATCATTGATTCAATGCTTTGAGTGGGAAAGGCTAGGTGAGAAAGCGATTGACATGGCTGAAAGTGACGGGACAACTATGCCCAAAGCCATAGCGTTGGAGGCCAACTTTAAAGTGCGCCCCGTTATGAATAAGGTTCTTTCTAAGTTTGTGGATAATGTTTAAACATAAGGTTTAAAAAAATTAATTATATTTTCAAAAAATGTTTTAGTATTAATTATCAATTATAATAAGTACATTGTTAGTTGTACATTATAGTAATGTTGTATTCATGTATATTTGTATCTTTTTCTTTTCTGTTGTTTTGCACTTGATAATAATTTGTTTCATTTTCGAAGGTTGTTTAAGAAATAAGAAAGAATTTGGGTTATTTCAAATTTCCTTTCTAAGTTTTATTTATTTGAAATTGGGGTTTATATTTAGAGAATCATGAATTTGGAGCAAGTCAATACCGTATCGGAAGTTGGACCGATTTGGCCACCGATACGATATATTTCAGATACTAATTAATACCGGTGTACCGTTTTGGGTTTACTGCTATTTTATATATTTAATATACACACACGCACGCGCGCGCACACACACACACAAAATCTCTATTTACCATAAAACATTACCTCAAAAATCTTTGTTTACCATAAAATATTACTTCAATTGTTCATTGCATACAAAGAAAAAAAAAAACACAATATAAAAAACAAAAAACTTAATTATTCATTGCATTCAAAGAAAACAAATAATATTAGCAATGTTTAGAGTGCGGCTTGGGTAGTGTTTAGGGTTAGATTAGGACTTAAAATTACCATCATGCCCTTAAAAAATGCCACAATTACAAAAAATAAAAAATAAAAAAAATAATATAGCATTTTGTTCGGTCGGTACGATATTCATTTACCAGCCGATATGACCGGTATTTTTTTGGATACAAAATAGGAGTGTACCTGTACCGGCCAGTACGGGCCGGTACGGTATAGTATTAATAACACTAATTTGGAGGAAACCAAGTGATTTCTTACACGCTCAATTTTGCACGTGCAAAGCCACCTAGCTAGCAAAAATTATCTTATGAAGCGGACATAGGAGATACTTTTTTCCTAACTAGAGCAACGCAACAAAGAAATATCATTTATAAGTTGTTGACTTATCTATGAGCCTAGGGAGAAATTTTAACAATATGGCTGTGTTTACTCACATAAAAATACATGGTTGAATTTAATTGTCTTTACGCAAATTAGATGTACATGTGTTGCATTGCTTAATATAACTACATGGCTTAACTTAAAGGAAAACCAAAAGTAAAACACCAAAGTAATTGTAATTATGATTACTCAACTGGCAATCAACCCAAAATTACCCAATTCATTATTCATGTCAAGATAGGTTGGCATATTTTAAATTATCACAACATGTTTATTCCATATAAGTATATGTCATTTTCATTCAACATAAATTTGAATTTTAAATATATAATTGAGTAATTGAAAGATGTGAAATGATTATTTTGATAAATTCTTAATTGAAGATTCAAAGTCCCTAATCATTTTATCCAAAATGAAGAAAATATTTAATTTTATTTTAATTTTCTTTCACAGTGAATTTCTATTTTTCTGTGAGCTTAATTAGGTTGAAAAAAAATTTTTTGGATTGTATGTTATTAAGAATTTAATTGATGTTATTATAAAATAGAATTTCTATAAAGTTTATTTGCTTAGACTCCCCTATTAATTATGAGATATTTGCAGTATGGATTATTGGATCCTATAAGTAGTGTTATATATGTTAATATGCAGAGCATTATTATAGACAACAATTTTTATAAAACTTTTTAAGACAATAAAGTTGACAAAATTTTATTAGTTTTTATCTAAACCAATCATTAACATCACTTTATTTTTTACAATTAACAACCTTGGTAGTTTTAAATTGACAAAAACTTAGTTGTGCTATATTAAGAAGGTATTGTCCTTATAAAATAGAATTTTAAATGAAGAATCATATTTTAAACAGAAATTAGCAAAAAATCATATCATTCTTTTACACATTACATATAGATTTACTTGTTACACATAGTTGAGTATTTTTGATAGGTAGATAGGGGAAGTATTGGGGTCAAAACATAAATATAGGAGACCACAACAAGATGTCATCACAACAGAGTTATAACTTGAACTCTTACACAAAATTGAGTTAATTATTTATGTTTTGTTTTCCTTTTATTAGATAGATAATGGGGGAGGGAGGAAGTGAGGTTTATGCCACACATATAGGACATGCCATAAATGATGCAATTATTACTAAACTATCACTTAAACCTTAATTATAGCTAATTTTTAAAAAAAAAAACTTCCCTAGTCTCTATCTTCTTCTTTTTCGTGTGGATAAGATGCTATTCTTCTAAAAAAAATGAATGCGTTCCATTTTTCATAGAGTATAAAATCTGTCCTTTTTCTTTTAATTCTTCTTATGGTTTTAAACACACATTGGCAGGTTTAGATACTTGTGGGAGCTAACATATCAGTAGTGACATTAGAATGGGTAAAGTCTAATTAATTCAATTAATTATCTTGATGTGTTAAATAAGGCTAGATTAGAGTTGAAAAATCAAATTGGACAAGAGAAATTGATAGACAAACTAGATGTCTTTAAATTACACTACCTACAATGTATCATCTCAAAAACCTTTCAATTGTACCACGTTGCTCACTTGGCTTCTTATGATTGTACCATTAGAGGATGTGATATACCACTTGACACGATATTATTAGTCAATGCATGTACCATACAAAGAGATTCTAAAATGGGGGATGATATTACTAATTTTAAACCTGAGACGTTTGAAATGGGTGATGTCCACATAAGTTATTAATGCCTTTTGCATTGAGGAGGAGGGCCTATCGTAGGGCAGGCCTTGTCCAACATACGGTAAATCTAACTTTGATTTTATTGATTAATCCGCTTGGGAGTTCATAAGAGAAGAGAATGGAATGGAATGAAATGATCATAAGGGAATAGAAAAGAATGGAATGGAATGGAATAAATTTAAGTAAGAGAAATGAATGGAAAAGAATGGAATGGAATTAAGTAACCTTGATTGGATGTTTTAAAATAAAAGAATGGAAAGGAATGAAAATGAATGGAATGTAAGTAATCTTGTTTGGGAGTAACATGGAGGGAATGGAATGGAATCATTTTATTGCAATATTACTATTAGACCCCTGTTTTAAAATAAATTGTTGAATAAATAGGGGTATTTTGGGAGTTTTAGGCTCCGCTTGGGAGTTCATAAAGGAAGGGAATAGAATGGAATGGAATGATCATAAATTAAAGGAATAGAAAAGAATGGAATGGAATGGAATGAAATAAATTTAAGTAAGGGAAAAGAATGGAATTGAATGGAATGGAATTAAGTAACCTTGATTGGATGTTTTAAAATAAAAGAATGGAAAGGAATGAAAATGAATGGAATGTAAGTAATCTTGTTTGGGAGTAATATGGAGGGAATGGAATGGAATCATTTTATTGCAATATTACTATTAGACCCCTATTTTAAAATAAATGGTTGAATAAATTGGGGTATTTTGGGAATTTTAATAAAAAATTCATTAAATCTAATTCCATTCCCTTTCATTCCTCCCAATTTCGGGGGGAATGAAAATTTGAGGTTTTAAGGGAATAGAGAGGAATGGGTGTTCCCTCCTATCCATTCCATTCCCTCTCACTTAAACTCCTAAACGAGGGAATGGACTTTCCATTCCCTCCATTAAAACTCCCAAACAAGAGAAGGGAAGAATATTCTAAAATTATTCTTTTCATTCCTTTCTATTCCATTCCATTCCCTCCTCCCAAGCAAGGCCTAAGTGCTTTGAGTGGGAAAGGGTCAATGACAAAAAAGTTGACTTAGAACGTGTACTTGTAATAATATCCTATATAAGCTTTGTGTATTGCTAATTATCATTTTATGTAAGAAGTTATTCAATTCATCTCTCTCTCTCTCTCTCTCTCTCTCTCTCTCTCTCTCTCTCTCTCTCTCTCTCTCTCTCTCTCTCTCTCTCTACTTAAGCGTTACCTCACTGTTCTTGCATCAAAGTTGTTCACACATTTCTTAGTTTTTCTTCACTACCTAAGAACCTGCCCTCCAATGTTAGCAAGTAATAATAGTAAATATTAGCTCAAAACTGGTTTGAAATTATCTTCATCCAACCTATTATTGAAGAAACTATCTATGTGTAAGTCACATGACTTTTGAATGAGTTATGTGACTTTTTTAAATAATATACTTAGACAATCTTATAAATCATTACATAATAAATTAGAAGAGATTGCTCCAAACTAAGTTGTAACTAAATTTTGTCTATAATAATAATAATATTAATATTAATATTAATAATTTCAAAATATCTATGATAAAGAACAAAAGAAAATAAAACTATTTACTAGATTATATTCAATTCAACTTTAATTCAATTTAGTTTTGAAGCTAGGCTCAAAAAGAGATGTCTTGGTGCTATTATAATCTTTTTCTTTTGAAGGGATATATGTTAGCTGTTTAAGTAGTGCTAGGTTGTAATTAGTGAAATATAAAGTGAAACAGGAAAAAAAAAAAAAGTACAAAATATTTGTATAACAAAAAATGGTATTAAGGAATCTAGGACGATTTGCCGTATACATATCGATACGATACACTAATAGACTTTATCCCTAAACCTTGAAATTTCAAATTAAGTACTGTTGCTAGAACCTTGATTATAGTATGCTGATCAGTGATCAAAGACAAATGGGATGAGGGAAACAAGGGTCTCCGGGACTAGGTTCAACCATTTGGTAGGTTTTGTTATTCTAACAAAAAAAAAACTATTTGCTAGGTATTGTTAGAATAGTTAAGAGTAAGAATTCACAAGTGGGACCACCAAGCACATCCGACCCTACCAGTAAAGTCTGGCCCCTTGTGTTTAGAAAATGTGACTTACAGTGCGGAATAGACACTTGCCTTTCAATTGTATTTTCATTGTATAAGTTTTCATTGTATTTTAGCCGTGTGTATTTGCATACAGTGCTGAATAGACACTTGCCTTTCAATTTGTTGGACAATATTTATAGCTATTTAGCCAGAATTTATAAAATAAGGTCTCCATCATGTTTGCCTTCAGCTCATCCAAACAATAAAAAGAATACGAGACCCACTTCGTTTTATTCTTAATATTGTCTGGACTTCTGTGGTGCAAGCGTGCAAGTCCAAACAATATTAAGAATCAAACGAACGTTTTGATAATAATACGCGTTGCCCCTAAAGTTGAGGTACGAAATATACATATATGGAATCCATAGTGCAAATTCTATGTAAATTCTCTCTCTCTCTCTCTCTCTCTCTCTCTCTCTCTCTCTCTCTCTCTGTGTTTGAAATAGAATAGGTGATGATATAACAATTTGGCTATTGCCAAGAACATTGTTCACTGTAATGTTCATCCTTTTTTTTTTTTTTTTTGGGAAAAATTTCAAACCCTATCTATTTTATTTGTTTTATGTTATGTTTTTTAATTAAAATGAGTTTTTTAATGGAAAAGCTAAAGGTATCCTATGGAAGCCTAATGGAGTAAAGCCCTTCACAGATAAACAACTTAAATTTCAACCAAACAACAAGTAGGCAAGCTGTAATTAGCCCATATATATATATATATATATATATATACACTCACATATATAATTGAATTACCGAACCCAAAAAAAAAAAAAAAAAACAAACAAACAAAAGCCAAAAAAACTTGCAACTCCTATGCACATTATTTTAAAATATTACAAGTTAGCAAGTTTTTTTTTTTTTTTAATGAAAAAGGTTAGCAAGTTAAACTTACAATATTAAGGTCATTTGCTTTCTCAAAAACTAGAAGTCCATTGTCACCAAATATGTGAACCACTTCTTCCCATGCTCTACTTTGCCATTTCCATTTCTAATGTAGTCAACTACAACAAAGTTGGTTTTTTTTCGAGGGTCAAAACCCTTGGAAAAGTATGAAAAACCCTCAAAAAAAAAAAATTATTTTGAGGCTCTGCATGACCCTAAATGATCATTGAAACAAATGCCCTAAAAAAATAAATTTTTGACGGCCACATGACCCTTGAAAAAGAAATTTCAACGGCCAACATGACCTTTGAAACAACTGCTTTATTTTTGCGGTGGCTTGACAACCCTTGAAAATTTTAAAAATAAATAGAAGTACATTAACCTCTTTTTTTGAGGGTTTTCCAACCCTCAAAATAAGGGTTTTTTTTTTTTTTTTTTTTAAGTGCATATATGCTTTAGAGACCTACATATTATAAAATATAAATTACACCAAAACACAAATCTCTTTCAATAAGTACCACAACCGCACATACATCAAAAGTTGAAATGGCTAAGGGCACCCTATATTGCCTAATACCACAACAAAAAATTCTATACACATAATCTCACAAAACTAGAATTAACCCAATACTATAATTTAAAGCTTAGGGAAAAGGAAACCTTTCATCATCTGAATCTGCAGATGCAATACTTACATCGAATATAGGGTGAGCAGATTGAACCAATTTAATTCATAGATTTGGCACAAAGCATGCAATTAGACTAACCATTCGCATTCACCAAAATAGATTTCAAGCATGGTTGTTAAAATCGTGATCTAAATCGTAGAATCGTACGATTTTACAATTTCACCTCACTAAAACGTTTAGAATCGCACTAAGATCATAAAAATGGTAAGATCATATGTAGGATCGTATAGGATTGTAGGATTGTATGAGATCTTACCAATCCTATCGAAAACATAATTTTTTTTTTTTTTTTTATGGTATAAATTTTTTGTTTTGATGAAGATTTAGGGGTTTTTATGTTTTCATGTTGTGATAGTGTTACTTTTAATTTTATTTTATTTTTATAAAATTATGTTAATCTAGGCAAATGTTTTCTAGTTTCTGGTTCACTTATAATCAAAATGAAAGAATGCTTCATCATTTCTAAATGAAGAATTTGATGTTAGATTTGCTACCTTTTAAGCTATATGATGTTAAATTTGTTTAATCAATATACAAATTTGTGTTCTAACATTACTAAAATACTTTTTTATATATAATTTTATTAGTTATGCTTGTATTTGTATATTGATTGATTGATTTTTTTGAGCATACTCTTTAATTGTTACTGAATAGTATAACTTGAATAGTTAAGTGTGAAATTGTATCTTGATGCCTTTTGCAGCTCTAGTATACAAATATATAATGTCTACATAGATGATGAAATAGATGATAATGATCAAGAATTTAGGACGGTGGTTATAAAAACCGTAAAATGAGAATAATTAAATATTCACTTTATCTTAATATTTATCTTGCTTTTGGATTTCATATTATAGTTAGCTAATTTCTATTTGCTAACTTATTTTGGATTTCAAACTTGGAATTTAGAACTTGGAAAATATTTTCTATATGTTTTGATAAATATTTTGGTATATGGTTGCTAATCAAAAATATATTTAACTTTTTAGATACATTAGTTCAAAACTTAAATATATTGGTCTCGTTAGTATAAACTTAGTGATGTATGACATACAAATTACATCATATAATGCAAATTTTAGTTTTTTATTGATGAATTTATAATTTACGTAATTATTCAACATACAAAGTCATTATTAATGTGTTTTTTGCTTTAAATCTAAAAATGTAGGATCTTACGATTCACAATCCGATCCTACAATCTACAATCTCACCTAACTTCAACAATCCTATGTAAGATTCCAATTTTGACAACCTTGCTTTCAAGTATGGCAGTACGGCATCATAATACTGTTTGAATTGCTCCCATTATAACAACAATGCCTATTAAATTGATGCATTCTAAAATAAAATTGAGAATACTTGTATCATGGCCATGGGTAGCTAAAGTACAACAACTGATGCTAAAGTTACTAAAGTACTCTCTTACACCATTTTCTTCTCATTCTGAGATTTTTTACAAATAACACAAAAGATGTAGCTCAAAGAAAATAAGAAGTCTCATAAAAAAAAAAAGGTAAAAGCACAGTCCAGGATATATCACCACAATAATATACTCAATAATATAGCTCCACTGTTCCATTTTCCAATAATATACTCAATAGTCATGGTCTTGCTCTTCTCAATAATGGTATTAAACGCATATCGGCAGGTTTAGATACTTGTGGGAGCTAATATATCAGTAGTGACATTAGAATGGGTAATGTCTAATTAATTATCTTGATGGGTTAAACAAGGCTAGATTAGAGTTGAAAAATCAAGTTGGACAAGAGAAATTGATAGACAAACTAGATGTCTCTAAATTATACTATAACTTCAATGTATCATCTCAGAGACCTCTACTCACTTGTCTTCTTATGATTGTATCATTAGAGGATATAATATACCACTTGATAAGATATTATTGGTCAATGCATGGACCATACAAAGAGTTCCTAAATTGTGGAATGATATTACTAGTTTTAAAACCGAGACATTTAAAATGGATGAGAATGATCCACATAAGTTAATGCCTTTTGGATTGAGGAGAAGGGCCTATCCTAGGACAGGCCTTGTCTAACATACGGTAAACCTAACTTTGGTTTTATTGATTCAGTGTTTTGAGTGGGGAAGGGACACTAACAAAAAAGTTGACATGGTTGAAGGTAATGAAATCACCATGCCAAACGATTTACCATTGGAAGCCAAATGTAAGTCACTCCCTATCTTTTATGAGGTTCTTTTTTAATCTATACATGCATGGTGTTTTTAAAATGTCCTTGAATTTTTAGCAAGTTGCTTAGTTATATTTGCAGAGAATATTTTACATTTGTAGTACTAATTGTTTGGTAAAAACTTCTATAATAACTAAATTTTTGTATGTACATTCTTTCGATTTATATCAGTCAGTGTTTTTTCTTTTTTTTTCCTTGTATTATATAATTATTTTATCAAGTTAGAAGTTTTCTTTAAGTAATAAGAAAGAATATCAATAAATGAAATATTTCGTCTACTACTTTTGGATGTTGAATATGGGCCTACGTATATGATATATAGTACAAGCAAAAAAAAACAATTTAGCCTTTTTGAATTCAATTTAGCACAAATTATTTATATATATTTACGAAATAAATAGAAGTGTAGAGATATTAAAAATCATACACAAAAGAACTCATTTAATAAATCATTTTTTTGGAGCAAACTTTTTTTTTTTTTGGTGAAATGTGCTTGGAGTTGGCTTAGAACGTGTAGTAGATTCAAAGTTAAGTTTTCATTGTATTTGTATACAAAGCCGAATATATAGACACTTCCCTTCCAATTTGTTGGACAATAATTACAGCTATTTAGCCAGAATATTAAAAAATAGGGTCTTTATCATGTTTGCCTTCTGCGCATCCAAACAATATTAAGAATATGAGACCTACTTCGTTTTATTCTTAATATTGTCTGGACTTCTGTGGTGCAAGCGTGCAAATCCAAACAATGTTACGAATAAAAGGAATGTTTTGATAATAATATACTCCTTGCCCCTAATGTTGAGGTACGAAAAATACATATATGGAATCCATAGTGCAAATTTTATGTAAATTAAAAATAGGATTTCCCTCCCATGCATATTGTATATATATGTAATGGTGTTTACAGCATGGAAATCCAAACCACACCAGACCAAAATTTGTGAGTTGTGAATACACTAGCCTTGTTGGTCCGTATTCCAATTCCCCAACACTGCATAATATTCATCATCTTTGGGACTTTCAAGTTAAGATGGGTCGTCAGCTTCAACAACCTCATATACTGATGTTGCCATTTCCTTTACTAGGCCACATCAAGCCCATGCTAAATATAGCACAGCTTCTATGCCACGCTGGGCTCCAAGTTACCTTCCTGAACACTGAGCACAACCACCACCGACTCACCCAGCTACAACAGCTTTCTACTCACTTCCCATCCCTCCATTTCAACTCAATATCTGATGGCCTGCCGAAGGATCACCCTCGCACTTTTGATTTAACTAAAGACATGGTCATCTCGTTCAAGTCTGCCACAAAGCCACTCTTCCGCGAGATGTTGGCTGAGTATAGCAGAAACTCTGATCTGGGTCCGGTCACTTGTGTAATAGTGGATGGAATTATGTACTCTTTTGCAAATGATGTCGCTGAGGAGTTGGGGTTTCGCGTAATTACCACACGACCGTATGGTGCTTGCTGTTTGTGGAGCTTTTGCTGTATTTCAAAGCTAATTGAGAAAGGCCACATTCCAGTTGGAGGTGAGTATAACTTCTATAAGTTCTAACTAATTGTTCTTGATAAGGGTTGTTTTCATAATCCAAAGCTAACGGGCCCAAGGCTGACGACCCTGAAGCTGACAACCCCAAAGCTGGGGAGATATGAAGCTGACAATCTCCACCAACAAACCAATGACCTTAGAAGTATGTATAGTCAAGCTGAAGAGAACAAGCTGAAGAAGTTAGTCTTGATCCCGTCCGCAACCTTACTTGTCCAACACGCACACAATAAGGATTCTTGCACGACATATCTAACTCAAATTAAGAAGATTCCTATAAAGACAAGGATTCTAGGAGATACGTAAAATCCAAGAGTTACTCTCCTAGAAGGAAAAGAACTTCTTCACCAAGGCATGAATTTCGGCTCTACGCTACTATAAATACCCCAAAGCCCTCTGGAAGCAAGGTACGCATAATTCACCTCAACTCTAGCACTTTAAAGTTGTGAACTAGAGATTTCTCTAACTTGACCGTTGGAGGGTATTTGGCCAGCACCACACCGGTACCCTTCTTAAGGTCTTCAGCTTTTGTATTTTGCAGGTACGTCATCAAGAACACGTGAAGACTGTGTGGCTTACTAACGATTTTGAGCATCATCAGTTCTAGTATATTTGAAGCTTAAAATTTCCCACATCTGTTCCTTGTGGAGTAATAGAAACTTCCAGTTTAGTTACTCTTGAATGTGGAAGGCTATTAATTAATGCCATATTCAGTCAACAACTCAGACACAATTTGATATTCCTTGGCGAATGCAAAACATGCATGTGCCTAATAATACGTATTCAACATGCACAACATTCTAATGTTGAAGCTATGTAATATTTATACATTAGACTGATTTATAAGCAATATCAAACTAAGAGGGTCAAAATAGTATTTTAGGCATAATTTTAGTATACATATTACACGATGGGATGGAATCAAAAAAGTGGGTTGCAATTATCAACCGGTAAAGCCTTTTCTCTCTTGAATAAAATATCTAAGATTCAAACATTGCCTACATATTCAGCCATTTCCTTTTCTTTGAAAGAGTTCTATATATGGCAGCAGTGAGAGAAGATATGGTAAAGAAATTTTGATCTAAATTATTTGTCATCTCAGAATCATTAGAATCCTTGATTACAATGTGTTTTACAAGGAATGGTGATATTATAATGGTGGTAAATCAAAAGAAATTAGTCATTTTTAATCTTTACGAAAATACTCAAAGTTGGTTAAAGAAAGAAAATATTCAAAGAAGTTCTTGGAAGTGCCAAGCATAATCTAAAAGTGTTTGCTTCAATATTCTTAACAAAATATCAATCAATTGGTGGCTTAGCTTGATAACATAAAATAATCATTACAAAATAGATGCCATAAATTTAAATTCTATTGTATCTATATAATATCTATAAAAAAAAAAATGAAAAAAGTCATATACTATATTGTTTTAAAAGATGCGTTCTCGATACATTAAAAAGAACTACTATTTTATAGAAATTTTGATGATATTAGTTCAATATTTTCTTTAAGATTTATATTCTATGACAATATCCCTACTGAATGATTATCTAATTGGCACAACCCCACTTACAATGTGTTGAAGCAAATTTTATGATCCAATATTTAAAATTATAGTAGTTTACACTCCTCAAAGAAAAATTGTTGACTTTTTCAAGTTACATTTTCTACTATCACAACTAACATCCAGCCTCCTCTACAAATTGCAACAAAAGAAGATTTGGATCAAGAGATTAAAACTGTGCCAGGTATGGAGGGTCTTTTGCGACGTCGAGATCTACCATCAGTTTGTAGACAACCAATCACGAATCCTCTCCTACAACTCTTCATTGAAGAGAGCAAGACCGTGACTCGAGCTTCAGGGATCATAATCAACACCTTTGATGGCCTCGAGGGTCCGATTCTCTGTCACATCACTCCTCTCTTTCCAAATGTTTACACAATTGGTCCACTCAATGCTCTTGTCAAAACCAAAATCGGGGATGATATCATTATCGTCTCACAATGTTTATCCTCCTCTAGTAATTTATTGGAACCGAACCATAATTGCATGACGTGGTTAGATTCCAAGCCATTAAGATCGGTTGTTTATGTTAGCTTCGGAAGCATAGCAAGGGTGACACATAGTCAATTGTTGGAGTTTTGGTACAGTCTAATCAACAGTGGTGCATCATTTTTATGGGTGATACGGCGTGATATGATTGAAGGTGTGAAAGGGGATGACATGATCCAGATGGAGCTTGAGGAGGCCACAAAAGAAAGGGGATTTGTTGTGGATTGGGCTCCACAAGAAGATGTTCTAGCCCACTCGTGGGTTTTTGACCCACAGTGGTTGGAACTCGGTTTTAGAAAGCATTGATGCTGTAGTGCCTATGATTTGTTGGCCATTGTTTGGCGACCACCAACTTAATAGTAGGTGGGTTAGTGAAGGGTGAAAGATTGGGCTTGATATGGACACGTGATAGATCAACCATTTAGATAATGATTAAAACTCTTATGAAACATAGAAGGGAGGAAATCATCAGGTCCATGGATCGATTTTCAAAATTGGCTCTTGAATCTATTAGCCCAGGTGGATCCGCCTACAACAACTTGGAGAAGCTAATTGAAGACTTGAGAAGAATATGATTTCATGATTATATTGGCAATTGCAAGTTGACAGCCGCAATATATGATTAAGAAGGTTCATCAACAAATAATATGCTCCTTTCCCTATAAAGAACATAAGATTGAAGAACCTATTTTTAATATTAGGTGTTGTCTCATGTTGAAGAACAATAGATTTGGTGTTGTCCCATGTTGGCAACTAAATAAAAAGTTTTGTAATGGTTAAGAGTGTTTGTTTAAGTTTTCTTATTGCACTTCAACTCGTTTGCTTTAGTTAATTGATTGTTATTTGATGGTTTTAATTACCATCTAAGAGTCTTTTTACTTGTAGTAGCTAAAATAAATATGTTTACAATGTATTGCCTCCATTCGTGTACAACGTATTTGCTTTTCTTGTAAAATAGAAGTTTCTAGTTCACCAAGAAAACAAAAACAAAAACTAAATGAAATACGATTTGCTAAGTGGTAAGGCAATTGGGTTTTGGTGGCAACTAAACATAAGGGTAGTAATCTACATGTAGAAGTAGTAAGCTTCATTCATGCCAAATAGTAAATTATTAGCTTAGGTTTCTATACATATTAGATATATAAACCTAAATTAAAGATTTGAAAAAAAAAAAAAAAAAAAAAAAAAAAAAAAAAAAAAAAAAAAAAAAAAAAATCCAAGGTCTTAGAGTTGAGTCAAAATTGTTTCTTTCAATAACTGCTACTACACTTCGCTAGAAAACAAACACTTCATGTTTGGCATGTCATGATTTTTTATATATGCATAGGAATAGGAAACTTATACATAAGTGTATTCAAATGCTTTAACATACAGATTAAAGCACACCCCCTCCCAAGAAAGAATCCCTAAACAAATGAGGCTGCAAGGTTACAAGAGTAACATTGGAACATGACCATAAGTTGGAGATACAACAAAAGTGAAATGGTGAATTATCATGGCTAAGACGATTTTGGCCTCAACTATAGCTAGAATTTTAGCTTCGCCCTGTATCTCGGTGTCATGATGGACAACAATCAAGGCTAAATGAAACTGTGTGTTAGCAGGAATGTCAAAGTTCCCTAGCATAACCTTCTTACATTGATTATCATGCTCACCTGTTAAAAAATTTCATAGTAATTCGCATGTGAAATGGTAAGAGTTAATACGATTTCACATACCATTGTACAATTTCATAGTCCTAGCCCAGGCTGGCGTGTTGGCCTGTGTGGTTCAGGACCTCCTTTTTACTATACCATTGTACTTTCACTTCTTTAATAATATATATTCTATCTTCACCCGTCAAAAAAAAAAAAAAAAAAGAAATGAATATTAATCCACAAATATCTACTATTCTGGTATTAAATAGATGCATTTATTTTATTTATTAATTATATATTCTTTTTTGTTCTTTTGGGTAATAAACCATGCATTTTATTATTGTTACTTTTATTTGTTTGTAGTTCTATTTCCTTTTTTTTTCCAGTAAAGACTAACTTCTTCAAAAGCCATATGGGCAAGGCTAAATGGAGCAAAATGGTTAAACTTGTTGTACACAAACTGTTTTACATAGTTTTACACACCCCAAACAACAACTGGAAGTTACAATTCTAGTTGCTGCTGAAGATGTGTGTAAAACCATGTAGAATGGTTTATACACACACACACAGACACACATCTGTGTGTGTGTGTGTGTGTATAAACTCACATATATAATTGAAGTACCGAACCCAAAAAAAAACAAAAAACAAAAACAACGAACAAACAAAGGCCAAAAAACATGCAACTCCTATGCACATTATTTTAAAATATTACAGGTTAGCAAGAAGTTAAACTTACAATATCAAGGTCATTTACTTTCTCAACAACTAGAAGTCCATTGTCACCAAAAATGTGAACCACTTCTTCTCGTGCTCTGCTTTGCCATTGCCCTTCCTGATGTAGTAAACTACAACAAAAGTTGGTTTTTTTCGAGAGTCAAAACCCTTGAAAAAGTATGAAAAGTCCTCAAAAAAGATTATTTTGAGTTTTTGTGGCTCTGGATGACTCGATGATCTTTGAAACAAATGCCATAAAAATAAATAAATAAATTTGACACCTACAAGACCCTCGAAAAAGAAATTTCAACAGCCTACTTGACCCTTCAAACAATTGGTTTATCTTTACAGTGGATTGACAACCCTTGAAAATTTAAAAATAAATAAAAGAATAATAACCTTTTTTGAGGGCTTTTCCAACCCTCAAAATAAGGTTTTATTTTTTTTTTTTTTTTAACGTGCATGTAGGCTTTAGAGAACCACATGTGACAAAATCCATATTATGCCAAAATACAAATCTCTTTCAATGAGTACTACAACCGCACATACATCAAAAGTCGAAATGGATAAGGACACCCTATCTTGCCTAATACCACAACAGAAAATTCTATACACATAATCTCACAAAATTAGACTTAACCCAATACTATAATTTAAAGCTTAGGCAAAAGGAAACCTTTCATCATCTGAATCTGCAGATGTAATACTTACATTAGGTTATAGGGTGAGCAGATTAAAGCAATGCAATCCATATATTTGGCACAAAGCATGCAATTGGACTAATCATTCACATTCACCAAAAGAGCTTTCAAGTATGGCATTACGGCATCATAATACTGTTTGAATTGCTCCTGTTATAACAACAATACCTATTAAATTGATGCATTATAAAATAAAATTGAGAATACTTGTATCATGGCCGTGGGTAGCTAAAGTACAACAACTGATGCTAAAGCTATTAAAGCACCCTCTTACACCATTTGCTTCCCATTCTGGAATTTTTACAAATAACACAAAAGATATAGCTCAAAGAAAATAAGAAGTCTCATAAGAAAAAGGTAAAAGCATAGTGTATATCACCACAACATGATATAGAATAAGCTTATCAATTTTAATCTTTAGAAAGGTCTTTAAGTACACACCAACACATGGTGCTAGATTAAATAAGCTATAGGATTTGTGGGTGAGCCCCTGCATACAAAAACAAACAAACCCTGCTTTCTTTGACAATAGAGTTTTTTTTAATTCACACCTGCAAGTCTTACTCATTACCATTTCTCTATCCCACAGTTCTGTCATTTTCTCAATTATCCCTTCAACTTTCTAAATTAACACCTTAAAAAGCCTTTAATTTACTAAAAAATAGTGCCTGAATTCTTCTAAGAACTGACACCTTAAATGATTATTAGTCTTCATGATTATTAGAATGTAATGCAGTATCTAATATACACAACAGAAGTAAACGAACATGATATAACTTGCGAGATTCCATTAATTAATATTATCCCTTAATATCTAAAAATAAAATAATTAAAATTCACCTCTCCAATAAATTTTCCTAGAAACCACATAGATAGTTCCAGGTTTGCATAAAAGTCCAGCACACAACACTACTAAAAAATGACATCCAAAATTGATATTGCATACAAAATTCATACAATCACAGGAAGCATGATATGCTAATTAACATATGACTGTAAATTCATCATTTTATAAATATAGAACGCAGTAAGAGATGAACAAAATTATATCAAATTCTTTTCTCTACTTACCTCCCAAAAAAAAATTCAACTTGTGACTTGCATTACCCTCAAAAGATTAAAAAAAAAAATGTGCATAGCAACAAATGAATTTGTGAGAGTTTGTACACGTCCAAAGAAACCTGTTGAAATACCAGTCATGTTAGGACCTTAAGGGCCTGGAAAGCACCTCACTTAAAGAAGACATTTTCTGCCATGTTAGTAATACTTACATCTCTTTCAGGTTTGAAAGTTTTCCAAACATATCACTCGACCGGTTATTCAGCGGATTGTTACCAAGATTTCAGCACCCATCAACAAAAAAAAATGAGAAACAGTATTGCTAAAATACGTAGAATAATGATCGGTATATCCCTCATACTACAATAATGAAGAAACATATTATTACACTTCTGCAGCAGTCTATACCTCATATATGCTCTCTTTGAACGTATAATATTATGGCAGAAAGCCCTTTCTAGGGTAAGGTTTCTTGCTGACATTGTTTTCAAGAGAATTTTATCTAATACATAACACAACCATGAGATACATATGTAAGGGATGCAACCTACAACTATTAATTATTGCTCAAAGGATGGCTTGCAAAGACAGAAGCAATACCTTTTATGGATAAGTAGGAGTAGCATCTGAAAACTTGTAAGTTACAGGATGCCATCCACGGTGTTCATGGTCTTCGGAGATATCATAACAGCAAAACTTACATACCTAAAGACAGTAAGTAGCTGCCAACAAGTTCCACTAAAAGCAAGAAACCATCATCAATTTAAACAAGACAAATGTACATGTTCCTCGGACCTGCAACATTTAACATTCCAACTCCAACTAAAGAGAACTTGTGTTGTGATCATGATTGACCATTCTGAGATGATACTAGTAAAGGAAACCAATCCGACCTTGTAATCTAATATTTTCCCTAATCTAGTATTAAGACCAATTGTTAAACCTATCAGAGCCAAACATGTAATAGAAATCGAAATTGCAAATACCAAACCCTAGAAATTAAAGTCTAGAAGAACTAAAACAGAGGGTTGGAACTCTTAGGGGATTTGTTGGAAAAACAAATTATTAAACCCAGTCAGTACCAAACACGCGATAGAGATCGAAATTGCAAACAACAAAACCTAGAAATTAAAGTCCAGAAACGAATTAGATCAAAGAAATTGAAGAGCTAAAACGGAGGATTAGAAATGCTGAGAATTTAAAGCTTTGTTTGGAAAGGGTAATAGTTTGATCGATTTTCACCTGATAAAGTATTGGTGAAGCGAAAAGTGAAATTTTCAATTTTTTATCTCTGAGAGAGAGAGAGAGAGAGAGCTGTAATTGGACAATGGGGCGGCAGAGAGGGCTCGTCGTCGGAGATGAGATCATCGACCACCGCGCCTCAACCCGTCGGAGAAGAGAGATGAGATCCGATTTTGAGTTTTGTGTGAGTTTTCCGCGTGTGAACTGTGAACGAAAATTGTTTTCCATTTTGTATTTTAATTTTGACTTTATTTCGAGGTTTGAAAACTTTGGGGATATCTTTTATCAAGGGTTGCCACAGAGTTGCCTAGAAAATGGCAAAACTTAAGTACTTAACCATACTCCTTAAGTCCCCTAACTTAACCGTGATACTGCCTTGTCCTTCTCCGTTTATTTCTTTTCCTTCTTTTTTTTCCCCTATTTCAGACCCAAGCATTCTGACTCTTGATTCTTGAACTCCCGCCAAACACTCTTTGCTCCTACTATTCTCTCTCTCCCTCTCTGTTCTTCTCTTTCTCTCTTTCTTTCCTTCTCTCTCACTCTGATTAGATGAAATAGACGAATCCAGCTCTCTGAATTCTCTATCTCGCTCTGTTTTCGCAGATTGGTTGACTAGCACTAAGAAAATTCGTTGGTATGTATTGGCTAAATCTCATTATATGTTTTCAATTCTAGTTGCTGGGTTTGTGTTATTTCGAGGTTTGGTAGAGTTTTTTTTTTTGTTGATTATGATCTATGTATCAATTTTTGTTATTGGTTCTGTGTTATTATTGCTTTGGTTTGTTTTGATTTGATTTGGGTTTTTAATTATAGTTGCTGAGTTTGAGTTATTTTGAGGTTTGGAAGAGTTTTCCTCTGGCTATTTTTGATGAAGGTTTCAATTTGGTTAATGGGTTTGTTTTAGTATTGCTTTGTTTAATTTTAATTTGGGGTTTCAATTAGGGGTGGCAAATGGGCGGGTTGGGTCATAAATGGGTTGAGTCATAAATGGGTTGGGTGTGTAATTACCCATTTATCCATTTATGACCGTTTATATATAAATTAATTATCCATTACCAACCCAACTCATTTAATTAATAACCCATCCATTTAACCCAATATGACCCAAATACCTCTAAAACTACATGAATACCCTCTTGATCTCCAAAAAACCTTTAAATACCTAAAATGATGCAAATACCCCTACACTTCCAAAATTACCAATATACCCTTGGACAACCAAAATTATCCCAAAATGAGCAATATACCCATTAAACTTATAAAATGACCAAAATACCCTCGATATCTGTAAAATCACCAAATATGCTTAAAAACTACTAGAATAACCAAAGTACTTCCAAAATCTCTAAAATAACCAAAATACTACTGAAACCACAAAAATGACCAAAATACCTCCAAAACTCAAAAAATGACCAAAATATCCCCGAAACTCAAAAAATGACCAAAATAGCCCCCAAAACCCAAAAATGACCAAAACACCCCCCAAAACTCAAAAAATGACCAAAATACCCCCAAAACTCAAAAAACGATCAAAATACATCAAAAACCTAAAAAATGACCAAAATACACCCAAAACCCAAAAAATGACCAAAATACCTCTGAAATCCAAAATAGCCCAAAAACTCAAAAAATGACCAAAATACCCCTGAAACTCAAAAAATGACCAAAATACCCTCGAAAGCCACAAATGACAAAAATACCCCTGAAATTCAAAAAATGACCGAAATACTCCTGAAACCCATAAAATGACCAAAATATCCCCAAAACCTAAAAATTGACCAAAATACCCCTAAAACCCAAAAAATGACCAAATGCCCCTCAAAACTCAAAAATGACCAAAATATTCTCGAAACCCAAAAAATGATCAAAATACCCCTTGAAACCCAAAAATGATCAAAATACCCCCAAAACCCATAAAATGACCAAAATACCTCTGAAACTCAAAAAATGACCAAAATATCCCTGAAATTCATAAAATGACCAAAATACCCCCAAAACCTAAAAAATGACCAAAATACTCCTGAAACTCAAAAAATGACCAAAAACCCCCGAAAGCCACAAATGACCAAAATACCCCTAAAACCCAAAAAAACTCAAAAAAAAATGACCAAAATACTCCTGAAACCCATAAAATGACCAAAATATCCCCAAAACTTAAAAAAATTACCAAAATACCCCTAAAACCCAAAAAATGACCACATGCCCCTCAAAACCAAAAATGACCAAAATATCTCCAAAAACCCAAAATATAAAAAAGCAAAATACCCCTTGAAACCTTAAAAAATGACCAAAATACCCCCAAAACCCATAAAATGACCAAAATACCTCTGAAACCCAAAAAATGACCAAAATATCCCCGAAATTCAAAAAATGACCAAAATACCCCCAAAACCTAAGAAATTACCAAAATACCACGAAACTTAAAAAATGACCAAAATACCCCGAAACCCATAAAATGACCAAAATACCTCCAAAATCTAGAAAATGAGCTAAATACACCCCCCTAAGAAAACCTAAAAAATGACCAAAATATCCCCAAAACCCAAAAAATTACCAAAATACCCCCTAAACCTAAAAAATGACTAAAATACCTATAAAACCTTAAAATTACCAAAAATACCTCCGAAACCTAGAAAATACCAAAATACCCCCAAAACTTGAAAAATGACTAAAATAACCCCAAAACCTAAAAAATAACCAAAATAGCCCCCAAAGTTAAAAAAAAATTGACTGAAATACCCCCAAACCTTGTAATTTTTTTTTTAGTGGTATTTTGGTCATTTTTTAGGTTTTAGGGGTATTTTGGTAATTTGTTTTGGGTTTTGGGGGTATTTGGTCATTTTTTTGGGTTTTAGGAGTATTTTGGTAATTTTTAGGTTCTTGGGGTATTTTGGTAATTTTATGGGTTTCGTGGGTATTTTGGTCATTTTTTGAGTTTCGGGAGTATTTTGGTCATTTTTGGGTTTCGGGGGTATTTCGGTCATTTTTTTTTTTTTTGGGTTTTGAGGTTTTGAGGGTATTTTGATCATTTTTTAGGTTTTGGGGGTATTTTGGTCATTTTTTGGTTTCAAAGGTATTTTGGTCATTTTATGAGTTTTGGGGGTATTTTGGTAATTTTTTGAGTTTAAGGGGTATTTTGGTCATTTTTGGGTTTTAGGGGTATTCTGGTCATTTTCTAGGTTTTGGGTGTATTTTGGTAATTTTTTAGGTTTCGGGGGTATTTTGGTCATTTTTTGGGTTTTGTGGGTATTTTGGTAAATTTAGGTTTTGGCGGTATTTTAGTCATTTTTTTGGGTTTTGGAGGTATTTTGGTCATTTTGTAGGTTTTGGGGGTATTTTGGTAATTTTTAGGTTTCAGAGGTATTTTGGTCATTTTATGGGTTTCATGTGTATTTTGGTAATTTTTGAGTTTTAGGGGTATTTTGGTCATTTTTTGGGTTTCAGGGGTATTTTGGTCTTTTTTTGGGTTTTCGGGGTATTTTGATCATTTTTTGATTTTGAGAGTATTTTGGTAATTTTTTGGGTTTTGGGAGTATTTTGATCATTTTTTAGGTTTCAGGGGTATTTTGGTTATTTTTTAGGAATTTAGATTTTATGTTGTTCATTTAAATTTTAGATGGGTTTAGTGGGTATTAGTGGATTTATCCATTTAGACCCATCTAATTAAATAACCAAATGGGTTTTATCCATTTAACCCAAATACTTAAATGGGATGGATTAAGACTTATCCAAATAAGGCGGATAATGGGTGGATTCATGGATATGGATAAAAGTTGCCACCCCTAGTTTCAATTATAGTTTCTGGGCAAGATCAACCTTAAACAATTTACATCGACCAAAATTTTTTTATATATACAGTGAGGTAAACCAGAGGAACTTAGCTTTAGCAATATTGCTACACTTTGGTCCAAACGTGATATACCTGTTAATGTAAAATTCAAGATTCTAGAGTGATATTTTGTATCAACTAACAAAGGGAATATAATATATATAAGCTGCAGAGGAGGGGCTTGCTAGTTAATTTGTGCCAAGTTTCACCTTGGATGCGCCTATTATCTGATTATTTTAAGCACTATACTTTATACTTGAAGTGATGGGCAATTGTAGAAAATTTTCCAATGCTAATGTAATGATGTTCTGCTACTTTTGAGTTCTTGGAAACATATCTCCAATTTGAGAATTAATGGTTTTTATGGGAACAAATAGAGAGCCGAGGATAAATTAAATGGTTCTTTTATGATTCTTTTAAGGTTCTTAACTGTTGACTTATTTGCTTCAACTATTAAAGTATCAAATTATTTGAGTAAATTGAATGCCACATTGTTTTTCTAAGCCAAGCTAAGAACTAGCTCAAAAATATTACAAAAACATATTAATCATACAATGAGGGAAAAAAAAAAAAAAAAAAAGGAGGAAAAGGGTGTGGTGCTTTAAAAAAATTTTAACCAAAATCTGGCGAAAAGTTGTGTAACCCTTTATTAGTATTGTCTCACACTAGTGGTTGTTGTGTTTAGTACTCATTTTACAGAGTGGTTAATTTTAGAATATGTGGAACCTAATAAGTTGTGTTTGTTAATTTACAGGCTATGGAGAAAGATGTGAAGAGCAACCTTGAAGAAGTTGTGTCTATTGATTAAGAGGAAGATACAACTTCAAAAATTGGAGAAAATGAAGACACTAAAGAAGATATAACTTCCAAAATCAGAATGGAGCTTGATTCAGAGGATGAGCCATATCTATATTATAATATATATATGCTAGATATGTTGGATTCAGTATTCGTAGAGATTGGCTGAATAGAAATAAGTCAGATAAAAAAACTAACACATCCCGCAAGTTTTGTTGTTTTAAAGTTGGTTACAAGAAGGAAGTTGCATATGATGGAAAGAAATCTAGAATGGAATTAAGATGTGGTTGTGAAGCCCAAATAATAATTAGTTGTCAAAATGGTGGTAAATATCGTATTACCCTTTTTGAAACAAAACACAATCATGAAGTTGTAACTCCACGGAGTAAACACAAATTGCCATCACAGAGGAAGATACTAGCTACCCAAGCAACTAAAGCTAAATTAGCAAATCACTCTGGGATTAGGCAAAAATTAGTTTTTGAGTTCATGAGTAAACAAGCTGGAGGTAGAGAAAATCTTGGTTTTACTCCTAAAGATATCAGTAACCATTTACAATCTAAACGAATGAGGGAAATGAAAGAGGGAGAAGCATTTACCCTTATTCATTATTTTGAGATGAAAAAGTCTGAAAATGCTTCATTTTTCTATGAGATACAGTTGGATGTTGATGATCAAATAATTAATATATTTTGGGAAAATCCTAAAATGGTTGTGGATTATGATTTATTTGGTGATGTAGTTTGCTTTGATACTACATATCGAACCAATAAAAACCATCGTCCATTGGCACCTATAATTGGAGTGAATCATCATAGACAAACTGTGGTCTTTGGTGCTGTATTATTGTATGATGAAACAGCTGAAACTTTTTCGTGGTTATTTCGAACCCTCTTAAAAGCAACGTGTGGAAAGATGCTGGTTACAATTTTTACTGATCAAGATCCAGGAATGGATAAAGCAATTGCAGAAGTGTTACCAAAATCTTATCATCATTTATTCAGATGGCATATATATCAAAATGCTCTCAAAAAACTCAACAAGTATTTTCATAGTTCAAATTCATTTGCTGCAGAATTTTAAAAGTTGTATGTGTGATCATAAGCATGAGGATGATTATTTTCAAGCATGGGAATCAATATTAGATAAACATGGTCTTCAAGAAAATAGCTTATTGAAATTCATTTTTGAAGTTAGAGAAAAATGGGCGATGGTATATGGTAAAAATCATTTTTGCATAAATATAATGACCACACAATTGAGGGAAAGCTTCAATAGTTGCTTGAGACATTATCTAAAGTCAACCAAAAATGTGCTAGAATTTTTTAGTCATTTTGACAAGTTACTTGAAGACCTACGCCACAATGAGTTGGATTCCAATTATGACATGAGCCAACGTTTGCCAGTTTTGAGAGTGGAAGTGGTTTTATAGAAAAACTTAAGAGATGTTTATACACCCAATATCTTTAATTTCTTTCAAGAAGAGTACAAGAAGTCTTTGGACATGGTTGTTAATACATGCTATGATATTTCACCATTGTTTGAGCACAAGGTTTGCATATATGGGCATACTCCAGAACATAAGGTTATCTTCAATCTACAAACCAAACAGTTGTTTGCAGTTGTAACAAATTTGAGTTTGCTAGGTTTTTATGTAGTCATGCATTAAAGGTGCTAGATATTCAAAATATAAAACTACTTCCTTCTCGATACATTTTGAAGTGATGGACCAAACAAACGAGAGTTGGATGTTTACTAGATAGCTATGGTTGCATTGTGAAAGAAGATCCTAAGTTGGATATAACAAATCAATACAAAGATTTGTGTCGTAATGCAGTTAACATTGCAAGTAAAGCTATTGAAACTGAAGAAGCATCTATGTTTTTAGCTAAGAAAATGGTGGAATTAAATCTTGATGTGGAAAGGATTTTGAAAAAAAAAAAAAAAAAAAACCAGATTTACCTTCCAATAAAATTGGGATGGATCCTTCTCATAATGAACATGTAGATCTTACATCTATCATAACAACTTATAAAGCAACTAGGGTTAAGAAAAAATAGGCACATCTATTGTTAAAGGTCGGCCTAAAAGTTTTATTGAAAAGAATCAAGGAAAAGGAGGCATCCTTGTGGAGAAACTCATGTGACAAGTACTACTGTCAACATCCTAGCTTTTTTATCTGTTGACTATACACAAGTAACACGGGTAATTTTCTTGCATATATATTTTGTTTTAGACCTTTAAATGTTATTTTCATTCTTGGATGTGTCTTATATTTTGTTTTATTGAAGGAAAGAATCTAAGCGGTGCTTATTTCTTTTGGAAGTTACTCTTATTTTGTCTATGCTTAGTTCTTATTCTATTTCAATTTTACTTGGAAATGGTAGGCATCAAGCATTGGGTTTGATTTTTCTACAAGGGATGGCAGTACTGGTAGTCATTAGATTCCGTGGATGTGTACTTAGTGTGGTGGTAGTATCTACAGCTTACCATTGACAAGATATTTTATGCATATCTATATTTTTTAGTATATATGAAAATTTCAAGAATTAGGCTATAGACTATTTATTGATGTGATTAATAAATCATGAGTTTTTTTTTTGGCAGACCATTATGTTCTGTAGCATGGGCAAGGAGTTTAGCGTGCAAGAAGTGGCTTTGGATGAATCAATCATTTTTTGGCATGGGAAAGGAGTTTAGTGTGGCAGACCACTGTGTTCTGTAGCATGTGATCAATAATTTGTTTACTAATTGCTACAAGTGACATTACTTTGTTTTGTTATTGTGTATCAATTTATTTACTGATGCGTGTTTTGGGTACTTTTATTGTTATAACTTATCAGGTGTAACTTCTTTAATATTGGATACTTTTCTGGTCCAAATTCACTACTGGCCTTTTGATTATTTGAACTGTTTTTGCTTTACTTTATTTATTACAATCATCTCAAACTTGAACTATTTTTGCCCATACTTCAAGCACTACCATATTTATCTTGATACATAGTGTCAGGTCTTGCTGTTGCAAGCAGTGGGGTACTACTATTTTTCCCTTTGCACTGGTTTCTCTACACTAGGTACTACTGGATTTCTGCACTAGATAGCTCCTGCCTGCAGCTTGTGGGCTGCTGATTTCTTAATGCAATTGCATCAATTGCACTCATTGAATAGGCTTGCTTGTGTATCTGATGGTGAAAGTGGTAATAATTACATGTGTACATAATATTACATATTGCATCATTCATTTCTTTTGAGCTGAATATTGCTAATTGTTGTACGTGTACAATTTTTTTTTTTTTTTTTTTGTGGATTATTTAATTAGTGTACTTGAAAATATTAGGGTCTTCTTGGTTTTGGATGAGGGCTGTACTTATTGGATCATAATTGAATGTAGCCAATTGCTTTACTAGTTATATGCTTTGCCTTCAAGATCATATCTCTACTTCATGCAAGACCTGCTTGGAAAAATAGTACCTACTTTGGTATTTTGGATGTCCAAAACTTGAAAGAAAGGATTAATTTTTTCATTCATCAAGTAAATTTGCACCGATATATTTCTCATCTTAACAACTTGTCCAGATAATACTAAACTAAAAATATCATTTCACATCACATAAATTTTTTCTCATATACACAAATATGCACTTTCACACAAATGTACTGCATATCTATACACAGCTCTTAGTTCCCACATTTTCTTTAAGTGCAGGCAAATGAAGGTTGGTGGACTCTTTTTATAAAGGATGAGGCAACCTGTGGTGAACATAGAGCCAAAACTCACAATAAATTCAAATGAAATGGCGTAATTGCCCTATTTATTACTCAAAAAAAAAAAAAAAAAAAAAAAAAAAACCTTAGTTTTGATAATAAAATAAAGTAAACAGTGTTTTATTATTGTGAACTCACATTGCAAATATCACATGGCATATTGCAAAAGAGAGTACACTAAAGTAAAATCAGAATTCACTAATTAAATACAATTCTTATTCTGCAATTTTTAAATAACTTGCAATTGCACAAAATAATTTGAATGTATTCAACATCTTAAGTCATACTGCCTATTCAATCTAACATGTCTTTTTGCCGTTTGAAATGGTTGAGCTGCAAATCACTTTATGTCTCAAGACGCTTGAAATGGTTGAGCTGCAAACCACTTTATGTCTCCATGTTGTATAAATCTTTCGTCTAAACAATGCATATATTTTTGGATATTATAATTGTTTCTTTCAGTTCTCCTACTAGGCTTAACATTGATGCATCTTGATACTAAGTTCTTTCCAATCAGTGAGGAGATATAACAAGATCAGTCCAATTAATGAACTCAATCAACTCATTTTGGTGAATGAGAATAGATTTTCTAGGCAAGCTTTAATAGACCGGGAATGAATGATCAATCCTTGAGATGCATCCCTCATAACTCCTGAAGTGCAAACTTTGCCAATCTGTTTGCCTATGCACAAGTCAAAACCAAGGCAAAATGAGAAATATTAACAAAAATAGTCAAAAGATGGTAAAATTTCATTTCTAAATAATCAAACAAAGTGAATAACTATACACACAATATTTCAAGAATAATAAGTGCCAACAAAAATTTTGAACCATGTTTTAAACTTTAGCTTGCAAACAATTAAACCTCTATTTGGAAAAGAACATATAATTGTGAATCTTGAGATCCATTGTCATTCTTTAATTTCTTTTTGTTCAGAGGATGAATTAGATTTATTCAACCAACTCAAATTGGCTTCACCAATAAAATTTTAAAGTTATATATGAACAAATAGGTGCATACCCTAAATCAGCAATTACAATGCTGACATTATCTTCTAATCGTTGGTCCTACAAGGAATATGCATTTTTAAGTCATTACAACTTCCCAAGTAAAATACCTAACCAATTTGTGTAGATTAAAAAGAAATTATCACTTAATTCATTACCAGAATTGCTTAAGCTAGTGCTTCACAAATCACAAGCTAGCTGAAATCAGAACAAGAGGAAAGCTAACACTGCCCATGTTTAAAATATAAATGAAAAGAAAAGAATATGCAATTTATACTAGCTTTAAGGTTGTATGGGGCCAGTTTACTAAGTACTAACACTATACCTAAACATCTCCATGTTGTCGAAGTTGATTTCTAACAAAAGAAATTACATTTGAGCTGAAAAGCAATATAAAAAATGTTAAGTAACTACAAACCAGCCAATAAAGACTACAATTTAAATTACTGTCAAATTCATTATCGACAAGAAAGGCTATATTTCTAGAATCATCAAGGAAACATTCTTCTCATTATAATGGTGTTCAAGTAACATTGAACACCATTTTAATTATTTGGTGAGTTTTTCACATCTGATAGGGATAACTATAATTTTCACATTTGGAGATATGTTTCCAAGAACTCAAAAGTAGCATAACATCATTACATTAGCATTGGTAAAATTTTCTACAATTGCCTATCACTTCAAGTATAAAGTATAGTGCTTAAAATAATCAGATAAGAGGTGTATCCAAGGTGAAACTTGACACAAATTAACTAGCTAGCCCCTCCTTTACGGCTTATATATATATTATATTCCCTCTATTAGTTGATACAGAAAATCACTTTGGAATCTTGAAGTTTACATTAATAGGTATATCATGTTTGGACCAAAGTATAGCAATATTGATAAAGCTATCTTCCTCTAGTTCACCCCACTATATATATAAAAAAAATTCTGGTCGATGTAAATTTTTTAAGGTTGCTCTTACCCAGAAACTATAATTGAAACCCCAAATTAAAATTAACCAAAGCAATACTAAGACAAATCCATTTAAAATTGAAACCTTCATCAAAAATAGCCAAAGGAAAACTCTTCCAAACCTCAACATAACTCAAACTCAGCAACTATAATTGAAAACCCATATCAAAACAAACCAAAGCAATAACACACAGACCCAATAACAAAAATTGATACCCAGATCATAATCAACACAGAAAAACTCTACCAAACCTCAAAATAACACAAACCCAGCAACTAGAATTGAAAACCTATAATGAGATTTAGCCAAGACATACCAACGAATTTTCTTAGTGCCAGCCAACCAATCTGCGAAAACTGATCGAGATAGAGAATTCAGAGCTGGACTCATCTATTTCAACTAATCTGACTGAGAGAGAAGGAAAGAAAGAGAGAAGGAGAAGAACAGAGAGGGAGAGAGGGAACGCTAGGAGCTTGGGGTTTTCAGTTTTTTCGTGGGAAGTCTTGGGTTTGAAACAGGGGTAAAAAAAAAAAAGAATAGATGGAAAATAAATAAACGGAGAAGGAAATGACAGTATCACGGTTAAGGAATTGGACACGGGTAATTAAGGAATTGTACCTAAATTTTGCCCCTTAAAAAAATGTTTAGACACTGAACGGAAAATTCACGCGGGAGAGTTAATTTTTTTTTTTTTTTCTTCTAAAGCTTATGTCAGGTTGTATAAGGCTTATTTTGAGGGTTTTACCGTTTTAGTAATTGTTTCCCCATATTTAAGAGAACCCTCACAAAAAGTGAGTCGAAAAGGTTAAGATTTTTGAGCAAATTTTTTGTCTTCGATTTGATCTTCAATTATCACTTTAAAACATATTAGAATTCAATTAAAAAAAAAAAAAAGACATAATTTAACATAATTTGAGAATACCAAAATACATAAACCTTACATGTTACATTCTTGTTCCTGTTTAACTTGTGGTTTAAGTGAAATCAGTGGAAAGCCTTTTACTTGTACGTTGGTCCAGTTGTTGCTCACATGACTGGATTGGAGACCACAATTGAATATTTCTTGTATAATGTGACTTAATAGTTCATTTTATATGTAAAATGCTTCTTTTGGCTAAATGCCATGATTTTATTAGTATATTATACAGGTATATGTTTCAATTCGATACGTCTTTTTTTATGGCAACTAAAAATGAGAAAAAAATAGTTATGCGAAATATGTAATACCTTATCCGTCAACTTAAATAGTGATGAATTATATAGTAAGAGCGTGTTTTCTCTCTAAGTTTCCTACGAAACAATAGAGGTGAAAAAAGTATTGCCTCCTGGTAAATATTTCTCTCCGTTTCGGCGATGGAGAATAGTCCCAGGCATCTCAACCATTGTGGCCATCATGGATGAGATTGCAATGGAGTGCGCAGGTTTACGGTTGTCGGAAAAAGAAGAAAGCGAGGTGGACTTGAAACCACCAGTGACGGAAACAGGACACGTTCTGGTGGGAAAATTTTGTACGAAATGCCGAGTAAGCCTAGAATCGGTGGCGCGAGTGCTGAAGTCGGTGTGGCAAATTGAGAAGAACTTTGAGGTCTGTGATATGGGTGAGAATAAGGTCTTTTTCCAATTTAAGGAAGAGAAAGATCTTGACAAAGTCCTTCTGCTAAGCCCCTGGGCGTTCGACAAGTACCTGGTGATCCTCCATAAACTCGAAGTAGGCGAAGCTGTAAACAAAGTCCAGTTTCACAAGGCGTTGTTTTGTGTTCAGATTCATGGGCTTCCCACCATGAGCCAAGCCAAGGACACTGGTATAATTATAGGAAGCATACTGGGTAAGGTCGAGAAGGTAGACGTGGACGAGAAAGGATTTTGTTTTGGGGGGGGGGGAGGTACTTACGCATCTGAGTAACGATAGATATAGCTCAACCATTGTATCAGGGAAGGATGGTTCGCACAGGAGGAGCAATGCCGAGGTGGGTGGATTTTAAATACGAGCGGCTACCAATCTTCTGCTACTGGTGTGGGAAGGTTGATCACGACGAACGCGACTGCACTTAGTGGCTACGGAGCAAAGATTCTCTACGCGCAGAGGATAAACAGTTCGGAGCTTGGTTGCGTGCATCACCGGATCGTCTTCAACGACCACAGCTGGTTCTTGCATCGAAGCGGAGTGGTGAAGGAAAAGTGGGTCCAACCAGTGGGGATGATTTCAGCGAGGGTGATGCATAAACCGGCCATACAACAGAACTGAGAGTGGCCGGCCAGGGTCACGCGCATGTGAGGGATGCCGTGGGCCCCACTAGGACTGAAACGGCAAGTCCATCTATCATACGCCCACGTGGGGAAGAGAAAATTCCAAGGAATCTGGTGATTTCAAGCTTCGAAAAAAGATGAGAGAAATTGACACCGCAATCTCAGATACTGCTACCGATCTTGCAGAGTTAACATTCCCAGATCATACACCGAATTTTGAGGAAAACAAGGAGAGATTCTTGGACTTTCCAAAATTAAATAAAAAGGAGGATAAGCTGGAGAAGTCAATGAACTGTTGCGTTGGGCCTACGTCTAAAGTAGACAACGTATTTTTGGACTTGGACACTGCCTTCCCCACTTTAAAGAATGTTTCCATGGGCCTCAAGCCCTAGTCCTTTTCTCTATAGGACCTCATAATCCAAGCACACCATGCGAGGCAAATATGAAGAAGTTAAGAAGCTTGGTTGACCAAATTTTTTAAATAACTATAAAATCAAAATTATATTATTAATTAGCCTAAACTTGAAACTATTTTAGTATATAACAAGAGTGCAAAGGACTCGATTTTGAAATGCTAAATCGGCTGCTTTGAAGTCGATTTTAACATTTTTTGTAGTTGATGTAGATACTTGGTTCACGTAGGTAGTGAAATAGAAATCGAGTCCGTAGGACTTAATTTAGTTTTGCTTAACTACAAACAAGCCCATAGACCGAGACCCAAACGCAATAAAAAAGGCAAAACCTAGACGCAGAGATCAGCAAAACGCAGAGATCAACAGCCTGAGATCAAAACGCCGATCAACAACGAAGAAGAAAGAAGCAATGATGCAAAACCCAACAAACCAAAGAAGCAATAACGAAGCAACCCAAGGGCGGCGAAAGCTTCAGGCGACATAATGGAGAAGATGATGCAAAACCCAGGTTTCTTGCCGCCGCTCTAGTGGAGGAGAATAACACGTTGGAGTGGAGAGTGGGTATGATTTGTTTTGGGTTTTGTATTTGGTTTTGTTCATGGCTTTTGGGTTTTGGATTTTGAGAAATGGGTTTGGATTTTGAGAAAAATGGGTTTGGGATTTTGAGAAATGGATTTAGATGAAGAAGGAAGAACTGGCTTGGGTTTTTGGGGGCTTGGCAAAAAGGAAGAAGATGTGAACAGGATCTGACATGGAGAAAGAAGGGAAGAAGAGAACGAGACCTAAAATGGTGAAAAAAAGAAAAGAAAAAAGAACGAAGGTAGAAGATGATGAACAAAACGAATTCCATTTGACAGAACTCGAGTCCTAAGGACTCGAGTTCTATGCCTACGTGGACCAACTTTCCACGTTAGCTACGAACGATGTTGAAATCGAGTTTAGTGCACTCGATTTAGCATTCCAAAATTGAGTCCAGAGGACTCAATTTGTTATATACCAAATTACTTTCAAACCTTGGCTAACTAATAATATAGTTTGATTTTTATAGTTATTTAAAAAATTTGATCGAATAAAAAAGATGGTAACGTGACAGGGAAGGAGAATGCATGGAGGGGTGCCCGGGTTATGAACAAAATGGATGAGGAGTCCACTGATAAGGTGATGAAGTCCGGAGTAGGGCTGAAGTGAAAGTTCCTCTAGAGGAGATTCCGATGGGAGAGGAAGTGGGGAAAAAACAATAAATAGAGGGAGAGGTTTTGGCGCTTATTAAAATAATGGCAACACAACTTGGATCGACGGCGGCTGCTGGACAGCCCCACCAGGAGTAATGAATGCCATCTGTTGGAATTGTCAGGGGCCTAGGAACCCCTGCGAAGAAAAAGAGGGTTGACAAATTTTTTGAAAAAGAAAAGAGATGAAAAGGGAATAATGATAGCTTATCTAGGAAAACAACGGCGAAAACCCAAGGGGTTGAGAGGCTCACTGTTGTGAGAAGAAAACATATGACTTTTTACCTTTCTTTTTTACTTCTTAGGTGGCGTTTGGATTGCGTTTTAAGGAGTGTTTCAGCATTTGCGTTTGGATTAAGGTGAGACCCACGCAAACAGTAACGAAGAAAAATGCCAAGTTTAAGAACTGAAATGCGGAGCTTATTTTTCCTTCAACTCGTGTATTGTTTCAATCAACCCAAAAGCTTCTTCATCTAAGAACAAATAATTAGTCTTTCTCACTGCGGCGTGCACCACCACCAACACCACACCAATCAACAGCGCCACCAAGATGTTCAAACCCATGCGTGTTCTTCATGTTCTTCCTAGAAAAACCCAGCAAACCCATCAAAATAGAAGATCGAAACAGTAAAACTAAAACCATATGAATCAAACTCATGTGAAAAAAAAAAAATCAAACCCATCAAACGATCAATTGATCAAACCCAGCAAACGCAACTGATCAAACGAATCTACCCAGCAAATGGAATCGATAAACCCCAGCAAACGGAACCGATCAAACCCAGCAACCGATCAAACAGATTTACCCAACAAATGCAAATCAAACCCATCAAACCCACCGCCGATCAACCCATCCACCACCACTGAGGGAACCCGATCTTCGCCAACGACAGACTGGGTTGTCTTCCTCGGCTATTTGCCTGCGTCGGGCTGGGTTGTCTTCCTCGTGGATTTACATTCTGAGCTCTTTGTCGGCGTCACTTCCTCTTTTCCTTTCTCTGGTGGGCGTGGAACTCTCTAGACACAGGCGTTAGCTAGGGTGGGTGAGGAGTTAATAGAAGAGAAAGAGGGGGAAAAAAAAAGAAAGTAAAAACATGTTTTCAGCTGAATTACAGTACTCGGACCCAAAAATAATCCACACGCTTTTTTCATTTATTTTTTACAGTGTTTTCAATTTTCAGCAAAATAAGCGGTATCCAAACTGATCCTTAATCACTTCTTTGGGCCTAGTTTGGGCTTTTCTTGCAATTTGGGCCTTTAGGTCCATATTAGCCAAAATGGGTATCAACAAATTCATGTATAGAAGAGATGAGAATCATTCCCACGAGCTCAAACTAAAGAGTCCATTTGGAAATATTATGGGCAATGAAATTAGCCTTTCGAAAAATATGGTTTACAAACCACTCATCAAAAGAGTTAAAAATCAGTAAGCTTTTATTTATAATATGTTTAATCACCCAGTGATGAGAAAGAGAAGTAAGTTTCTGTAGTTGAAGAATATCAAGTTGGAAGCATCTCCTTGGCATATCACGTGTTTGTACCCCAACTTTGTTGCCTTTGCTGCTGCTAGTTTAGTTGCTTTTGCTTTAGCTATATAGGGGGGCTTTGGTCTTGTTATGGCTTTACAAGCAAAAATTGATTATCTTGTAAAATTTTTGCCCACTGCTACTCCACATGATTTCTCCTTGCCAATGGATGCATGAAATTGCACTTTCACACGGGGCTGAGAGGGTCCCAAATGTTGCCTACGTTAATCTCACTATCTGCATAGTTGTAAAACAATATGTGGTCGAGGCATATTTTATTAATTTCTTTACTTAAGAGCAAAGGGTCAAGAGCTTCTTTCTTAGTTTGTCTCATTTTTCGATTTCTTGCTGTGAAAGCTCCAACAATTTTTTCTAGGGGATCAATAAAAAGATGAATCCTGAATAGGAGATGAATTCTATGGTCTACATGGTTTTATTACAAAGTTGTCCATAGTACTAAGAAGATAATAAAAGATAAACTATAAGTTAATTTGGTATATTATTTCTTCATATAATGAGCATACTAATTATGATTGCTAAGATTAAATCTTGAAAATAATCTATTGTTTCTAAATACAATATTATTGTGCAACATTAACGTGATGGTCACTTTATAAGTATAAGTTCCTGTGGAGGTGGGGGTTGGGGTTGGGGTTGGGGTTGGGAGGCAAGGACTAGGGTTCAAGTCTCTAGAAGGAAACTTCACACACATATGAACTTAGATTAGGCTAGAGTGAGATTTTTATCTCAGATCAAAAAAATAAAAATACAATAAACATATTAATTATTGTTATAAAGTGATATTTAATTATTATTACTTAGAATATTTTTATCAATTAGTTTATGTCTTTACTTTGTACAATTCTTTTATTTAACAATTCAACTCAACTTTGACAACTATTGGTCTTTATAATTCTATTAAGAAAATTTTTGTTATGTTAACATTTGTTTTTGTCTTCACTCAATCACTCTCTTCTCCCACCTCTTGTCTAATTTTTTTACTTTTTTATTTATTTAGAATCCCCCCTTGTCTAATTGTTTAATTGTCTTTTAGTGTTAACATTTACTAACTACTGATTAATTGACTGACTAACCCATGCCCCAAACCCCACTTACAAATAACAAATTAATTAAAAACACATTTAAATTTAGTCACTACAGTCGTAGATTTGATAAAAAATTTTAATTAATTATAATTTTATTTGCAATATATATATATATATATATATTTGCTAGCTCAGGGGTTCATTTGAATCCCCTGAACCAAAGCAAATACTGCCGCAGATTTTTGCCGCCCCTGAATTTTTGTCATCTATATCATATTATAACAAATAGTTGTGAACAATATAAATTTTCTTTCTTCCTCTATTGTTACTTGCAAGTTAGTTTCTACTTTCTACAGATGTAATTATTTAATTTGTTGCTGAATAAGTTAGTTTCTACTAATTACACAAGGCGAAAGGGACAATTTTTTTTTAAGATGAACTAGGGGCGGAGCTAGGAATTATTGTTTGGAGGGCCAAGTTGCGACGCTAATATATTTATCAAGACAAATTCTACACACACACACATATATATATATACACACACAAGCGCTTTTTTATTATTTATATACACTTTTTTATTTGATAAGTTATATATATACACACACCCAAAAAAAAAAAAAAAAGCTTAGTATTTTCAATCAAAATTATTTTTGACGGCGATCTTTCATAAAATAAAATTCTTTTTTTCCAATTTCATAGAAAAACTCTTAAAAAGCTTCATTTTAAATACAAATTATCAAATTTTATACTAAAGTAAGTAAAAAATCTTTCAATTGAACTAATGAAATTTTCAAAAACATGAATGATCTAAAATTTGAAGGAATAAATTAGACTCCAAACACATTTAAAGCTGCCTTGCTTTAACCCATTATATGGCAACTAAAGACACATTCCATGTGTAGTTTTAGTGACAAATTTTTTTTAATGAGTCAATGACTTGTTAATCGTCACATAACGGGTTGAAAAAGATAGATTCAAACATGTTTGATATTAAATTTTATCAAATATTTAACAGATATAAAAACACATTTTACAATAAAAAATAGAATTGTAAAAAATAAAATTATATCTCTATAACTATTAGACCAATTATTTTTTTAAGAGTATTATTGAACTAATTCAAATATTTTGGAGATCAACTCTTATTTTTGTAGACTAAATTTTAAAAACATTAAAATAATTATATATATTTTAAAAAATTTTAAAATTTTGGGAGGCCATGGCCCCCACCCTTATACATGCTTCCACCCAAAATTAAAGTTTTCATTACAACATTTTCACAACAAATTATAGGTGGTTAGTTATTATTGGTTCAAATTTGAACCTAACACTAAGATTACTTTTTTACCTTAACAATAATAACTACTAATAATCTGTCATTTAAAATTTATTATAAAAATATTATAAAAATATTGTGAATATATTATTTCTCTTCAGGGTCACATTTAGTTGGGATTATCTGCAGCGACGCTATCTTCCAAAGTAGTCTAAATGTCCCTCTTGGGCTTTGACTTTTCACAGTTTCCTCCGTTCTTTGCTTTTATTATTGTATTCGACAATAATATTATTAATATATAGTCTGTGTACATGGTCCCCACACCAAGAACTTTTCTTATAAAACATCATTACATTAAAAAAAAAAAGAAAAAAGAAGACAAACAGACCAAAATCATTTACTGATTCTTACGAAAAAATCAAAAGCATCCTAATCTGAGGTAAGTGGTATCTTTTATATTTAAATATCAATTAATTCAATTAACTAATCAATATTGAAAAGGCTAATCTCTTATATACTTTTTCTTTTTTTTTTGATGAATTATAAAATTTTTATTATACATCAATTATAATATGTCATTTCAATAACTGTGGTAAAAAAAAGAAGTGAAACTTTTTTATTACTTTTTTTTATGAGAATTTTTTATATTACAAAACTTACTACCGAAAATTCTAAAAGCATATAAAAAAAATCACAATTTCAATACCAGTGGTAAATTCAGTGAAAATGACAAACACTCAATAATTTTGATAAAAATTGAGATTTTTTTTTATATGGTACAGAACTTGGTCAAAAAAGGCGTGCGCTTGTAAGAGCCAGTCCATTGAGTGTCAGCGGCTAGTGAGAGAAGAGTAAGAGTGGGTTTGGTTGGACTTTTTTTAAAAGTGTATAATAAAAAATTAGAGGTTTTAAAAAGTGCAGAATGAGAAAGTGTTTTTTTTAAAAGTTGAGTGTTTAGTAAAAGCTGATAAAAAGTGTTTTTTGAAAAAACTGAGTGTTTGGCTAGCATTTATAAAAGTGGCAATTTGAGGAGTAAATTACTAAAAAGGACAATGTCTATATAAAGAGAATTCTTTGTTTTAATTACATCTTTTAAATGCAAGTTATGGACACAATATTTTCACAAAAATTTCACAATTAAGTCTATATAACAAGTTGTTAATGATAGGAAAAAAAAATGTCATTAGTAAGTCTAGATGAGAACTAATAACAACTTATTATGTAAACTTTATTATGAAATTGTTATAAAAATATTTTGTCAATAGTACTATTTTTTTTCTAAAAAAAATAGTATTAACTTAAAAAATTTAGAGATATAATAAAATATCACAATATTTTTACAATACTAATTTAAAATTAATCTTTGTAAAATAAAATTTTATTAACACTTATTTTTTAAATGAGTTATTCTAGTACCCACAATATTTTTTCTACCACATACTTTATAACATCACAATTATGAAAAAAAAATTGTAAAATAATTTGTGTTCCTACTCTCTATATTTTCTATAACGATGCTTTACCAAACCCAAAAACTCTTCTTTTTTTTTTTTCTCACTTTTTTCTCCTCCACAAGTTCACTTTGTCATTATCTTCTTCTCTTCCTTTTCTTTTACTTTCCTCCGCACAAAGCATTTCGTCCTTATCTTTTTTTCTTTTTACTTTTCTTTTTTGAGCCTCTCTGGAGCTTTTTCTCTCTACTCCATACCTCCACACCTCTTGTTTTTTTTGTTTCTCCTTTAGACATACCTCCAGCTCTCTCTCTCTCTCTCTCTCTCTCTCTCTCTCTCTCTCTCACGTACACACAGATCGCCGGAAAGAGTGTAAATCGGCGTTCACACATGCCACTTGTCCGCTCCACCACCGCTCGTCCGCCTCACCACTGCGGCTCAGATGGGTCAGATTTGCTTTGTTGTTGTTGTTTTTTTTTTTTTTTAAAGTTATGATTTGATTAGTTTTAAGATTGTGTTTTGAGTTTGTATCTTGATTGTGATTGAGTTTGTAAATTGATTGAGATTGTATTTTGAAATTTTTTATTACCCAAACATTATTAAAATAATACCAATAAAATTTTAAAAAAAAATTACAGATCAGTGCACGTTGAAGAAGACGAAGAAAGAAGAAGAAGAGGAAGAACCCACGGATAGTTTGGTAATTTTTGGAAGAGCCCAACGGATAGTTTCGAAACCCTAATCAACTTTTTGTTTATGGACCTCCAGAACTCCATAATCTTTTTGCACGTTTATGCCTTTGCCCAAAACGCAACTTTTGGGTAAATGTTGCGTTTCTGCTGAACCAAACGGTAATAGAAGTCCAACTTTTCAAAAACGCGCATTTCCTACCCCTAAAAGCTGAAACAAACGGGCACTAAAATATATGTATATGAAAATTCAGGACCAGGACTTAGGAGTAAGGACTAAGGAGTAGTTAAGCTTAAGTCAAATTCTTGCGGCATAGCCCCAAATTGCAGCCCCCATTAATCCATATAATCTTCCAACAGATTGTCACAAAGCATCATATTAAAAACAACAAATCAAACATGGAAGGCATGTTGCTATACTCATCCCTCTCTTTTCTTCTCCTCCTTGCAGTAGCTTTCAAGTTCTTGCTCCAAACAAGAACAAAACACAAACACCTCCCACCAAGCCCACCTTCTCTACCAATTCTAGGCCATCTCCATCTCATTAAGAAACCACTCCATCGTACTTTCCACCACTTTTCACAAAAATACGGTAACATCTTCTCTCTACAATTTGGGTCCCAACTCGTGGTCATTGTATCATCCCCATCTGCAGTTGAAGAATGCTTTACCAAGAACGACATCATTTTAGCCAACCGTCCTCGCTTACTAGCCACCAAGCACGTTGGCTACAACTACACCACCATGGCAGCAGCTTCTTATGGAGACCATTGGCGCAACCTTCGCCGCATCAGTGCCATAGAAATCTTCTCAACAAATCGTCTCAACATGTTTCTAGGAATCAGAAGAGATGAAGTCAAGCACTTGCTACACAAGCTGTCACGAAACTCGTGCCAAGGTTTTGCTAAGGTAGAATTGAAATCAATGTTCTCAGAGCTGACATTTAACATCATAATGAGAATGGTGGCAGGAAAGAGATACTACGGGGAGGACATGAAAGACGAGGAAGAAGCAAGGAAATTCAGGGGGTTAGTGAAAGAGCTAGCAGGGTCAGCAGGGGCCTCAAATCCACAAGAGTTTGTGCCCTTGTTGCGGTGGATTGATCATGGGGGTTTGGAGAAAAGAATGATGAAACTGGCCAGCAAGACAGATGCATTCTTGCAAGGTCTTATTGATGAGAAGAGGAGTAAGGAAGAGAAGGGGAACACTATGATCGATCATCTGCTTTCTTTGCAAGAATCACGGCCCGAATACTACACGGATCAAATTATCAAAGGGCTTATACTGGTATGTGTAGGTCATTTCTCTTTACTTCTTCTTCTTCTTCTTCTTTTGGAACTAGATGCTAATTAAAAAGCTGATAACATCAATACTCAAGATTGTTAAAGACAATATATATTGGAAATTCGGTAATCAAATAACCAAATCTGACCCAGTTGTTTATTTGACAAGTTAGAATAAAACATTTATAACACGAATTTGAAGTCAACCGCAAGTGAACCTCGTAGTCTTGATTTCTTAGCAGGAAGTTGTTTATGTAATTATATTCTTCTCACAATTTATGTATTTTTTATAGAACAGGATCCTCTTGCAAGGTTGAGACTTCATACTCTAATTTTATATATAACAGTATAGAGAGTTATAAGTCATTTACAAAATAAAATTTTGTGGTACTCATTAATCTTTAATCATATCATATTAATTATTTTATTTTTTATTGTTTTTTTCACAAATATAAATTTTGATTTTTACCATCTAGATTCTAGAGGTAAGCTCAAGTTGGGGTAAGTCTTCCATACGAACCAGACGAAAACACCAGGCCAATAAATATTACCCTACTTTTGCTATCTAGCATGACTATCTATTGCATTGGAGCCTACTTGGTTGTGTTGATGACTCGATCGTGACGTAGAAATTTAGAAAGAACCCCAACAATATTATCTCAACCTTTGGATTCAGTGATATTTTATTAGGATATCCTTTGTCAGAATACCAGTAATCAATTCGTAAAAATAAATATTACCTAGCAATCCATTTTTCCTTTAAAATTCTTGGCATGATTTATGAATCTCTAAAATAAATATTAGCTATTGATAAAATTCTAGGAGTGATTTTACATCAAAATTTAGAATTTACCTCATGAAGTTTAAGAGTGTTTAAATTTTACACCCTAAAGCTTAGGAGTGTTTGAATTTTATACCCCATAATTTGAAACTTCAGGGTATAAAATCCAAACACTCACAAATTTTAAGGAGTAAAACCCAAACACCCCTAAAATTCAGGAGGTAAAATCCAAATTTTGAAACGTTAAGCTATAAAATCCAAACACCTCCAACCTTTAGGAGGTAAAAAATTCAAATTCTGAATATTCAGAGTGTAAAATCTAAATTTACTCAAATTTTAGAGGTGTAATTTGCAATTTTTCTTTTAAATTCTTGTCATGATTTTAAGCACTTATTGTATGTATAATAAGCAGGTATTGTTAGGTGCTGGGACTGACACAATGGCAGTGACATTAGAGTGGGCAATGTCCAATTTGCTTAATCATTCTCAAGTGTTGAAGAAGGCTAAGGCTGAGTTGGATAATCAAATTGGACAAGAAAAATTAATCAATGAACCAGATGTCTCTAAATTGCACTATCTACAAAATATAATCTTGGAGACTCTTAGATTGTATCCTGCAACCCCATTGCTTGTACCCCACATGTCCTCTAAAGATTGTACCATTGGAGGACATCATATTCCATGTGAGACGATGTTATTGGTTAATGCATGGGCCATACATAGAGACCCTAATATATGGGATGATGCAACTAGTTTTAAGCCTGAGAGATTTGAAAGTGGAGAGAATAACGAAAACAAGTTAATGCCATTTGGATTGGGAAGGAGGGCTTGTCCTGGGGCAAGCCTTGCTCAACGTACAATGGGCTTGACATTGGGATCATTAATTCAATGCTTTGAGTGGGAAAGGATTAGTAATGAAGAAGTCGACATGGTTGAAGGTAATGGGCTCACCATGCCCAAAGCTGTGGCATTGGAAGCCATGTGCAGAGCACACCCGATTATAGCTAAGGTTCTTTCTATGTCTGAGGATGAGTTTTGAACAATGTTCTTGAGGTTTGCAAGAATAGCCTAGCTATATTTGCAGAGATTACCTTAATATTAGTTACTTAGTAAATGTTACTGTAATAAGTATATTGCTAGCTAGTATTTATATTGTATTATTGTATTCGTACATTTTTAACTTTTTTCTCTTTTTAGCTTTCCCTATATAATAATTTGTATTAACTTTACAGTTTATAGGCATAGAGAATAAGAAAGGTTTTGGAAGATTAGCATATTTGCTTTCCTACTATTTTATGTGACATTATGGTTTACAGTTGTTAATTTAATAGAGTATTCAAATAAAATTTTTTGGGAAATGATGTCTTTTAATTGACTTTTTATGGGATACTAGTTAGGGCTTGCACCTGCTTGTCGTGCAATAAGAGTGGTGATTAAGGTTAATTCTAAATTTTATTTATATTACAAAACAATGATATAAATTATTTGATTTTTAAAGTATATAGAGATTTACATTAATTAAAAGAGATATAAATTTTAAATATTTTGATAATTATGTCATAAAAAGCTAATCTCATTCATATATGAATTTTGATCACACACAAAGTCAAGGTAGCTATTTAACATATAAGTATGTATTTTACTATAATAGTTTTTTAGTACCTATTTGTTAAAGGCAATATATCCACTCAATAAAAACTTCTAAGAATGATAAGGAATATCATCATCTTCCAATAATAAACATTTGGTATCAAATGATACCATATCAGCGGTATCAAAATCCAATAAATATGAGACATGTCAATAAAAAATAACTAATCCACTAACAATTGAAAGACATGTTTTAGTGGGTAGTTATTTTTACACACGTCTCTCGTTTATTAGATTTTGATATTAATGATGTGGTATCAGTTGATATAAAATACTTTTTCATTTCTTAAAACCTATTTACTAAAGATAGTATCTACTTGCCAAAAAAAAAAAATCTACTAAGAATGATAACAAATTTCTTCATCTTCCAACAATTAACAACTAAGTTTTGATTCCCATTAAAAAAAAAAAAAAAAAAAAAAAAAACAACAACAACAACAACAACAACTAAGTTCTGATAAAACATTGCCACAATATTTAAATTTTCTCAATAAATGATGACATATGCTAGAATTGAAACTCTTCATCAAGTTAAATACCTACAACCATTTGCAATGAATATTTTGTTATTCATACTTCCTTCTTTATCATTTTATTTTATGAACCTAACTATAATACTTGGCTTACTTAATTTTTAATGAAAACCTTTATAAGAAAGAAAACAAATAAAAAAAAATAACAAAATAACAAAAGACATATGTCATTAAAGTTTCTGTAGGGACACAAATCAAGCCTAGACCCAAGTGCGTGATGGGCTCGTCTAAATGGCCTATACAATAGAATTTATAAAGAGTGGGCTTGAAGCCTAGACTTCTTGGGACGGTAGAAAGCGATGGCGTTTGGGCTAAGTCCACAGTAGCATCCAACGAGCTGGAAGAGTAACTTTGGCTTTCCTCGGACGTGGGCCGAGGAGTCTCTATCCTTGCTTCTCTTGAGCTGTGTTAGAGAAAAATCTTCTCCTTTTCTTAAAACTGGATCCTTTTCCAATGGCCTCTCATTCTCCTTTTATACTCCCTTTTCTCTTGTTCCTATTCACGAAGCTATAAATGCAGATTCCTTTTCCATCCATTATCTTCTTGGAAACTGTCCATCGTGGCCATAAGGCTGATCACTGTCTTCTCAGAGGTCACTTCCCCATTAATGCGGCCAGGCGGGTAGGTGAGAAGCCCTTAATGCGGTGGTAGCAGTTTTGTGCAGAGCATATCTCACTAGTTCCCCTCTTCGGCGTCCCGTTGAAGTGTAACATGGCTTTTTGAGCTTCAAGCGTCCTTCCCTAAGCATCATGTTGCACCCTTTGGTCCTCGTTTCTATCGTCTGAGGAGACCTTTTCCTCGGACTCTCCTTGATTGGCCAATGTCTTGATTGCTGGGCTCCTGGGCCCTTAATTTAGGCGACCTTATCCCTGCCGTGCAGCCCTTTAATGAAGTCAACGTCTTCGGACAAGGCCCAAGACCCATATTGGTGTTTTGATGTTTCTACCCCCACAATAGCCCTTCAAAAATTCATTTGACTCCGATCCGAGGAGGGAAATGAGTTTTTGACCTCGAATATTACCCTTACGTGACCCCCCAAACTTTGCACGTGTGAAGTCCCCCCGCACTTTTCAGATGGGCTCCTGACGCTTTGTGATATGCAACGCCTGCATTTATTACACTGAGTAACTCCCTATCGTCCACGTTCAACAGTGAGATGTGGATCCAACGGCTCAGGTTTATTTCCAAAAATTCGAGCGAGATATCCTTCGCGAACCACCGCCCTTCAATCATTCAAGACGCTTTGGTAATCGTGACATCCGCCATTTCTCCCAAAAAGCAAACACATTTTGGAGTTATTCAATCTCATTCTCTTTCAAGAAGCTCTCAAAAGTTCGCACACCTTTCTCCTGTAAGTTTCTCCTTTCCTCGAACCTTTTTCTCCTCGGCTGTCGACCCTTCTTCCCTTTCTTCGTAAATCTTTACCTTGAATTTCGACCCAATGGATAGATTTAAGTGTCGGGTAGATACGGCATCTGGCATGGAAGGATTCCTGGCCAAATACCACATTCCTCTAGATATGGGCATGAAATACTGCCCCTAGAGGCCGTAGTAGATTCTAGGCAAGAGGGGCAGGTAGTCATCCCTATAATCGCCTTCCTAGAAGGTGGGATGACACTCCCCATGAAGTACGTGACCAGCGAGTACCTTCGTAACAACAGGTTGTGTCCTGATCAGTGTACACCCAATATTTTTAGGATATTAGGTTGCGTCGATGCTCTGAACGAGCAGATGAATCTGCGCCTCACATGGCACGATGTCGTTTACATGTACGAGTGCCACCGGCTGAGAGACGCAGGCTATTACCTCAAGTCGAGGTCTAATGCCGTCAGGCTCATTTCTTGTCTACCCAAGTCCAATAAGGGCATGAAGGATGACTACCTTATTGCCACCGGGCGGTGGTATGACGGTCCCCATTGCCCAGTGAGAGAGGGACAGCCAGGTGTGATTCCTTATGATTTAGGAGTTTTTTGGTTCTTTAAAGTTTTGCCCCTTTTTGCTCCCCTAGGTAGATTCATTGCCATTTGATGCTTTCTTTATTTGATTTGTCGTTAGTATCTAACCATGTTTGGCTCCTCTGCTGTTTTTCTTGCAGACAAACGGCATACGTCTCCTCGCTTGGGTGACGTAAACGTCTCGGACCTTAATAGGGTTCTTCGATCAGAGGTCTTCGTGAACGGAGACCTACAGGTGAGGGCCGCCTACCTCATATTGGGGTACAAACCCATATCAAAGGTTTTCCAGGAGGTTGAAGACACTATCCTCGCCAGTGACTGGAGACGTTTGAGGATAGACGTTGCCCAGCCTGAATTCCTTGCCCCTTGAGCTATACCCGACGCACCATTCACCATCCTCTACGGTCGGACCGTTGAGGCCATCCCTTTCGCAGTGAAGCGAGAAGACCGATTCGCCCGAGGAGAATCTGCGGCTTCCCCCTCATCCCTCGACGAAGAGATCGATCGGTTTCATCTAGAGGAGGCTAAGAGGCCTTTGAAGGATACAATAGTCGAGATCTCGAACTAGGAGGACACCTCGGACAGAGATTCCGGAATTAAAGGCCTTGTGATCGCCCGACCAGAAGATAGCTCAGAGGACGACGACGACGACATGGCGAGTTTGAGAACACTCTTTGCAAGGAAGAGGGGCGCTCAAGTCTCCAAAGTGGACGCCTCTAGGTCCCCGCCGAAGTTGCCTCCGCCTCCCCTTCCATCCGACCCACTCCCTCTTGCCTCTATCGTCCCAAAGAAGAGGAGGGACGAGAATGAAGAGGTGGATAGGGAGAGGGAGAAAAAGCATAAGCATTAAAAGCAGCTACAATAGCAGCAACAGCAAATCGCTAAGGGTGGGGGGCGAGCCTTGTCCGTCAAAAGCGGGGAGATCTGTGGGCAAGCTGAGGTTCGCCGAAGGGAGTCCAGCTGGTCCCCCGCTCTAGAGGTGGACGGGGCTCTGATACCTCTCTAGGCGAGCAACAGGGATTTTCAGAGGGGTCACGCCCCTCATTTGGCCAATGCTCTGAAGCAGCCCCTCCTCCTGCCAAGGGACATGGAGGACTTAGAGAAGATGGGTTGGACGCGCCTCTTTCTTTCCCTCAAGAGGAACCTAGGCCTAGTACACGCTATCCCTCTAGTTTGTTGCTGTTATTTTAGCCTTCGTGTATGTGCCTTTCTCGTTTATTGTGTATCCATTGGAACTTCTCTTTGCAGGCCATCTAGGAGGTTTTCACTGCCGAGAAGCTGGTGGGGCACTACCAGAACCAAGTAGGGGCCGAGCAGGAGGCCAAGGCAGAGGTTGAGAAAGACTTGGGTCGCATCGAGGCCGAGAAGGTTGACCTGGCTGCCAAGCTGACCCTGGAGAAGACTGAGAGGAGGAGCCTGGATACGGGCTTAAAGACGGCAGAGGCCCAGGTGGAAAGCCAACGCAAGCTCTTGCACCAAAAGGACGAGGCACTGTCCAAAGCAGGGCAGGAGATTTCGAACTTAAAAAGAGAGCTTGCCCAGGCTAAAGAAGCGGCTTACACCATAAGAGAGACCGTGGAGGCCGCCACCAAAACTGCCTACAATGAAGGGGTCAAGACGACGGAGAACCGTCTAACCGAGGAGCTCACGGAGTTGTGTAGGGAATACTGCCAGCAAGTTTGGGTGGAAGCCCTAAACAAGGCAGGAGTTCCTACCAATTCTGAGTGGAGGGGAGCCGAGAAGGTCTAGTATCTCGAGGATATCAGGTTTATCGAAGAAGCTCCAACCATTTCAGTTGCTCCTGAGACTGCGGCCTTGATGCTGCCTCCTTCCTCCCAAGAGCAAGTCCTCCCTGCCAATAAGGCGGCTGTTGCTGATAAAGTGGCCGAAGTGGGGTTCGACGAGCCAGCCGGCTAGGTTGTACCTCCCTCCAAAGCTAAAGATAAGGGGAAGCAGGTCTAGGTTCTGCCCGAGGCTGGGGCAAAAGGAGCTGAAGTGGAGGGCCAGACCAAAAAGTCCTCAGCGAATCTGGGAAAGGGCCCTCCACTGAAGATAAAGGGATAGGCCACCTCGGGCTCCTTCCTTGCGTAGTTTTCTCCCTTAGGGAGTTTGTCATTAATCATTTACTTTGTAATTTTTATTTCCAGCTTTGACGTAAACAGTTTTAATGAATTTTAGTGTCTTGCTTCTGATAATGGGACTTTCTTGATGGATTATGTTTTTTGTTGTACAACTTGTATTATTGCGCCATAAGTTGCTTGCGAACCCTAAGTAACTTGACATCCCTCCCGACATGATGGGGCTAATAAATAAATAGCTACGTGCACAGGAGCATGTCTAATAGGACCACGTGCAGCCTATCAGTAACAATTTACTTTCAAAACAAATTGCGCTTAGAGTTTACCAAGGCCGTAGGTCCCAAGAGGCAGTGTCAACACTTAGCTAGATTGCATGTTAACACTTAGTTAAAATGAGTAGTATGTTAAATTTTTCGAATGCGGAAAGTCCGAGGGCCCAGCATGGCCTAGGTTGACATTAACGCATAATTAAAATGAATTGTATGTTAAATTTTCCCCAGGCAGAAGGTCTGAGGACCTAGTGTAGCCTAGGTTGACATTAACACATAATTAAAATGAATTGTATGTTAAATTTTCCCAAGGCAGAAGGTCCGAGGACCTAGCGTAGTCTATGTTGACATTAACACATTTGTTTGGCGTAGAGTTTGAAATATCAACAATTGGCACGATGCAATGATATCTAAATGCATGGCGTGTACGACTTTCATTAATAGTAGTACCTTCGAAGGTTATTTACATTCCAGGACCTTATTACAGGTTTGTATTCTAAATCGACGAGGTAACACGACCCTATGTCGGCTACTGAGGTTATGCGGTAAGGCCCGTTCCCAGTTTGGCCCTAATTTTCCCCATGTCGGGTCTTTAGCAGTCCCAACAACTTTCCTCAACACTAGGTCTCCAGGAGTGAGGGGCCTGGATTTCACGTGAGAATCATACCCTTACTTGAGCTTTTGCTGGTAGCAAGCTAGCCGAACCATGTCATTCTCTCGCCTCTCCTCTATCAAGCCCAGCCCCTTCTGCAGTAAGGTGTCATTGCTACCTGGGACGAAGGAATGAGTCCTCATCGTTGGAAACCCTATTTCCAAGGGGATCACGACTTCAGCACCGTAAGCCATCGAATAGGGTGTCTCCCCCGTTGACCTTGATGGAGTAGTTCGGTAAGTCCATAATACGTGTGGTACTTCTTCTACCCATCTGCCTTTGGCGTCGTCCAGCCTCTTTTTGAGCCCATCAATTATCATTTTGTTCATTGCCTCGGCTTGGCCATTCCTTTGTGGGTAGGCTGGGTGGAGTACCTGTTTGTAATGCCGAAGTCCTTACAGTATTTTCTGAAGGCCCTACTGTCAAACTGCAAGCCGTTGTCCAAGACGAGGGTGCGCGGGATCCCAAACCTTGTGATAATGTTTTTCCAGATGAACTTCTTTGCATCCACGTCTCTGATGTTCGAGAGGGGCTCCGCCTCAACCCACTTGGTGAAGTAGTCCGTCCTGACAAGCAACTATCTCTTGTTTCCCGCTGCCCTCGAAAATGGACCCACAATATCCAAGCCCCACTAAGAAAACGGCCAAGGGCTGACCAAAAGGTTAAGGACACCCCCCAGCTAGTGGATGTTGGGAGCGAACCTCTGACATTGATCGCACTTCTTTGCGTAATTCTGTGCCTCTCTCTGCATGTTTGGCCATCAGTATCCCTAGGTAAGGGCTCTATGAGCTAGCGATCTTCCTCCAGTGTGGCTGCCACATATTCCCTCGTGCAGTTCTTCCAAGAGTTGCTCCGTTGCTTTCGGGTGTACGCACAGCAGGTAGGGCCCTGAGAAAGAGCGCTTATAGAGTTTCCCTTTTTCGGATAGCTAGAACCGATGAGCCTTTCTACGGATCTTGTCGGCTTTAGACCTTTCTTCTGGCAGGGTGTCATTTTTAAGGAAAGACACTATTGGGTCCATCCAACTGGGTCCCATTCTGACCTGGTGGATCCGGAGGGCATCACCCCTTGGTCTAGCAGGCTTAAATAGGTCTTCAACTAGGATAACCCGAGGCAGGCCTTGTGCCCAGGAGGTTGCGAGTGTGGCCAATGAGTCAGCGTGGATATTCCCATTCCTTGAGATATGCGATAATGCAAAAGACTCGAACTTGGACTGTAAGCGTTTGGCGCGGGCTAAATACTCTTGCATTCTCGGTTCCCTAGCTTCTAATTTCCCTTCCACTTGGCCGACTACTAGCTGCGAGTCTGAGAACACCTGTACCGTTTTTTCCCCCATTTTTTGAACCATGTCCATTCCCACCAGCAAAGCTTCATACTCGGCCTCGTTATTGGTAGCCAAGAATGCCAACCTTAGAGACTTTTCCACGACGATTCCCTTTGGGGACATCAAAACTATCCCTACACTTGAACCTTTCTAGTTGGAGGCTCCGTCCACAAAAACCTTCCACATTGGAGATTTCTCGCACGAGATTATGCTAACTGGTTTTCCATCCATGCCCCATCCACCAGGATTTCCTCTATGGAAGGCTCAGCGAACTCTGCCACTAGGTCGGCCAGGACTTGCCCCTTCACAGAGGTGCGAGGCATGTACTTGATGTCGAAGGCTCCTAAGACAGTTCTCCATTTAGCGATTCTGCTGGAGTGACAGCACTCCGCAGCAAGGACTTAAGTGAGAGCTGGGTCAGTGCGACAACAGTGTGGGATTGAAAGTAGTGCGGGAGCTGGCGAGTCACGTGCACCACGGCTAGAATCGCCTTCTCCAATGGTAGATACCAAACCTCAGCCTCCTGCAAAGACTTGCTCATATAGTAGACTGGTCTCTGTATACCATCATCATCTCGTATCAGGACCAGACTGACGGCGTGGGCAGCTACAGCTATGTACGCGAACAACACTTCATCTAAGTCAGGGCGAGACATAATAGGTGGATGAGAGAGATATTCCTTTACCTGCTAGAAGGCCAGGGAACATTCCTCGGTCCATTCGAATCCCTTCCATTTGTTCAGCAGTTGGAAGAAGGGTCGGCACCTGTCCGCGGACTGGGAAATGAATCTGTTGAGGGCAGCCGTCATCCCTACCAGCCTTTGGACTCCTTCGGGTTCTGAGGAGGTTGCATATTACAGATTACGGTGATCTGGGAGAGGTTGGCCTCAATGCCTTTATGAGTGAGCATATAACCCAAAAATTTGCCAGACCCTACACCAAAGGAGCATTTGGAAGCATTCAAACGTAACTTGTGCTCCCTTAAAGTCTGGAAGGTGTTGTTCAGGTCGGCCACGTGCTCCGATATAGTCCTGCTCTTTACAACCATGTCATCCACGTACACCTCAATAGTTTTTCCTAACTGTGCCTCGAACATCTTGATCATCATCCTCTGGTAGGTAGCCCCTACGTTCTTCAAGCCGAAAGGTATCACCTTGTAATGGTAGTTACCGGTGGGGGTAACAAAGGTTATTTTCTCTTGATTCTCCAAAGCCAAGGGTATCTGGTGGTACCCTTAAAAGGCGTCTAGAAAACTCATCTGAGGGTGGCCGATTGTCGCGTCCACCAACTGGTCTATGTGAGGCATTGGGAAAGAATCTTTGGGGCAGGCCTTGTTCAAATCCATGAAGTCCACGCAGACCCTCTATTTCCCACTTTTCTTCTTTACCACGATTGTGTGCGCTAGCCACTCTGGGTAGAACACCTCTTTGATAGCTCCAACTCTCTTAAGTCTGATGACCTCTTCTTTGACAGCCTTAAAATGTTCTTTAGAAGAGCGCTGAGGGGGTTGCCTCTTCGGCACGGCAGCCAGGCTAACATTCAGGTGGTGGCAAATAAAGTTCGGGTCAATCCCAGGCACCTCGTATGCATCCCATGCAAACACGTCAATGTTTCCCTTCAAGAATGCGACCAACCCCTCTCTTTCCTCGGCTGACAACTGGGCCCTTATTTGGAAGAACCTCTCCGGGTCACTTTCCACGAGAACTTTGTCCAACCCCTCGCACGTGGGCTCTTCCGCCACTGCCTCCACCGTTGTGGCAGAAGATGCTGATTGCTATGGGGTCGGCATAGCCCGGGCGGAGGATTCGAAATCCGGCCTGCGTAGAACTGCGGCTGTCAGGCACTGCCTCACCGCGGACTAACTCCTAATAATTTCTTCTACCTGGCCGCCAAAAGGAAACTTCACCTTGGCGTGGAGAGTAGAGGAGACAGCCCTCAGGGCCTGCAGCTAGGGTCTCCCCACAATGGCCGTGTAAGGAGAGTAGGCATCGACCACGATGAAATCCATTTCAACTACCGCTGGTCCTGACTGCACAGGCAACCTAATCTACCCCTTCGGGACGACTGCCTTTCCTTCGAAGCTTATCAGTGGTGAGTCATAGGCTGAAAGATCTTCTTCCCTCATATTCAACCCCTTGAACAAATTAGGGTACATAATGTCTACGCCATTCCTTTGGTCTACCATTACCCTCTTCACATCGTAACCTCCAATTCTTAACATTATGACTAAGGCGTTATCGTGTGGTTGGATGGTCCCCACCTTGTCCTCATCCGAGAATCCTAGAACTGGAGACTCGTTACCCTTAATCTTCTTCGGCTCGAATCTAGAGTCCTTGGCAAGGGCTCGTTCCACGGTCATCACCTTGGAAGGACAGGAACCAATCCTCCACGGAGCAGCAAGGATGATATTGATGGTCCCCAAAGGGAGTCTTGAGGCACGGTGTCCCTGACCTGTTGGCCCAAGATGTCCTTCCTGTCCGTCAAGCCGATACAAGAACTGTTTCAACCTCCCCTCTTTTGCCAATTGCTCTAGGTAATTCCGTAAATTCCTGCAGTTCTCTCTCGTGTGGTCGTTTTCTTGGTGATATTGGCAATGGAGATTCTGGTTACGCTTCGTAGGATCACCTATCATTTTGCTGGGCCACTTGAAGTAGAGTTCGTGATGGATTTTCTTAAACACCCATTTTATAGGTTCGTGGAACACGGTGCTGACCACCTGCGTAGGCGTCAGACCAGGTTACCCAACGAACTCCCTTCTCGGCCTATTGTTACTGTATCGGTCCGACCTGAAATCCCTCCTCTCTTGAGGGATAACCTTCACCTTCCCCTTTCCTTACAGCTAATCCTCCTCAACTCGCTTGTACTCGTCGATGGGATCCATGAGCAGATGCACGCTCTTGACAGGCCTTTTGGTCAATGACTTCCTCAGGTCATGCTTATTTGAAAGGCCGACTTTGAAGGTGCTTATGGCTACTTCGTCGAAGTCCCCATTGATTTCGTTGAACATCTCCTAATACCTGTCGGTATACGTCTTGAGGGCCTCTCCTTCCCTCATGGCCATGAATAACAGTGAATCCAGAGGCCGAGGTAACCTACTACATATGATAAAACGCGAGCCAAGCGCCTTGGTGAGCTCCATGAAGGAATCAACAGAACTTGCCTTCAGGCCATTGAACCACCTCATCTCGACTAGCCTCAGGCTAGAGGGGAAGACTTTGCACATTAAGGTCTCGTTCTTAAAGTGCAGCACCATTCTCTGGCTGAAATGGCTCACGTGTTCCATCGGGTCTATTTGCCCGTTATAAATGGTAAATGTTGGTTGGGTGAATCGCCTCGGGAGTTTTCCCTCCTCGATCCTCTGAGTGAAAGGCGACTTGGAAATTTGGTGGAACGCCTTGCTCAAAGCGTTGTTGACCAAACCCCTAGAGGAGGTCCTCTTACCCTTAGGGTCGCGATGGTACTCGTCCTCATAAGAGGAGGACTCATTAGGGGGGTTCTTGACCTGGAACTGCCAATGCTACTGCGAGTATCTACTGAAGACTGGTTTGAAGGAGAGGGCGTGCGCCGCCGTTTCTCCCGGCGCAGCTTCTTTTTCAGACGGTTGATCTCCCTTTGCATGGTCTTGGCACTTTTTTCGCAGGAGGTTCTGCTTCCGTCCCGTGCGTGACTCCTCCCGTGTGTATGCTCTGTGCGCATGCTGGCTTCGTGATCTCTCTACTGCTCTATCTGCGAGAAGTGGTCCTCGTGCTGGGACCCCATGGACTCTGCACGACATGAACCCGAGCCTTCCATGATACTTCACATCCCTTTTCTCAAGGCTCCCCACAGATGGTGTCAATTGTAGAGACATAAATCAAGCCTAGACCCAAGTGCGTGATGGGCTGGCCCAAATGGCCTATACACTAGAATTTGTAGAGAGTGGGCTTGAAGCCTAGACTTCTTGGGACAGTAGAAAGCGATGGCGTTTGGGCTAAGTCCACAGTGGCGTGCAACGAGCTAGAGGAGCAACTTTGACTTTCCTCGGACATGGGCCGAGGAGTCTCTGTCCTTGCTTCCCTTGAGCTGTGTTGGAAAAAAATCTTCTCCTTTTCTTAAGATCGAATCCTTTTCCAATGGCCTCTCATTCTCCTTTTATACTCCCTCTTCTCTTGTTCTTATTCACGGAACTATAAATGTAGATCCCTTTCCCGTCCATTGTCTTCTTGGAAACTGTCCATCGTGGCCATAAGGCTGATCACTATCTTCTCAGGGGTCACTTCCCCATTAATGCGGCCAGGTAGGTAGGTGGGAAGCCTTTAATGCAGTGGTAGCAGCTTTGTGCAGAGCACATCTCACTAGTTTCCCTCCTCGACGTCCCGTTGAAGTGTAACATGGCCTGTTAAGCTTCAAGCGACCTTTCCACTAAAGCATTGCCAAAAAAATTGGGTTACTCTTCTGTTAATTTTCAAATTATTTTATCCACTTAGATTCTCAAAATAAAAATTATATATAAAAAATAAAAACACAGGGTTTTTGTTTTTTGCTACAACATATGACCACTAAAAAAAAGCCTTATCGCATGCACGAAACGCGTATGATAAGGCTAGTGATATTTTACTATTTTATTTTGACTTATAGAAAATTAACACCTCAACGATTGTGAAAATATTGTATCAATTTGTTGTGTTGATATTTTATTATTTTATGAAATATTGTAAATTGAGCAAACCAAAAATAATGTAGTAAAACTATTGTAACTTTACGCATTCAAAAAAAAAAAAACGGCTGGTGAAACAATACAAGTTGAACAACCCAAAAATACTATAGCTTCAAGTCATTTGCTCTTTTTATATATAGATAATATAATATAAAAAAAAAAAAAAACAAATTGGTGTATTTTAGAAGAAGAAAAATCCATCTCACAAAATTGGCCAAATGCCTTGAATAAGTAAAGAAAGGTTTTTTAGTAGCATTAGAATGAGAGTCCAAGAACTTGAATAAACCAAAAAACTATTCCTAAGCCTATTGACTCTTTTTATATAGTTAATAGAAATAGAGATAGAAATAGAAATATATTCATAGCTCACATTTTCAAAGTGACCTATCCCTAGTCAAGTTTGGGCTAAAACTTGAGCTTTCAATAAAGTACTACAAAATCAAGTATAAACACTCGAAGCTCAACTTGGCAATATTTAGTTGTATCACTATTTTGTATCATTCAAAGTTCAAACGAATATCAATTGATGTATAATAACAATAAACATAGATGAGTTTAAGTTACATCTAGAGTAACTTTAGAAGAGTTACATTATTTTTACACTATAAATTCTTAACAATTCTAATGGTTAAAAATACTGATGATGCCGAAATCGTCAGTAAGTCACACGATCCTCACGTACTTTCGATGAAGAACCTGAACAACACGAAAGCTGAAGATCTTAAGAGGAGTATCGGTGTGATACCAACCAAATACCCTCCGACGGTCAAGTTAGAGAGATCTCTTATTCACAACTCTAAAGTGTCAGAGCTGGGATGAATTATGCATATCTTGATTTGTGAGGGTTTTGGGGTATTTATAATAGTGTGGGGTTGACATCTATACCTTGGTCAAGAAGTCTTTTCCCTCTAGGAAAGTGACTAGTGGATCTTGTGCATCTTCTAGAGTTCTTTTCCTTATAGGAGTCTCCTTAATTAGGATTGAGCATGTAATGCAAGAATTCTCCTTATATACGCATGAGTGGAGATCAGGTAAGGCTATAGATAGATTTGGTAGAGATCCATATGTCCCTTCAGTTTATATCCCTGTCAGCTTACAACCTTCAGCTTTATGCCCTTAGCTTTCTGCCTTCAGCTTGATGCCGTTAGCTTTATGTGTAGGACTATGAGAAGCTATTTTTATAAGTAGAGCTGACAACCTCGTCATACCCGTCGCCTTCCATTCCGTTAGGAGCTAATCACAAAATTATCCTTATCAAATAGACTAAGGTCATGCCATCAATTTTCTAAAATTAATGTTTTTTTTTTTTTTTTTTTTTTTACTTTCTATCTAAATAAAATCTCTGTCAACTTTGTTTTTGCTAAATCTGCAAATGGCATACATCCATGAGATGAGTTGGCCAGTTTTGCAAAAGAAGAGAATTTAGGGTAAATTTCACTTACCCTCCTTGAGGTTTGGGCTAATGTCAATACAGTCTAGAACATTTAAAAAGTGACCATCCTAATCCAATGACCAAATGGCTTGTAACGCCGTTACTTATTTCTTCCTCACCCAAAATTGCCTCTCTCTTCTTTCTTCTTTCTTCCTCTAACCCAGAATTGCCTCTCTCTATTCTGTTTTCTCTCTTCCTCTGACCATCTTATTCCATAACCTCTAACTCTCTCATCTCTCTGATTTCTATTTTGCTCTCTCTTCATCTTTGGGGTTACACTGTGGTGGTGGGTTGATTTTGTGAGCATGTAAGACTTAAATATCCAAGCATGTGAACATGTAAGCATGAGAGCATTGAAGAATATAAACACATGAATCCAAGCACATGGGCATCAAATAAGAAATTGGATTGTTGTTCTTGTTTCCCACTTTAAGACACATTAGAACTCAAAAAAAGACACATAATCACAGTTTGACAATACCAAAACACATAAACATTTCTTGTTAGATGTTTTTCTTTATAATTTGTGGTTATGTGAAATCAGTGGAAAGCCTTTTCCTTGTACATCGGTCCTGTGGTTGCTCACATGAATGGATTGGAGGCCATAATTGAATATCTCTTGTATAGTGTTACTTAATAGTGCATTTCATATGTAAAATTGTAAATTCTTCTTTTGGCTAAATTTTATGATTTTTTTAGTTTATTATGCACGTATATGTTACAACGTGATATATGTGGTAAATATGTATTTTTACCCCCTTTTTATGTCTCTTTCTTCTAAAAACAAACATACCAAAACAAGAGAAAACAAGATTAAAAAACAAGTTATGGTTTTGTAAAAAATAATAAAATTTGACCCTCTCTCACCTTTCCACCTTTGTCTTGCTCTGTCTGATTATTTGCTGACATTTAATTATTTGCTGCCCACCTTGCTGATTAGGCTAATACCTGGAGTTTGAAGTTAAGCTATATGCGTTCAGTATAGCTTAAGTTGATTCAGAGTAGATTTATCATTTCAAACCCAGAGCTGTATACATGAAAGCAACATTAATATTGCATTTGAAAAAAATAATCATTGACTAAAAGCAAAATTAATTAAGTTTTTTTGTCACTATTCTTAGGCTATATATGATTGGTATTTGGTGATTAGAGATATAATATTGCTTTTGGAATGACTAGGCTTTAAAGCTCCTCCTTTTCTTCCCACAGATCTATTGGGTGTTGTGGCATTGTGGGCTTGCCACACTAGGATTGCAGAGAGATTGGTTCTCCTTTCCAAAAATACATATTTACCCTTGTTTTTCATAAAGGAGGGTTACAGGAGACAAACAAAGTGAACCCTAAGTAAATAAAGTGATACTTTTTAAACAACATATAGGCAATATAAATATAGACCAAACCACATGTAAGGGTTTACCGTAATTACCCTTTACATTAACTTGCCATATGTAATTTTTTTTTTTTGTTTTTGTTGGTATTACTAAACATACAGTATTAGAAAAGAAAAGCAGAGCTAGAATCAAAGACGGTGTGTGAACCCAATTTATTGAGTGTCAATAGCAAAGGTAAAAGAAAAATGGATTTTAGGAACAATTAGGAGTTAGGAGTAGTTGATTTCTTGAAATAAAAAGACATAGAAGACATGTTGCTATTCTCATCCCTCTCTCTTCTCCTCCTCCTTGCTGTAGCTTTCAAGTTCTTGCTTCAAGCAAGAACACAACACAAACACCTCCCAGCAAGCTCACCTTCTCTACCAATTCTAGGCCATCTCCATCTCATTAAGAAATCCCTCCATCTTACTTTCCACCACTTTTCACAAAAATATGGTAACATCTTCTTTCTGCCATTCGGGTCTTAACTTGTGGTCATTGTATCATCCCTATCTACACAAGAGTTACATAGTTCAGCCTAACGGCCTACATCCATGTAGAAAACTTTAAAGGGCTACATCAATAATATATTAGAGTGTATTACAAATCCTATGTTACAATGAATCATAACATGTGTATATATAGTAGACTAAACCCTAGATTAATAGACTTCTAGTACAAGTAGAAGACTTGGCTTGCACACAAAGTAGAATTAGGCTTGGACTTTTACTAATGGGCTAATATATCTCTAACACCCCCTCTCAAATTCAAGGTGGAAACTTGATGAAACCTTGAGATTTGATAATGATAAGCCACAAATGCGTTGACCCCTTAGTGATTAAATAAATTGATTAATTAGCTGAGTTATTAATTAATCAAGTTAACATGCAAATTTACGTGGTAGCACAAACAAATCACCAATAACTAAAGAATGCAGTGGAAAATAAATGACACGGTGATTTGTTTACGAATGGAAAAAACCTGACGGCAAAAACCCCACCGGATGATTTAAGGTCACCACTCCCGAAACTCCACTATTATCACAACAAGCGGTTACAAGCAAGGAATCCAAGTACCTTACCAACCTACAGTTGAACCCTTACCCCAATTGGACTTATTCTGTAGTGACAGTTTCTCCTCTTGATGCATGACTCCAAGTACGTGACTAACCAATTGTGCGGATTCGAGTACGTGACTTCAATTCACCAACTAAAGAGAGAGTTGTTGGTTGCAAAGTTCTTCAAATCATCCACACGATGAAGCTCAAGAAGATTCTTGGTTACAAACCCTTCGGTACACATTACACAGCAACTTCTTCACAAAAGATGAACTTGGGCATGAACTTTGTCTGAGGTCACAAATTGCATGAATAAGAATTACTAAATACTTGTGCAACTTGCTTCTCATTGACGGCCCTTAAAACAATCCTTTTATATGTCTAGGGTTAGGAGAAAAGAAGTCTCAAAAACACATTCATGGATTGGAATTATAACAGAACTTGGAATCTGTTTTTCTTAAATCTCGACAGATAGAGGTGTCGAGGATCTGTCAAGAAGCTGTCGAGTCTCAAGGCTGAAATAGCATATTGTTGGGGACATATTTTGTAATTGGCATATCTTTTGACAAAATGCACTTTACTTGTATTTGGGTAAATCTAAGTAGGTTCAAGATGATCATTACAAGTGGTTAAATTGAAGACATGAAGATTACTCAAGAACTGCTCAAGAAAAGTGCAAACTACAGGTCTCGATACCTCCTCGACAGAATCTCGATCTGTCAAGATTCATTAAAGCTCGACAGATGTTCCGATCGATCGAGCTTACGGGTTTCAGATTATAGCCAGCAACGTTTTTATTCTAAAAGGCTAATTGTTTATGGGTTTGTATAATTCTTATTGGACTAAGAAAACCCGTTGGACTAGGAAAACCCAAGGTTTGTGTAAACCTATTTGGAATAGGAGAGCCCATTAAGCTCTTATTTAAAGGAGGTGGAAAAAGAAAAACCAAACCCTAGAAAGCTTCATAAGGTTTTCTTTTTGAAACCCTATCCTCCTCCTCCTACAGAAGAAAGAGTTCTTACTGCGTTTCTTGTACGCCTTTGGGTTTTGTAACCAAGCAAAGTCTCTTGCACCAACATTGAAGATCTTATTGGTGTTTCTATGTGAAGCTACTGCAAATCAACTACAACAATCAAAGGGTTGCTGTGGAGTTAGTCACGTATTGGGATTCGTGCAAAGGAGTAAGCCGCGTACTGGGATCCGCGCATAAAATTGGTTAGTCACGTACTTGGGAGCCGTGCATTGAAAGGAGAAACTGTCACCACAGAACAAGTCCAATTGGGTATTGGGGTAAGAGTTCAACTGTAGGTTGGTAAGATACTTGGGATTTCTTGCTTGTAACTGCTTGTTATGATAATAGTGGAGTTTCGGGAGTGGTGACCTTAAATCACCCGGTGGGGTTTTTGCCGTCAGGTTTTCCCTATTCGTAAACAAATCACCGTGTCATTTTATTTCCACTGCATAACTTAGTTTTGGTGATTTGTTTGTGCTGCCACATGATATTGCATGTTAATTTGATTAATTAATAACTGGGCTAATTAATTAATCTAAGTTATCACAAGGGGTCAACGCGTTTGTAGCCTGACACTTATGTTAGGACATATGTAGTTGTTCAAGCTTGTGAACATATGTCGCTATTTTATGTAATTGGCTTATCCTTAGACAAAACGCACTTTACTTGTAATTGGGTAGATCTAGGATGTGTTAAACACTTCAAGAAACAGTGGTTCAAGATTAAGTGTTGAAGCTGTCAAAGTCTGTCCAAGATACAAGTAAGGAAGTGCAGGATTTTAAAGCTCGATAGATACCTCGATAGATACATCTATCGAGATTTAAAGAAGCTGTTAAGCCCGAGCCTCGACAGCTGTCTCGACACCTCTCGACACCTCTATCTGTCGAGAATTAAAGAAAACAGATTTCCAGGTCTGTTTCAAGTCCAATCTGTGTGTGTGTCTTTGGGACTTCTTTTCTCCTAACCCTAGACATATAAAAGGATTATTTTAAGGGCCGTCAAAGATAGCAACAAGCAGAATTCACAAGATACAATTTGCTTCTTCTCTTTCATGCAAATTGTGATCTGTGAGACAAAGTTCATGCCCTAGTTCATCTCTGATGATTTGAAGAACTTTGCAGCCAACATTCTTTCTTCCTCAAGTTGGTGAGTGAGTCACGTACTGGGATTCGTGCAAAGGAGTAAGCCGCGTACTGGGATCCGCGCATCACATTGGTTAGTCATGTACTGGGAGCCGTGCATTAAACTGGAGAAATTGTCACTACAGAACAAGTCCAATTGGGTATTGGGGTAAGAGTTCAACTGTAGGTTGGTGAGGTACTGGGATTCCTTACTTGTAACTGCTTGTTGTGATAATAGTGGAGTTTCGGGAGTGGTGACCTTAAATCACCCGGTGGGGTTTTTGCCGTAAGGGTTTTCCCCATTCGTGAACAAATCACCGTGTTCTTTATTTTCCGCTGCATAACTTAGTTTGGTGATTTGTTTGTGCTGCCACGTGATTGCATATTAATTTTATTAATTAATAACTGGGCTAATTTAATTAATCTAATTATCACAAGGGGTCAACGCATTTGTGGCCTGTCAAGTGGTATCAGAGCAGGCACACTCTGATTAGGGTTTAATCTTTGATGTGTGATCCATTGACCCCTGTTGTCATGGAAACTCTTAATTGTTTTGATTTGCATGATCTTGTGTTGAATGATGATGATGATATTCATGATGCCTATTGCAAGCTTTATAATTTTTGTATGAAATCTCTTGAATGTTCTACAAAATTAAAAGCTAAATTTAAAAAGGTCAAGCTTGAAAAAGATGATTTGATTGCAAAATTGGATGAAGCCACTAATTTGAATGAGAATTTTAAAAATCAAATTTCATCTCAGGTGGACAAAATTAAGAGTTTGGAAGAGCAACTAGTTGAATTTAAAACTGAAGTTGAAAAATTAACTAGTGTTAAACCTGTTGTTGAGCCTAACTCAAAAGAAAAGGATTTTTATATTCCCCCATTCAAAAGGAATAATAAAGAGTTGAAGGCTAATATTGCTAGGATAGACAAAGGTAAACAATCTGATGTTAACGCTGAAGTTTCTAAACCTATGTCTAAAACTCCTCCTAGGCTGAATGATAAATCTGTTTTTGTCCCCACTTGTCATCATTGTCACATTGTTGGTCATATTAGGCCAAATTGTCCTAAGCTGAGGACTCTGTCAACCTCTAAGGTTAGACCTCCTTCGAGGAAGCCGAGTAGTTCTAAAACTGCTCATGTTTGTCACCATTGTGGTGTTTTTGGACACACTCGTCCTAATTGCTTTAAGTTGTATCCTTATAAGCAATTGTCCAAACGGTCACAAGTTTCCTCTCAAGGACCTACACCTTTATTTGGAGAGTTATTAAAAGTCTTGAGATTTTTAACTCAGTTTCAGGAGAATTTTAATTCTTCTATGTCCTTTGGTAGTCATACTAGGACACGTGCCTTTTCATCTTCACGGCCAAAGACTCGTGCTGTGTGGGTGAGAAAGGAGCCTAAGACTTAATTGTCTTTTCTGTTTGTCCTTTGCTTCAATTCTTTCTATCTAAAGCAGGACTCTCTTTGCTTGATTTCTTATCTTCTGTTGAAATCATGCTTTCATGCATTTGCACCTTTCTATCATGCCTTCATGGATATGCATCTTTCTTTCATGCATTCATGATGTTTGTCTGTTTTTGTGTGGTTGTTTAGTTTTTATTTTGTTTTGTTTTCAAAATAAAAAAAAAAATGTTGAAAAATTGAAAAAAATACAAAAACAGTGTGAGTTAGTGTGCATTAGTTCATGTGAACTTTTAAAATGGCCATTGAAACAGAGTTTTCTAAACTTTGTATCATCTATAGCTTAGATGAGCACTCTTTTTGCACAACTAAGCGAGTGAGCTTTGTAGCTCTTTGTTTGTGATGAGTAAGGTTAAGTAATCTCTTCTTCTTAACACTCGTATCACTCTTTTTGACGGGTTGAACTAGAAAATCCTAAGAGAAAGGCATAAATAACCATCTCACCACTGTTACTCGCCAATCATAATATGACATCTGTATGCTTCGGCATAGCAAAAGTGCAATGTCATAAGACACATGTATGCTTCGGCATAGCAAAAGTGTAGTGTCAAAAGCTTAACATCATTGGGTATTTCTTTTCTTTCTCTTGTATGCCTATGCATGATATGCTTGTTAAAAGAAAATATGCAAAGAAATAAAAAGCAAAAAGATTAAAAAAAAAAAATGCTTTAAAATATGGTTGCAAGCGTGTTTTCTAGGAGATGTGAGAGTTATAGGATGTACCTCAAAGGTGATAGTCCCCATCAAACAGTTATGATTGTGTGTGAGTTAAAGTGATTTTCTCATATCTCAAATTGTCATGACATTGAGACACTTATGCAATCTTGCGATGTTTTCACACACAACACGCAATACTCTTTGCAATTCTTGATACATGTGCAGGTACAATGTGATTTGGCCATCACAAGGTTTACATGCGTTAATGTATTATAACTAAACTGTCATAACTTGTTTTTGAAACATAAAATTGGTTAGACTTGTTTAGTGTGTGCGTGCGTGTTTTGAGATACATGTGCATCATATTTCTTGTTGAGAGATGATTTTGAGAGCTTAATGTGTTGATTGTATCTTTGGTTGAGCTGTATGCATGATTGCATTCATATCTGTGTTTTTCTTCTTTTGAAAAACTGCTTTGAAAGGCATCTCGACACCTCCTCGATACCTCTCGATACATAGCTATCTGTCGAGATCCTCAGACTCTTTCTTATCGCAGTCTCGACAGATACCTCGACAGCAGCTGGATCGATCGAGAAACTTTCTGTTTGCTCGATAGCTCCTCGATAGCTTCTGGATCGATCGAGGTTCCCACTTGCTTGTTTCTTCTCCCTCGATAGCTGACCTCGATAGCTGCATCTGTCCACGTGCTTTTCTCGATAGCTTCCCTCGACAGCTATCTCGACAGCTCTCGACACCTACAGCTGTCGAGAATTACTGATGCTCTATAAAAGGGTCCTTCGCGATTTTTCAGGACATTCTCTCGATCTCTCTCGCTCGAAAACTCTCTGATCTCTCTCAAAATCTTTTCCCTCTCCCTCCAAACCTCTCTCAAGGCTTTCTCAAGTGATTCTTCGTGTTCTTCATCATTTGGTAAGCATTTTATCCCTCATTTTCATGCATTGCATTGTTTTAAAACCTAGGTTTGTGTTTTTGAAAAATTTTGGGAGTTTTCAAAATTGTTGGGGTTTTCATGAAATTTTTGGGTTGGTTTTCTAGTTTTAATCTTCAAAACCACATGCATTACATCACATTAGCATTCTAATTGTATTTTCATGCATTTAGATGTGTGCAAATCTATTGTGTGCTGTTAGGTTTGGATTGGGCTGAGCCCATGATGTTTTTGAGTTGCATTTCACATGCTCATGCATTTTCATGCATACGTTCTTTTCATTTCAATATTTCATTCTGTCAATATTGATTTGTTTGGGACTTTTCTGTTTGTCTCTTCTTTCCCCCTCTTCTATGGTTGCGTTAGTAGCGTCTATGGCTCCTAAACGTAAGTCCATTCCGTCCCAGAACCCTCTGCGTTCTAAGGGACAGTCTTCTTCTGACTCTACCCCTATCTCTGTCCGGTTCCGTGATGAGAAAGCCCATAAGGACTTCTCGGAGAACTTTTCTAAACGAGGTGTTCATTTGGAACGCCACGTCGTCCTGGCAGACTTTGCCGACACTGACCTACCTGATGTCATTCACACTCGGGGTTGGGAGTCACTGTGTGACGTCCCGGTCACATCTCCTCTCGTGTTGATTCAGGAGTTTTACTCCAACATCCACGGGATAGATTCTTCAGTACCTTCTTTCTATTCTTGCGTTAGAGGTACGCGCTTCTGTGTCACCCCAGAGCTAGTCTCTGAGGTTCTCCATGTACCTAGGGTGGATCATCCCGATTACCCTAGCTGTGAGCGTCTCTGGACTGTGTCCAAAGACGAGATGATCTCGGCGTTCTGTGAACGTCCTACCTCTTGGGGAGATCACATGTACACACCATGTAGACCTTTTGCTAAAGGTCCTAGATTCCTTAACATGGTGATGACTTTTGTTTTGCACCCACTCTCTCACTACAACTCGATCACAGAGCCTCGTGCTCGATTCTTGTTGTCCCTCCTTGAGGATCTTTCTATAGACTTTCCTTCTCACTTCATCTTTTCTATCATAGATATCTATAGAGATACGGCCACCCGTGATAAGCTCATTTTCCCTTCCGCTATCACGAGGATCATGAGTCGTTTTTCCATTCCCTTCCCCTCGTCCGATCACTACCATGTCATGTCTGCCATAGACGCCGCTACCGTAAAACGTAGCGAGGCACAGTTCCGATCGCGACAGCCGGATGCTGCCACTCCTTCCACCCGTCCGACCACCTCCAGATCAGCTCGTGCGTCTGCTTCTTCCTCCTCTAGCGACATCACGTTAGGAGACATCATGGCGCAGCTACAGCGCATGGATGCTCGCCTCGATACTCTCTCCACAGAGTTGTATCAGGTGAATGTCCGTGTTGGTCGCATCGCCAGGCGACAGGCGACCATGGGCGGCTTTGCCTCAGAGGTTTCTCCTCCGCCACCTCATGTGTCGACTGAGACCGAGGGTGATGATGATGGCGATGATGATGATGCTTCCGACGATGATGATGATGGAGATGCTAGCTCATCGGATGAGATGTCTACTTGACACTCTACCCTTTGTCACTCGTGACAAAAAGGGGGAGTAGTTTTGTATGAGAGTAGTCATACTTAGGGGGAGTGTTAGCATAGGACATTTTTGTTAGGGGGAGTGTGGATTGAGGGATGTAGTGAGGTGATCTATGTATTTTTTTCTTTCCTTATCTTTTAGAGATACATTGATCATGTACTTACATACATTGTACTTATTCTTTTTCTCTATATGATGATGTATGTTTTCTTTTTCACCTACCTCTACATGTGTTGTTTCTTTTCTGTCTTTATACACATGTTTCTTTACTTGTATGCAATCTATTATTTCTGTTTTACACAAAGATGCCTTGATGTGTTTTGTTTACAAGTGTTTCAAAATACAGGTTGTCAAAGTCTTCTTGCCATAAACTCTCTTCTTGCAAAGTTTTTCAAGAGTTTGTGTTAGGATAGATTTTATTGTATGTATCAAGTGAATATGAGTTGAGTGATTTATGACTTCTCTCATATCTTCATTTGTGTGTTGTGGTTTTGTCACGGATTGCCAAAGGGGGAGATTGTTAGGACATATGTAGTTGTTCAAGTTTGTGAACATATGTCGCTATTTTATGTAATTGGCTTATCCTTAGACAAAACGCACTTTACTTGTAATTGGGTAGATCTAGGATGTGTTAAACACTTCAAGAAACAGTGGTTCAAGATTAAGTGTTGAAGCTGTCAAAGTCTGTCCAAGATACAAGCAAGGAAGTGCAGGATTTTAAAGCTCGATAGATACCTCGACAGATACATCTATCGAGATTTAAAGAAGCTGTTAAGCCCGAGCCTCGACAGCTGTCTCGACACCTCTCGACACCTCTATTTGTCGAGAATTAAAGAAAACAGATTTCCAGGTCTGTTTCAAGTCCAATCCGTGTGTGTGTCTTTGGGACTTCTTTTCTCCTAACCCTAGACATATAAAAGGATTATTTTAAGGGCCGTCAAAGATAGCAACAAGCAGAATTCACAAGATACAATTTGCTTCTTCTCTTTCATGCAAATTGTGATCTGTGAGACAAAGTTCATGCCCTAGTTCATCTCTGATGATTTGAAGAACTTTGCAGCCAACATTCTTTCTTCCTCAAGTTGGTGAGTGAGTCACGTACTGGGATTCGTGCAAAGGAGTAAGCCGCGTACTGGGATCCGCGCATCACATTGGTTAGTCACGTACTGGGAGCCGTGCATTAAACTGGAGAAATTGTCACTACAGAACAAGTCCAATTGGGTATTGGGGTAAGAGTTCAATTGTAGGTTGGTGAGGTACTGGGATTCCTTACTTGTAACTGCTTGTTGTGATAATAGTGGAGTTTCGGGAGTGGTGACCTTAAATCACCCGGTGGGGTTTTTGCCGTAAGGGTTTTCCCCATTCGTGAACAAATCACCGTGTTCTTTATTTTCCGCTGCATAACTTAGTTTGGTGATTTGTTTGTGCTGCCACGTGATTGCATGTTAATTTGATTAATTAATGACTGGGCTAATTTAATTAATCTAATTATCATAAGGGGTCAACGCATTTGTGGCCTGTCAACTTATAAAGCTCGATAGATGCATGTGTCGAGACTAGGTGTCGAGCTTTAGTAACTTGCACTTTCTAGCTTGTTTCTTGGACAGACTTGATGACTTCAACACTTGATCTTGAAACACAGTTTTTTAAAGCATTAAACACATCCTAAATTTACTTAATTACAAGTAAAGTGTGTTTTATCAAAGGATAAGCCAATAACACAAAATAGTGACATATGTTTAAAACTACTTGAACTACATATGTCCTAACAGATAAGATTGAAAAGACCCCTTGAATGAAGTTTGGCTCTGTGACGGTGGTTTGAGGAAGGCAATGGTCTTGCAGTGTTAATGCAACTTCTATCGATGGTATGACTATACCGAAGAGATTTGACGGCAGCAGTAGGAAGCCAAATAAGATGAACGCTGCGAAGAAACACCGAGGAAGACAAAAATTACTCTTAATACACCGTAAGGACAGAAAACTATGGCCATAGAAAGGTGGCTCTGATACCATATTAAATATTAGCATTGATACACCATGTTGAATATGCTAGTATGGATGCGGAAGTGAAAGCATAAAGTATAGAACACAATAACACACAAGGGTTACATAGTTCAGCCTAACGGCCTACATCCATGTAGGAAACTCTAAAGGGCTACATTAATAATATATTAGAGTGTAGTACAAATCCGGTGTTATAATGAACCATAACATGTGTATATATAGTAGACTAAACTCTAGATTAATAGACTTTTAGTACAAGTAGAAGACTTGGCTTGCACACAAAGTAGAATTAGGCTTGGACTTTAACTAATGGGCTAATATATCTCTAACATTAATTACAATAATGGCTAAACCAGACACTAAAAATTCTGTCACTAGGTCTGATCTCGATGGATTTGGTCTCACGAACAAGACCAAAATATTTCAAAGTTAAGACCAGAGTAGGCATTTACATTTTGCAGCGTGTGATACTGTTTGGTTTAAAATATAGTAAATGACAAAGTTGTGATGTTGAATGCAGTTTCTTTTCATTGAAACTGGTAAAACAAAAAACCAAATTGGCCTTGACAAATACGTAGATTCATGTTTGTGTCAAAATCAAGTCACATAAGGGTCCATTTGCAGACAAATAAATAAGTACCAGTGCCATTTCAAGGGAAATTTGCTCTGTACCACAGCGGCACGGACATGAAATTCTTGGCATTGCTTCGATGATGACTCATCCAAGGTGGTCATCAAATGACGCCATTATTCTACTTCGAGAGGAATTTGCCTTGTCGCACAACCATCGCTATAAAGATATTGAAGTCATTTGCTTTATAGACCATTCAATGGTCTTAACAATCTGTCCTCACACAGAATTTACTGCGAACTTAAAATTTACTTTGAATGCGAACTGAAATTGCACAACAAAATTTCTTTGAACTCGCACAAAGTATGCTATGTTTGGATGTTGGGAGAAAGAGGAAGAGAGATTAATTAAATTACTTTGTTTGGATTTTTTTAAGGAATGAGGGGGAGGGCTTTGGAGGGGTTGGAATTACTTCTAACCCCTCATTTTTAATTCTCCCAAATTAGAAAGATTTGATCAAAGGAATTACACAATTTGTCTTACTATATTAACAAAATTACGAATGAAAAAACTAATTATTCTCTTCCTCATTCCTTAATTTTTAAAAATCCAAACAAGGTAGAGGATAATCATTCCTTTTCTACTATTTTCTCCACTACTCCCTTTCTCTCTACTCTCCTCTCTCTCAAAATTTCCAAACATAGCAGTAATTTTTGCGAGCTTGCACACAAAGATTTTCACCTTGCCAAGTCTCTCTGCGAACCTCAAAACTCCTCGCACCAACAGTCCCTTTCAATTAGAAATGGCAAATGACAATGACTCCAACTTTGTTGTTGAGAATTGCAATTTAAGGTAAAGAGACAATTCTGCTTTCTTAAATCCATTGTTGTTTATAGTGACAACTTTCAACATGAACTGCCCAAAACAATAGCAAAATCAAATCCTTGATTTTCTTATCAAGTGAAGATTCGGTTACATAAATGACTCTAGCCCTAAAATGGGCTTACGATGAACTTGCTCTTAAAAAAAATCACCCTCTACGCTTTCAATAAAAAAAAAAAATGCAATAAATGGGAATCCAACCCTTACTACTATGGACTGGGTACGACGTACGAGTGAAACTAATAACATAAGTCATTTTTTGTTAAAAAAATAATAATGTTAATTTACTAGGATCCGTGCAAAAGGGTGGTGTTCATATATTGAAGAGTTTAGAGGTTCTGAAGCGGTAGAAGATTTCTACTGTAAGTTCATCTACGGGAATTGTAAAGTCTAGGGACAAAGATTTTGTACCAGATCTGAAACTTATTTTTACTATAGTGAATTGCTTTTTGGGAAGGTTTCCCCCCAAGTTTTTAATTGTAAAACTAGTTTATTTCATTGATTTTCCTGGGTTATTATATCTTGTCTTATTTAATTTTTCACTATGCATGATTTTGACATGATATTTATGTTTGTTTGTTTTAACAAGATTTATTTATAATAAATCTAATTAACAACTTTGGTTTAAAACTTGTTAATTATATTAACCGGGGTCTAAATTTCCTAACATCCATACAGAGTTGATCAGATGTTGCAGGCGCAAAACAAGAACTTTCTATAGTCTAACAGGAAACCGATCGCACAGCAACTCTAGAAATCTCTTTGGATCACTAAATCCTCAAGATCAGGTTCTACCATAGGCCCATGCCTTGCAAACGAAACTTCTTCCTCTTCACTAGGTAGGAGGTCTGACTCTGTTCTTCAGCGAACAAATCCAAGCTAATATCAGAGTCGCTACTGTCAGTCCATATAACTTCTCTAGGAGCTATATTATCATCCATTGTGAAATCAAGGTATGTTTAAAGAAGGTTGCATGCACAGAGTGAACAGTGCAGTACAACACCCATTAGACACTCTTATGAATAGATACAGAAAAACAGGTCAAAATTTTCTAACCCGACCCAAAAAATACCCAACTTGAACCTGATTTTGTTGACTCGAAGCAAAAACGAGTTGACCCATGACTCGACCCATGTTTTTTGTTTGTCAACCCAACCTGACCTGCAACCCAACCCAAACCCGAATCACTTTTTTAAAACTTTTTTTTTTTTTGGGTAAAAAAAAAGTAAAATTAAGACAATAGTAGTTTAATTGTTTATTGTAAGCTTTAAGAAACAATTGATACATTTACATAATTGCATGCAAATTAACTGAAAAATAAATGGTTGAGCATTCTGTAATGAGTAAAGATTTTTAGATATCAAATAATAAAGTACATGCCAAAATAATATGGTTACAGTAGAGTTAAAAACATAGATTTAAAATTGTAAACATGTGTGAGAAACATTCACAAGTGTAAAAATAGTGAAGCCAAAGTATCAAATTAACATAAATTATGAATGCTTAGACCTATTTTTTAACAATTTATGTCCAAAATAACTGATTTTCAAAATAAATTATGATATTTTCTAGAGTGTGTGTTGCTTAACAATGATATGATATTCATAAAAGAGACCATGTATAAATAAGTAAGCAAGCAAACTTTAATATATATCTCAAATTGAAATAGAGTGTCAACGACAATTGATAATAGATTATAAAATTAATTTTCAAGATTGTCAAATTTTTATATGTTTTTATTCTTTATCAAATGAGTTACCAAATAAGTCAATTGTAATTTTGTTTTATATTTTGGAATGTTGATATTGAGTAGAAATAAAGCATATGTATTTGTTTTACTTATCTTTGTGTTATTTTGTTTTAGATAGCAATGTTAGGATTCGTATAACTTTAAAATTATTGAATAAGTATTAATAAGTTTAATTAAGTTCATTCTTGATATAAGTGGTGAATTCAAAATAATGTATTTTACATCAAGTAATTTGTTTCATAACTTTTCAAATGGAAAATACATGTTGTTTTCTTTATAATTATTTTTTTTTATAAAAAAACTCATGTGAAAAATACGATGCAACCGGACCTGACCCGCAATCCGATTGATCCAAGCCCTTTTTAACCCACTTAAAATGACCTACTTTTAACCTATGACCTATTTGACCCGTAACTCAATTAACTCAACCCAACCGCCCATTTTGCCATATCTACTTATGAACACTAAAAGGACAGAAGGTTAGAAAAAAGGTGTTCTTGATAAGGACAAAGAAAGTATGAAGAAGAAGATAGAAAAGAGTTTAGGGGAAGTAAAAGGAATAAGGAATAAAAGTTAAAGTAATATTGAACTGCAGTGACTAGTTAGAAACAAATTGAGTCAGTGAAAGCAAGGTCACGCCTCAAGCATGCAAAGGAGTATAGAGATTTGGGATATAACGATGAAAAACGTGCTGGAATTAAAAGGACTTAATAAGAAAAGACGACTTCCCTACAAGGACAGGTAGCGAAGAAAAAGAGGGTTGACAAATTTCTTGAAAAAGAAAAGAGATGAAGAGAGAATAATGATAGCTTATCTAGAAAAATGACAGCGGAAACCCAAGGGGTTGAGAGGCTCACTGTTGTGAGAAGAAAACGTATGACTTTTTACCTTCTTTTTTTTTTTTTTTTTTTTTTTTTTTTTTTTTTTTTCTCACTTCTTAGGTGGTATTTGGATTGCGTTTTCAAGGAGAATTTCAGCATTTGTGTTTGGATTAAGGTGGAACCCACGCAAATAGTAACGAAGAAAAATGCCTAGTCTAGGAACTAAAACATGGAGCTTATTTTTCCTTCAACATGTGTACTGTTTCAATCAACCCAGAAGTTTCTTCATCCAAGAACAAATCATTAGTCTTTCTCACTGCGGCGTGCACCACCACCAATACCGCACCAATCAACAGCGCCACCAAGATGTTCAAATGCATGCATGCTCTTCATGTTCTTCCTAGAAAAACCCAGCAAACACATCAAAACAAAAGATCAAAACAGTGAAATCAAAACCATATGAATCAAACCCATGTGAAAAAAAAAAAAAAAAAAATCAAACCCATCAAACGATCAATTGATCAAACCCAGCAAACGCAACCGATCAAACGGATCTACCCAGCAAACGAAACCGATCAACCCCGGTTAACGGAACCAATCAAACCCAGCAATCCATTAAACAGATCTACCCAGCAAACCCAAATCAAACCCACAGCCACCAAGGGAACTCGATCTTCACCGACATCAGATTGGGTTGTCTTCCTCGGCTCTTCGTCGGCATAGAGTTGGGTTTTCTTCCTCATGGATTTACATTCTGAGCTCTTCGTTGGTGTCGTTTCCTCTCTTCCTTTCTCTGGTGGGCGTGGAACTCTCTAGACACAGGCATTAGCTAGGGTGGGTGAGGAGTTAATAGAAGAGAAAGCGGGAAAAAAAAAAAAGAAGAAGTAAAAACGCGTTTTCAACTGAGCTACAGTACTCGGAGCCAAAAATAATTCACACGCGTTTTTCATTTATTTGCTACAGTGTTTTCAGTTTTCAGCAAAATAAGCGGTATCCAAACAGACCCCTAATCACTTCTTTGGGGCTAGTTTGGGCTTTTCTTGCATTTGGGCCTTTAGGTCCATATTAGCCAAAATGAGTATCAACAAAGTCATGTATAGAAGAGATGAGAATCATTCCCACAAGCTCAAACCAAAGAGTCCATTTGGAAATATTATGGGCAATGAAATTAGCCTTTCGAAAAATATGGTTTACAAACCACTCATCAAAAGAGTTAAAAATCAATAAGCTTTTATTTATAATATGTTTAATCACCCAGTGATGAGAAAGAGAAGTAAGTTTCTGTAGTTGAAGAATATCAAGTTGGAAGCATCTCTTTGGCATATCACGTGTTTGTACCCCAACTTTGTTGCCTTTGCTGCTGCTAGTTTAGCTGCTTTTGCTTTAGCTATATAGGGGGGCTTTGGTCTTGCTATGGCTTTACAAGCAAAAATTGATTATCTTTTAAAATTTTTGCCTACTGCTACTCCACATGATTTCTCCTTGCCAACGGATGCATGAAAATTCACTTTCACACAGGGCTGAGAGGGTCCCAAATGTTGCCTATGTTAATCTCACTATCTACATAGTTGTAAAACAATAGGTGGTCGAGGTATATTTTATTAATTTCTTTACTTAAGAGCAAAGGGTCAAGAGCATCTTTCTTTCTTGTTTTTTTAAAGAAAGTTTCAACCTAAGGCGTCTGCTCTTGATAATAGCTCTTTATCATCAGACAAATATACCAATCAGTTTTTGGTGTAGGTGGAGATTGAACCTCAAGTCTCTTATACAACCATCAGAGACTTTACCAGTTGAGTTAACTGAAACCCACCAAGAGCTTCTTTCTTAGTTTGTCTCATTGTTCGATTTCTTGCTATGGAAGCTGCAACAATTTTTTTCTTGAGGGGTCAATAAGAAGATGAATCTCAAATAGGAAATGAATTCTAGGGTCTACATGGTTTTATTACAAATTTGTCCATAATACTAAGAAGATAATAAAAGATAAACTATAAGTTAATTTGGTATATTGTTTCTTCATATAATGAGCATACTAATTATGATTGGTAAGATTGAATCTTGGAAATAATATATTGTTTCTAAATACAATATTATTGGGTAGCATTGGCATGATGGTCACTTTAAAAGTATAAGTTCTTGTGGAGGTGGGGGTTGGGGGGCAATGATTAGGGTTCAAGTTTCTAGAAGGAAACTTCACACATATATACACTTAGATTAGATTAGAGCGAGATTTCTATCTTAGATTAAAAAAAAATAAAAATACAATAAACATATTAATTATTGTCATAAAGTGATATTTAATTATTATTACTTAGAATATTTTTATCAATTAGTTTTTGTCTTTACTTTGTACAATTCTTTTATTTAACAATTCAACTCAATTTTGACAACTATTGGTCTTTTTAATTCTATTAAGAAAATTTTTGTTATGTTAACATTTGTTTTTGTCTTCACTCAATCACTCTCTTCTCCCACCTCTTGTCTAATTTTTTTATTTTTATTTATTTATTTAAAATCCCCCCATGTCTAATTGTTTAATTGTCTTTTAGTGTTAACATTTAATTACTAACTACTGATTGATTGACTAACTAACCCCTGCCCCAAACCCCACTTCCAAATAACAAATTAATTAAAAAAACATTTAAATTTAGTCACTACAGTCGTAGAATTGATCAAAATTTTTAATTAATTGTAATTTTATTTGCAATATATATATATATATATATATATTTGCTATCTCAGGGGTTCATTTGAATCCCCTGAACCAAAGCGAATGCCGCTACAGATTTTTGCCCTGAATTTTTGTCATCTATATCATATTATAACAAATATTTGTGAACAATATAAATTTTCTTTCTTCCTCTATTGGTACTTGCAAGTTAGTTTCTACTTTCTACTGATTTATGTATTTAAAAAAAAAAAATGTCCCTTTCACCTTGTGTATACACAAGGTGAAAGGGACATTTTTTTTTTTTAAGATGAACCAGGAGCGAAGTCAGGAATTTTTGTTTGCGGGCCAAGTTGCGACGTTAATATATTTATCAAAACAACTTCCACACACACATGTATATACACACATGGGCTCTTTTTATTATATATACACACTTTTTTATTTGATAAGTTATATATATATACACACCCAACAAAAGAAAAAAAAAAGCTTAGTATGTTTAATCAAAATTATTTTTAACGGCGATCTTTCATAAAATAAAATTCATTTTTTCCAATTCCATAGTCAAATTCTTAAAAAGTTTCATTTTAAATACAAATTATCAAATTTTATGCTAAAGTGTAAAAAATCATTCAATTGAACTAATGAAATTTTCAAAAACATGAATGATCCAAAATTTGAAAAAATAAGTTAGACTCCAAATATATTTAAAGCTACCTTACTTTAACTCATTATATGGCAACTAAAAACAGATTTCATGTGTAGTTTTAGTGACAAAATTTTTTTAATGAGTCAATTGCTTTTTAATCATCACATAACAGGTTGAAAAAGATAGATTCAAACATGTTTGATACTAAATTTTATCAAATATTTAACAGATGTAAAAATACATTTTACAATAAAAAATAGAATTGCGAAAAATAAAGTTATATCTCTATAACTATTAGATCAATTTTTTTTTAAGAGTATTATTAGACTAATTCAAATATTTTGAGAAACTAACTCTTATTTTTTAGACTAAATTTTAAAAACATAAAAATAATTGTATACAAATTTTTAAAAATTTAAAAATTTGGCCCGCACCCTTATACATGGCTCCGCCCCTGGTAAACTAAAGTTTCCATATCTTTTTTGCGGGTCACATTTAGTTGGGATTATCTGCAGCCACGCTATCTTCCAAAGAAGTAGTTCAAATGTCCTTCTTGGGCTCGACTTTTCACAATTTCCTTCGTTCTTTGCTCTCAATTAATTGGGCCACATAAATTGTATTCGACAATAATATATAGTCTATGTACACGGTCCCCACACCAACTACTTTTCTTATAAAACACCATTTCATTAAAAAAAAAAAGAAAGAAAGACAAACAGACCAAAATCATTTAATGATTCTTACGAAAAAATCAAAAGCATGCTAATCTGAGGTAAGTGGAACCTTTTATATTTAAATATTAATTAATTTAATTGACTAATTAATATTAAAAAGGCTTATCTTTTATATACTTTTTTTTTTTATGAACTATCTCTTATATTCTAAAAACTGTACTAAAAACTCAAAATTATTAATTAATTAATAAAATAATATGTAATTATTGTAACATCACTTTTATATTGTCATTTCACTAATAAAATTTTTATTACACATCAATTATAATATTTCATTTCAATTATTGTGGTAAAATAAAGTAGTGAAATTTTTTTATTACTTTTTTTTATGAGCATTTTTTATATTACAAAACTTACTACCGAAAATTATAAAAGCATAAAAAAAAAATCACAATTTCAATACCAGTGGGAAATCCAGTGAAAACGACAAACACCCAATTACAATCTACAACATAAAATAATTTTGGTAAAAATTGAGATTTTTTTTATACGGTGCTAAAATTAGTAAATTACTCACTCTGGTTACTATTCTAGAAAAGAAAAGAACTTGGTCAAAAAAGGTGTGCGCTTGTAAGAGCCAGTCCATTGAGTATCAGCGGAAAGTGAGAGAGGATTAAAATATATGTATATGAAAATTCAGGACCAGGACTTAGGAGTAAGGAGTAGATCAGCTCAAGTCAAATTCTTGCGGCATAGCCCCAAATTGCAGCCCCCATTAATTCATATAATCTTCCAACAGATTGTCACAAAGCATCATATCAAAAACAACAAATCAAACATGGAAGACATGTTGCTATACTCATCCCTCTTTCTTCTTCTCCTCCTTGCAGTAGCTTTCAAGTTCTTGCTCCAAACAAGAACAAAACACAAGCACCTCCCACCAAGCCCACCTTCTCTACCAATTCTAGGCCATCTCCATCTCATTAAGAAACCACTCCATCGTACTTTCCACTACCTTTCACAAAAATATGGTAACATCTTCTCTCTACAATTTGGGTCCCAACTCGTGGTCATTGTATCATCCCCATCTGCAGTTGAAGAATGCTTTACCAAGAACGACATCATTTTAGCCAACCGTCCTCGCTTCCTAGCCACCAAGCACGTTGCCTACAACCACACCACCGTGGCAGCAGCTTCCTATGGAGACCATTGGCGCAACCTTCGCCGCATCAGTGCCTTAGAAATCTTCTCAACAAATCGTCTCAACATGTTTCTTGGAATCAGAAGAGATGAAGTAAAGCACTTGCTACGCAAGCTGTCACGAAACTCGTGCCAAGGTTTTGCTAAGGTAGAATTGAAATCAATGTTCTCAGAGCTGACATTTAACATCATAATGAGAATGGTGGCAGGAAAGAGATACTACGGGGAGGACATGAAAGACGAGGAAGAAGCAAGGAAATTCAGGGGGTTAATGAAAGAGCTAGCAGGGTCAGCAGGGGCCTCAAATCCACAAGAGTTTGTGCCCTTGTTGCGGTGGATTGATCATGGGGGTTTGGAGAAAAGAATGATGAAACTGGCCAGCAAGACAGATGCATTCTTGCAAGGTCTTATTGATGAGAAGAGGAGTAAGGAAGAGAAGGGGAACACTATGATCGATCATCTGCTTTCTTTGCAAGAATCACAGCCCGAATACTACACGGATCAAATTATCAAAGGGCTTATACTGGTATGTGTAGGTCATTTCTCTTTACTTCTTCTTCTTCTTCTTCTTCTTTTGGAACTAGATGCTAATTAAAAAGCTGATAACATCAATACTCAAGATTGTTAAAGACGATATATATTGGAAATTCGGTAATCAAATAACCAAATCTGACCCAGTTGTTTATTTGACAAATTAGAATAAAACATTTATAACACGAATTTGAAGTCAACCGCAAGTGAACCTCGTAGTCTTGATTTCTTAGCAGGAAGTTGTTTATGTAATTATATTCTTCTCACAATTTCTGTATTTTTTTTTAGGACAGAATCCTCTTGCAAGGTTGAGACTTGAGACTCTAATTTTATATATAACAGTATAGAGAGTTATAAGTCATTTACAAAATAAAATGTTGTGGTACTCATTAATCTTAAATCATATCATATTAATTATTTTATTTTTTATTGCTCTTTTTCACAAATATAAATTTTGATTTTTACCATCTAGATTCTAGAGGTAAGCTCAAGTTGGGGTAAGTCTACCGTACGCACCAGACGAAAACACCAGGCCAATAAATATTACCCTACTTTTGCCATCTAGCATGACTATTTATTGCATTGGACTATTGGGCCTACTTGGTTGTGTTGATGACTCAATCGTGACGTAGAAATTTAGAAAGAACCCCAACAATATCTCAACCTTTGGATTCAGTGATATTTTATTAGGATATCCTTTGTCAGAATACCAGTAATCAATTCGTAAAAATAAATACTAGTTAGCAATCCATTTTTCCTTTAAAATTCTTGGCATGATTTATGAATCTCTGAAATAAATATTAGCTATCAATAAAATTTCAGGCGTGATTTTACATCAAAATTTAGAATTTACCTGAAGTTTAAGGGTATTTAAATTTTACACCTTGATATTTTAAAATTTAAATTTTACACACTAAAGTTGAGGGGTATTTGAATTTTATACCCTAAATTTTGAAACTTTAGGATGTAAAATTCAAACACTCACAAACTTTAAAGAGTAAAATCTAAACACTCCTAAAATTCAGGAGGGTAAAATCTAAATTTTGAAACGTTAGGGTGTAAAATCCAAATATCTCCTGACTTTAGAAGGTAAAATATGAATTCTGAATATTCAGAGTGTAAAATCTAGATACACCCAAATTTTAGGGGTGTAATATGCAATTTTCCCTATTTTTAAATTCTTGTCATGATTTTAAGCACTTATTGAATGTATAATAAGCAGGTCTTGTTAGTTGCTGGGACTGACACATCGGCAGTGACATTAGAGTGGGCAATGTCCAATTTGCTTAATCATTCTCAAGTGTTGAAGAAGGCTAGGGCTGAGTTGGATAATCAAATTGGACAAGAAAAATTAATCAATGAACCGGATGTCTCTAAATTGCACTATCTACAAAATATAATCTTGGAGACTCTTAGATTGTATCCTGCAGCCCCATTGCTTCTACCCCACATGTCCTCTGAAGATTGTACCATTGGAGGACATCATATTCCACGTGAGACAATGTTATTGGTTAATGCATGGGCCATACATAGAGACCCTAATATATGGGATGATGCAACTAGTTTTAAGCCTGAGAGATTTGAAAGTGGAGAGAATAACGAAAACAAGTTAATGCCATTTGGATTGGGCAGGAGGGCTTGTCCTGGGGCAAGCCTTGCCCAACGTACAGTGGGCTTGACATTGGGATCATTAATTCAATGCTTTGAGTGGGAAAGGATTAGTAAAGAAGAAATCGACATGGTTGAAGGTAATGGGCTCACCATGCCCAAAGCTGTGGCATTGGAAGCCATGTGCAGAGCACGCCCGATTATAACTAAGGTACTTTCTATGTCTGAGAATGAGTTTTGAACAATGTTCTTGAGGTTTGCAAGAAAAGCCTAGCTATATTTGCAAAGATTACCTTAATAATCGTTACTTAGTAAATGTTACTGTAATAAGTATATTGCTAGCTAGTATTTATATTGTATTATTGTATTCGTACATTTTTAACTTTTTTCTCTTTTTAGCTTTCCCTATATAATAATTTGTATTAACTTCACAGTTTATAGGCATAAGGAATAAGAAAGGTTTTGGAAGATTAGCATATTTGCTTTCCTATGTGACATTATGGTTTATAGTTGTTACTTTAATAGAGTATTCAAATAAAATTTTTTGGGAAATGATGTCATTTAATTGACCTTTTATGGGATACTAGTTAGGACTTGCACGTGCTTTCCGTGCAATAAGAGTGGTGATTAAGGTTAATTCTAAATTTTATTTATATCACAAAACAAAGATGTAAATCATTTGATTTTTAAAGTATATAGAGATTTACATTAATTAAAAGAGATATAAATTTTAAGGATTTGGATAATTATGTCATAAAAAGTTAATCTCATCCGTATATGAATTTTGATCACACACAAAGTCAGGGTAACTATTTAACATATAAGTATCTATTTTACTATAATAGTTTTTTAGTACCTATTTGCTAAAGGCAATATATCCACTCAATAAAAACTTCTAAGAATGATAAGGAATATCATCGTCTTCCAACAATAAGCATTTGCTATCAAATGATACCATATTAGCGGTATCAAAATCCAATAAATATGAGACATGTCAATAAAAAATAAGTAATCCACTAACAATTGAAAGACATGTATTAATGGGTGGTTATTTTTGCACACATGTCTCTCGTTTATTGGATTTTGATACTGATGATATGGTATCAGTTGATATAAAATACTTTTTCCTTTCTTAAAACCTATTTACTAAAGATAGTATCTACTTGCCAAAAAAAAAAAATCTACTAAGAATGATAACAAATTTCTTCATTTTCTAACAATTAACAACTAAGCTTTGATTCCCATTAAAAAAAAAAAAAAAACAACAACAACAACAACAACAACTAGATTTTGATAAAACATTGTCACAATATTTAAATTTTCTCAATAAATGATGACATATGCTAGAATTGAAACTCTTCATCAAGTTTAATACCTACAACCATTTGCAATGAATATTTTGTTATTCATACTTCCTTCTTTATCATTTTATTTTATGAACCTAACTACGATACTTAGCTTAATTTTTAATGAAAACCTTTATAAGAAAGAAAAAAATAAAATAAAATAACAAAAGACATATGTCATTAAAGTTTCTATTACATAAAATTATAAATCTAGAAGATTTAGTATTCTCTAGGTAACAAATAGAATATCATACATCACTATTTTTACTTTCTAAATATGACTAACACATAAAACTCAAAATACACGAAGAAAATTTTTTGGACATTAAAATTAAATGAGGCATTTTAGTTATTGTACAATGAATTATTCTAAGACTTATAAGATTTTGTTAGGGTTTAACTAAGAGAGTAACAGTAGGGACTATATACTTGTCTACAAAGTATAGAGGAGGAAATTATTCAATTTTAAAATTGGAGGGATGAAACTACCCCAAACATAAAGGGGGAAAGTACTTTTTCCATAATTCTTTTTTGTTATGTGTTTTTTACTTTAAACAATGTGTTACAAAAATGTCAGCCCAAGAAAACTATCCATAAAACTATGAATTTTGGTTCAACAACTTGGCTAAAAAAAAAAAAAAAAAGGTCAGAAACACAATAAATGTCACGATATTTTCTCAATACCTTTATTTTAGCTAAGGTGGACCTTAATATGATATTTTATAATTTTTTGTTACTATAATGCTAAATTTACAATATTTTCATAACAAATTTTAGGTAGTAAATTGTTATTGGTTTTTAATTAGGACAACCACTTTAAACTATGCATTTAAAAAAATAAAAAAACAACAACAACAACAACAACAACAACAACAACAACAAAAAACAAAAAACCAACAAAAGAAAACTATGCATGAAATAGTGTATTTTTGCTCACCATATTTGACTAAACCAAAAAAGAAGTCTAAGAACACAACAAATTGTCTTAATGTTTTCACAATACCTTTATTTTCAGCCGTGATAAGTTTTATAACAAATTCTTATTGGCAAGTTGTAATTGATTTTAAAATGAATCCACGAATAACATTTCTTTTTTATCTATCAATAGCAACTTACTTGTGATTTGTTGTGAAAATTAATGTAAAAATGTTGTAAACTTAGCATTTTTTTATTTGATCTATAAGAAACCGATATCTCAACAATTGTGAAAATATTGTGGTAACAACAAATGTTACAACATTTTCACAAAACATTTTATTTTCAGTTGTGGTTTGTCACAATTTCATATTTTATTATTTTATTTCAATCTATACAAGATTGACACCTCAATAATTATGAAAATATTATGAAATGTATTGTGTCAATATAACAATATATATGACAGCTCATATAAATTAAATAAAATAAAAGCCACAAAGGGAAACGGATGACTAAAGAGAAAGAAATGTTATTTCAGCGATATTTTCATAACAAACTATAAGTAGTAGTTTATTACAAGTTGTTATTGGTGGGCAAAAAAGTAATTTGATTAGAAAGTTTAAATTAGAACCAAGAACAATTTACCACCTATGGTTTGTTATGAAAGTGTTGTGAAAAATGTTGTGGATGTAGCACTGTTTTTGCACAATAATTTTATTTTAGTTGTGGTTGGTTCCAATATCTATATTACTATTTAAGGAGTTTTTCATGTTTGAGATCCTCATTTTTTTGGTTTAAAAAAGCTCCTACACCCCTATATTTAAGGATAATCTAGTAAAAATACAACTTTAACTCCCACTAAAATATTGCCAAAAAAATAGGGTTACTCTTCTGTTGATTTTCAAATTGTTTTATCCACTTCGATTCTCAAAATAAAAATTATATATAAAAAATAAAAACACAGGTTTTTGTTTTTTGTTACAACATATGACCACTGAAAAAAAGCCTTATCGCATGCACGAAACGCGTATGATGAGGCTAGTGATATTTTATTATTTTATTTTGACCAATAAGAAATTAACAACTCAACAATTGTGAAAATATTGTACCAATTTGTTGTGTTGATATTTTATTATTTTATGAAATATTGTAAATTGAGCAAACAAAAAATAATGTAGCAAAACTATTGTAACTTTACGCATTCAAAAAAAAAAAAATGGCTGGTAAAACAATACAAGTTGAACAAACCAAAAATACTATAGCTTCAAGTCATTTGCTCTTTTTATATATAGATAATATAATATAAAAAATAAAAAAATAAAAACAAATTGGTGTATTTGAGAAGAAGAAAAATCCATCTCACAAAATTGGCCAAATGCCTTGAATAAGTAATGAAAGGTTTTTTAGTAGCATTAGAATAAAAGGTTTTTTAGAAATATATTCATAGCTCACATTTTCAAAGTGAGCTATCCCTAGTCAAGTTTGAGCTGAAACTTGAGCTTTTAATAAAGTACTAAAAAATCAATTATAAACACTCGAAGCTCAACTTGGCAATATTTAGTTGTATCACTATATTGTATCATTCAAAGTTCAAATGAATATCAATTGATGTATAATAACAATAAACATAGATGAGTTTAAGTTACATCTAGAGTAACTTTAGAAGAGTTACATTATTTTTACACTAAATTCTTAACAATTCCAATGGTTAAAGATACTGATGATGCCGAAATCGTTAGTAAGTCAAACGGTCCTCACGTGCTTTCGATAAAGAACTTGCACAACACGAAAGTTGAAGATCTTAAGAGGAGTACCGGTGTAGTACCGGCCAAATACCCTCCGATTGTCAAGTTAGAGAGATCTCTTATTCACAACTCTAAAGTGTCAGAGTTGAGATAAATTATGCGTACCTTGATTTGTGAGGGTTTTGGGGTATTTATAATAGTATGGGGTTGACATCTATACCTTGGTCAAGAAGTCTTTTCCCTCTAGGAGAGTGACTAGTGGATCTTGCACATCTTCTAGAGTTCTTTTCCTTATAGAAGTCTCCTTAATTGGGCTTGAGCATGTAACACAAGAATTCTCCTTATATACGCATGCGTGGAGATCAGGTAAGGCTATAGATAGATTTGGTAGAGATCCATATGTCCCTTCATCTTATATCCCCGTCAGCTTATAGCCTTCAGCTTTATGCCCTTAGCTTTCTGCCTTCAGCTTGATGCTGTCAGCTTTATGTGGAGGACTACGAGAAGCTATTTTTATGAGTAGAGTTGACGACCTCGTCATACTCGTTGTGTTCCGTTCCATTAGGAGCTAATCACAAAATTATCCTTATCAAATACACTAAGGCCATTTCATCAATTTTCTAAAATTAATGTTTTTTTTTTTTTTACTTTTTATCTAAATAAAACCTCTGTCAACTTTATTTTTGCTAAATCTGCAAATGGTTTGCTAAATCTACAAATGGCATACATCCACGAGATGAGTTGGCCAGTTTTGCAAAAGAAGAGAATTTAGGGTAAATTTCACTTACCCTCCCTGAGGTTTGGGCTAATATCAATAAAGTCTAGAACATTTAAAAAGTGACCATCCTAATCCAATGACCAAATGGCTTGTAATGCCGTTACTTATTTCTTCCTCACCCAAAATTGCCTCTCTCTTCTTTCTTCTTTCTTCTTTCTTCCTCTGACCCAGAATTGCCTCTCTCTATTCTGTTCTCTCTCTTCCTCTGACCATCTTATTCCATAACCTCTAACTCTCTCATCTCTCTTATTTCTATTTTTCTCTCTCTTCATCTTTGTGGTGGCGCTGTGGTGGTGGGTTTGCGGTTTCTATTCTCTCTTCTCATATTTGGGGTGGCACTATGGTGGTGGGTTTTGTAGTGGGTTGATTTTGTGAGCCTGTAAGACTTAAATATCCAAGCATGTGAACATGTAAGCATGAGAGCATTGAAGAATATAAACACATGAATCCAAGCACGTGGGCATCAAATAAGAAATTGGATTGTTGTTCTTGTTTACCACTTTAAGACACATTAGAACTCAAAAAAAGACACATAATCACAGTTTGACAATACCAAAACACATAAACATTTCTTGTTAGATGTTTTTCTTTATAATTTGTGGTTATGTGAAATCAGTGGAAAGCCTTTTCCTTGTACATCGGTCCTGTGGTTGCTCACATGAATGGATTGGAGGCCATAATTGAATATCTCTTGTATAGTGTTACTTAATAGTGCATTTTATATGTAAAATTGTAAATTCTTCTTTTGGCTAAATTTTATGATTTTTTTAGTTTATTATGAAAGTATATGTTACAACGTGATATATGTGGTAAATATGTATTTTTACCCCCTTTTTATGTCTCTTTCTTCTAAAAAAAAAACATACAAAAACAAGAGAAAACAAGATTAAAAAACAAGTTATGGTTTTGTAAAAAATAATAAAATCTGACCCTCTCTCACCTTTCCACCTTTGTCTCGCTCTGTCTGATTATTTCCTGACATTTAATTATTTGCTGCCCACCTTGCTGATTAGCCTAATACCTGGAGTTTGAAGTTAAGCTATATGTGTTCAGTATAGCTTAAGTTGATTCAGAGTAGATTTATCATTTCAAACCCAGAGCTGTATACATGAAAGTAAAATTAATATTGCATTTGAAAAAAATAATCATTGACTAAAAGCAAAATTAATTAAGTTTTTTTGTCACTATTCTTAGGCTATATATGATTGGTATTTGGTGGTTAGAGATATAATATTGCTTTTGGAAGGACTAGGCTTTAAAGCTCCTCCTTTTCTTCCCACAGATCTACTAGGTGTTGTGGCATTGTGGGCTTGCCACACTGGATTGCAGTGAGATTGGTTCTCCTTTCCAAAAATACATATTTACCCTTGTTTTTCATAAAGAATGGTTACAGGAGACAAACAAAGTGAGCCCTAAGTAAATAAAGTGATACTTTTCAAAGCACGTATAGGCAATATAAATATAGACCAAACCACATGTAAGGGTTTACCGTAATTACCCTTTACATTAACTTGCCGTATGTAATTTTGTTTTGTTTTGTTTTGTTGGTATTACTAAACATACAGTATTAGAAAAGAAAAGTAGAGTTAGAATCAAAGACGGTGTGCGAATCTAGTTTATTGAGTGTCAATAACAAAGGTGAAAGAAAAATAGATTTTAGGACCAGTTAGGAGTTAGGAGTAGTTGATTTCTTGAAATAAAAAGACATAGAAGACATGTTGCTATTCTCATCCCTCTCTCTTCTCCTCCTCCTTGCTGTAGCTTTCAAGTTCTTGCTTCAAGCAAGAACACAACACAAACACCTCCCACCAAGCCCATCTTCTCTACCAATTCTAGGCCATCTCCATCTCATTAAGAAATCCCTCCATCTTACTTTCCACCACTTTTCACAAAAATATGGTAACATCTTCTTTCTGCCATTCGAGTCTCAACTTGTGGTCATTGTATCATCCCTATCTACAGTTGAAGAATGCTTTACCAACACTACAAAAAACGCCTAACTATAGCTGCGTTTTTTTTAGCCGCGTTTACAAAAAACGCGGCTATATCGGACCTATGGCCGCGTTTCTAAGAAACACAGCTATAGACCCAACCTATGGCTGCGTTTCATAGAAAACGCGACTTGAGACCTAACCTATGGCCGCGTTTTAAATGTCTTTAGCTGCGTTTTTTAATAAAGCCTATAGCCGCGTTTTATAAAACGCGGCTATATGTCCAACCAAAAAATATTTTTTAAAAGGAGGAAAACGTGGCTTTAGATCCAACCTATGGCCGCGTTTCCAAAAACGCGGCCATAGGTCCAGCCAAAAAATAATTTTTATATGGACCGTATGTACAGCCGATCAATTTTTTTTTTTAAAGGAGGGCCTATAGCCGCGTTTTTGAAAACACGGCTATAGGTCCCCCTTTGGCTGTGTTTTTTTTTTTAAAACGCAGCTATATGTAACACCAAAAAAAAAAAAATTTGTGGGGAATCTTTCCACGCTATCCCTTCCTTCCCACTGACTTGCCCACCTACCCCCCTTCATCTTTTCTTCCTTTTCTCTTTCTTTTATTTTTTCTTTCTTCATTCTTCACCCAAACCTAGGTACGCCCAACTTCCTTTTTTTTTTTTTTTTTTTTTCCTTTTCTTTCTTCCTTCCTCTTACACTCTTCAGGTTCTTTATTTTTTCTTTGTTTCTTTCATTCAGGTACACAGCTTAATTTCTTTCTTATTTTTTTGCTCCTTTCTTCTGCAACTAACAACAAGTTTTTTTTTTTTTTTTCACTCTAGCACAACTCTTTTTTTTTTTCTTTGTTTCTTTGCAGCTGCTTCTTCTTCTTTTTTTCTTTCTTTCTTTTTTTTCTTCATTTCAAGCCCATTGATTTGTCTATAAATCTAGTTTTTTTATTTCTTTTTTATTTTACGTTTAGGTGGTAAGAAAATGGAAGAAATGCTGAAAATTTTGAATTTGTGCTATTGTGTTGCTGATATTGTGCTTATGTGTAATTGGGTTTGTGTTCTTGAGTTTCTGAGCTTCTGCTTTTGTGTTCTTGTATTGTTAGTATGTTGTATTTGATTTTGAATTTTTTGGGTGTGTTTGTATTGTGAGAATGTTGTGTTTGATTTTGAATTTTTTGAGTTTGTGTTTGATTTTGAATTTTCTGGGTGTTTTTGTATTGTGAGTATGTTGTGTTTAATTTGAATTTTTCTGGTGGGTTTGTGTTTAATTTTGAATATTTTTGTTTGAATTTTGAATTTTGAATTTTTTTGGGGAAAAAAAACCCAGAATTTTTTTTTGTTTAAAAAAAAAAACCCAAAATTTTTTTGTTTGAATTTTTTTGGGGAAAAAAAAAAACCAGGAATTTTTTTTTTTGTTTTTTTAAAAAAAAAACCCAGAATTTTGAATTTGTTTTGAAAAAAAAAATCCAGAATTTATTTTTTTTTTTGTTTTTAAAAAAAGTTTTAGCCACAGTTAAATGGGTCTGTAGCCACGGTTTACAAACCGTGGCTAGAGTATGTTCTATGGCCACGTTTTTAAGAACGTGGCCATTGGTCCTGACTATAGCCACGGCTATAGAAACGCGGCCATTGGTCCTGCCTATAGCTGCTGTTGGAAAAAACGTGGCCTCAAGGCTATAGTTACACATTTTAGGCCATGGTTAAAAACGTGGCCTAAAAAAACACGGCTATAGACCAAATCGGTCTATAGCCACGTTTTTTTTGATCTATAGCCACGTTTTTAAAACGCAGCTATAGAACCTTTTTTTTTTTTAGTGCAAGAACAACATTGTTTTAGCTAAAACTGATTATAATTACACCAATGGCTAAACTAGACACTAAAAATTCTGTCACTGGGTCTGATCTCGATGGATTTGGTCTCACGAACAAGACCAAAATATTTCAAAGTTAAGACCAGAGTAGGCATTTACATTTTGCAGCGTATGATACTGTTTGGTTTAAAATATAGTAAGTGACAAAGTTGTGATGTTGAATGCAGTTTCTTTTCATTGAAAATGGTAAAACAAAAAACCAAATTGGCCCTAAAAAATATGTAGATTCATGTTTATGGCAAAATCAAGTCACATAAGGGTCCATTTGTAGACAAATAAATAAGTGCCAGTGCCATTTCAAGGGAAATTTGCTCTGTACCACAGTGGCACGGACATGAAATTCTTGGCATTGCTTCGATGATGACTCATCCAAGGTGGTCATCAAATGACGCCATTATTCTACTTCAAGAGGAATTTGCCTTGTCGCACAACCATCACGATAAAGAGATTGAAGTCGTTTGCTTTATAGACAATTCAATGGTCTCAACAATCTATCCTCGCACAGAATTTACTACAAACTTAAAATTTACTTTGAATGCGAACTGAAATCTCACAACAAAATTTCTTTGAACTCGCACAACGTATGCTATGTTTGGATGTTGGGAGAAGGAGGAAGAGAGATTAAATAAATTACCTTGTTTGAATGTTTTTTAAGGAATGAGAGGGAGGGATCTGGAGGGCTTCGAATTACTTCTAACACCTCATTTTTAATTCCCCCAAATTAAAGAGATTTAGAAGGAGAATAGAGCATACTTGACCAAAGGAATTACCAAATTTGTCTTACTATATTAACAAAATTACAAATGAAAAGATTAATTATTCCCTTCCTCCATACTTAATTTTAAAAAATCCAAACAAAATAGAAGATAACTATTCCCTTGTACTCTCTTCTCTACTACTCCCCTTCTCTCTACTCTCCTCTCTCTCAAAATCTCCAAATATAGCAGTAATTTCTGGGAGCTTGCACACAAAGATATTCACCTTCGAGTGCAAATTGCCAAGTCTCTCTGCGAACCTCAAAACTCGCACCAACAGTCCCTTTCAACTAGAAAAGGCAACAGACAATGACTCCAACTTTGTAGTTGAGAATTACAATTTAAGGTAAAGAGAAAATTCTGCATTCTTAAACCCATTGTTGTTTATAGTGACAACTTTCAACATGAACTGCCCAAAACAATAGTAGAATCAAATCCTTGATTTTCTTATCAAGTGAAGCTTCGGTTACATAAATGACTCTAGCCCTAAAATGGGCTTACGATGAACTTGCTCTTAAAAAAATCACCCTCTACGATTTCAGTAAAAAAAAAAAAATGCAATAAATGGGAATCCAACCCTTACTACTATGGACTGGGTACGACGTATGAGTGAAACTAATAACATAAGTCATTTTTAAAAAATAAATAAATAAATAATGTTAATTTACTTGCCATTGTGTGTTCAAGTTCCTAGAGTTTATTTTGTTTTATATATATATATATATATATATATATATATATATATATATATATATATTTTGGAACAACCAACGTGTAAAATTTTGGATTAAGAATAAAGAAGAAAGCGAAACAACAAATTTCATCCATACTACATAATCTGAAACATTAATAGTATGTCTAGCTAGACTATGGTCAAACTTATTAATTACTTTCTCTCTTTCTATGAAAGTAAAGTAATTTATTACTAAAATAGAAAACTGGAATCCTATTTCATCTCCATCTCCTACCTTTAAACAAACATTTCGTGGTCTTATAACTAAAAAGATTCATTTTGTGCTCTCGTGCCTAAGTGCATGTGGAAGCAGTAAGGGTCTTACGGGTTGTCCTTGCAAGAGTGTAGTGGTTCTCGTCTTGGTACGTAGGACTAGGTGAGGTTAGTGGGAGATGGTGGAGGAGTTAGAAGAGCTCTGGAAAAAGCTATCCTTTATGGAGAAGGAGGGCGAAAGTTTAGTTTTAGGAAGTAGTTCAACAGAAGCTGCTAAGGCGATAGGAAAAAATTGTCTTGTTATGAAAGTGCTCTCCCAAAGGAGCAAAAACATTGAGGTACTGAGAAAGAACCTCAGAATGGTTTGGAAACCAAGTAAGAGTGTACTGATTAATGAGGTGGAGGATGAGTTATATCTAGTGGAGTTCGGAGATGCGAGGGATAAGAAAAGAATTATGGAGATGCGCCCATGGACGTATAAGAAGTCCTTAATCTTGTTGAGGGAGTTTGAAGGAGAGCAAGTCCCCAAGGATATCTCCTTATGGCAATCGCCATTTTGGTGCAGATATACAACCTTCCGTTGAAGAGCAGAACAAGGGAAACGGGGCACGTAATCGGGACAAGTCTGGGCGAGGTTATGGATGTGGACATATCGGAATCTGGGGTCAACTGGGGTAAGTGTCTACGGGTTAGAGTGCTAATTGGACGTGACGAAAAAATTGGTGAGAGGGAAAAGGATAGTCATTGAGGGCGGGGAGCAACGGTGGATTTCATTCAAATACAAGAGGTTATCAAACTTTTGTTACAAGTGTGGTCTGCTCAGCCATGGGGTCAAGAAGTGTAAGGAAGAGAGTGGTTTAGGTGCGAGTACTGAGCCTAACAATTTTCAGTACGGGGCGTGGCTGAGGGGCGAGGCACCGAGGAAAGGGGGTGGTCATTTTACTAGGGTCGGGGTTGGGGATGCAAGCCCTAGTAGCGGTGGTCCGATGCGGAAGGGGAGGGGGAGTCAGGTGGTGTGGAAAGGAATGGCGGACAGAAGACGGATGGGGGGAGACAGGCTGACTCAATGGCGCAAACCACGGAGCACGGGGTAAAAGGGAATGGTTCAGAACCGGGGGTTCAGGAGTGTCAGAAGCAAAAAGGGGATCACGAAAACGGAATGGGCAGTAACCGAGGAGGGTTGTTCAGAGGAACCTTGCCATTCTCAGGTAAGGAAACTTTGGAAGCTGGAGGGGCGCAAAAGAAGTCAGAGGAAAGGAGGCAGGGGGTGACAGAGACGGGTCAAAGGATTGAAAACACTTTCGTGTTTAAAATGGCGCCAAATGGGAAAGGAAAAGAAGAAGCCAACGAGGATGGTAATGTGAGCCATGGGCCCGGCCCAATGGCTTTATGTTTTGATGAGCAGATGGGCTGGGTTGCTTAACCATTAGGCCCAAAGAGTGGCCACTGGAAGAGGCTGGCCAGGGCTGCTAGTGTGGCTAATCCGGAGAAAGAATCGGGCCCAATGACAAAGAAAAGAGAGAATCCCACACCTATTCAAGAATTGGAGCTAAACAACCAGCATCAGAAAAGAGCAAAAGGCTCTGTTCAAAACAAAACTCAAAGCGAAAAGCTTGATATAGATGGCGGTGAGGCGGTGGCTACAAGGCAGCACCGCCAAGCCCAATGAGGATGTTATCATGGAACTGTCGGGGTTTAGGGTCATCCCCGACAGTCTGGCTTCTTTTCCAATAAAGTGAAGTCAAAAGACCCGACTTTGGTTTTCCTCATGGAAACCAAAGCAGGGGTGAATCGGATTAAAGGGCTACAGCGGAAGTTGGAGCTAACCCAGGGCATCACGGTTCCGAGTGATGGGAGGAGTGGTGGTCTGGCTATGTTGTGGCGGGAGGGAGTGGCGGTGTGCTTGAAGAGCTGCTCAAACACCTATATCGATGTGGTGGTGCATGGTGAAGGGAGAGTAAACCCATGGAAGGCAACGGGCTTCTACGGCCATCCCGACACTAGTAAAAGGTACATTTCCTGGGATCTTTTGGTGACTTTGAAAAATCAATGTGACATGCCTTGGGTAGTTTTCAGTGATTTCAACGAAATCACCCATTTCGATGAGAAGTTGGGTTGGTTGGATCGGGATGCGACTCAAATGCAAAATTTTAGGAATTGCATGTTTACTTATGGATTGTTTGATCTGGGTTTTGCGGGGCAGAGGTTCACTTAGTGCAATGGGAGGTTTGGGGAGCAGAGAACTCTAGTAAGATTGGATAGGATGCTGGCCAATGAGAAGTGGTTAGAGCAATTTCCAGAGGCGCAGGTCCGACATGTATCTATGGCTGCATCAGATCATTGCCTGCTTGACCTATCTTTAAGGAAGAGTAGCCCTTCAAAGCCGAAGAGGAGAAGGTTTGTGTTTGAGGCGATGTGGACAAGGGATGAAAGGTGTAGAGAGGTAATTGATGCGGCGTGGGAGTTTTACCATGATACCACAAGCGATGGCATTGTTGACAAGATTAAGAGATGCCAGGCACACCTCAAGGGGTGGAATCAGAGAGAGTTTGGCAATGTGAATTCTCGGTTGAAGTATTTAAAGGAGAGATTGCAGGTGTTAGAAGCTCGGAATTTACTCAATGAGACAGCCTGTGAAATCCAAGACGTAAGGAAAGAAATTAACGAGACTTTGAAAAGGGAGGAAATGATGTGGAACCAAAGGTCAAGGGCGATTTGGTTAAAATGCGGGGACAGAAATACAAAGTTTTTTCACGCTACTGCTTCTCAAAGACGAAAGGAAAATAGGATTGATGGGATTACTGAGGAGGGGATTCGGTATGAAAGTCAAGAGGAGATTGAGAGGGTGATCCTTGGGTATTTCTCAAACATTTTCTGTTCTGACCTTCCAAGCTCCTTTGATGCGTGTTTGAGTGTTGTGACTCCACGAGTCACCTCAGAGATGAATGGGGAATTGATGAGAGCCTTCAAGGAGGAAGAGGTCAAATTCGCTTTGTACCAAATGCACCCGACAAAAGCCCCCAGCCCCAATAGTATGTCTCCAATTTTTTTCCAGAAGTATTGGGATGTCGTGGGTCAATCTGTCGTAAATTGTGTTCTCAAAATTCTGAATACTGGTGTCATGACTAAGGGCTTAAATGAAACTTTCATTTGTCTTATCCCAAAAGTTGATTGTCCACAACAAGTTATGGAATTTAGACCGATAAATTTATGTGACGTTGTGTACAAAATTGTCTCAAAGGTCCTCGCAAATAGGCTAAAGAAGATCCTTCCAGCTGTGATAGATGAGTCTCAGAGTGCATTTGTCTCGAGAAGGCAGATTACGGATAATGTGTTGGTGGCTTTTGAGACGATGCATTGTATTGACCAAAGGAGGAAAGGAAAAAAAGGGTTAATGGCCATAAAGCTCGATATGAACAAAGCCTATGATAGGGTTGAGTGGGCGTTTTTGGAGGCAATAATGAGGAGGTTGGGTTTTCAGGAGGGGTGGATAAGGCTGATTATGATGTGTGTTTCCACACTTTCCTACTCGGTGTTAATAAATGGGGAACCAAAAGGCAATATTATTCCAACTAGGGGCTGCAACAAGGGGATCTGATATCCCCCTATCTTTTTCTGCTGTGTGCTGAGGGTTTAACGGCCATGTTGAGAAGGGAGGAGAGGGAAGGGCTAATAAGTGGAATATCGGTGTGTCGGGGTGCTCCTAGGATCTCCCATCTTCTGTTTGCTGATGACTATATAATCTTTGGGGAGGTAAGTGTAGAAGAAGGTAATAGGGTGCTAAAGGTTCTTGCTGACTATGAGAAGGAATCAGGGCAAAAACTAAATAGAGAAAAGACTGCGCTTTTCTTCAGCAAGAACACTTGTGGAGAGGTTCAAGAGGATATAAAAACTCGATTTGGGGTAGAAATTATTCATAAGCACGAACGGTACTTGGGTTTGCCTACCCTAGTAGGAAGGGGAAAAAAGAAGGCTTTTAACCGTATAAAGGATCAAGTTGGGAGGCGACTAGCGGGTTGGAAGGGTAAATTGCTTTCCATAGCAGGAAGAGAAATCCTTATCAAGGCAGTAGCTCAAGCGACCACAACGTATACTATGAGCTGCTTTAAGCTTCCGGATTCCTTGTGCAAAGAGCTAAACTCTATGGTGAGCCAATTTTGGTGGGGCCAAAGAGACAAAGAAAGGAAGATGGCGTGGGTGTCTTGGGATAGTCTTTGTACTCCTAAGGCTGAGGGTGGTATGGGATTTAAAGACCTGAGGGCTTTTAATTTGGCGCTCCTAGGTAAACAAGGCTGGCGGCTTAAGCAAAACCCAAATTCCCTCACCCATAGAGTTTTCAAAGCCAAATACTTTGCGGACTGTTCGTTTATGGATGCGCAGGTAGGAGATAAACCATCTTATGTATGGAGGAGCATTATGGCTGCAAGAGACAACATTGAGGCTAGGTCGAGGTGGATTGTGGGGAATGGAAGAATTGTGCAGATTTGGGGAGATAGATGGCTGCATTCCCCGGACTCTTTTAAAGTGTGTAGTCCTAAAGTTCCAGGTACAGCACTGGAAAGGGTAGAGCAGCTCATTAACAGGGGGTGTGGGCAGTGGAAAATTGACCTGGTAAAGAAAACTTTCCTTCCCATGGATGTGGAGAAAATTCTCAGTATCCCGTTGAGCCCTCGGCTGCCGAATGATAAAGAAGTGTGGGCGTGGTCTAAAAATGGCCTGTTTATGGTTAAGAGTGCATATGGGGTGGCTGTAAAATGCCTGCAAATGGGGGTTTCATCAGTGGAAAGAGGCGAAGGGTCGAATAGGGTGAAAAGGGCTCAGTTTTGGAAGGAAATCTGGAGGCTGAAGTGTCCTCCTAAGGTTAAACATTTCTTTTGGAGGGCTTGCAAAGATATTCTTCCAACCAACTTTCGTTTGGCGGTAAGGAAGGTGAGTGCAGATGACAAGTGTGGCTTGTGTGGGGGCTGTGAGTCTTCAGGGCACATCCTTTGGAATTGTTCTTTTGTAGCAGAGGTTTGGAAGGAAGCTGAGATTGGGCTGCCTGGGATGAATCAGCCAGTAAGGGATTTTGGGGATGTGGTTTGGGCCTTGAAAGAAAGAAATGTGGAGTTGGATTGGGATTTATTTTCCATTACTGCCTGGCTCATTTGGAACAATAGAAACTGGGTCAAACATGAGGGGAAATGCAAAGAGGCGAAGAGGTTAGTCAGGAAAGCTCGGGAATTGGGGAAGGAGATGCAAGAAGATCAGAGCAAAAGCTCGGGTGGGATGGCTTCGAGCTGCAACCTGTGGAGACCGCCAGTGAAGGGGAGGTATAAGGTAAATGTGGACGGGGCGGTTTTTGCAAAAGAGGGATGTTGTGGTGTTGGGGTAGACATTAGAAATGAGGAAGGTTTGCTAATGGGGGCAATGAGTAAAAAAGTTCATTTTCCTCTTGGGGCTATGGAGGTTGAAGCGTTGGTGATGGAGGAGGGAATCCAGCTGGCTAAGGACTTAGGTTTGAAGGATATTGATTTGGAAAGTGATGCCCAAACGGTTGTGGTGGCTGTTGGTGGAGATGTCCCTGGGCCGTGCTCAATTCAAAAAATTGTGGAAGGGGCAAAACAGGGGCTTTCGGCATTCAGCTCGTGGAACTGTGCTCATGCGCGCAGACAGTGCAATATGGCTGCACATCTCATGGCCAGGGAAGCTTTTAATGTAAATGAGTGTCTGATATGGGTGGAAGACATCCCCAGTGCAATTGTATATCAAATTCATAGGGAGTGTACTGCATTGGACAGTTGTTCAAAATATTGAAATTGAAGTATTGGTTTCCTATCAAAAAAAAAAAGTAATTTATTAAAATATCTTGTAAAAGACGTAACATCCGCTATTGATAATCCAAAGGGAGACAAAGACTGAACATCATCTGACAAGATATGATAAATCAACCATGAATCTCCTTCCAACACTACATTATCAATCCCGAATTTTGCTGCAAATGAGGTAAGTTTAAATGAGGTATTTTACACCTTTTGACCCACATATTTTTAAAACGATCCTATCTATAAAAAGAAACCCTGAAGACCAATTTGACCACATAGTTAAGATCTCCCATGTTGATATGAGAAGGGCCCTATTATCTGCCACATACTAAACTTGTTTAATTTGCACCCTTACACGTGGCAGCAAGATAAACAAACGATCGATCGAGTTCTGTATATGTACTCCTAAAGGTCTTGTCTTGTGAGATCTTAAGTTGTTGGAATGCCCTAGCTCGAAATATGACACCTGGTTGCTTATGGAAAATAAATGAAGGCCACTCTCTGAATTGAGGGATGAGACCTTTTTTTTTATTAGAGGAGAATCTATATATATAATATGTGAAACTGGGAGAAACTTAAATTAAAATTTCAAATTAGAATTCCAATTTTGCACCATGTGTCCTATATTATTTGTCTTTAAAAAGTTTTATTTTTTAATATTAGAATTAAATATGGAACTACATCATAAATATTCATTCAAGTGAGTTATTAAGTACAAAACCAAAGAGTCTAGAATAAATGAATCATTAAAAAAAAAAAAAGTGTTTCACAATAATGATAAAAAAAATGGACAATTTACATTTTATACCTAATAATATCCTTACAAAATTTTTTAAAGAGTTAACAAAATACGTATAAAAATGACTATCAATAGTATTTAAATTATATATATTGGAATTATGTTATGCATTTTATTGTATATCTTTAAGTGTATCTATGTATATGCATGGGGTTAAGTTCTAGCTAATTTGGAATTAATCTCTGCTCGTCCTCTTATTCATCTTTCCTCCCTTTAAATATGACACACAACAGGACTTACATCAGAAATTCAAAATACAATATATACGAAACAAATTAATACTGATCTACAACAAATAAACAATGATATAATCTACTCCTATCACCTCCTACATAATAGGAATGACTTTTATTAACAACTCCTAATCCTTATCAGCTTCCAATCTCCATCTCAAGCTTCAATCTTCTTTTGACTTATCCCGATCATTTGCTGTAACAGCTGGATACCTCCCTTTGTGAGATTCTGTGCAAGCCGAAAGTCCAAGTCCAGATAGCTTCAGGTACGTGCTAGTCTGTTCCTATTTCTGATTCATAACAAAATACAATGGCCTTTGCAAGAGGAAAGTTTCTAAAGATGATGCACCAAGTGAAGATTTCTCGTTTTTAACATAGTAAATTTTTTGTATTTTGAATAAAGACATGAAAAAATATATGCTAAGAATTAATTATTAATTCAGCAAGTATTTCGATTTACACATCGAAAAACGGGCATTTCAATCCTTTTATAGGCCAAGTGAAACACGACTTTACACCAAACAGCCCTACTACAAGTCAATAATTTCAGTAATGAGTGAAAGTTCGATTGCTTCAATTACACTTGCAAATGCCCAATAATTTTTATTTAATTGAATACATCCTTGCTAGTAATGTATTGAATTTAGAACTAGCACGACTGATGAAATACTTGACTGATTTTATAAATGGTGATAAGTGATGATACAAAAAATCAACAGTTGAGTTCATCGTCGTTGCGGATGGACGATGTTGTGGATGGGGTCGTCTTTGTTAAAAAGAAACCTGTAAAATGAACTGCGGTGGAAGAGTAACATACCGGTGCGGTGTCAGCCAAACCGCCTCCGATGCTTAAGTTAGTTAGGAAAAAAAATTCTAGAGAGAAAATGAGTAGAGAGTGATTTCGTAAAGTATTTGTGTGTACTTTTAACTTTTGTTATGTTCTCTTTTATAGTTGTGTGCCTTATTAATGCGCAATGATGTGCTGCATTTATGCTCAACGGCTAGTGCGTTACAAAATCTTTGTCTGGAGGTTATAGCTCATTTTATGACCGTTGCTTCGTTTGTTACGTTTCATCATCAATGATCTTAATAAATGTGTAACGTTTTCTCTGAGTGAATGACGATCTACGTATAATGACAACCATAAATTTCTGATTCATCAATAAGCATGCTTATATAGCAGCTTATCACCGTCAACATTTATTCTCCACTTCACTTTTTCTTCCTCTAATGGTACTTGCAAGCTACTAATTACACAACATGAAAGGAACCACAAAATCTTAGCTATCAGATATGATACAATGTAATCATTAAGGGGCTGTTTGGATTTGCTGTTTCTATAATTTATAACTCAAAAATAATGAGACCCATTTCTGAGAAGGCTGTTTGGATTTTGTTAAGTTTTACTGAAAACACATTTTAGGTATTTTCAGTTTCATAACTCTGTTTTCAATGACATTTTTATAATTAAAACTACATACTAGGTCCCACTGGTCTTGTCATGTCAGCTTTCCCTTCTCTCTCCCACTGGTCATTCTCTCTTTCTTTTCTTTTTGTTTTCTTTCTTCTCCACTTTTCTTTCTTTCTCTCTTCTTCTTTATCTGTTCTTCTTCAGAGCAAAAAGCTCATACTCGCCGACCACTCACACACAGATGATCTGTCCTTTCTTTTTTGTTCTTTTTGTTCTTCTCCCACAAGTCACTCACACAAAACAACCACAAGAAACACCAAACCCACCACCAACAACCACCACAAGAACCACCAAGAGGAAAAAAAACACACACAAAAATCACCACCAACAACCACCAAGAGAAAAAAATAAAAAATACCGCCAAAAATCACCACCAACAACCACAATCATAGAAACAGCCACCACAAGAACCACCAAGAGAAGAAAAAGAAACAAACAAACAAAACAAAGAAACCCACCACGCAACTCACCAACAACCACGCCACCACACCCAACAAAAAACCCAAGCTGCCGATTAGCACCACCTGATTACGCTACCAGACCCACGCCCATGCCTCCATCTAACCACACCAGCCCACACCCACGCTAGGAAAAAAAAAAAAAAAAACACCACCGTGAGAAATGTTTGGAATTTGAGGGTGAGAGATGTTTGTGAGAAATGTTTCGAATTGAGAGTGAGAGATGTTTGTGAGATGCCGCCAAACCCACACCTATGCCTCGACCTGGCCCACGCCCACACCTCTACCTAACCCAGTCTAGCCCACGCCTACACAAAAAAAAAAAAAAAAAAAAAAAAAAAAAAAAAAAAAAAAAACCCACCATGAGAAATGTCTGGAATTTGTGAGAAATGTTCCAGAGAAGTGAAGGAAATGGCCTGGGGAATGGATTCATCAAGAAAGGAAACAAAAGGGTCTAACACTCACTCAGGTATGGGACCCACAAAAAAAGTGAAAATATTTGAGTGATGTGAAGTGAAAACAAAAACCAAACGGGTAGTAATAGAAAATTGGGGTATTTTAAGTAATGAGTAATAAGTGATGAGAATTGAGTGAGGAGTGATGAGTGATGAGTGATAAAAAAAAAATCCAAATAGGCCCTAATTCTCTTCTATTTCCATCCTTTTTTGGATCGAATAGTTAGTTGGGAGTCTTGGGAGTTAGGACTATCTCCAGCCACGCTATCTTCCAAGGTGGTTTAAATGTCTTTCTCGGCTTTCAATTAATTGGGCCACAACATTTAGCAAACAAAAATAATAATTGGGCCACATTAAATGTATTCGACAATAGTATGTGTACATAGTCCTCACACTAAAGATTAGGCTTATGCTATGTTTGGAAGTTTTGAGAGAGAGGAGAGTAGTGGAGAAGAGAGTAGAGGAGAATGGTTATCATCTATCTTGTTTAAATATTTTTAAAATTAAGTAAAGGAGAAGAAAATAACTAGTCTTTTCATTTGTAATTTTGTTAATATAGTAAGGGAAAATTTGGTAATTCATTTAGTTAAGCATTTTTATCATCCACTCTCCTTCCAAATCTCTCCAATTTGGGGAAATTAAAATGAGGGGTTAGAAGTCTCTCAAAAAAATAAAATAAAATGAGGGGTTAGAATTAGCTCAAACCCCTCCAAATCACTCCCCCTCCTTCCTTAAAAAACATCTAAACAAGGTAATTTAATTACTCTTCCTCTCTCTACTCTACTCCCCCTCCTTTTTCCAACATCCAAACATAGCATTAAAGTGTCTCTGTGGTTATCCTTATTCTTTAACTTAATTATTTACTAGTGGATCATTTCGGCTTGAAGGGTCGAGGAGAAGTTTTTACATCAAATTCTTTGATTTTCCTCTTCAATAACACATCGTGTGTTACCTTGGGTTTGATTTTCTTTTCCCTATTTCCCTTTACATTATTGCTTTGCACATATACATGTATCCATGCAATTGTTTAATGCTTCGATTAATTAATTTGCTAATCACATAAATTCTACATTAAGTGTATTAAGCTTAAAATTAATCAAGCTGCAATTAATTGGGGGTCTAAACTCATTCTAGTATCTATACTAGTGAGCTTTCACACTATTATCAAATTAATTACAATAATTCTCAAGTTTATGCCTAACTTGAGATTCACCAAATATAATAATAATTCCACTAGTGTACGTCTCATAGCAGTGGCAGCGCCACGTTAAGGCCATGGTGGTCTATCCAAATACAATAATAATTCCACTAGTGTATGTCTCATAACAGTGGCGACGCCACATTATGGCCATGGTGGTCCCAAAACCACCCTGACCTAAAATATATATATATATATATATAATAATTTAAATTTTTTTATTTCTCTACCCTTTAAAAAAATTTTGGGATCACCCTCAGTTTTTTTTTTTTTTGTGCCAATAAAATTAAATTTTTCTCCATTATTTGTTCTACTTTCAAGCAAAAAGAAAAACTCCAAAAAAAAAAAAATTTAACTAAAATCTAAAAAAAAAAAAATTAACATAGCAAGCCCACCAAGGGAAAAAGAAGCCCAACATCAATCCTAAACAAAACTAACCCAAACGAATTCTCAAAAAAAAAAAAAAACCCAACATCAGGCCTCAAACTCGAGCAACAACAACGGCGAGATTGGAGATCGGGTCAGAGATTGCTTGGCTTGGCCTCATCGCCTAGACATGCTGCTACCGTGCCGCAGCGCCGCCCCTCAGGCCTCAAGGTACTTCAGTCTCTTTTTCTCTATTAGTCTATCTTATCTTACATCTTCGGCTTTGATGTGCTCTAATCTGAGAGTGAGAGCAGAGCTCTCTCTGTCTTTCTCTTTGAACTGAAATGAGATTCTCTTTCTCTCTCTGTTTCTCTATGTCTAAATGTCTAATTGCCTTTACTTTATAACTTTATTTGACATTTTGACTTTATTGGTTTGTGAGTTTGATGTTTTTTGTATTGTGAGTTTTATGTGTTGTGAATGTTTTATGTGTTTAATGTTTTGTGAAATATTGATTTGCTCTTGTGACTCTTGTACGTTGAGTGGGGGGTGGATGGGGGCCGTGGGGTGGGATATTTGAATTGAGGAAGTGGACAGGTAAAGGCAGTAAAGGCTGAAGGCATGCAGAGACAATAAAGGCAAACTGACCAATACATTATAAAAGAAAAAAAAAATTAAATTATGCTAGGCACTAGGCAGTGGGTTGAGCTGTGGACAATGCACATGGAGTGTGTACTACTGCACATTGGGGTGTGTGCTAATGCACAGTGGGATATTTTCATTTTTTTTTTTATTATTGTTAATGTATATAGTGTTATGGGCTTTAGGCCCAACTAGTTTACTTGTATAACACTCATATTTACTTGTACGGCACTCATATGTCTTCTATATAAAGGCACTCATGTATATTCTTTCAGCGAGAAATATAGTACAATCATTCAGTATTTCTAACATGGTATCAGAGCCACTGCCTTGACCTTTCCTTAGCAGTTTTGTCTTTATTGGTGTAACTCCATCCTCAATATTGCTTCTGCCGTCACAGCAATTGCCACAGTCGTTGCAGTTGAACCTCCGACGTCTTCCAGACATCGTCCTTAAGTTCCAGACCTGTAGCAGCTGCCATTGAAGAGTTCCGCCGCCGTGACTTTTGCTCCGATAAATATTTTTCAGGTACCACAGTGATCGTCTCCTTCCAATCTACTCAGTCGTGGAAACCTCACAGTAATCAGAGCCGCCACGCGCCATCCAAACCTTCTGTGTTGAAACTCACGCGCCCACACACCGAAAGCCTTCCTCATGCGCCGCCACATGCCGCATGTGCCAGATTTGCACTTGCTGACGTCAGCCCTAGTGACGCCATCACTGCCTCATCATCGCACTGATGTCACCCGCCACGTCATCGTTGACATACCGTTGACCCGTGTTGACCAGACCGTTGACTGCATTGACTAGACCATTGACCTTAACTGCCGATTGACTTTGACTATTGACTTTCTCGGGTTGACTTTTTTTACTGTCCAGGTGCTCCTTACCCAGTTTTTCGCATAGATTTAATTTTTGTAGTCCATTTTTGCATATTTTGCTTCTAAATGAAGAATAAGGACATGTCTTCTTCCTTTTGCAATAATCGTCGCCGACAATCCAGCAAACGTTTTTGCAATTTTTGTAAACGTTTTGGCCATAATATTGAGACTTGCTATCAGCGCAATAAATCAGCTGTTTCAAATTATACTGCCGCTGTTGCTAACACTGAGAGTGTCCAACCAATGGCTTCCGTCTCTGCACAGTCTATATCTTCAGGTCGCACTTTCACCATGTCCACAGATGACCTTAAAAACATCATCGCCAATGTCATTCGTATGGTTAGTAATGCATCTTATTCCTCTTCTCTCTCAGCTTTATCTGGTATGTCTCCTTCCTCTTGGCTTATGGATTCTGCTTGTTGCAATCATATGACACGTCACTCGTCCTTATTTTCTGAACTTAAACCTGCACCACACCGTTTTAATATTCGCACAGCAAATGGTTCCATAATGTCTGGTCATAATATGGGCTCCATTTCGACCTCCAAAATCTCAGTTCTTAGGGTCTTTAATGTTCCTGACCTATCCTACAATTTGTTTTCTGTGGGACAATTAGCTGAGTTGGGTTATCGCACTATATTTGATTATTCTGGGTGTATTGTGCAGGATCCAAGGACGGGATAGGAGCTTGGGACCGGTCCCAGAGTTAGGCGTATGTTTCCCATAGACAACTTTCGTCTTCCACTTGCTGCTCTTATTTCTATTACCATAGCTGCTGCAGTATCTTCTATTCCTTCTCTTGCACTTTGGCATACTCAATTTGGTCATGCATCTTCTTCTTGGGTACAACAGTTGGCTTCTAGAGGTTTATTAAGTTAAGTATCTACAGAAAATTTTGATTGTATCTCATGTCAGTTGGGGAAACAACTAGCTTTGCCTTTCAATACTTGAATCAATATTCAATGATATCTTTGATCTTATTCATTCTGATGTTTGGGGACCTTCCACTGTCTCTAGTATTGGTGGATCTGGGTATTTTGCTGTCTTTGTTGATGATTACTCTCGCTATAACTGGATTTTTAATATAAAACAGCATTCTGAATTATTGCAAGTATATTCTAATTTTGCAAAAATGGTTGAAACTCAATTTTCCAAATGTATCAAAATTTTTCGATTTGATAATGCTCTTGAGTACACTCAATATGCTTTCAAAGCTGTTTTGCATTCCTATGGCACTGTTCATCAACTAACTTGTCTAGGTACCTCTCAGCAAAATGGTAGAGCCGAACGACAATTTCGTCATATTCTTGACACTGTTTGTGCTCTCCTTCTCTCTGCCAAAATTTCTGTTCCTTTTTAGGGCAAAGCTGCTCTTCATGTTGTTCATACTATTAATCGCATTCCGAGTCCTGTCATCTAATATCAAACTCCATATGAGCGCCTTTTTGGGTCACCTCCAGACTATCACCACCTTCGCTCCTTCGGTTCTGCTTGTTTCGTTCTTCTTCAACCACATGAGCATAACAAACTTGAGCCTAGGTCAAGGCTTTGTTGTTTTCTTGGCTATGGCGAAACTCAAAAGGGGTATCGGTGTTATGATCCTGTTTCTCATCGTCTTCGTATCTCCCGCAATGTTATCTTTTTCGAACATCGCCTCTTTGTCGAGCTTTCTCACTTACGTGCTTCTCTATCTTCCTCTTCTATCTTAGATCTATTTCTAGATGAAGCACATATTCCTTCTATAGCTCCTCCTGACCCTCTTATAGCTGCTCCTGATCCTTCTATAGCTGCTCCTGATTCTACTATAGACTTCTCTGTCCAACCACCAGATATCCTTGATCCCTTTCTTAGTTCTCCCTTTGATGAACAAGTGGAAGATGAACAGGTCGAAAACGAGCTACCCAACCCTAATCCTGGGTCCCCTGCTCCTACTCCGCCTGATGATCTTGCACAAGACATTCCACCTCGTCACTCAACTCGGGTAAGGTCCATTCCTACACATTCACTTGACTATCATTGTTACACTGCCCTTATTACACTGCACGAGCCTTACACCTATCGTAAGGCCTCCACTGACCCTTTATAGCAGATTGCAATGAAAGAAGAACTTGATGCATTATCTAAAAACCATACTTGGGACTTGGTCACTCTCCCCCCTAGGAAATCTGTAGTTGGTTGTAAGTGGATCTACAAGATTAAGACTCACTCTGATGGGTCCATTGAGTGCTACAAAGCTCGTCTTGTTGCAAAAGGTTTTACACAGGAGTATGGGATTGATTATGAAGAGACCTTTGCTCTGGTTGCTTGTATCTCATCTGTTCATGTCCTCTTAGCTGTTGCTACTACCAGTAAATAGGACTTTTTCCAGATGGATGTCAAAAATGTATTCCTTAATGGGGATTTAAGTGAAGAAGTTTATATGTAACCTCCTCGTGGTCTCTCTGTTGAATCAAACAAGGTTTGTCACCTTCGACGTGCACTTTATGGCCTTAAACAAGCTCCACGAGCTTGGTTTGCCAAATTCAACTCTGCCATCTCTCGCTTGGGTTATATGGTCAGTCATTATGATTCTGCCTTATTTCTTCGTCGTACTGACAAAGGCACTATTTTACTTCTCCTGTATGTGGATGATATGATCATAACTGGTGATGACCTCAGTGGCATTCAAGAACTCAAGGATTTTCTCAGTCAGCAGTTTGAGATGAAAGATCTTGGACATCTCAGCTACTTCTTAGGTCTTGAAATCACTCATTCTACAGATGTACTTTACATTACTCAAGCCAAGTATGCCTCTGAACTCTTGTTTAGAGCTGGACTCACTGATAGCAAGACTGTTGACACTCTAGTTGAGTTTAATGTGCATCTGACTCCCTCAGGAGGGAAACCATTGTCTAATCCCTCTCTTTACAAACGCTTAGTTGGCAGCCTAGTTTATCTCACTGTTACTCATCCATACATTTCCTATGTTGTTCACCAGGTGAGCTAGTATCTGTTTGCTCCATGATCGACTCACTATGCTGTTGTTCTGCGCATTCTTCGGTACCTAAAGGGCACTCTCTTCCATGGACTTTTCTACTCTGCTCAGTCTCCTTTTGTTCTCCGTGTATTTTTTTATGCTGATTGGGCAAAAGATCCCACTGATCATAGGTCCACCACTAGTTTTTGCTTTCTTCTTGGTTCTTTTTTTATTTCTTGGCAAAGCAAGAAACAAACTCATATGGCTTGTTCCAATATTGAAGTAGAACATCGTGCCCTTGTTGATACCACATCTGAGCTTCTTTGGCTTCTTTGGCTTCTCAAAGACTTAGGTGTGTCTACATCCTCTGCTACTCCTCTTTATTGTGACAACAAGAATGTCATTCATATTGCTCACAATGATATCTGTCATGAATGGACTAAACACATCGAGATCGATTGTCATTTTATCCTTTATCATCTTGTCCATGGTGCTCTCAAGCTAATCTCAGTCTCCTCTATGGATCAACTTGTAGATATCTTCACCAAGTCACATCCTAAGGGACGCCTTCATACTTTGGTTGACAACCTCAAGTTGGTCTCACATCCACCTTGAGTTTGAGGGGGGCTGTTAATGTATATAGTGTTATGGGCTTTAGACTCAACTAGTTTACTTGTATAACACTCATATTTATTTGTACTGCACTCATATACCTCCTATATAAAGGCACTCATGTATATTCTTTCAGTGAGAAATACAATACAATCATTCAGTATTTCTAACAATTGTTATTGTTGTCAATATATAAATTTCTCTTTTTATTAGATTGTGTAATTTAAGCTTTTTAAGGAACATCCTGAGAAAAATTCCTGGAGCCGCCACTATCTCATAGTTAAAGAAAATCTCCTTGTTTTCTTTGCTCTTTCCTCTCTATTTTCTTCTCCACACACAGCTCTCTCTCCCTCTCTCTCTCTCTCTCTCTCTCTCTCTCTCTCTCTTAGTTGTCTTTCTCTCTTTGCGGCATCCTTTTGCTACTCTCTTGCAACTCTCCCTAAATATGTTTTCTCTTTGTCTTTCTTCACTATTCAATGTCAAACAAAGCATCACAAATTCTCCTTTATTCATATGCTTGTTGTCTCTCTCCTTACATTACCTCTTAAGTGAAAATCTTTTTTTTCTCCTTGGTTTCACGCTCTATTTTCCCTCTCCCCATGAGGAAGACTTTTAGGCCAAATCCATCAAATTCTTTATAGCATTTTCCTCTAGAACAAGAAATACATTACTTCTTTGACAAGTAATAAACTTTCCTTTCACACTTAGGAATAGTCTTTCCATCCACACCAAGCAAACCCAAATTAAAATTTATTTCTTCAACTAAGAAACTTAATTAACTTTTCAGATCACAATTGAAATTTAAGACAATATCCCAACATTTTATACGCCAAATTCTTCTTTGGCTAAATGCTGTGATTTTATTAGTTTATTATGCAGGTATATGTTTCAATGTGATATATGCTTTTGTATAACAACCAAAACAAGAAAAAGGGGTAGATTGCAATTTCCTCCCATACCTTTTCGACAGTGATAGTTGACTTTAGTACTCTACTTCGTAACCAACAGAAGAACCAAAGAAGAACCAAAGAAGTAAATAAATGAAAAATAGAAGGAAAAAAAAAAAAGAAAAAAAAAAGATCAGACTAGGACACCAAACATTAAGATAGAGAGACAGAAAAGTGTGAAGACTCATTTGTTGTGGTTTCCAGTTACCACAATTGCATCACGCGTGTGTTGCACTATTGCCTTAGGCACGTTGTTGGTATGAGATTGTTGCGGACTTGGAGTGATAGATGAAAAATTACTCTCTTTTTTTTCCTCTTTTTTTTGTTGAGATAATTGTTAAAATAACTATGTTTATTGTAATTTGTAAGTTTGTGAATGTTTAGTTCTCGTAATTTTTTTTTATTATTGAGAAAGAGTTATTGTGATTTTTTTTATATAATACCTTTATTACTATTAGATTTTTTTTATTAAGATTATAAACCATTTAAATTCAAGTTATATATAGAAACAAATTTAATTGGGATTATCCATTCCTTAAAATTTTTCAAAATTGGTTTGGATAAATCATAGATTTTATATCTACTAAATTTTTTCCAAATATTTTTTTAGGGGGTCTATGGCCCCCCTTTGCCCTAAATGTGTCTCTACCACTCCTTTAAGCCCCCACAAATTATAGGTATGTTTGGTTGAGTAGATTGTAAGGAGGATGAGAGAGGGAGAGAGAGAGAGAGAGAGAACATTTTTGGTGGATGCTTGGTTGAAAGGAGGGGAGAGAAAAAAAATTAGTGAAACTCAAGTGTTTTCTCCCCAGACCCACTAAAATGTTTGCTTTCCAAAATAGGGAGAAAACTGAGTGGGAAATAGAAGCACTTGAAGTGGACAAAAATGCCCTGCACTTGGTTTCTTTCCAGCCACTGCCAGTACATCTTTCTTTCTTTTCTTTTTTTTCCCCTTTTGATGGTCTCTGTTATATTACCATTTGTCTCTTTTTTTTTTTTCTTTTTTTTCTTTTTTCATCTTCTTTGGTATTTGTCTTTTCTCACGCTTCTGTTCCGTTCTTCTTTTTTGTTTTTTTTCTAATACTTTTATTCCCTTTTTTTTTTATCTATTTTTTTTTCTCCTTTATACTACGTGTTTCAGTTTTTTCTCTCTTTATTTTTTTTTTTTTTTTTTTGTCTTTTCTTATAGTTTTCATTCCTTTTTTTTCCATCTTCCTTTGGCTTTTTTTTTTTTTTTTTAAATTGTGTTGTTCTCTTTTTTCTTTTTTAAATTGTGTCCATACACAATTTTTTAATAAAAAATATGTTACTTTTGTTTTATTTCATAGGGATATAATTGTAAATTTATACCAACTTCATTTCCCACCAAACAAATGAGTTTTCTATCGTACCACTTTTCTATCCTCTCAACCAAACACAAAGGAAAGAAAATTAAATTTCTTCTATATTCCCACTTTTCTATTCATTACTTCTTTTCTATCCTCCCATGTTTCCACTCTTCCAACCAAACAGACTCTAAAACTCTTTAACCTTAGGTAGCTTTGTTTAATTTTTTATGTCGTCATGTTTACATGATTAGAGTATAATAGTGGTATGTTTGAACACTCAATGTAAATAATAATATCTTACTAATGGAATTTTATTATGATATTTAGCTATTATATATAGAAATCAATTAATTATATATATATATATATATTAATAATATATAATTACTGTGTGGGAAAAATAAACAAGCAAAGGATGATGGCTGTCATTCCGGTGCGCTGGGAAAAGCCTCCTTCTAACTAGTTCAAATTGAACACAAATGGGGGCTTCATATGGCAATCCAGGGACGGTTGGAGGTGGTGGAGTCTTAAGGGACATTGCTGGTGAATGGGTCAGGGGGTTTGCAAGGAGTATTGGGTCTACTACAAGCATTATAGCAGAATTTTGGGCACTAAGAGATGGTCTGCAACTAGCCATTTAGCTTGGGGTTCAATTTTTGGACGTGGAACTTGATGCTAAAGTTGTTTTAGATGTACTAAGTTTCAAGAAATCCCCTACTGCTGCTTATTCTTTCTTGTTATTTGATTGCAGATTACTACTGGAGAAGATTCCCCACATCACAGTAAAGCATGCCTTTAGGGAGGCAAATAGAAGTGTTGATGCACTTGTTAGAATAGGTTGTAATTTACAAGAAGATTTTGTACTTTTTGTTTCTCTCCCATCTGATGTAGTTGCTGCCTTAGTGAATGCAGACAAAACTGGGGAAACTTTTTGTAGGCGTGTTACCACTAACTTAGTCATTCTGGCTGCCTACTCTTTATATATATATATATATATATATATATATATATATATATATATATATACCGGCCAAGCAGTTATATCAAAATACTTGAAAATAAAAGCAGTTATATTGAACTGTATGGCGGCAGGGCCGTCCAAGCAGTTATATCAAAATAATCAAAGTATTGAAAACAGAAGTGTTTATTGAAAGTAGTTCAAAACACTTACAGCAGTAGTAGTTACAAGATTACAGTGATCAATAGTACAAGGCTTGAAGGCTAGTCATCAATCTAGTTACAAGCTTTGTGGGAAATAGTGGGAATTTCTAAGGGGTAGCTCTCAGACAACTCTGAAGTAAGCTTACAAAGAAAAGTCTCTCACAAAGAGAAAAATCTCCCAAAGAAAATTCTGTGTTCAACAATAAGGGACAACCCCCCTTAAATAGGCAAAAATTAGTGAATAGTAAAAGTGACGTGAATAGTAAAAGTGAATAGTGACGTTTTTACTATTCATATCAGGACCCGTGAGGGGTATCAAAAACAGTAGAAAGCTTCAGGAGCGCCTTTACAGGAGCTGAAAGTATCTTGTCGTGGAGTGTCACAAGTAGTCAATAAGGGAATCAAATCAATAGGAGAATCATTTCCTGGTAGAAATTGGTGAAGGTAGCATCATTATTATTGGCGTGAAATGCCAAAAGTAGTCAGGATGAGCCAAAAGTAGACAAGATGAATATTTCCATGTCAGGATGAATATTTTCATGAGCATGCGTAGAGTTGCCATCATGTAGTCAAGGAAGACCATCATAAAGTTGCATGTACCATGTGACATTATTGGTGGCAATTGTTGCCATAAAGTAAACAAGCAAGACCATAACAAAGAAGGTCCTCATGAAGTTGCATGCAATACGTAGCATTATTGGTGATAGCATTAGTAGTATTGTTGGCCTTTTGTGCTGGCTAGGCAAATATAATTAATGGGATCCAGTAGAAGCTCCTTCTGAAGGATAATCCCAAACTTGGCAAGGGTCCCACGGGGGATCTTCATTACATTCGTGACCATGATAGGTGCAGTATTTATTGCAAAGTCCACAATAAAACATAGGATCATAAACAGGATCTCTTGTGAGAAATATTCTTGGGTCAGCATGACTTGTCCATTGGAGATGGCGGACAGCTGAAGCATAAGGTTTATTTATGAAAACAGTAATTCTATCTGTACTGCCAACGAAATGGTAATCTTTCCATAATTCGTGACTGACATCTAGAATTTGATTATTGAAATAGCTTCTCCAACATTCAGCAAGAGCAAATGGCTGTTTGTGGGAAACATAAGTATTGCCATCATACCATTGGCCTTGGTAAGTATACCCGTTAATAAGGACAAGGTGCTTGGAGGGTTGAACATTCATCCAATCATTTATCATCCATTTTGGAAGAGTACTCCAGCATCGAATAGTAACAAGAGGGCCTTCATTTTCAATAGCTTTTTTGATAATATCCGGAAATTGACTAATTTGGCCATGGTCCGTTATTTTTATGAACCGTATGAAGCCAGATTCAAACATTTGGGATAACCAGAAGGGATCACCAAAAACATTCTTCTTGGAATCATCCTCATAATTAATCAAAAGACCAGGAAAAGGGTGACTCTGCTCATGGACTCTGAGACTATGTTTGAAATGCTTTTCCCATTTCTTTTTCAAGTAAACACTGCTGGGACCATTAGGCTCCATAAGAGTTGGAGTGATCAGAATCAATATTGTGAAATATTTGAGCCAAAGATCAAGATCCTTGGTCATAGCCTTGCTCTCAAAAATACGAGCTTGTATTTCTGGGGGCAAGTTGGCAACAGCACTTCTTACGGCGGATTGAGACTTAGGACTCAATCGTGCATAATCAATACCCATTATGGTCTTATGATCATCCATTGAATGGATTTCCTCCTTGCCAAGGAGTTGACCAGTAAAAAGATCAATATTTGAGTCAACATGGTGTATTTCAGGGGTTCCAATAGGGTTGCTCCTATAAGCCTCATTTTCTTGACTAAGGTTAATAAGGTAGTCATTGTATACTTCATTTTGGGCTGTAAGGTTAACAAGGTGTATTTCAAGAGCCTGAGGGGTTCTTTTGAATAGGTTTTTCTGGGTTGATTTAAAAGCAGCTTGGAGATTGTCAAGAATGAATTTTATGGAATCAGGCAAATCACTATAGATTCCACTATGGAACTGTAATTCTCTTGACAAAACTTCCTGCAGAGCAATAATTATATCACCACTGGAGTATGCAACCTCTGCTGGTACATTCTCCTGAAGGGATGTTGCATAACTGGATGTTACTCCAGAAGATGCGCCTTCATGCATTACAAAGGATTGTCCCGCTGGGAATCCTTTGTCTTGAGGATAGTCCTGTACAGGAGCTTTCCCCTTGTTCCTCTTCTCTGCCGAAGAAGTCATTACCTTCCACTTATGTGGGGTTTGAATATTTTCTTTCTCCTGCTGGGCAAGGAAAGAAACATTAAAACCTTTGAAAAATTTATCATTTAAATATGAAGCATTAAAACTTTTGAAAGGTTTTGCTTTAAACATATTATTTAAATATGTTGGTATATATATACGTTGTGCAGGACAGCAATAAGAGGAAGTAGACTCAGAGGAATAGGCATTTTGAATGCTGTTGGGGAATATGGTTGACGTAGGGGACTTGTGGTTCCTAGCAGGGATTTCTTTAACAATTTTGGAGCAAACATCATGTAACAATTTATTAGGGAGATGTTCAATAATTTTCTTGTGCTTAATTTCTTGTTTAAGGAAATTAAGATGCTTGACTTTAGCATGAATAAGATTAAAGACATCATTGTCAACATGTTTTGAACAAAATTTGAATTTCACTTTTTGTCCAAAGGGATCAGTAGTAATACCATCATGTTCAACAAGAAAGGGATACAAAGCAGCAATGAAAGGCAGACCAAGTATCACTTTATCAGTCATATTTTTAACAAGCACAGAAGGTATTTTAAAACAAACATCAGAATGGCAAACATGAGCACTGCTCAATTCATATTTAATTTTCATTTGTGTGCCATTAGCAGATACCAATCTTTCAGTTGATTTTTCAAAATATTCAGAAGGGATCAAACCTTCTTGAATGCAATTAACATCAGCACCAGAATCAATCATGGCAATAGTATCAAAAGCATAATCATGTGAAACAACAATCCTAACTTTAGTAAACCATTTCGGAGGCATCATATGTTTAACAAGAGCAAGTTGATTATCATTCCAAGTAATAAGATTATCAGGAATCAAATTTTCAGAAACATTACCAGAAGGAGGAGTTTGTTGAGAAGATCCTTCTCCATCTTGGTGCTCATCATTGTCAGACAGATTTTTATCCAAATTTTTATCAATTTTAAGAATTAACAGTTCTTGTTTAAGATCAACATTGTCTTTTTTAATATTTTTAACATCATTTTTTAATTGAATTATCTCTTGTTTAACAGTGTTAATTTCTTTTTGAAGATCGTTAACAGTTACTTCTTTGGATTTATTTTTATTAAATCTTTCCAGAGTTTCTTCAAAGTTAATAGGAGCTTTGAGTTTTTTAACAGTTTTGTCTCTTGTTAAGTTTTGTTTAAACTTATCAAGGAGTTCTTTTTGAAGCATAGAGTTTTCAATTTTAGCAATATTGGTTAATAACAAATGTTCTTGTTCTTCCTCTTTTGTCATAACATTAATAGATTTCATAGCATTACAACAAGATCCTTTACAACCAAGTTTAATATTAGGAGTTTCAGAAGAATCACAAGATTGATAAGACGAATCTGATGAGGAGGAGAAATCCTCTTCAAAAGACTCACTTGAAACAGCAGATTCAAGAATCTGAAACAATTCATTTTGATCATTATCATTAATGTTCAACATTTTTAATTTGTTTTTCAGTTTACCAGGCTTTTGGGTACAGTCTTTACTGAAATGGCCAAATTTGCCACAGTTAAAGCATTTACCTTTACCCGATCTTTGTTTAACATGTTTTCTAAAAGCAGGTTTCTTTTCAGAAGAATAATAATCATTGGGTTTAACAAAATGAGATCTGTATCTTTTATGCTTTTTATGGGAATATCTTTTGTAACCCTTATCATGTTTACTTTTTCCCTTTTGCCTGGAAGGGGCAATAGGAGGTAAACCATACTGTTCACAGAAATTACCTATTTCATACTTAGCTTTCTTTTTGTTTTTTAATTGTTGTCGTAAATATTTTTCATCATTACACATGTTAATGCCAAGTTTTTTAATAGTACTGAAAATATCACCATAAGTCAAATTATCATAATCAATAGAATCACTTTTACCCATTAGTTCTTGTTTTACCTTATGAGCAAAGATAGGAGGAAGGCCATCAATAAACTTCTCTTTCCAGTAAGCTTTTTGGGAATCATTCCGAAGCATAACCCTGGAGAGAAAGACATCTTGGTACCATCTATAATTAGACATAGTAGGACATTTCAAATTATTCAAATAATCAGAAATGCGAGATGAAATATTAGATGGAGTACCAACAAAATGTTTGAGAATAGTATAGACTAAGGTATTGACACCATCAGGAATACCTCGACCAATATCTTCATCAAAAATAGGCATGCCATCATCATCTTTTTTAACAGAATGTTTAATAAGTTCTCTGGATTCTTCTGTGAGATGTTTATCCCACCAACCACGAAGAGTGCCAGAAAAACCAGTGACAAGCAAGTTAACAACATCAGGATGATCAAGATCACTATGATTGTTCATGTATGCAAAACCAACCATGGACATGTGAGCAAGTTTGTTAATAATTTCTTGTTCAGACAAACCATCAATATTCCATTCATACATTTTATCAGCAGAAACAGAGAATTGAGTTTGAAAAGATCTTTCTTCAAACTGCATATCAGGAGGAGTAGGTTTTGGATACCAGTTTTTTGTAAAAGACATGGAATTGGGTTTTCCAATAAATCTTTTAATTTCTGGTTGTAACTCATCAAAAACATTTTCATAAGAAATATGAGAAGATGATTCAGAATCTGTTGTTTCTTCAAAAACAGGTTCTTTTTCATTTCTTGAAATAGCACAAGCAGCACTTTTGGATGCAGAAGCCTACTCGGTTTTAATCTTTAAATCAGAAAGCATTTTTTCAACTTTGTCAAGAGTTGAATTTTGGGAAGCAACTAGATCAACAGTTTTACTCTGAGAAGTTTTGAAATTAATTTTTTCTCTTTGATCGGTCAAATCAATCAAAGGAATCTCAGGTTTTGGAACAATAGTTTTTTGAACAATTTTTTCTTCAATACGGTCAAGCTGTTGACCAATAATATGCAAAGATTCATTAGCAAAATTGTTTTGTTCAATAATAGCAGAAACAGGGGTTTTATCATCAGCAATTTTGAAAGGGGAGGCTTTGACCTCAACACTTTCAGAACCACTTTGACAAGTAATCAAAACGGTTTCAAGAGGAGGATGACTAGACCGTACAACGGTTTTGTCTGGTTTAACAAAATTAGATTTTCTAATAACATTTAAATAGTTAGTATGAACATCATTTTTTGAAACATAATAATTTTCAAGATAATCAAAAAAGAAAATATGTTTTCCTTCTTCAACCATTTTTTCTTTCCATTTCCTTTTGACTCTGTCTTTTTCTGACTGAGCAAAATTATCTTGATAATATTTCCTTTTTGGACGGTTTTTCAACAACATAAATTCATTATATAGAAAAACCATATCATATTCAAAAGGTTCGAGTCTATTGACAACTCGTAATGAATTATGAAAAACAGGGGTTTCAATAGGAGGAAAATCAGTAGCAGAAGGAGCATCAGATTTTGCATCATCATCATCATTAGTATTTTGAGTATCATCAATAGGAAAATCAGTTTTGGTTGAATAAAAAGCATTGCTAACTTGGGAGGTGTTGCTAGCAACTCCTTTTAGCTTTAAATCTTGTTTTCGAAAATTCTTTTTCAAAAACTCATCAATCTCATGATCTCTTTTTGCAAGACTTTCAGATCCAGCAAAGGAATGTCTTCCTTCGTTGATTCTCAAAGGCTTGTTTTGAGGTAAACAAGTATCATCATCAAAATGTATTTTAACAGTACCATCAGCAAATTGTTGAATATGACTGAGATCAAGTTCATCAAAAACAGGTTTTAAAAGTTTAACAGGAGGTGTTTCTTTTTCCAAAGTCCATTCTTTAGGAAGAGTAATGTCTTCCCATTTAATCATTTTAGGAACACGGATTCAAGCATCAGGAGTGGAACATTGAATTAACATAGTATTACCAGCAGGGTCTCTATCCTTAGAACAAGGAGTCAATTGAGAGCCAAGCAAACGATAGTAAATACGATAAATAAGAGCAAAAGGTCTACTACCATCATCCATATCATAACCAGATGTTAATACGTTCAAAGTTAAAGCTTTAACAATATTAGGATCATCAAGTGCAATAGCAAGATCAGGATAACAATCAAAGTAAACAGGACCATCATACAAAGAAGCAGTAATCATGCCAAGAATGCTATCATTAAATTGTCTAAATCTAGCATCACGTAAACACATAAGCACAGAAGCATTGATACCTTTTCTTGTTAAAGGTTTAACAGCCACTTGAACAAGTCCAATGTGTAAATATTTAACTTTCTTAGTCACAAAACTGTTAATATCTTTTCTGGAAAATAAACAGCATTTTTCATGAAGCTTAGAAATAGAAAAAGTTTGTTCAACAGTTCTGACTCTATATTCAGAGAAAACAGTATTTTCAGACCAACCAAGTTCGTAAACAGATTTGGTAGAAACTTTGGGTATGTTCCATTTTCTAAAATCAGGGTACTCACTTTTCTCTACAGTGTGATCTTCTTCATTCACTATATCAGGAGGACAACCAGTCCTGGAGCTAATAGAGGAATTGGATCTCCACATTTTTACTATAACTATCCTAGTTATAACACTCAGTTATCATGTTTTTCTCGCAACCGTTGCATTTCGTAACACATACCGCAATCAACCCTTTTTCCTCTCACGCCCTCAACGCCTCACTCTCAGCTTACACGGGCCTTACTGTTCGGACTCGGGAATTCACTTTACGACTACGGTGGCACCAACGACGGCAAGATCGACACAACAACGAAGGGTCACAAGGTCAGACAGATACAGGAAGAATAGGGAAACACAACAACTCTACCGGCGGCCAAGGAAAGAATGGCTCTGATACCACAAAGGTATATATATATACCTTTTATATATATATATATATATATATATATGCAAAGGTATATATATATATATATATATTCCTTTTAACCAAAGGAATATATATATATTCCTTTTATATATATATATATATATATATATGCGCAAAGGTATATATATATATATATATATATATATTCCTTTTAACCAATATATATATATATATATATATATATTAATAATGAATAAAATATCTTGTGCATTGCATGAGGTATATGCTAGTTTAATAATTATGTTAATACACCTTAATTCTATTGCGACTAATTTATTAAGTAGGTTGATATGATAGTATGATGCTACCCACTTAACATGTTTAATAATCAGTTCATGTTGGATTCACATAGATACTACTCATTTCAACTCATTTAATAAATATATTGTTAACTATTTACTTCAACCCACTATAATAATATGACCCAAAATGATTAGCATATTTTTAAATTTGCAAGCACATAAATTCTATTTCATAATAATATCAATTAAATACTAATAGTATACAATATAAAAGTTCTTATTTTTAAATCAATGAAGTTCCACTCAAATGTGAAAATACACTAAGAATAATAAAATGAAATGAGAGTATTTCTTTATTTTTGGTAAAAGGGTTTTGGGTCGTTTTTCTAAAGTACCAATAAATTGCGCCTATCACCTTGGGTTTAAAATAAGGGGAAGTCAATCCTACAACTCACTCTAATATCACATATAGGCCAGTAGTACATAGCAAAGAAGAACATGTAAAAAGAAAAGCTCATAAGTATTGAACAAATTATACAAATAATTGTCTTCAATTCTACATAACAAAATGGGATTTTTTTTTTTTTTTTTTTTTAAGAAAAAATGGGGAGATTGAGGGAGGCGATGAAAGAGAGGGAAATAACTCTACATGTGCCGCTAGACATACAAACACTGTATTTTCAAGTTGTTGCATTTGCTTTAAGCCAAACTAGTAGAACTGATTGTTGGAAGGTTGATCCCTTCTGGCCTCATTCTTTGGGGTTTATAATAAATTAAGAAAGATCTTATTATACATCTCTCCATAAGAACCTGATTTTGATTGTTGGATTTTAGGAAAAAAAAAAGGCAACCTTGAGTTTTTTTTCTTGGTTAGATAATTGGATCAACTACTTTAATGATTATTTTGGGCAAATTTTTGACCGATCCTGCTTTTTGAGCTTTGCTGAAAGGAAACAACCCCTTTAGAAACTTACTAAATTTGTGGGATGTGGCCAGAATACCTTAAGGGTCCATTTGGTTAAAAGGGTAGGAAAGTGAAAGGATAAAAAATAGTGAGAGGATAGAAAAAATTTTAATTTTCCTCCTTTTTGTTTAGTTGACAGTGAAAAAGTGGAAAAAAGGAAAAAATTAGTTTGCATAAATTTACTCATATACCCTTATTAAAAAATTATACACAATTAAAACAAAAAAAGTGACAAGCAACCAAAAAAAAATCAATGACCCAAATTATATTAAAAAAAAAAATCATGTCCAGGATAAAAAAAAAAAAAAAAAAATCATGTCTAGTTAAAACAAGAAGAAGAAGAAAAAAAAAAAACAAATTAAATCATCACCCTACAGCTTCAGGAAATCTCTCTCTCTCTCTCGCTCTCTCTCTCTCTCTCACACACACACACACAAAAAAAAAACCGGAAACGCCCAGTGAAGTAAAGCAGCGGCAACGTGAAACTAAAGGATTAAAAAAATTATTAAAAAAAAAAGCAATGTTAAGCCCATGTGCAAGTTACATGTGGGCATTTTTATCATTCAGTCATCATATTTTCCATTCCAAGTTTTCTTTTCATTTTGGGAAGAAAACTTTTTGGTAAACTCGAAAAGAAAACACCTAGAACCCACAATTTATTTTTTTTCCTCCTCACCCAACCAAACATATTCCAAAAATGTTTTCATTTCTATTTTCTCTCAGAGTTTTCCATCCACTATATTTCACTTTCAAACCAACGCACCCTAAATGCAGCGAACCTATTTGCAGAATACCTTTAATGCAACCAATGTTTATTTTTGTGTTTGTGGACAGAAAGTAGACCTTCAGCTTCTACAGGTGTTCCAAGTTTAGGTTCATGAATTAGCCCAAGTAAATCCATTTTTTACCCTCCAACCCACACTCCTTCATTTCCCCCATTAAAAATACAAGGACTTTGGATATATATAAAAATAAAAATTATATGAGTAGAGACAATGGCCACATAAATAATTGGGGCTTTTCTTTGTGTGAGCTTGTAGGAAATTCCCAAAAATGACCATCAACAAAGGGTCCGAGACTTAAATTTCAATGAAAATTTTATCAATATGACTACTAATTTTTATCTTTTTAACTAATAATTTGGAGCCCTATTTTGAAGGGCTCAAAATTTACACCGTAAACAGTTAATCATGTATTAATGAATTTTGAGCTAAAATTTTCCTTGCATTGTAGTGCTCGTTAGTGCAAAAAGCGATTTCTAGATTCCCATCCTTCTCCCATATTTGGTTTTGATTTCAAATGAACCCAAGCCCTAAACTGCTAGTCTCTAAAGTTTTCAAGGGTGAATATTTCCCCAACACAGCCATCTTCTTATCAGCAGAAATAAACCCATTTCTACCTGGGTGTGGAGAAACTGAAACCTACTAGAAAGAACATAGAAACTATCACTAACAGAGCCAATCACAACAAGACCCTTAATACAATACGTCCATGGCAAGCCTCACTACAAAACCTAGAACTAGAAAGATATCACAGCTACAAGGACCTATACAGCCCCACACATCATTCTCAAACTCTAAGTGGTGGTTCATAGATTCTAATTTTTTTTTTTTTTTTTATTTCCTCAAACACCAAGTAACCTTTTGAGAGTTCATTGTCCAAAGGAGAAACGATTGGACAAAACGAATTTTGCACCTGGCACCTTATAAATACAATACAAGTCAATCCAGTAGATCAGAAAAGCTGAATTCCAGCTATACACAAGTCTAGCCAAATACAAGTTTTGAGTCATCGAAGGGGCAGACAAAAAAAGTGTAGGAAAATCTTACAACACAATCTATAGACAATTATACACTTTACGAAGCTAATTTGTTCCACATTTCCGTATTATCTTGAACAGTGACATATACAAGTTATAACAGCATGGATCTGAACTTTATAACGTATAGATGAAAAGGCATATAAACAATTTTCTCTGCTTTACAGCATAAAAATTACATCCCTGAGCTTGTATTCAACCTCTATATTTGGAAAGCCACGGCCCCCTCACAAGCAATGAACTACTGCAACTTGAGAAACAAGAAATCCATTTTATCTGCACCAAGATGTACAAGCCATAGAAGAACGTCCTGTGCCCAAATCTGGTGTTACCGCTTATGATAATTCACTTCAGTAATTAAAGGGAAAGAAAAAAAAAAAAAAAAACACAGAAAAAGGAATTAGAAAATAACAAGTCCATTTCATAAATGAAGGTACTTCAAATAAGCTAACCCCGTAATTTTTCTTTTATTTATTTATTTTTTTTTTTTGGGTTGTGGGGGGGGGGGGGGGTGGAGAGTTAACTACTCTACACTACAGGATTTTTTTTATTAAAAAAATTAAAAATCAATCCCGTAGCAGCATTTTTTAAGGTGAGAATAACCTTATACAGGCTAATGAAATTATAGTGCTTCTTGCCTCACATATAAAAAGTTCAACTTTAATTGACCTATCGTGGCAAGGCGGTTTGCACAAGGCAATGAGACATGCCATTTATTAAAAATTAAAGAAACCAATATAATATATCAAAGTTTGCCCATGCATCTGCACTTCGATTGGAAGCTAACCATCAATGAGCTCTCTTTAACACCAAAATTGGCTAAAATTTAAGCTATGAGACACTGCATTATCATATCTTTCTTCCTAATTTCAAGTATTGAATCAAAATGTACTAGTTTTAGTGTCCAAAACAATAGAAGCATTGCTGGAAGGAAAAGAAGCAAGGAAACACCTTTATGCCTGAAAAACTGGAGCTGTGGTTTGGTGCAAGTTATTTCCGTCATCGGTTCCCTCAGCTGCTTTTGTTCCATTGACAGACATGGAGCTCTGATCAGGTTCCCCAACACCATCTCCAGTAGAGGATCTTTGAATAGATCTTGCTCCATCTCCAAAAGATGAGCTTTGCATCCCATCTTGACCAGTGGAGCTTGGAACAGATTCTTTTGGTTCTTGCTCAAGAGACGATAATGAGTCAAAAGCAGGTGTTCTTTCTTCCTCTGTACTCTTTATATTATCCACCAAGTCGTCATAGTCCAAATTCCGCAATATTTCTGGAAGTGATAAACCACTGCCCTCCGCACGCTTAGTTCCCATTTCAATGTCAATTTTCTCCTTTGAGCTCATAAAAGATTCCCCATTGTTTGGAGCCACAGTTGCCACCATCGTATGTTCTTGCTCCTTAACAAATGATCGGAATTTATTCCTTGAAGGGGGGATCTTAGAGAAAAAAACTTCTCTGAGGTTTCCCATCATTCCCTTGTTATATGGATTCTCCTTTTTATCATATCGGTAGCGGAAGTTCTCATAAGTTGTCTGAATCAAAACAAATATAGCATGGGGTTGAATACTTATTCAAGATATATGATCCATTGCATCTAGAGGAAAAACCATTGAAAAAGACAGGAAAGAAGAAGATACATGAGGCAGTTTGCATGTGCAAAAGAAAACAAGAAGCACATGGTAGTGAAAATGTCTATTAAAAGTCAGGTCATGGTCCTGTCAGTAGCCTAGACCCATTCACACCATGGCAATCAGACAGAATAAACATGATAATCTCATAAATTAATTGGCTTGCAATGCTTCTTTTTTTGGAGAGTTTTTTTTTTTTTTTTTTTTTTGTGGGGGGGGGAGGAGGTCATTAAGGAAGTAATGTCTAAGGGACCTAGAAAATAAGGGGTCAGTACGCACTCCCTGAGGTCCCAATAGCATCAAATGGTGGTCATCTTGAGTGAACCAACATCATGCCTCCAACAGTTTGAACTCAGGACATTGACCTGAACCAAACCATATGAGAGTAAGCCTTTGCCACTTAGCTTCCCACACTTGGTGGTGGCTTGCAATAATGTTACTATTTTAAAAACCAAGTATACACTTTTAAGCAATTTCCTGAGTGCAATGAAAGTATACATGAATTTCCACAAAAGATAGCTCTGATAATGTATTCCAGAACATCATTTTTTTCTTTTCTTTTGATAAGTCAAAACATATAATGTGATGTAATTTATAGAAGCTACAAAATTTGTGCAGTCAGATACTAATACAAAAAAGCTTTGAGCATTCCTTTCAAAACCTAAACATGATGTTAAATAAACAGACCCTTAGAGATGCTATAATCTAACCTGTTACTAAATCTACTGTCTCCCTATACATAAGGCATTTTCATAACTACATTAGCATAATTGAGACATAATGACATACTCTGAGTAAAATATACAGCATAAATCATTCATTTATATGTATTTTGAGTAATAAGATTACCTGGTTTGTGCAAATCAGATAGAAATGGAAAATTGTAAGGCCACCAACAAACCAGACAGCTATGAAGCAGTACACTACCAGAAAATCCGATGGGATGTCATGCGACACAGCATTCCAAAAACTGCCTTTCTTTTGAAGAATGTTGGTCAAAGAAAATGCAAACACATAAATGCACAAGATGGTTGAAGTTGATATGAACATGAAGAAGAACCGATAGTTACGCTGCAAGCAGATTAACATGTACTTCTATTGTTAGATCCAATAATATATTATTAAATAATTTGAGTAGCATTTGCACACCAAATAGATTTTAAAAGAATCCATTTCCTAACCCATATCATCTAAATTAAATACAGCATCTTTATTATATAAATGGTTCTTATCGCTTAAAAGTCATACTAGGATTAAGTACTATTGTAAATATTCCTTCTGTACAAACCATGATACGTACTGGTTACTATCCCAAAAAATTGATACATAATAGTCACATAATTATTAAAAAAAAAATTAAGAGTGTTGCTGCCTTAAAATTGGGCATTCACTGTTTCATTGCATTATAATCATGGCTGCACGTGTGTGCTCTTTGCAAGGATGCTAATTGGTGAAATTCTTGGTTGGTACCCAAGACAAATGCCACAAGGCTATTGCTCAAAAAGGGCATGGCCCGTGACAGTCAGTATAAAATAACTCACTGAGGTAGCCTCAGCATTGACAGGAAACAATGTCTGAAAAGGAGCAATCCTCTGACAGAGAGCAATTGGAGGGGGTCAACATGCAATTGTCCCAAACAACGAGACATCATATTGTGTAATCTAACTCAAAGGTACTAACACTTTAAGATTCACTCATATCCTACCGAAAACTTGGGCATTTAAATGATGTCAATATCAGGGTCACCACAGCCGATCTTTTTCAATTGCTAATTAGAGTCATTCACAGAAAATACTTCCAAACACCTTATGTATGAAAAAGAAATTCCAGAAATTCAACAGTATTTCTAAAAAAGGGATTAAAATAATCCAGTAATTAATAAATGCAAGAGAGTTTATCAGAATTTCTGAGATCCCCAAGCTTTTAACTGTAAAGCAGAGGCATCCACACAGAAGCAATGCAAAACTCAAAACATAAATATTCCAATGATACACCTTGGAAACATCTTGGTTGTGCGGTTAAACAGAAAACAACAAGATTGAATTCCAATCCATCTATTAACAATATGTGCTGCATGTTTTGGTCACTTAAAGTAGAGTTATACAAGATTCCATAGATTCACAAAAAATGAAAATATACCATAGAGTACAGCAACAAAAGTCAGTAAATCAGACTGCCCAGATTTTTTAGTAATTTAAAATACATGACAAAATAGAAAACAAAATAGTAATTTACAGAGATAGCAGCATGGTTGGTAGATTATTACTTCAATAGATTATTTCATTGTCAGTATCTCTTATTTTTTTTGCCCGTTAACATGCAATTTTATCTTTCTACAAGCAACGTTAACAAAACTAATATTGAGTGGGTTTACTAGGGTTTGCCTTTTCCAGATTTAATTAGGACAGCTTAGGGTAGAATCCCTAACTCTAATCAGGTTTCGAAAGAGTTCAGGATATGGAATGTCTAACAAATTTGGTTTGGGAAGACTTTCCTTGTCTCAGATTCAACCCCGTTGCATTCCTATTGATTAGATGTACCAGCTCTTCTAATTACTTCGGTTGAATTGCCCAGAGATTAAAATTTACTTGGAAAATTCTCTTTTTTTACTTGGTAAAACCCTTATCGTGAATTTATATATATATATATATATATATATATATACATATAGAGAGAGAGAGAGAGAGAGCCAAAAAATTTTCTTTAAGAATAGTTGTATCTCCATTCAGTTTGTTGATGGGTTTACCATAAGTAATATAAATTCAAATTATACTCTTAAAGCTTCTCTTTTCTTTCTCTCTCGCTCTCTCTCTTTTCAACAAGTCTGCAAGTAGAATAATGAAACTTACTAATCCAATGCATTGCCCAACCCATGGACAGTGATGATCAAATCTCTGGACACAATTGTTGCAGATGGAACAATGAGAAGTACGAGGCGGGCGATAGAGCATACAAGTGTCACAGTACTTCACTTTTACTGAGTGACCATTCACCATCACATCTTTTGTCCGGGGTAGTTTCAAGTGAGGTGTTCTCCCATTAACCCACTCCATCGATGGGGTAGTTGCATCAAATGCTTCATCTGATTCAGGAGGGCTTAAATTTCTAGGGACTATTCCAGGATCTCTACTAGAGGTCAAGAAGAGAAATGCTAAATCCTGCAGAAATTTTATAGGGGTCATTGATACTGTAAGTGCAAGAAGAGGCTGTTACTGTAAGCATCAAGAAAAAAGCATGAAGGAACAATTCTGAGGGAAATTCAAATAACACATGGAAATGCAACCATTGAATCTTGATTTTACTAGAGTCTAATGGAGAAGATCCATAGTTTGGAATAGACCCGATGCCCCAAAGACAAAGGTAACATGTTCTACATAGTAATTTCCATAAATTTGAAAAGTTAACATCAGAGTAACCTTCTGAAATCCAAAAAACAATTGATCATGCACATACAGCACAAAAGATTAAATACTACTAAAATAAAATAGACTTGTCCCAAGAGCTAATTGGCCATTTGTGTGTGAGGAGGAACCAAACCTTGACACCAAGGTCCATAGCCACATTTTATAGTCATCTTTTAGCTACGTGCCCACCTCTCTCCATTGGATATTTTCTATGGAGCATGGCTTGGCCATGCCACTAAAACAATAAAAACATACACAAAAATCTTCCAACTTAATTATTTAGGCTTGGAGGGTAGAACAAAACTGAGTCATTACATTTCCATGTGGTGTTTGACTACACATTTTTTTATCTTCTTTCAAATTCATGTGGTACCTTACTTCCCTAATATTCTTTGTTCATTCACTGCCTCTTTCACACATGGGTTCAATGGATAATTGAAAGGATATAAGTAAACATAAAAAAATGCATTCATAAAACTTTTTTGCAACATCCAATTAGTGAGGATTTAGTCCACAACAACACAGGACTGGGGCTTAGCAGTTAGCACATGCATAGTTTTCAAAATGAGAAATGTTATGTCCACAACATTTTCATAACAAATTCTAAGTAGTAGGTTGTTATTGTTGGGGCAAAAAAATAATCTCAATAGTAAGTTCAAATTTGAATCAATAACAACTAACCAACTATGATTTGTTGTGAGAATATTGTAGACGTAGCACTTCTCTTTCAAAATAGTCATCACTAGATAGACATAAAACAGAAAAACTTACCAAAACAGTGATGAATAGACCCACAATCAATACAAAATACCAAAGAAGGTTATCGTTGTTCTTCATATCCTTGATTTTAAGATAAATCTTTATAGAAAAAGTAATTGCAGGGATGGCAATAAGGAGTGTGGACAGAAACAGAGATGCCACATCAGGACCAAAGATTAATCTCCCACCACAGAAAAATTTCTGTACAGCCAAGAAAAGAGACCATCAGCGTGAGTATGTCATACTACTTCTCAATCTTCAGTAATATTGCAACAGTACCATATGTATTTAAACAGCTGGCTTCTTTATCAACCAAAAGACAAAACTTCAAAGACAGTGAAGCTATAAATATTATAAATATTAAGTAAAAGCAAATAAACAAGAACACTTTTACTCACTATCATGCCAAAAAATTACTTAGAATAAGAGACTGCAAAAATCTAAAATTCCAAGCAGTCACATGAAACTATCTTAAGTGAAAGGAGAAGATTTAGTAATGTATGTAATGCATCAAACTTGCTGATTACCAGGGGGCAGGGGGGTGGGGGCATAATAAAATCTGTAGGCTCAAGAAATGATTAATAAAAATCTAAACTTTTACTATTTCAACCATTCAACATGACTGTGAGAGAGAAATTGTGCATGGAATGATCAATTATCTATAATCATTACTCCCTCCATCCAACTTGTTTGACCCCCCTTACAAAATCCAACCTCTTAATGAACTGTCTTTGAAATAAAAAGTAGCCAATTTCCATAATTGCCAATTTCCAAAATTACCCTCCTTAATTTATACTCAAATAAAACAATTGGAAAAGAAGCATTGACTTCTTAATAAAAGATAATGTAAGTAAGAAAAGTTATGAAAAATGGTTCCTTTGACTCATCAAAGTGAACACTTCAGGACATCCCAAAATAGAATATTGTACAAACAAAATGGAGCATATGCTTTAATCTTCATCATTGTTATCTGCTGGGAAGACGACAAGAACTCATAAAATTGAAAAAGACAATGACTATTATCTTTATCATTGTTATTTGCTGAGAAGATGACATGACCTTGTAAAATTCAAAGTAACTCAATAAGCCTAGATGCAACTAATTAGGATTTAAGGTTCTAATGCGCACCCAACCTCCCCCCCCCCCCCCCCCCCCCCCCCCCCCCCCCACACACACACACACACACACACACACACAAGCACAAAATAACCATTGCATTAGTTTCTCTCTCTTCAACCTATTGGTCAGTCAAGATAATTGGTATAACAGTAAGAGAGAAAGAGAGAGACAGAAATGGCTTATAAGTTTTCCCTACCTGTAGACAATGCATGCATACACAAAAGAATCATTACAATAGTTTTTTTCTCTATCCACTGGTCGATCAACATAATTGAGATAACAGTAGAAAAGAAAGGAGAGAGAGAGCAAATAATGAAAAACTTAATCATTATGGCAAATTCAGAACCCCCTGATGGATAATTAGCTTGCAATACATGGCTGATAATTATTCATTCATGAAAAGATACATTGTATAATTAAAAAAGATGAATATCTAAAGATCTTCATCCAATTGCCAATCCAACAAGCAAAACTAGCACTCGTCAATAAAATAATGAAATGACGACAGGAAGGGATAAAAAATATGTAAATGAGTGGAACTTAAATGCGAATAATATAAGGAAAATTATGCTTAATCACCCTAAACTATACTCCAAATTATACTATGCATCCTAAACTTTTCAAATGCATGTTTTGCACCCTAAACTATGACAACAGTTACACTTTACACTCTGATGTTAAGTTTGTCGTTAACTTGAACGAAAATCCAAAGTTTATGGTGCAAAGTGTAATCGAGAGTACAATTTAGGATGATAGAGTGTAATTTCTTTTTTGTTTTTAAGGGATTGAAGAGCAATTGGGTCTTTTCACATGATGTCATACTTTTCCATCCAAGTTAATGACAAACTTAACTTCTTCTTCTTCTTTTTTTGATAGGTAAGAAAAAATATTATTGAAGAAGGAAAAACATGAAATATACACAAGGTTCACAACAGTGAACAAAGAGATAAAAGAAGAAAAAAGAAACAAACAGACACTAAGCTATTCTAAGAAACAAAAGAAAATTCCTAAGTGTAGAACAATTCAAGAGACCCCAACACCAAGACCAATCAAATAGGGTCCATTGGTATAAATCTAACAACTAAGCTAGAGATTTCCCAGTATCCTCAAAAGAACGTCGATTCGGTTCAATCCAAATAGTCCACATTAAGCATCCCAAAACCAAATTCCAAATATCAGAATTATGTTTCCCAAGCCAATGATACCAACAAAAAAATAAGTCTGCAACTAAACCTGGCATGACCCAATCAATCCCAAACAACCAAAGCATATACATCCACAAAGAGTGAGCTACTGGACAGGAAATTAGCAAATGATTCACAGATTCCTCATTACAACAACACATACAACAACAATTCGCCAAAGTGCGACCATGGAGCATAAGATTATCCAAAGTAGGCTTGTCCACAGGTCGGTCCAGGTCAAGTTTGTGCCCAACCCAGAACCGACCCAACCACGTCAGATCTCCAACATTCAGACCCGCCGCCGACTACAAGATGAGTCAGTTCGGGTGACTCGGATATCAAGTACAAATCGGTTGATGGTCAATCGGCGGCGAAGAAGACAAAAAATGCCAAAATCAGGCCGAAAATGGCCAAAAATAAGGCCAAAACTGGCCGAAATCTGCTAGATCAAACCAAAACATTGCCAGATCAAGCAAGATTTCAGCTTGTACTCACCAAATCTCGAAAAGATCTCACCGGATCTCAACAGATCTGTCGAGATCTCGAGGAGATCTTGCCAAATCTCAAAGGATTTGTTGAGAAATGATCGGAAATCCTCATACCTAAGAAAATCGGTGAGTGTTCCGATATGTAGGCAGTCGGATCGGTTGGAATCGGATTTTGAAGAGCAGACCCCTCAACGGACCCGCCGGTCTCAGTTTCTGGACGTTAAGACCCGCTGCCAACTGTCACTAGTGTCGGGTCGGCCGGTTTCGGGTACGGATCGGCCGGTTTGCCTCAGGTTGGTCGGGTACGGGTTTCGGTGGACAGCCCTAATCCAAAGTTAGAATCTAGCCATAAGCTGCTGTCCACATAAAGAATGCCACCCTTTTAGAAACCTTTACTTTCCAAATGCCCTTCCAAGGGAAAGTAGAAAGAGTTACATTTCGAATCTTATGATAGAAAGACCAAATGTCAAACTTCCCACTTCCATTGAGGCGCCAACAAAGCCTGTTACTACCTCCACCCCTAGGAATCCAAGTTTGAACGAAGTGAAGACGAGAGTAGGAAGTTGCTAACTCCAAATCATTAAATTGCCTATAAAATTTTGAACTCCATACTCTATCATTATCACCAACTGGAGAACTTACTACTTCAGAAATACAAGCTTCCTTATTAGCTGGACACACAAATAATTGAGGAAAAGAGTTTCAAAAGAATTTTTCCCAGTCCACTTATCATACCAAAAAAGAATGCAAGAACCATCCCCCATCACAAAAGACAAATGCTTAGAAAAACTTTCCCACCCTTCACTAATACTTCGCCATAAACCACAACCATGAGCCCTTCTACAAATTCTAGTGCTTCACCCCCCTTTCCCCTCCCCATATTTCATGGCTATAACCCTCCGCCATAGATGAGTAGTTTTGTGGCCCTACCTCCAAAGCCATTTCCCTAATAAAGCCTGATTAAACGACACCAAATTTCGAATTCCCAAACCACCCAACTTGCACGGTAAGCAAACATTTTCCCACACCACCAAGGGGTATTTGAAGCACTCAACTGAGGAACCCCACAAAGAATTTCTCTGAATACATTCTAATCTCATTGCCACAACTTTAGGAACAATAAAAAGGGAAAAATAATAAGTAGGAAAGCTTGAAAGGGTACTTTTCAACAAAGTGAGTTCGCCACCCTTTGACAAATAAAGCCGCTTCCAACTCGAAAGCTTCTTCTCTGTCCTCTCTAGAATTGGATTCCAGATAGAGGTTGTCTTATACAAGGTACCCAATGGCATTTCCAAATAAATCATAGACAAACTACCCACCTTGCACTAAAGAATATTAGCCAAAGTTTGAATGTTGCTCATCTCCCCAATAAGGACAATTTCACCTTTCCCCACATTCACCTTCAAACCAGTAAAGGCTTGAAAACAAGTCAATGCCAACCCAATGGATAGCAACTGCTCGCTAGAAGCATCGCAGAAAAGAACAATGTCATCAACAAATATAAGATGAGAAATACCAATACCAATAGAACTAATAGGTCCCCACATAAAGACCCTAAATAAGACTACCTTCCTCAATTTTCTTCAAAATTTGACTTAAAACCTTCATGATTAAAAGAAAAAGAAGGGGAGATAGCAGATCACCTTGTCTTAGGCCTCTAGAGCTACCAAAGAAACCAACAGGAGATCCATTAATCAAAACTGAGAAGCGGACAGTAGTAACACAAGCCTTTAACCATCGCCTCCATCGACCCCCAAAGCCCATCCTCTCCAACAAATAGAACAAAGTGTCCCAACTTACATGATCATAGGCTTTTTCGATGTCTAACTTACACACCAACCACGAAATCTGACACCTCAGTCTACTATCTAGGCATTCATTAACAATAAACACTAAATCTAAAATCTGTCTACCACCAACAAAAGAATTTTGCGACTCCGAAATGAGTTTATCCAAAACCGTCCTCAATCTGTTAGCCAACATCTTAGATAGCAGCTTATACACACTGCCCACTAATTTGATAGGCCAAAAATTTCTGATATTCAATGCATTATTTTTCTTGGGAATCAAAGATAGAAAAGAAGCATTCAGAGACCCTTCAAACTCTGAGCTCCTATGAAAATGATCACAGAAGGCCATAACATCCTTTTCCACTACACTCCAACATTTTTTAAGAAAGGCCAGTGAAGCCATCAAGACCTAGGGCTTTATCACCCTCCATCTTGAGGGACCTATACCACCTCCTCCTTAGAAAAATCCCTCTCAAGAGCAAGCTGCTCATCCACCTCAATACTAGCAAACTCCAACCATGACGCCAAGAATCTAACTCCATGTACAAACCCTGATCAAAACGAACCACCTTAGACCGCACCTCTTCCTTATCCTCATAAAGGACACCATCCACCTCTATGCCTCGAATATAATTAGTTATTCTATGTGATTTTGTTACCCAGTGAAAAAAGCAAGTATTACTATCACCCTCCTTTGCAAACAATATCCGGGACTTTTGCCTCCAAGAAATCTCCTCCAATAAAGCTAAATGTGCAATGTCACCTTTAATCTAAATACGACAAGTTTGTTCCTCCTACAAAAGACCCAACAAGTCCTCCCTAGCATTCAAACCCAACAACTCAAATAAAAGGCATTTCTTTCTAAAGGCCAAATCCTCAAATTCCTCCTTATTCCACTTTTTCAAATCATCTTTAAGAGCTTTTAATTTACGAGCCAGAATAAAGCTCGTAGAACCCAAAAAGCAATACCCATTCCACCATTTCCGAACTCCCTCCACAAAACCCTCTTCTTTCAAAAGCATATTCTCAAACTTAAAGGCACTTCAACCTTTATTAACACAAACAACTACCACCAAGAGTGGGCAGTGATCAGAAACTACTTGGGAGAGCACCCTTTGAGACACATTCCCAAAATGATCTACCCAATCCACCAATGCCAAGGTCCTGTTGATTCTTGACATATAATCTGTCCCCGAATCTCTAAACTAGTTGAACGAAGCCCTTTCAAGGGTAAATCCACAAGGTAATTAGCCTCAATGAAATTTGAAAAAGCAAACATAGCCGGACTAAAAGCATCACAACCAAATCTCTCACTCGAATATCGAAGAATATTAAAATCCCCAAACACACACCATGTTGTATTCCACCTAGAGGGCATCCTTGTGGGCTCCTCCCACAAAGCACCCCGTTGGCTATCATCATTAGGACCATATGCTCCTAAACATACCCATACAAAATCATACACTCCTGACCTGTAGCACTATTAATTTTTTCATAGACTCTCTTGTCCCAAACTAGTAACACCCCCCCTGCAGTGTTGACTACATCCAGAGCAACCCAGTCGAGGAATGGACTACCCCAAAGACTTCACAACAGAAGAGTTTAAAGAAGACAACTTGGTTTCTTAAAAACAAACAATATCACACTTCCACTCTTTTAACGTTAGTTGCAAAGTGTAACAAAGGTCATAGTTTAGGTTGCAAAATGTGCATTCAAAATGTTTAGAATGCAAAGTATAATCTAGGGCATAGTTTATGGTAGTAACGCGTAATTTACCCCATAATATAAGAAACTAGACAAATTAGATAAGCAACCATCTTTCCCCCTAAAAAGGGGAAAGGAAGAAAATGAAAACATAAAAAAGAAACAGTAGCCTCATTAACATGAAACTAAAGTGAAGTGGCGGAGTTGACTTGAACCAAAATCAAAAACTCATTTCCACTCCATGTGGTTCAAATTTTACAGTAAAAAAGTCAAGTTAGTAAAAGAACAGAAAAAAAAAATTATATTATCTTTCATTATTTTTTTTAAAAAAGAAATTTGAGAGAAACTAAAGACAATGAAATACATTTCTAAATTCCCATTTGGTTTGCATTCTACAAGTGAAAATAAAATGAGGAAATGAATGGAATTCTATTATAGTTTAGTTCTCTCAAAAAGAGAAAGTGATGAGAAAATAAGTTTATAATCTATTTGTTTTTTTAGACATAACCTTCTTTCCAAACCTCACCCATCTTAGAGAATACTTTAGTTGGCTTCAATTGAAAATTTAACCTCTTTTCCTCACACTTCTAGTAGTGTGGTATGATGATATAAAATCCAAAAGAATACTAAAATAACTGAATAGACCCGCAAAAGAAAACTCCCACAATCAGCTTTAATTCTTTCATTTTTGTTGCCTCTAACCACATTAGTAGAGCTTCCTAACTAGTGCAATTGTACAATTTCCAGTTATTGATAATAGAGGATCAATCATCACAATCAACAAAATAGCAATAGACATATCTAAAATCAAATAATCACCAACCAAACAATGAACAATAGTGGACCCCAATACAAAGAAAATACAATTGGTGAAGTTGTCACAATTTTATTATAGTCATTCAAATGAGAAAAGAAAATTTAAGAAACCCAAGTCAGTTCATGAACTGAAAATTAGCATAACATAAAGAGCAAAACCAATTGACATAGACATAGAGAGACGCAGAGAAACTCACATTACTTCCCTTCCAAACTTTGTACAGCCGTCTGGCTTTATCATTCGGGTCCATACTGTTACTAAGAAGAAGAAAAACCCAGAACCCAGATTAGAATTTCTAATCAAAACCACAACAGAACCCTCTCTGATCACAACCCCACTTTCTACTCCTCACTATCCAATGCATACATCACCAAAAAAATTCCCATCATTTGGGTGCACAATGCGTGTGAAAGTGAACTGGAAGTTGCAAAATCCAGGTGAGAGAGAGAGAGAGAGAGAGAGAGAGAAGAGGCTGTATAATCAAAAGAAAAACCAGTTGCCTCTCTGCTCGCCCAAAAAGCTTTTAGCTTTTGTTTCCTCAGATCGATTATACCAACAAAGAAAGATGCTATCTTTCTGTCTCTCTCTCTCTCTCTCTCTAAAAACTGTTTTTGCTATTTCTCTCTTTCTTTCTTTTCTTCCACAACGCTGGCAACTATGAGTTGGGGAGCGGATGTTTCAATTTCTCGCGGATTTTACGCGCGTTTTTGATAAAGACATATACATATTTTATTACCTTATTTTATACTATATTTTTTTATACGACAATAAACAATGTCAAATGTTTAATAATATATATTTTTTGTCATCAAAAAATAATATTTTATCAAAAAAATGTTTTATTATTATTATTATTATTATTATTATTATGCTACGAATGTGACATGGATAAGAGTTGGTCTAAGGAACTTTACCAAACGTGCGGTCACGGCCAATATTTGTTGTTGAATTTGTCTAAAGTGTGTCTTTGTTTTTCTCATCTTTCTTCCATTTTTGGTATCGTTTTATTTGCGTTTTAAGCTGTAGTTATCCTTGCTTTTATCTTATGTATGTATAACATGTTTGTATTGGTTCTCATGAAATATTATAGACTTGTGTCCTTTAAAATAAAAAAAATAAAAAGTAGATTTGAGGCTCATTTGGAGATTCTTCTTCTACTTCATGTGAACAAATAAATCGGTGCAAGTTTATCAAAAAAAATAAATAAATCGGTGCATCTCTTTCATATTTATTATTGGAAAGACAAATAGGTTTCACCAATCTTCAAATACCCGTTTATTAAATTTGTATATATCTACCCTTTTTTTTCTTTTTCTTTTTTTATTGTGTAATATGGTTCTCTCTTGCTTGACTTTAATGCAAATGCACGTTTTCATTTTCCACCGCACCCATATTATTGGCTCTAAGGTAAGAAGAAATCAATGTACTCACCTGTGTGTGTGTGTCATCCACCGCATCTATAAGAAAATATAAAAACATATATAATCTTCAAATTTCAATCTTGATAGCTCTGTCTTTCAATTATTTCATTACCGTAGGTGGTTGCATCAAATTACAGTAATCTTTTATATTAAAAAAAGGACAATTTATTTCCCTAAAAAAATTATTTATTCATGTCAAAACTATTGAGTTATCACTTATTCATAGATGTAAACTGGCGTGTTATTGCAAGGAATTTTGATCATACGGCTAACCAATGATATCTCACCAAAGTTAGAAAAAGAAATCAACGTGCATAATTAGGAAGAGTTAGACACTTGTTGGAGACTTACATATATGTGTATTCCGAATTCTATTTCACTTTGGAAAAGCAAGAAACGTAAAAGTAGAAAATTTTCGTTAAAGAAAAAAGAAGTAGATATATAATTAATCCGAAAAGAGAGCACATCACCAATTTCCAGGATTTTTTTTTTTTTTAGCATTAAGAAGTTAATAACTTGATAAGCATGTAAATTCCGGAAATCTTAGAGATCCACCATCAATTTACATAAAATCTTAATACCATTGTCATAGTATTTCTTCACAAATTTATTAAAAATCCAAATATGACATATGTTGATATTTATACTTTTCTAAAGAAAAACTAAATGATAAAAAATAAAAAAATAAAAAATAAATAAAAAAAAAAAAGATGGGTAAAGTACATGAACAAGATATTTGTAATTAAAACATTATAATTAGGTGGTTCTAGTAAGTCTAAAAGTTAAATAAGAGCTTTGTGACTTAATTTGACACTTACCTATGCACGAAATGCTTTGGTGTTTAGCAGAGAAATCGTTTGAGTTATGAGGTTAGCAGCATATTGTAACTATTTTAAAAAAAAAAAAAAAATCTATCAAATGAAAAATTACATGATACTTATACAAATTACATATTATTAAATATTGTTTTTTGATAAACATAATATTTAACTTTTTTTTTTTTTAAGAGAGAGTTTCAACCTATGGCATCTATTCCTGATAATAGCTCTTTATTATCAAACCAAGACACTAATCAGTTTTTGGTGTAGGCGGGAATTGAACTCCAGATCTCTTATACAATCATCAGAGACTTTACCAGCTAAGCTAACTAGAACCCACTAATATTTAACTATTAGTTTGAAAGAGATCAAAATAGTATAACATAAAAATATGTTAATGTAATAAAAAAATATTAGTTATAACAGAGCAATACAAAATACAGTATATAATTAATATTAAGAATGTAAAAAGAATAAGAAAAATTATCTTTATTTTATTAAATAAAATCCAAATCATTATGAAGTAAAAAAAGGAAGTGAAAGGATATTTTGCTAAAAAATAATAAATTTAGAGACTCTACTTTTTTACCATTTTTTCATAATTGTTGAAGTAATAAAGGTGGACTTTCAAAGCATAGATATGGGACAATTCAAAATGTCATTACTAGTATATGAGTTTTTAACGCAAATAGTGTGGTCTAAAGAAAAACTAAAATGGCATATCCACCTTGAAATGCAAATGTTGTGATTTTACCATATTAAATTTTTCTGCAAAGATTTTTGTAACTCAACTAATTGATACCTTCTGGTATCTCTAGTAGAGACATTCATATATCAAATTCTCTTATCCCTAGCTATAAAATGTATGACAAAGTCAGAGAAATGACAAAATATAGACTATACAATATGTTTATCTTTTTGGAATTATTGTATACCTTTTCGAAATATGAGGACTTGAGAAGAAAAAATGGAGATGATTAGTGTATTTCATTCTTGGCACAATATACACTTTATTGATCCTTATTAATATTTCAGTCTCATTGACTCAAATGTCAGGATTGAGTAACATCCACTGAAGAGAAAGATTCATGCTTTTTGCATTGGAGGTGGAAGTGACCAAGATGGAGACAGTAATCAATGATTGGCTCTTGTATGAAGATGATGAAAAGTATAGTTTTGTAAAGAGACGTGAGTGTTTAGAATTATTTGAATGTTTAAAAACTTTTAGAGAATTTAACTTTTGAGATGATGATATTGGGAAATGAATCAAATTATCATATAGAAATACTTTTGAGTTATAAATGTACTCTATGTCTAATTGATTCAAAAAAATGTACGCTAATAAAATAATTTTACAAGAAAATTCATGGGTGAAAAAACTTAATCCAGTATTTGTAAGTTACACTCACTACAAGAAAAAATCTATTTTGCAACAAAATTATTGCAACATATATATATATATATATATATATATATGTCTATATTACTTTTTGTTGCAATAGGGACTTAAAAATACTATTATATTACATCAATATTTTATTTGTTGCAATATCTTGCAAAAACTATGTCGCAAAAATTTAATCCCTCTTGCTTTTTATTTGTTGCAATATTTTTTTTTTGTTCAAATAAAGTATTTTTAATAATAATAAAAATATTTTATTACAACAAATGTTTTGCAACAAAATTCTATTGCAACAAATTTTTTGTTGTAATAGTCTATTGCCACAAGCTTTATTACAACAGTAGGCAATGAAATTTTCTCGTTGCAATAGAGGTTTATTGCAACAATTATTTCTTTATTGCAACAGTGGACAACAAAATTTTTTTGTTGCAATAGATGTTTATTGCAACAATTTCAAGCTTATTGCAACAAATAATGATCCCACGAATATATGTATACATGCTCCCACGAATTCTCTAATTTCACTTCTATTTATTGATACTTATTAATTAAACCTATATCATACATACATTTTTTTTTTCATAACTTTCCAATGCATTGTACCTGTTTGTGACTAGTTTTTATCATAATTTCTTGTTCAATTTTTTTTCTCACTCTTTCTAGGTTCGAGCCATTCAAAATTTGCAAAACCAATCTCTAATAACATATATTGGCTGAGACAGATGCTTTACAATCTGCAATTTGCAATCATCATTGTAAGTTGTTAATGGATAATTTTGGATACCTTTTTATTATAGGGTATTACCACTATAAAGAGTTATGTGCTTGCTTACAGGTACAGGTAAAGAAGCTTGTGGAGGATCTTTGTTAAAAAAATTATGAGAGAGATTTCGGTTAATCCATATGATGTTTCAGAATTTTCTGAATTATTACCCTATAATTTCTTCCTTTTGATTTGAAGCTTTAATATCCCCCCCCCCCCCTCCAAAAGTTATTCTGAACTAGGTTGCTTATGTGGATTATTATTCATATGCGTCTGAATTTTCTAAAATATTTTTCCCCAAGTGCTCTTGGAAAGAGAAAAGCAGGCTATGAAGGTCAAAGAATAGGAACGTGAAGGATAGAACCCACATTCTAGTTTTTTTAAGCATTAGTTAATGGATTAGTAAGGTGTGAAGAATTAGAGGGGGAAATGGAGGAAATTTTTATTTAACATCTCACTACTTATTCCTATTTAACAAATTTGGATATGAAAATGTAGTCCTTCTCTTTTATGAGAAGCAAGAGTGCTAAATTTCAATTTCATTGAAAAACAACTAATTCAGGTTTGATCGATTGCCTAAATTAAGTGTACTATTGAAGTATATTATTTTTTGTTGCAATAGGGACTTAAAAATACTATTATATTACATCAATATTTTATTTGTTGCAATATCTTGCAAAAACTTTTTTTTTTTTAGAAACTTCTTGCAAAAACTTTGTTGTAAAAGATTAATTCCTTCTGCTTTTTATTTATTGCAATATTTTTTTTTGTTGCAATAAAATATTTTTAATAATAATAATAAAAAAAATTATTGCAACAAATGTTTTGCAAAAAAACTCTATTGCAAAAAAAAAAAAAAAAAAGGTCGTTATAATAAGACTTTTTTCTTGTAGTGTATGGATCCTCTTTATGTGGAATTTTATCAACCTAGCAAATCCAATGACAAGGTTATGAAGAGGTGGTGAATCTTCTTTTAGACATATTTGTCTATTGATAATAACCTATCCCAAATTAGATATGGACTACATTGTTCATCACGTCGAATGTAGGAGACGTAATTTCCATCTACTTGCAACACCACCCCATACAATGTATAAAACTCTCTCTGTCAAATAAAGTTTTTAACACTAGTTATTGATATTGTACTAATCACTAATTGACTAAAGAAAAGCAAGTAAATAAACAAACTAAACAGTAGCATACTATTCAATTAGCATCTCTAGGAATGACGTTAGTTTCATAAATGAATGATTTATTTTCCAACTGTCCATCATTTGCAACTAATGTCTCCCGTTTGAAGACCAAAATTTGTGGTAGCTTACTAAAATAGTCAGTTTTCTCCACTTTACCAATACTGCAGAGTGCAGTATGTACAATCACCACCATTAATTTTGCTAACACGAAACTACCTAACGGCTTCTGTAATTGTAAGTCTCTCACTGTCATGCAAACCAATGGCTTTATATTTGGTGGATTGCTTCAATGATTTCGAACACAAGGGGAAGTAGTGCTATATTTGGACTATCATCGAAGTTGTGATATATGGAGAGACATTCCTCACTGCTTGATGGGTGCATTTGGAGTGAAATAAATGTGAGGAGCTTTAAAAGATGTGAGTGGGCTTCTTTAGAATTAAAACAAAATTTTGAAAACTTTTATTGTTCATTGTAATTTTAGATCTCCTGTATAACCACAACTAGTATACTTTCTTTAGTACAGAGAAAGTATACTAGTTGTGGTTATATAGGAGAAGTTGTATATGTAAGGAAGAGAAGTTGTAGATGTAATTAGTCTATAATAAACATTAAAAAAATTGGTTATTATAATAACACAAATTTGTGAGTGCATACACTCTATCAAGGCATCCCCAATTTTCGATTGGTTCTACCCTGGGAAGCACGAGTGCAGCTAAATGATAGTCGTACCTGTGTTAGATGCGACTGGACGCAGGGTGCAGCCTAGACGCGATTGCACACACATCCCAGGCAATTTTTCTTTTAAATCCGATACAGTCGAAAAAAAAAAAAGAATTTTGGCCCAAAAGTGAAAATCGGGTGAAATAAAAAAACGTACAAAAGAAAAACAAAGTAAATAGAAAAAATTAGCAAGTGTTATTGTTGCAATTGTTCTGGCAGTTATCTCGTGTTGCCAGGGACGAAGCCAGAATTCCAATTGAGGGGGCAAAAATATAGAACCTATTTCTTTTTCTTTTTTGAAACTTCAAATTAGTAGCTAATTAGTACTAACAAAATAATGAGAAAACACTAGATAATTGTAATTAAGTAAATAAGAATATAACCAAATATATATGATAAATAGGCAAAGAGAAAACCAAATATCACCTAAGTTCTAAGCTATTAAGTTAAAAATAATGATCCCAAGGCCAATGAATAGCTCCGTCCTTGCATGCTACCGATCATACCCCTCCCCTTCTTCTTCCACACTAAGAACACGAGAACCTCAACTCTTTGTGCCCTGACAAGCCACCTACATGAAGTTAATTATGACAATTCAAATTTCAAACAACTTTTGATAATTGTGAACAGCAAAATATATTTAGTTGTAAACTTGCCATGTTTTGCTTTTAAAAAAAAAATTATTATAATTTTTTAAGTATATCAATAATACTTAATTATTATATTAATTACTAAATAATAATAATAATAATAATAATAATAATAATAATAATATGTGTTCACTTTATTATGCTCTTAAATTGATATATATTTATCATCATATATAAAAAAAATGTTTAGCAACATGTAGAAAATATAAATAAAAATATATTTAATAATTAATTAATAAACGTATTCCGTCACACCTGTGTCCTACTTTTTTAAAAATTGCCTTGACCGCACCCGTATTTGTGTAGGTGCTTGCTAGGTAATGCTCGACTTGTCTCCATACTTGTTTTGTCAATAGGCTTTCCTATGCAGTTATGCATTAGCCTTTTCAAGTTCTCTTCTGTAGATATATCAACTTAAGCTTTTGGTCAATTGAATATTTCAATGTATCATCTTCCTAACTAAATGATCTAATATTCAAAACCAATAGAACTCAAATAAGTAATGATTTTATGTAGGACCTTTCCTTTTATGCAATGGTCGAAATGGATAGGATTATGTTCCTTCTATACAAACTACTAAAATACCAAGGTAAGACTGGATCATATTCCTTCTATACAAACTACTTGGATACTAGGTAAGGCATTTTAGAATGAAAAACTTGAAATATTAGAGAGGTATGAAAATCAACCATATCTCCACTTGCTTGTGTAAACACATCAACCAATGAAGTGGGATCACCATGAAGTAACCAACCTAGCTAGAACACCCCATTTGGCTGCCATATTAGCATCAAATAGTTGTTCTTTTTTTGTTGATCCCGTCCCTATTGAGTAATTCTTACCTATTGTTGCATCACAATTTTGCATATCAAAAAGTAAGAAGAATAAATTTTTTTTTAAATAAAATCTGTAATATATATATATATATAGTTAAATATAATTATTGAATTGATATTTCCTAAATTATCTCCTAATTTAATAACATATATCAATTTCAAACTTATTTTTCTTTCTTAAAACTAAAAGTATATAAGATACAAACCCTTGGTCAATCTGATAAACCCATTTCATCATGTTTTCACATAAATTTTATTGGATGAATCCTCAAAAGTGACATTACATGATGTTTTGAATATTAGTGAAATCTGAAAATTCTTAAAATAAATGAGATTTTCTTGGACAGATAGTCTTTGTATAAACTACAATAGACAAGCTCTAGCTGATTCCATTCACAAAGGAATATCTGCATTAGAAATTTGAAAAAAGAAAAAAAAAATTATTTGTCATCACCTCCCTCTAGAATGAATATAATTAAACCATGTTATTTGATTGAGGACCAATTAACCATGTTAAAGTCAAAGACAACTCCTTTTATGGCATTAATCTTGCTAACTTGCAACCATGTTTTGGCTACATGTAGTCTCTCTCTAAGAGTAGGTGGGCCCCACTGATGTGTGGGACCCACCTACCCTAAGAGAGAATACATGCAGTCAATACGTGGTATAACTCCTCCTAAATAAGACATAACTTTCCTAGTAATTATCCAGTTTTGAAGTCAAATACAAACCCTTAATTAAAGTCATAAAATGTAATAATATTACCAATAGATAAACAATCTAAAACGTATTCGTTTAGACAATTAGGAGTCTTGGACAAAACTTTCTATGGATTTTATATATATATATATATATATATATGACGTGATAACAAAAAAGACGTCAAAGTAAAGAGGCACACATCAGCACATGCATCAAGACAATTCATACAAGTAAAAAAAAAAAAAAACTACTTGCTAGAGTTGCCATATCTCAATCATAAATCATTAACATAACCAATAATATCATGTTACAAAACCAAACTTCCCTAGTACAATTCTCCTAGATATGTATGCAATAGCTGTGTCTATGCATTATACATAGTATCCTAAGCAGCATCATTCTCCAAATTTTGGATCTACCATTCCGTAGTTTCAATACTGAGAATGACATAAAAAGAGAAGTAGGAAAACAAATGCAAAGTTAAGAGAACCCAAAAACCATAACAATTTCTTCAACTTTAGATAAGAGCTTTTGAGTTTTTTTTTTTTTTTTTCTTGGTCCATTGCCGCCTTCTTTAATGGAAAACTCCACCCCTTGGTTGCTTAAAATTTTCTTCTTACTCACTATCATTCTTGGTTATTCTTCTTCTTCTTCATGGTTGCATCCTTTGGCTAGAATCTCCATGGCTGAGCACCGGAATTACACTGCAATATCATGTACTAAACAGAAGAAAGTTGCTAAAGAGTGACGTTCCAAACCCTCATCTAAAAATTAGTGTTGCCCTGTCAAATGAAGAATACGTCACGGTTACTATTAGAGTATTAGTGGAGTTCTGCTTCCTTCTAGTAGCGATTGGATTGCCATGATTTCACCATCTTCTTCCAAGTAAGAATTATATAGAAACCCTTTACAAAACATATACATTTAATGTCATCTATATATTTTTAGATTATATGTTACTATGTTTGTTTATTAATTTGTTCTCTAATATATAAATGCAGTGTCACAGATTGTCCATTGAGTGAGGCTTATTATGCACAAAGTGGTGACCTTAGTGATCTTCCTTTGCTATGCCAATATCCTGTTAAGGTATTACGATTCTAAATTTGAAAGTCAAGCATGCACTAGTAAAGACGCAGATTGTATAGAAGGTTTTTAATTTTTACTAATTTATGAAATGAACAAAATAAATGAAAAATGGAATGACTGACATGTTTTGTTAGATAGCAATAAGTTTAAGGACACAATAACAACAACAACAACAATAATAATAATCATAGAAGGGACCACATAAATTGGTATGTGTATTCTCATTGGTGAAAAAAGGGTAAGTTTATGTTAAAGTGAGGTTGCTCAAATGAAATGATGATATGCTTAAAAAACAATAATGGTTCTTCTGTTTTGATTGAAAACCTTATGTGAATATAATTTTCATTGTTTTCTGGTATTTGGTAGTATTATAAAAAAATAAGTTAAAGGAAAATTATTTCTTAATTTATCTTATTTAGCTTGGTATGAGATAGAGTTGTTTTCCATTAATTCTTCTTTTTTTTTTCTTTTTTTTTTTTGAAAAACAATTTGTGAGGGCTAAAGGTCCAGGGCATATCCGTGGGCTTGGGCCTGAACCGAGGGTGTTTACTTGTCCGAGGAGAATTAATGGTGGTAGCAATATCGTACTTGAAAGCCCGCGAGCAAACTGTTGCAAGAGAAATTGATGGAAATGGTCCGAGGAGAAGCAGCTCCTCAGCTCAACAAAGTGAAAGTCAGTTAGAACGACTAGGGGATAGGAATGATATTCCAGAAGGATCCATGGATAAAAATGTGTTCCATGAGGGCACAGGGGGGAAAATTGAAGGAAAAATATCTTAAAGAAAGCTGCTACCACCGCATTGAAAACTCTGCACCAACTTCTCTGGTCGCATTAATGAGGGAGTGACATCTGAAATAATAGTGATCAGCCTTACAGCTATTATGAGAAGACTCCAAGAGGGCAATGGATGGGACAAGTACCTGCATTGGTGATCTAATTCATACGTGGACGATGGAGATAACAAGGAGAAGAATATAAAATAAAGTGGAGGGCATTCAAGATGGGGGATGAGAAAAACCAGAGGGAAATAGAAAGAGAAGAACACTGTACACATCTCCTTCAAGTGTAATCTATTTTTAGAACAAAGAAAAGCAATACACATCGTCCTCGACATACGTCCAAGGAGAATTTCTGTTACATAAACAGCTCGTTGCATGTGAATTGGGGATCCAGCCCATCATTTTTGTTATCCAATATCCATAGAACCTAGGTTTCAAGCCCACTCTCTACAAATTTCATTGTATTGGGCTTTTTGAGCCTGTTCTCTTCGCACCGTTGGGTTTGGGTGCAAATTATGACTTTACACAACTCTATATTACATCAAATTTCGGTGAACAGTGACAATTTTATTTTAAACAAACAAATTATTTTTGGATAGAAACTCCATCTTATCTTCTTATGAGTTGTGTCACTCCTAAGTCCTAACTCCTAATCTATGACTACACCATATGCTGTTATGCAAGGAATTTGTCAAGGTACATGGTTATGGCCGGTAGCCATGGATTGAAGGTACCATTCAAGTTAGCCTAAGAAAAGCACTCAATTTTTTGGTTTGTGCATAATTTGTTTTTATTTTTATCTTCTCGTATACTAAATAAAAAAATAAAATAAAATAAATTATTTGCAATGTAAATACTAAATTGTCTATCATAGCGAATAAAAATGCTTCCGATAAAACCAATGAAGTCTTTAATATTATAAATAATCCTTTAGTTAATCCTCTTTTTTAAGATCATTGTCGAGAACTTTTTTTTTAGGAGGGTTATGAATACTTTAAAAAAATTAACGACTATATATACAATAAAAAATATATATACTATATAATAAAAGTTAGGCTTAAAAGTCGTAGTTGCGCCAAGTGACTTCATCAAATGGAAGAAATTTTTTTAGATTTTTAGATTTTAAAAATATATATAATTTTTTTTCTCCTATAATTTCTAAGTTGATAAAAAACTTAATTTAATTACAATCGAAATTCTTCATCTAACCCATCTGCTATATTTTCTAATTTGATAAAAATAATAATTTGATTACAATCTAAATTCTTTATCTAATTCATTTAATCCTTATTTTTTAAGTGTAGAGTATTATAATCTAAATTCTTCATCTAATCCTTATTTGTACCTGTGTAGTGTATTATAATCTAAATTCTCCATCTAATCTTTATTTGTAGCTGTAGTGTATTATTAAAAAAAAAAAAAAAAAACATGCTACCTACATTCAACAAAACTTAAAATTTTAAAAAGAGATTAAATTTAGTTGGTTTTCTTCTTTGAAAAGTAAATTTAGTTGGTTGGTGCCATACAACTACAACCTACAACCTACAACCTACAACCTACAATTGTGACTATCTAAATATTATCAACAAAATCTAAAATAATAGGATAGAAAGAAAAAAAAATCCAAAGCTTAAAAAATTAAAATGTGTAGCTATGTATCTAGAAGTATAGCTAATCCCATGAATTTATAAAAAAAAAAAAAAAAAAAAAAAAAAAAAAAAACCACTTTCATCAGGAGGATATACACACAGGAAGGAATCATATCATATATACTATATAATAAAATTTGGGTTTAGAAGCATGGTTGCGCCAAGTGGCTGCACTAAATTGCAGAATTTTTTTAAAAAATTTTAAAAATAAATACTATAAGTTTTTTGTACTTATCTTCTTCTCTTATAATTTTTAAACTGATAAAAATCTTAATTTAATTACAATCCAAACTCTTCATTTAATTATTTTAGTATTATAATTTATACGTTGAAAAAACTTTTTAATTTGGTTACAATTCAAATTCTTCATCTAATCGTTTTTTCTATTTAAAAAACAAAAAACAGCAACAATCTTCATCTATTCCTTTTTTAAAATTTAAATTATATTACTTCCTATAAAAAAAATAACATAATACCAAAAAAAAAAAAAAAATAGTTACGTATTTAACAGCAAAATCTCCCACTTGACACGTGACTTTTTTTAAGATAATTATTGTTCATAGATTTACCAAAAAGTTTTTGGATAAAGTTAAAAGGAATTGTAAATAAGTTAATAAGTATTTGAGTTTAAAGTAAACACCTTTTCTTTCTTGTCAAAAAAAAAAAAAAAAGTATCTATTCTATATATAATAAATGTTTGTTTTTCTAAAAAAAAAAAAAAAACTTTTGTTTTTTTTGTTATAAAAGAAAATTTTCCATTTTTCCATAAAAAAATGTTTTCCTTTTTCTTTCTCTTCCTATGATCTTTTTTTTTATTTCACTTTTTATGGGAGTTTTGAGATAGCAACAAACAAATTGATTAGAAATCTTAATTCTAATAGGATTTAAATTCTATATCAAATGAAACTCTACCTATAAATAAATATATATATATATATATATATCTTTGTTGAAGTGAAGTTTATTCAAATATGTGAATGCCTAAATCTCATTACACAGATGCATTCTTTTTTCATTATTATTTTTTATTTTGTTTTAGCTATTTTTCTTTAACTTTAAAAATATTAATAAAAACTTCTCACACACGTTTTAACCCATTTCATAATATTAAACTTTCGAACTCATGTATTCTCTTCTACAATAATTGATCTAGGTTTTAGTTACATACTCACACTTTTATCTCTCAAAGTAATGGAGAAAATAAACAAGTTTATACTTTGTTCTTTTTCTAAATTCATATCTTAATTTATAATTTGTGTTAATTTCTTAATTTTAAATCTTGAATAAGTTTGATTATAAAGAAATATTCTTTATATTGAATGTAAATTGTTGTTTATAGCTTTTTGGTTGTGTTATATTCTTCAGAAAAAAAAAAAGAAATAAAAAAAAAAAGAATTTATATAAATTTGACAACAAAGCTAAAAAGATAAGCGTAAGAAATGTTTACTAATAATAGTTTTATCAGTAACTTTTTATTAACATAATTTTTTGAATATTTGAATAGAGATATAATTTATTAACATGATTTAAACTCTATTACAAATTTTTAAGAGATTGGTTTAAAAAAATTTCAAAGTAATTTTCTAATTATTAACTACTATGCACGCGCTAACTTCTAACTACCAAAACCCACAATTGAAATACTAATCTGCATGAGATACCACTTCCAAATATTAATATCTTAGTTATTATATGTTATACGCTGACTATAACAAGAATTAACTAGACAGGAGTAAGACTACACCACCTCTTTTTTACAATAAATGTTAAATTCAGATAATTTTTCATACATATACACACATATATAGCGTGCAATGCACAGAACTTAACCTTTAAGTTTAAACTTAAACTTGGTAGGGTAAAACTCACTCAAGTTTTAGTGCCTTCTTCAAAGCTTTCAAGGACAAAAATTAAATTCTTATGTGAGTCTCTCTCTACTTCAAATTTTTAAATGTTTAATAATTTAGATTGTTCTTAATTATTGAATTGAGGTTTTACTTAAACATGATTTCAATTATTATTTTGGATAGGTTTTAACTATTAAATTCAAGAGTTTTCCATTTAAATATATGCGATTAATGGAACCTTAAAGTTCAATTTATTATTGAAAATCATTTTATATATATTTTTTGGTGCCTTTACTACCTTCCATTCAATTATATATGTGTGTGTGTGCGCATTTTATAATACCTTAGTCTCACACAACATACATTCATTATGTGACTTAAAAGTAAAATATTCATTCATTTTTATTATTTATTTTAAGTAAATTAATAAAAAAATTATTTACATATAAATTTTAATTAAGCCATGCATCGCACAGGCATAATGCTAGTATGTGTATATATATATATAGAGGTTTTAGGGGCCATGTTGAAAATCATTTTATATATATATTTTTAGGTGCCTCTACTACCTTCCATTCAATTATATATGTGTGTATGTGCGCACATTTTATAATACCTTAGTCTCACACAACATACATTCATTATGTAACTTAAAAGTAAAATATTCATTTATTTTTATTATTTATTTTAAGTTAATTAATAAAAAAATTATTTACACATGAATTTTGATCAAGCCATGCATCGCATGGGCATAATGCTAGTGTGTGTGTATGTGTGTGTGTGTGTATATATAGAATTTTTAGGGGCCATGTGTAGTTCCACCCTAGTCACCTCAATTTAGGAGGTCTCACAAATCATAATTTTATGCATCATTATTCAAATTTATATTTTAATTGATTTTAAATTCTATCATATATTTAAACATTTCATTAGAATCTTATCCACTTATATTTTCTTTAAATAGTAGAAAATATTTTTATATATACAAGTACAATTATAATAAATGCTTAAAATTCATATTTTATTAAAAAAAAAAATTAGAAGATTATTTCATGGATTCCAGTTATCTCAACTAATAATAAAATCTCTTATTATTAAATAAGAAATTTGGGATCAATGCTATTACCATAAATAATTGGCATTTTGACTTGATAATAAATAATTATGATTATAGAGTTCATGGACTAAAATCCTATGGTATCTTTACAGATAGCATTTGAAAGTATTTAGCTTCTAATGCTTGTGTAAAATGATTACACGTGTCTGGAAGACACACATCAAGTGGGAATTCCCTTTACTTTTTTTTTTTGAGAACAGAAAAGTTTCAAAATTTAAAGTAACAAGATGAAGAATTTTTTTTTTTTTTTTTAATACCAGCACGGGTGTGGTTTTGAAGAAAATTCCACGAAAAGAAGAATCACAAGTGCAGCTGTTGACCCAACTTCTTCAATATATGTTGTGTTGTGACCAAGGAAGTTGTTGACGCATTCAGAGCCTTTCCCCTAATGCTTGTTCAAATTTGAAGGATATCAATATGCATTTTTGAAATGGCCCCTAAACAATGGATAGATGAACGAAAGCTAATTACCACAAAGAAAAATTACAACAAAAATTTGTAGCGGTTCATTGTAACAGAGATGCCAATGGATTTGATTTAGTGGCTTTCAGACTTGTAGTCTTTTTGTATTAGGATTCTCCCGTTTGGTTTCAAATCACACCAAGGAATCAATTTCTTGGAAAATATTTGAATTTCCATCTAATCCTTCATTTGTAGGAAACGTGGATTCTCTTACAAAAAATTGAATATCTACCTTCGTATGCATTGAAAAGTTATATTTTAGATAGACTAACAATGTTTGCCATCCCTCTTTATCCTTCAACTAATAAAAATATTATCACCTACAAATTGTGATTAAACTGAAAAAGAAAATTCAGCATTGGATTTTTTTTTTTTTTTTTTGAGGGGATTCAGCATTGGAAGATGATACACAAAATGAGGAACAGAATATAAACTGAACAGAGATAAGTTGAGAAATATCCAACTCTTGCATAGCTTAGATAAGCAAACAAAGGAATTTTTGTGCAGACAAATTCTAGAACCATGACACCCAATCAAACGAACTTGCAGACAAGTTTCGACTTGGTCAACATTATTTAAAATGAAATGAAAAACATAGAGAGGTGCTGAGATGTAAAAGAAAAAGAAAAAAGTCTTTGTCTTCTAGAATTTCACCACTTCTCCTATCTCTTTATGTGACCAATTCGTTATAAATTAGGAACGACAGAAACAAATGAATCCGAGGACATGTTTCAACTTAGCCACCTTTATATTTAAGCAAAGAAAGAGTGAAAGACACCCACAAACAAAATTTGGGAGAAAGGCAAACATGCATCTCTATGATTATGAGTCCTCATCAAAAGACATTACTGCTCCTCTCTTGGTGGTGAAGTCAACTCAATTTTATTCACAAAAGTCATCAGTCCCTGCACATTGTTAAAGAGATAAAGTGAGAGAGAAAAGACTGAATAATCTGTGTATTTGATGTGTATAATAATATACAATAGAGAGCCTTATATAGGCTAGGTATGTGTGCAATACAAGTAATATGAGTAAACTACAAGTACAATATACTGGGCTAAGCCCAATGGGCTAATCTAGTCTAAGCTATACACTAACATCCCCCCTCAAACTCGAGGTGGCAAGGAGGAAGCCAACTGGAGTTTGGATATAAGATCTCGAAGACGACCAGGCGGGTGAGTCTTGGTGAAGATATCAGCAGGCTGGTCAGCAGAGGAGATAGAGAATAACTTGAGATTGCCTTTCTTGAGATGCTGGCGAGTGATGTGGCAGTCAATCTCAATGTGCTTAGTGCGTTCATGGAAGACATCATTATGAGCAATGTAAATGGCACTACGGTTGTCACAATAAAGAGGAGTGGCAGTGGGCTGGGGAGCATCCATGTCAGCCAAGAGCCAGCGGAGCCAGACAAGCTCGCAGGTGGTGTCGGCAAGGGCACGATACTCAGCCTCAGTACTGGAACGAGAAACCACATCCTGCTTCTTGCTACGCCATGATATAAGGGAAGTACCTAACAGGAAACAGAAACCTGTAATAGAGCATCGATCAGTCGGATCACCTGCCCAGTCTGCATCTGAGTAAGCATGAAGCTCGAGAGAAGACCGAGAGGAGTAGTGGAGACCATGATAAAGTGTGCCCTTGACATATTGAAGAATCCGAAGAACTGCAGCATAGTGAACAGAACGAGGAGCATCCATGAACTTACTAACCATACCCACGGCATGTGAGATATCAAGGCGAGTAACAGTGAGATAGATCAAACTACCAACCAACTGACGATAGCGTGTAGCATCAGATATAGGTTCACCATCTAGGGGTGTGAGCTTTGCATTGTATTCCAAGGGAGTGGAAACAGTCTTGTTGTCGGTGATACCAGCTTTGGAGAGAAGATCAGAAGCATATTTAGCTTGGGAAAGATAGTATCCATCAGAGGACGAGGTAACCTCAAGCCCAAGAAAATAATTGAGAGTGCCCAGATCTTTCATCTCAAAATGCTGACTGAGGAAGTGCTGAAGAGAGCGGATACCTGCAGAATCATCTCCAGTAATAATCATATCATCAACATAAAGAAGAATAAGAGTGATACCAGCAGGGGATCGTCGGACAAAAAGAGCAGTGTCATGAGGACTCGAAGTGAAACCCTGTTGAGCAACAACTGAGCTAAACTTTTCAAACCAAGCTCGAGGAGCCTGCTTGAGGCCATAAAGAGCACGACGAAGGCGACAAACTTGACTGCCTGAGTGTGGATAGCCAGGGGGTGGCTGCATGTACACTTCTTCTTGGAGATCTCCATTAAGGAAAGCATTCTTCACATCCATTTGATAAAGAGGCCAATGGCGAACAGCAGCCACAGCAATGAGACATCTGACAGATGTAAGGCGAGCAACAGGAGCAAATGTTTCCTCATAGTCAATGCCATACTCCTGAGTAAAGCCCTTGGCAACAAGGCGAGCTTTGTATCGTTCAACAGATCCATCAGCTTTGGTCTTGATCTTGTAAACCCACCTATAACCTACTACAGACTGACCAGGAGGCAAATCAACCATATCCCAAGTGTGATTCTTATGAAGGGCATCTAGTTCTTCAGCCATAGCTTGCTGCCAAAGAGGGTCAGTATGGGCCTCACGATAGGTGTGAGGTTCATAGAGGGTGGCAAGAGCAAAAGAGCAGTGATAATCAGTAAGATAAGGGGGAGGAATGCTTACCCTGGTGAAACGACGAAGTTCAGGACTAACAGGTAACTCAGGAGAAGGTGGTGCCACAGGATCCAAAACAGGCAGGTCATGTGCCGGGGACAGAGCCGGAGATGAGTCGTCTGGAGAGGCAGCCGATGTAGAAGAATCCTCCACAAGTTCAGGATAGAGAGGGAGGAAAAGATCGGTAAAAATGGGAGACTCAGAGGAAGAGGATGCAGGAAACTGCTGAAGACTCGTGAAAGGACGATGTTCCCAAAACTCAACATTACGGGAGACACGAAGCCGATGAGAAATGGGATCATAGCAGCGAAACCCCTTTTGAGAGACACCATAACCAAGGAAACAACAGAGACGAGCACGAGGTTGAAGCTTTGTTCGTTCATGAGGAGGAAGAGAGACAAAGCAAGCACAACCAAAAACCCGAAGAGATGAGTAGTCAGGAATTTTACCATAGAGAAGCTCGAATGGTGATTTGTTATGTGTAGTGGGTGAAGGAATACGATTAATGGTGTACACAGCAGTGAGTGCTGCCTCACCCCAAAAGCGCTCAGGAAGAGAGGCAAAAATGAGGAGGGTGCGGACAACATCAAGAATGTGACGATGTTTTCGTTCTGCACGACCATTTTGTTGAGAGGTGTAAGGACAAGACCGCTGAGGAAGGGTACCATTACTGTTTAAAAAGGATAAGAAAGATTTATCATTATATTCTTGGGCATTATCTGATCGAAAGACTTTGACAGTGCGATTAAACTGTGTTTCAACCATTTTATGAAATGTTTGATAAATAGACACAAGTTCAGACCTATGATGAAGCAGATAAATCCAAGTATATCGAGAGAAATCATCTACAAATATGACAAAATATCTAGATCCCCCTCAGTAGGAACCGGTGCAGGACCCCAAATATCAGAATGTATAAGATCAAAAGGTGCAGAAGAAAAAGAGTCACTATTATTAAAGGGCAATTTAGCTTGTTTGCCAAAATGACAGGAAGTACAATCAAATTTTTGAAACTGAACTGAACCTAAATGACCTTGAGAAGCTAACAATTGAAGACGAGATAAGGATGGATGACCAAGACGAGCATGCCAAAGATCAGGTGAGGGGGTGGTAATGGTAGCAGCGGCAGAAACAACTTGTGAAGGAATCTTCAAGTCATGAACCTCAAACATGCGACCAACCTTACGCCCTGTCCCAAGTACTTGACCCGTCCGGGGATCCTGCACATCCACACCATGATTAGTAAAGAGAAGATCTACACCTAATTCACAAAGTTGACCAACAGAAAGCAAATTGAGGGATAGCTTTGGGATATGAAATGTGTCACTAAGGGATAAACTAGGAGAAGAAATTGTTCCTTTATGACTAACAGGCATAGGAGTTCCATCAGCAGTGTAAATGGTGATAGGGTGTGCTAAGGGTGCCTTATCAGAAAATTGGGATTCATCAGGAGTCATATGGTTACAACATGCAGTATCAAAAAACCAAGATTGTTTACCTGTGGTGACAGAAAGGGCAGTAGAAGTACGGGATAAAACCTGTTGAACAACTGCCTCAATATCAGCCGTAGTAAGTGAGGAAGCTGAAGATGGACCTGCAGGAACTGATGGATCTGAAGGACATACAGCAGCTGCCCGAGGAAGAGAAGCTTTATTCTGCTCTTGCATAAATTTCTGCAGTTTGCGACAAACTGAGATATCATGGCCTTTAGCACGACAAAACTCACAGCGAGTACCTTTGGAAGACTGAGAGGTGGGACGCCCAGAGTTTATTCGTGGAGGAGCAGTGAATGCAGCAATGGGAGGCTGTGGAGATGGTGTAGCCAGTACATGATCAGATGATGACATGTGATGAGTAGGTCGACGGTTCTCCTCAGAAATGAGCTCCTTGACTGCAGCATCAAGAGAAGGAGTAGGAGATCGGCTAAGCAGAGAAGCCCTAGTAGGCTCAAAGTCCTCACGTAAACCCATCATGAAGTGCATGAATTGACGGCGATCCCGATATTTGACAAAGAGCTCAATGTCCTTGGAACACACTAGTGGAGGATCTGCAGCAGAAAGTTGTTCCCACATAGTAGAAGTCTGAGAGTAATAATCAGAAATAGACTGACCTGTCTCTTGGCGCATCTGATAAAGTTTTGATTCAATGTGGAACTCCAAGCTTGAATCATTAGTACAATTATAGCGATCAGCCAAAAATTTCCAAGCGGCCTCAGCAGTCTCAAGACGAGGAAGAAGATTATGAATGGAGGGAACAGAGGTATTGATAAACCAAGACAGGATCTTACTCTGAATACTCTCCCATTCCTCTAGGCGTTCTTCATAATCATCTTCAGCAGCTGTGGCTTTGGACTTAGGGTTTGGTACTGGCTTAGGAATTGAACCAGTCACATATCTCCACAGTTTACGACCCTTCAGGAAGACAGTCATATTCTGAGACCAAGCATGATAGCTAGTGGGACCATCCAGCATAATAGTGATAGGACGTATGATATCTCGATCATTTTGTTGAGCCATAATGAGGAAAAATGCCCAAAAAATGAGATTTAGAAACCTCAAATGCAAAAACGGAGCCCAAAATCGGAATCTACGCGAAAAACTGAGCAAGACAGGTCCGGTTGAAATTTTTTGACTTCGGTCAAAGTCAACGGTCAACAGTCAAAGTCAACGGTCAACGGTCAACGCTGACGTGTGCTGACATGGCAGGCTGACGTGGCAGACTGACGTGGCAGGCTGACGTCACTAGGGCTGACGTGGCAGTGACGTCACTAGGGCTGACGTGGCAGGACGGTGAAGGCCTGGCGCGTGGAACGCGTGGCACGCGTGTGGCGCGTGGTACCGGCGCGTGCAGCGCGTGCAGGACAAGGGTGGCGCGTGGTGGCGCGTGCAGCGCGTGTTCGACACTCAGAAACTTGTGGCGGCGCATACGGGCGCGTGGAAGCTTCTTTCTGGCTGTTCTTGGTTAGGTTTTGCTCGGGTTTGGCTGTTCTGTCACTTTATGTCTTTGGTTTGACAGTAGAATGAACAGAACAGTGAGTTCCGAGAGGTGCAGGAACTGTGGGCGTGACGGCGGTGACTCGCTTCTGACAGTGGCTACTGGATGAAGGCGAGGGCAGCGGAAGAACGCCGGAGATGTCCACAGGAACCAGAAAGTCAGAGGAATGGCTCTGATACCATGTTAAAGAGATAAAGTGAGAGAGAAAAGACTGAATAATCTGTGTATTTGATGTGTATAATAATATACAATAGAGAGCCTTATATAGGCTAGGTATGTATGCAATACAAGTAATATGAGTAAACTACAAGTACAATATACTGGGCTAAGCCCAATGGGCTAATCTAGTCTAAGCTATACACTAACACACATGAAACAGCACTTTGCATATTCATTTTATATAATAGTATATACTGATTATGATTTCTGAAGAAACAGCTTATGGGGTTTAAATAAGGAATATCATCATGTGCATATAGTATATATGTACTGTTGCACTGTTCTATGTTCAAAAAAAGAGAAATAGTTAGGCTAATCAATATTAATCTTCACAAAGTTTTTGAAGGTCTTCATGAAGAATACTTTCAAATGTTCAAAGTAATTGAAGAGTTGTATTGATCAAAGATGTGGTTAAATTCAAGGACGGAACTAGAACTTGGAATTAGGGGAGGCAAAAAGTATAAACAAAATTTTATTTTTGAAACTCTAAATAAACATTCATTTAGAAAGTTAATTTTGTTTTTTTTTTTTTTTTTTGTTTGTTTGTTTGTTTGTTTGTTTTTTTTTTTTTTTTTTTTTTTTTTTTTTGTGTGTGTCTTGCTCTTTAGCTGCTTAGACCCTTTTCTCTTTTTTTTTTTTTTTTTTTTTCTTGGGTGTTTGCGTGTTTTCAGATGTGTGTGGGTGTTCACTTAAACTAATTAAAATCGGCTTAAGAGAGATATATATATATATATATATATATATTTTTTTTTTGGTGTCTTGCAGGAGTTTGTTTTGGGGTGCTGTTTGGGTTGAGTCTTATTATTTGTAAATTTTGTTGTTGGACGTGTTAAATTTATTTCAGATTTTTTATCAATAAAATTTCTTATAACCTTTAAAAAGATCAATAATTTTGTTGAGAGGGGCAAAGTGCAAATTTATTGAAATAAATTGCTAAAACTAATACATATAATATATAACTAAAAAAAATTGAAAATTTTGGGTTTGGGTCCAAGCATAGGTCCGTCACTGGTTAAATTTAACTAGAAAAAAGAAAACAAAAGAAATTAGAAAGCATATACCTTCTCAAAGTTGTTCATGGGTTCAGTTAGCCAGGTAGACACTAGCTCTCATTAGTCGTCATTACAACATAAATCCAAATGAGAAATTTTATTCTTCGTGCTCAGTCACTTACTCCATTATTTACTTGTTGACGCACAAAAATCAAAACGATATACAAATTTTATTTATTCTCTTCTTCTCCGTGATATAGTTTTTGACTTGTTCATAAGTTGTCATATATATTAATTTGGAAACGAATATACATCGAGAATGTTTCACATGAGAGACTCTACCACTATAAAAGTATTCTTTTAGTATTTATTCCTTTTACTATTTTTCTTTTAATCGTGTACTTTCTTAGAAAACATGATGCATGATCACATTCATACGGGTCAACCATGCTTTATTTACGGTTTGGCCTTGACCCTCCTAGAAATATCTTCTAGTCAAAAAGATAAAAGAACATGCCACAGCATATATATGCAGCAGTTGTCATTAATTAGCCCTTCATGCATTCACCTTAAAATTGTGTGTGTATATATATATATATATATGAAAAATAAAACTTAGAGATTTAACAGATTTACACACTAGTTCAAATTTACAATTAGAAGGTGAATATTTTGCTAAAAGTATAAGTCTTAGGAATGACGGATAGAGTTTGTCATCAAATATATAATTATATATAGGGCATTTTAAGCTCTTCAACAAGTGGAAATTTTGTGTCATGATATCAAAGGGATTAATAACGTACTAAAAAGTATACTCTGGTGGGCAATGTTAGGTATAGTTTTGGCAAATTCATGACTATGTTAGTTTTGATTTGGTTGTAACTTTGAAAATCGAGTTCAAGACAAGGTTCAAGATTCAACTCAAGCTAAAGGCAGTCTCAGTCAGATTTCTTGTCAATCTCTCCTGATGAGTCTAATTTCCACCAGTGAGCTGCACGGTCCTCACGTGAACGGGACAAGAACCTACAAACACCAAGAAAAGACCTTGCAGGGGACACCGGTGTGGTGCCGGCCAAAAACCCTCCGAATGTCAAGTCAGAGAACTCTTTCCCAAACTAGAATGCTAGAGTAGAATTAAATATGCATACCTTGGTTTGTGAGGGTTCTGGAATATTTATAGTCGCGTAGTGTATTCTTCTTTTGGGCCTAAGCGTGTAGGTCCACCAAAAAGCCACAGTAGTCCAAATGGGCCGCAAACGGGCCATAATCATGCTCGCATAAAAGGCCGTGGGGGCCCAGTGCGCGTCATGAACTACACCTGTCATTCATTGTGAGCCCATCACCTATTTTATCATCTTCAGCTGCCCCCCATTCCGTGGGTCCGTCACCAACAACGACGGGCCCATGGAATAAGTGGAAAAGGTGATGCATGGTCATGACGGGCCATGGTAAAAGGTCGGTTGGTTACTCACATGACGGGTGTATTGAATAACCATCACGGCAAAGCATATGACGGGCACATGGCGTGATTACAATCAACTCGTTACCATGGACGACGGATACATATGACAGGCCGTTGTGTTCTCCATGATCCGTCATGAACTCGTTGGGGGCGAATCGCCAGGTTGGAGTAGAGTCATAAATGCTCTAGGGGACACGTGGTGAGCATTGGTTGAAGGCTTGCCAGAACCGAGGCGTCTCTTCGTGGGTCGCGCCGTTTACCCTATATATATATCATTCGTTCCTGTCATTCTCACATTTTGGAGAAATTTTCGCTGATCAGAGCACATCCGTCCTCACTGCGATCATCCACACATAAGTCGACCGTCCGGTCACCACTACAACTTTCTCCCGTCGTCTCCATACTTGTAAGTTTATTTTCAACTTCTTCCACCGCTTTTTCATTTAAAAGTTGGTCCGTTGTCAGTGAAGATCTAGAGTCTTAGGTTTCCCTATTCGTCATTTGTAGGTGTCGATGTCTAGTGAGGCTTCCAGCGGTCAATCTTTTGTCCGTGAGGGAGAGGGCTACGAGGAGGTAAACCCGTCAGGTCAAGGAGACCGGGGTACCTCCGTCGAGGAGAGTGAACCGTCATCCAGCTCTCCTTCCTTCACGGAAGAAGAAGGGCGAGGAGGAGACGGGTCGGAGTACGACTCGAATGAGGAAGTAGATCCTTCCGTTCAGTCGGTGGTCGGCAAAGACGGCTTGAGGAAGTTCATTCTGCTTCCGGAGTGGACGGTGAACCATTTCACCTCATCCATCAGTTTGCCACATTTTAACACCCTTAGGGAGAAATACCAAATTCCAAATTCAATTGCCATCCGTCTGCCCTTTAAGTCCGAGAGGTGCTACTACAAGGGACTAGAGGATGTCGGGGTCTACGAGCAAATGCTCAAAGCCGGCCTTCGTTTCCCATTGAGTGCCCTACACCGTCGTCTACTTCGGTATCTGGGAGTGTCCGTCACACAAATTTCCCCAAACGCCTGGAGGGTTTTCTTAAGTGTTGAGGTATTGTATGGCGTCATGTCCGATGGGACGAGACGGTTAACCTTGGAAGAGTTTTTTAATTGTTACCGTCCGGTCGAAATTAATAAGTCCAAGGGGATGTATAGCTTTGTGGCAAGAAGCCCTTTGCTTAGGTTAGTGTCCGAGACCCCAGACTCCAACCGCAACTGGAAGAGTAGGTATTTCTTCCTACAAGGAGACGAATGGATGGGTCGTCGGGACGACCCAGATTTAACGCCCGTCGATAGGACATGGGGCATTGTACCTCCGTCTGGTATGCTTTTTTTTTTTTTTTTTTTTTTTTTTTTTTTTTTTTGAGTCCGTCCTACTCCCTCCTACTATTTGTTTAACTAACTCCGTCTCTGTTGCAGCTCGTAGCCATCCGGAAATCTCCGTCGAGCAATTTGGCTTTCTTGAAACAATATTCCAGAAGACTAAGTTGTCGGAGAGGACTTGGGCGAAGCTCGTCACCCTCAACACTATCCATTGGTACTGCGACGGTCCCGAACCTTCAGAGGCGGCTATAAAGTACGACGAGGGAATACGCAAACGTAAGTCTAACTTTGAATTGTTATGGTTTCTTGTCCGTCATATGTTCTAACCGTCTACCATTGCAGAAATGGACGAGGCTAAGAGACGAGCACTGATCAAGCAGCAAGCAGCCAACAAAAAGAAGTCTGGGGGTGACGGTACACCTAAAGCACCTCCTCCGTCAGCAAAAGGGGGCCAGAGAGGACCGACCGTCCTAGCAAGAAAGCGAGGCTAGTGACGGGTTTGCCGGCCTTCCATGACTCTGCCAGGCCTCCGTCCAAGCTGGGAGTGGGTAAAGGAAAAGGTCTAATGACCAACCCCAACCCCGTCCAAGAGACAGCTCCCGTCCTACTACGTGAAGACTCCCAGTATGCACTTGCCCAAATAACTTCCATAATAAAGGAAGAGGATTACGATGACATTGGCAACCATGCGACGGAGGCCATGGGGGAGACGGCCTTGTTCAGCCTGACCCAGGTAATGCATCCGTCTACTTGCTCTCTTGAATGGATTTGTGATGCTTGCTAACCTTCTCCTTGTCTGATGCAGACGGTGTTGATGGCGAAGGGGCTTATGGACCGTTGCCTGGCCCGTGAAAAGTCCTTGGATCGTGTGCGTTCCAAGGCAAGGGCTTTGGCTGAGGAGTTGGACGAGTTGAAGCTCTGGAAGGTCCGTCAAGAGCAAAAACTAAAAACGTCCGAGCAGGCTCGTGAGGCTTTGGAAAAGGAAGTAGAACTTTTGAAGGAGGCGGTTCAAGCTCATGACGGGAACATCCGTCGAGCTAAAGACGAGGCCGTGCAGCAATACAGAGACTCCGACGCGTTGTTGACGGAGCTTGGGACGTCGTTTGCTGACGGGTTCGATGATTGCCTCCGTCAGGTGAAATCATCCTTCCCGGATCTTGACGTCAGCCATATCAACATCGACGCCGGAGGACAGACTCCTGCTCACACCGTCGAATCGGAGGGTACAGCTGAACTGTTCGGCGAGGTCCCCAATGAGGACGAAGCCCCTCGTGCCGGCAATGACGACGTCCGTCCTCCAGAGCCAGACGGTGCCGAAGCGCAAGCCAATGCCCCCCAAGCTGAAGTGTGATATGGTTTTTTGTAACCGTTGTGCTGTTTCTGCTCTTTTTTTTTTTTTTTTTTTTTTTTTTTTTTTTTTTGAAAACGTTGTAATTCAAAGAACAATTGGCTATGTAACTTTATAACCGTCATATGTGTTTTTTATAAATTATGTATGCTTGATGCTCGTACGGTGCATGTTCTTATTAACCTTCCGTCTACCATATACTGTAAGCAAATAACCGTTCACTTTATGACCGTTTGGTCCATCACTATTTGAAATCCGTCCACATTGTCGACGTTACGTAATTTCTCGTTTTAATTGGTCCGTCCACTTAGTGCAATTTTTCATCTTTTGAATTCTCCGTCCGCTTTGTGGACTTGGTAATAATTTTCATCTTTTTAGGTGGTCCGTCCACTTTGTTTGTAGTGGCAGTACTGTCTATTAGACGGTCCGTCCACTCTTGTGGACATAATTTCATGTTTAGGTGGTCCGTCCACTATGTGGACTTAATAATTTCATCTTTTTGTATGGTCCGTCCACTTTGTGGACATAGTAGTAGCTTTGGCTATTAGAAGGTCCGTCCACTCTGTGGATCATAATTTCGTATCTAGATGGTCCGTCCACTATGTGGACTTGGTAATAAATTTCATCTTTTGAGATGGTCCGTCCACTTTGTGGGCAGTAGTAGTTTTGTATATTAGACGGTACGTCCAATCTTGTGGACATAATTTCATATTTAGATGGTCCGTCCACCATGTGGACTTATTTTCATCTTTTTGGATGGCCCGTCCACTTTGTGGACAGTGGTAGCTTTGGCTATTAGACGGTCCGTCCACCATGTGGACTTATTTTCATCTTTTTGGATGGCCCGTCCACTTTGTGGACAGTGGTAGCTTTGGCTATTAGACGGTCCGTCCACTCTGTGGACCATAATTTCGTATTATAGATGGTCCGTCCACCATGTGGACTTATTTTCATCTTTTTGGATGGCCCGTCCACTTTGTGGACAGTGGTAGCTTTGGCTATTAGACGGTCCGTCCACTCTGTGGACCATAATTTCGTATTTAGATGGTCCGTCCACCATGTGGACTTATTTTCATCTTTTTGGATGGCCCGTCCACTTTGTGGACAGTGGTAGCTTTGGCTATTAGACGGTCCGTCCACTCTGTGGACCATAATTTCGTATTTAGATGGTCCGTCCACTATGTGGACTTGGTAATAAATTTCATATTTTGAGATGGTCCGTCCACTTTGTTGACAAAGAATCGTAAGAGAGACGGATTTTCCGAAAATTCCTCCCATTGGATGTGCAAACACTTCGTTTAAAAAATATGAAAAAGTAGCTTTGAGTCTAAGTACTGTAGGAAAAGTAAAATTACAATGCTCAAGACAAGATAAACAGACTGTCTATTGTGTCGTCTACTGATAATACTTCTTTAGGTGCTGTGCATTCCATGGGTGACTTAGCATCTTTCCGTTCATGGTCTCTAGGTAGTACGTTCCCTTCCTGTGCCACGCTGTGACCCTGTATGGCCCTTCCCAGTTCGGTCCAAGCTTTCCTTGGGCGGCATCCTTAGTAGCGGCGAGCACTTTCTTCAGGACAAGGTCTCCGACCTTGAATTCTCTTTGCCGAACTCTAGAGTTGTAATGCTTCGCCATTAGGTCTTGGTATCGTGCTATTCTTTGTTCTGACACCGCCCTTACTTCGTCCGCTAGGTCAAGCTGTATGCGCATTGCTTCATCGTTTTTATGCTCGTCGTGATTTACAATACGATAGCTAGCAAGACCTATTTCAGCTGGTATGACCGCTTCAGATCCATATGCCAATTGGAATGGCGTTTCGCCCGTCGGTGTTCTTACCGTTGTCCTGTACGCCCATAAGACGCTTGGTAGCTCGTCCGGCCATATACCCTTTGCCCCCTCAAGCCGAGTCTTGATTATTTTGAGCAAGGATCGGTTTGTGACCTCAACCTGTCCGTTGGCTTGCGGATGTGCCGGTGATGAGTAGTGGTTCTTTATCCCCAGCTGGGAGCAGAAACCCCTGAAAGCTTCGTTGTCAAATTGCTTGCCATTGTCCGATACAAGTACCCGTGGTATGCCATACCTGCATATGATATTTCTCCAAACGAAGTTCCGGACATTTTTCTCTGTGATGGTTGCCAAAGCCTCAGCCTCCACCCACTTAGTGAAGTAGTCGATGCCGACTACTAGGAACTTTAACTGCTTGGCCGCTAACGGGAAGGGGCCCATGATGTCAAGTCCCCATTGTGCGAACGGCCATGGAGCCGTGATGGGCGTGAGTTCCTCTGCAGGCTGCCTGATGAGGTTTCCAAAACGTTGGCACTTATCACAAGATCTGACATACATGTTGGCGTCGTTCTGCATTGTCGGCCAGTAGTATCCTGCCCTGAGGAGCTTGTGTACTAAAGACCTTGATCCTGAGTGATTTCCGCAAATTCCCTCGTGGACCTCCCTCATGACATAGTCTGCTTCCTCGGGAGCGAGGCATCTCAAATAGGGTCGGGAGAAACCTCTTTTGTATAGCACATTTTTCATCATGACGAACCGAGACGCTGTGACCCTCAGTTTCCTTGCGGCTATCTTATCGTTCGGTAACAGGCCGTCCTTCAGGTATGTGACTATTGGAGTAATCCAACATCGCTCTTTGCTTACCTCCTGCAACCCTGTTCCGTCTATTAATGGTGACGTTTGGACGAAAGATAGCACGTTGCTGAGCACAAGCATTGGCTCCGCGGACGCCGCCTTGGCCAGCTGGTCGGCTTCTTGGATCTCCAGCCTTGGCACTCGAATTAATTTGACCTGGTGGTTGCTCATCCGGCTCTTCACCTCATCAAGGTACTTCTTCATTTTCTCACCCCTACATTCGTAGCTCCCATTGACTTGGCTCGTGATGACCTGGGAGTCGGAGTAAACATCCAACCTTTCCGCCCCAGCTGCAATAGCGATGTCCAATCCCGCTATAACGGCTTCGTACTCTGCTTCGTTGTTCGTTGCTGAAAAGCATAGGCGGATCATGCACTTTATCTGATCCCCTTCTGGCGTGTGGATCACAACACCGACTCCTCCCGCTCGCTTGTTAGAGGATCCGTCTGTATGCACTTTCCAGACGGGTGGCTCGCTCGTACCCGGGTCTTCCGTGTCAGTAAACTCTGCAATGAAATCCGCCAGGATTTGTCCCTTTACTGACGTTCGAGGTTGGTACCGAATGTCGTATTCACTCAACTCGATTGCCCACAACGCCATCCGTCCTGCGGATTCGGGACTCTTCATAGCTCTTCGTAGGGGCTGGTCGGTCATCACGTTTATTACGTGTTCTTGGAAGTACGGTTTTAACTTTCGAGCCGCAATAACCAATGCGAACGCCAATTTTTCCATCGGTGGATATCTCTCCTCTGCCCCCCTGAGTGCTTTACTTGTAAAGTAAACGGGCTTCTGAACCCTATCTTCCTCTCTAATAAGAGCTGCACTGACAGCCGCTGGAGAGACGGCAATATATAGGAACAGCTCCTCACCTGGCTCGGATGGGCTAAGCAATGGTGGGGAGGAGAGATATGCCTTCAGGTCCTCGAAAGCTTTCTGGCAGTCGTCGGTCCATTCAAACGACTTTCTCAACGTGCGAAAGAACGGTAGGCACTTGTCTGTTGCCCTTGACACGAATCTGTTCAGGGCTGCTATCTTGCCGTTTAAGCTTTGGATCTCTTTCAGCGTCTTCGGGGGAACCAAATCAACTATCGCCTTAACCTTTTCCGGGTTGACCTCAATGCCCCGCTGGGATACCATGAAACCCAAGAATTTCCCCGCCGTCACCCCAAACGCGCACTTGCTGGGGTTTAGCTTCATGTTGTAGGATCGAAGGGTGTCGAAAGTTTCTTTGAGGTCGGTCAGATGGTTGCCCTCCCTAGCACTCTTCACCAGCATGTCGTCCACATAGACCTGCACATTCCTTCCAATCTGATGTGCAAACATCTTATTCATCAGCCTTTGGTATGTTGCCCCCGCGTTCTTGAGTCCGAACGGCATTACCTTGTAGCAAAAGAGGCCCTGACTTGTGACGAACGACGTTTTTTCCTGATCCGTCTCGTCGAGCTTGATCTGGTTGTAACCGGAGAATGCGTCCATAAAACTTAAGAGTTCGTGTCTTGCGGTCGAATCCACTAGCATATCAATGCGCGGCAGGGGGTAACTATCCTTCGGGCAGGCCTTGTTTAGATCAGTGAAGTCGACGCACATTCGCCACTTCCCGTTCGCCTTCTTGACCATCACCACATTTGCAAGCCAGTCGGGATAGTGCACTTCCCGTATGAAACCTGCCTCCAGCAATTTCAGGACTTCTTCGGCGATGGCTCTGTCTCTTTCTGGAGCAAACACTCGCTTCTTCTGTCGGATGGGGCAGAACGATTGGGATACATTCAGCTTATGTACTATTACTGCCGGATCGATCCCCGGCATGTCCTCATGAGTCCATGCGAATACGTCTTGATTTTCTATCAAGAAAGTGGTTAAGCTCTGCCGCACTGAGGGGCTGGCCAACGTGCCAATCCTCACAGTCCGTCCAGTTCTTGGGTCGTCAAGTTCTACTTCTTCCAGTTCTTCCACGGCCTCAGCCGTGATCCGCGGTCCCTCTACATTCAGCGCTTGACGTTGAATCTCTGTTTCCGTCATGGCAACGTAGCACTCCCGTGCTGCGGCCTGATTCCCGCAGAGCTCCCCGACTCCATGTTCAGTCGGGAATTTGATCATCAAGTGGTACGTTGACGTGATGGCCTTCCACGCGTTAAGGGTAGGTCGTCCAAGGATCGCGTTGTAGGCGGATGGACAATCTACCACCAAGAAGACCACATCCTTGGTGACTTGTTGCGGGTAATCTCCTACCGTCACAGACAATGTGACAATCCCAAGGGGATAGACTCTCGTGCCCCCGAACCCGACAAGGGGGCAATTTGCTGGGGCTAGGTGTTCCCTAGTCAGCCCCATCTGCTGGAACGCAGGATAGTAGAGGATGTCCGCTGAGCTTCCGTTATCAACCAGTACCCGATGTATGTTGTACTCTCCCACCTGTACGCTGACCACGAGGGCGTCGTCATGCGGATGGTGTAGGCGACGGGCATCCTCTTCTGAAAAGCCGATAGCTGGTACCCCCATTCGTGCAAACTTCGGGGTCAGGCCCGTCGTCTGTACGTTCTGCACCGTCCGTAAGTATGTTTTACGGCCTCTTTTGGACGGCTCTATTGTTCCTCCGACGATCATTCTTATATCTACAATCGGTGGCCTTGGGCGCTCGTTCTCCCGTCGTGGGTGTTGGTTTGGTTGCGGATTCGCCCCGTCCTTACTCACAAATCTCTGCAACTTCCCCTGCCTTATTAGTGCCTCGATCTGCTGCTTTAGGTCGTAGCATTCAGAGGTGTCGTGGCCGTGGTCACGATGAAGCCGGCAGTACTTGTTTCTTGACCTCTTATTCGGGTCTCCCTTCAGCTTTCCGGGGTACGTCAGGGCCTCCTCATCCTTAATCTGCATTAGCACTTGTTCGATTGGGGCCGTTAGGGGTGTGAAGCTAGCGAATTTCCCCGTAGGCGGCTTCGGTCGTCTGTCCTCTCTTCTTTCCTCCGTCCTAGCCTTCTTCCGTACCCCCTCTGTACGTGCTTCCCTTACTTCATTCTGCCTCTCCCTTTTTGTCGGCCTATCCTCTCTCGCTATCAATGCGTCTTCTGCGTTCATGTACTTCGTCGCCCGATAGAGTACATCGGACATAGTTTTCGGATCATTCTTGTACAGAGAAAAGGAACTTGCTTTTCGTAGCCCGTTTGTAAAGGCCGCCACTTGTATCTTATCGTCTGCTTCATCTATCGAGAGAGCTTCTCTATTGAACCGCGTTATGTAAGATCTCAGGGTCTCGTCTTCCCTCTGCCTGATGCTCATTAAACATGCCGTGGACTTCTTATAGCGGTGGCCCCCTATAAAGTGTGACACAAATTGGGCGCCTAATTCTTTAAAGGTGCTTATTGAGTTAGGCGTCAATCTACTATACCAGACCCTCGCGGGTCCCTTCAGTGTAGTTGGGAATGCCCTACACAGAATCTCATCCGGCACCCCTTGAAGGTGCATTAGGGTCTTGAATGATTCCAAATGGTCTAAGGGGTCCTTAGTTCCGTCGTAGCTTTCCAACTGGGGCATACGGAACTTCGAAGGCAGAGGGCACGAAGTAACGTGCGCCGTGAAGGGCGAATCGGTTCGGTGGACCAGGTCGTCCAGGTCGCTCGATACACGCCCTCTGAGGGCGTTCATCATCACGTCCATCCGCTCCCGCATCTCCTGCATCTTCGCGGGGATGTGGTTTGGTAAAGCCTCCGAAATAGACGGCTGCTTGGCGTCCGTCCTTTCGTTCTTGCTTGGGGCGTTGCTTCCTTCAGGTCCGTCTGGGTTCCGCCCTTCAGCACTCGTTCCTTCCTGGTCCTCTTGTATTCCCGGATCATTCCTTTGTCGGAGCTGTTCTTCCAAGTCCTGATTCCGCTTGGTTAGTCGTTCGACCGCTGATGCCAGTGTTTGGACCTGTCTTTCCAACGCCGTAGCACGTGGCTCGTCACCCTGGTTGTTGGTTGTTGCCATCGATCTGGTGTGAGCCATGCAACTCTTTATCCCGGGAGCAAGGTGACGCTTTGATCACCCTTGTTCGTTTCGATTCCCACAGACGGCGCCAACTGATGAGTCTAATTTCCACCAGTGAGCTGCACGGTCCTCACGTGAACGGGACAAGAACCTACAAACACCAAGAAAAGACTTTGCAGGGGACACCGGTGTGGTGCCGGCCAAAAACCCTCCGAAGGTCAAGTCAGAGAACTCTTTCCCAAACTAGAATGCTAGAGTAGAATTAAATATGCATACCTTGGTTTGTGAGGGTTCTGGAATATTTATAGTCGCGTAGTGTATTCTTCTTTTGGGCCTAAGCGTGTAGGTCCACCAAAAAGCCACAGTAGTCCAAATGGGCCGCAAACGGGCCATAATCATGCTCGCATAAAAGGCCGTGGGGGCCCAGTGCGCGTCATGAACTACACCTGTCATTCATTGTGAGCCCATCACCTATTTTATCATCTTCATCTCCATTGATCAAAGAGAGTGCCGGTTGATTGACTCTCAATCTATCGTAGTTCTGGAATCCTAATTCTCATCAAGCCCATTAAGTCAACTGAATTAGTGGGAATTCGTGCTGGACATGCTATAATATATAAAAGGACATAAGAGTTGACTAAATAAGAAGTTTTGGAGAGCTTGTTTCGTACAACATCAAGAAAACCCTACAACATTTATATCACTACAATACTAGAGTTCAAACAGAAAATCTAACCACAGTGTTATTGTGAATTTAGTGATCAAGGCTGAATCCAAGATACCTTCCCTATTCTACAGTGGAGAAGAATCTTCAAGGCAATCCTTGAATCCAAGGACATGGAAATTTCATATTAGAAGAGTTTTTTTTTTTTTTTTTGGAGAAAGATATTAGAAGGGTTTAAGAGGATTGAAACCGTGTGGGTTCACATTTTTAAGTATAATTGGAGCTAACAACTAGAAATATGGGTATATTTCAATTGTGAAATCTTCGATTCTAATAATGGAATTTTCCCCTAGGAGTGTTTTTTTTTTTTTTTGGTCCCCTTTGGATTAGTCCATTAATTGGTTTTTCACTTCGTAAAGAAATTGTCTTTGTTGTTTATTTTACAACACTATACTTTATTTCGTGATTTGTTTACTATGACCAATTCACCAGAACTCAGTTGGATCCATAATTGGTTAATTGTGCTAAGTTGAATTAATTCCGCTAAAATCAACTAACTGGGTCGAAATTTATCCATTAAGGCAAGTTGTACAAATTAAAATTTTCACCTTAATTAATATATGAACTGCTCTTTGTTAACTCATATATTCATTAATTCCCTATGTCTAGATAATTTAAATTTCTAACCCCTAATAACTAATCTAAATTCAAACCTAGACAAAAAAGAAATGAAAAATTGTCCATCTTCTTTTTCAACGTGGGCAGGGTCAGTTGGATAGGATAGGAAAAAATGATTGCCCTAAGATGTTATTGACATGAATATGGTGATGATATTTCATCATTGAGAAACATACGTAGTTGGTTAAAATCATAGTATTTGATTAAAATAAAGAGAAACAGAAATGTTATTTGTATTAATAAGCCAATAGATACAAAAATTTTCAAAACCCTTTTTTTTTCATAGTTATTGACTTTACTTGTTGTGATTGGTGTTCATAGTAAGTCATTTAAAAAAAGCTTACTCTAATCACAACTTATCACCTTCACAATTAGTGAAAATATTATTCTATTTGTTTCAGCAATAATATTTTTTAGAAAATGAGTCGTTTTCTAAAAAGTATTTTTTATAAAATTATCTATTTTTTCTATATTTGGTAGCAACTTTAAATAAGTTAAAAAAACAATCTCCTAACTTTCCTTATTTAGTTTATTATGAAATAGAGTTGTTTTTCAAAAGAAAATTAGTAAAAAACAATCGTTAAAGATAAGTCATATTTTTCGGTAGATTAAAGATAAATTATTTATTTATTTTGATACTACCAAATATAGGAAAATGCAAAAAAATGATTTTTACAGAAAATTTTTCTTAAAAATAATCTTACAATATTTGTAACGTGTAAAATATTTTAAAGTGCATTGCATACCTCATACTCTCCCATTGATCTTAGGAAAATATTAATATTAATATTTTTTAATTAAAAATATTATTATATTGATAGGGTGTGCGAAAAGCCTAGATATATTATAATATAAAAGGAAAATTACACAATTTTGGATGGCTTTAAACTCAGACATTAGTCATCATTCATCATAACAAACAAAGGTAAAATCGGTGGGCACTCCACTAGAAATCAAACTTAGTCTACAAATCAAATTTAATTACTTAACTAATTAAGAGAGAGAGCCCCTTATAGTTATTATAAAGTATATGTTAAGTTGAGTTGTAAACCTAATCTTGCTGTGGCGGTGGCTGTAGTATATTCCCATACCTAATAGAAGACTGAATAGTGAAAGGTTTCTGAGCTTCACTATTTAAAACCACTCTTTCTTAAGCAATTTTTGCAGTAAACAGTAAATCCTAGTCTAAACCTTACAACGCAGTCCCCTCTCTCTCTTTTTTCTTTCTCAAGTTTTGCTAGTTTTTCTACTCTTTGATCTTGGTTTTTTCTCTAATGGAGAATTATAACCATGATGGGTTTGAATGGAACGATGAGCTGTCAGAGGAGAAAAATGGACTGCAAATCATCTTCGTCCCTGATGAACCTGAGCCCATACAAGTAGAACAAACCTTTATTGGATTGCCCATACAACAACAACGTTTTGAGAAACATATATGCAACTTCTGTCAACAAAAGTTCTCTTGCGGACAAGCCCTGGGTGGTCACAAGAGAATTCATTCAACCAGGTTCCAGTCAAAGAAGTTCAAATATAAGGTTGATCATTCACCTTCTTCTTCAGAAAAAAGCGACACAATCGAAACTGACATTGTGAATAGGGATATTGGCAAATTCCAATGTTGTTTATGTTTCAAAGAATTCAAGTCTAGGAAATCATTGTCTGGTCACATGAAGTACCATCCAAATAGGAAGTGGAGGGGAATTCGGCCTCCTCAACCTGAACTTGCACTAACATCTCCAATACCTATGCTGCCTGAGCAAGATAAGAATGATTTACCCAGATGGACCAAGACCGCTAAAAGAGGCCGAGGAAATATTGTTGATTCAGGTCGCAATCTTGATCTAGTTATTGCAGCAGCTGATGGTCTAATAAGTTTAGCTCAAGACAAGGATGAATATCGAGCTGTTGAACATGTTGCTAAGAGAAAGCGGATGATGGAAGAGCCACAATTGAAAAAGAAAAGAAATTTGAGAATAGCCGATCAAGAATCAGTAGATGTGGAATATGAATGGAGAGATTTTGAGCAAGGGAAAAAAGATGAGATAATAAGAGAGCTGCAAGAAGTTGAACATGATATTGCGACTATAGATAATATGTTGGCAGGGAAGAAGATGGAGAAGAGGAATTGGGAGTCAAAATTAAGAGCCTTTGAGTCTCAAATTCAGAAAAAGATATTAAAGAAGCTTAAAGTATACAAATGCAGCACTTGTGCTAGAACCTTCTCAACTTTTCAAGCATTAGGAGGTCATAGATCTAGCCATACCAAAAATAAGAAACCTCAAGCTATTGAACCATCCTATGCTACAAAAGGAAAAGAGTATGCCACTCCTACTGGTCAGGTTGCTGAATCGAGTGAAGATAGTCAGACTTTTGGTGCCATAGAATCATTGTCATTACGAGAAGAAGCAAATCAGACTCAGACTAGTTGTAAAGTACTTGACTTTGATCTCAACGAGCCTTTCTTCATGGAAGACTAAAAGATCTCAAGTATTCCTTCAACATGCGGCTGCTCTGCTTATGTTAGATTACTTGGTCAGATTTATATGTATTTTCTTTCTGATTTGCTCAAACTAAATTTGGATTCAGCTAAGTTAGTTCTTTTGTCTTGCTTGAACTTATTTTTACATGCATATCCTCAATTAGGTTTGAAATATAATTTCTTTTTTTCTTTTTAAAGTGATATGTTTATTTATCAAATAAAATTGAAGCTTTTAGGATTGCCAGTACTAGGGGTGTTCACCAAACCGCATAAACTGCACAAACCGCAAAAACCGCACCAATATTGCCCGCAAAATGGTATAAGTGCACCGTACCGCAAGTAATTTTGCACCGCATCACATGGTGCAGTGCGGTTTACGGTTTTATAATAAGAAAACCGCACAAACCGCACCGCACCGCACCATCTCTATATATATTAATATATTTAATTATTTTTAATATTAAGTATATTATTAATAGTTTAATAACCCTAGTTAAAAAAATGGTTTAATAATCCTAGCAATTGTTGATTAAGAAAATCAGCCCAAAATAAAGAAAAACTAGCTCAATAGTTTAAAACTTAGACCAAAATAAAGGGAAAAAATTAGTTTTGGGCTGGGTAGAAAAAGCCCAAAATTCAAAAAATATACCAACTTCAAATCATTCAAACCGCATCTTATACACCGCACCGCATATGTAACCGCAAAAATGAGGTGCGGTGCGGTTATGGTTTTGGCTAAACTTTAAACCGCACCGCACCACACCACCCTGCACATGTGACCGCAAAAATAAGATGCGGTACAGTTATGATTTTAGATAAAACGCACCGCACCGCAAAGTGCAGTACTAAAAATGGCCCAAAACTGCACCGCACTGCACCGCGAACACCCCTGGTCAGTACCGATCAGTTTTTGATTTCAAAGCAACAAGTCTTGTTAAATTAAGTAACCCAATACTAAATAAATTCTAATTACAATTTTGACTAAATGAGATTTAATTTATGTGAACAAAACCTGATGAAATTATCCTTGATCTTCTTATAAGTAATTTGCTTTTTGGCTTTTTATATGTTTCTCCTTTTTGGTGTTATACTTGTTATAGTATTCAGCTATCTTCTTCGTGTCTATTATTAATACTAACTTGTAACTCATGCTTACACACACACACACACACACAAAAAGAACAAAAGTGAAAAAATGAATATTAATATTTTTATATTAAATTTGACTACATTTGAAGAATGACATGTACAATTACTGATGTGACACAGTCTCAATTTTTTTTGTTAAGCATTTGTATTAGAGAGCTAACAATTTCAAGATCATTGCCATCATTTTCTTAATCACATGAAACATAATTTATCATGTTCTTGACTTCATTCTCTATATCAAATATATAAAGAGGTGCAAATTTTGTCTATGGCAGATTTTTTTTTCTTTAAAAATAAAAATCAGTCCACCTTGGTCCATTTATGTCCTCTTGGATCCACTTTCATCCCTTTCAGTATGTTTCTATTTAATTCAATCTATTTTGGTTAATTTCATTCCATTTGGTTAATTTCAATTCAAAAGAAAAGTGATTTGCAAGTGAATAGATAAAGACTTTATCTAAGCTAGAAAGACTGAAAAAGTAAGAAATAAATAAAAATGAAAATTGTAAAATTAAGTATAAAAAATATCGATAAGTAAATGATATAAAATAATAAAAAGATGGAACATAGAAGTTATTATGTGTTGCAAAATGACTAAAACTCACAAAGAAATTAACATAAGTACCCCCAATATTTTAAGGCAACAAGATTATAAGCTCTAGCAGCAGCCTCCTCATCATCGTATGCACTTGTATACAAATAATCATGAGCTCTTAAATCATCAATGGTTTCTAAACAATATTAGAGTTTATGGTCACGCTTTTGATTATGGTCCACAAACAATATGATACTCATGTAGAGTGTTGCAAAGAAGAAGAAAAGGATTTACTAACCCATCTTCATATTTTGCAAACACGCTTAGAAGTTAAACTATGAAACTTTTAAGTATTTGTAGTTGTACTTTGAAATGGCAAGAATTGTAATATCCACTTTACATATTTTAACAACCGTAAATATGTCAAATCCATTGTATTTATCAAATAAAAATTGAACTCTTCTGTTTTTGTAGATTTTGGTAAATACAGCAAAAAAAAAAAAAAAATTAAGAAATTAAATTGACACATGGCATAAAATTATTCTCTTAATGATTTTTTTTCTTTTTCTTTTTCTTTTTCGTTAACTCAAATATAAAAGTACTTTTCATTAACTCAAATATAAAATTAAAAATTAAAATTAAAATTAAAAAAAATTTACCACGTTTTTAAATAAACTGATAGTACCGATGGTACTTTTTTTTAAAAAGAAAACTGATGGTACCTTTTTAAACTTTCATATTCACTAAATTTTCGTAACTTATTTGAAAAAAAATAATAAAAATTCATTGTAACACAGTAACAACAATTATGATAACAAAATTATATATACTAGCTTGTAACCCTATGTATATGCATGGATACATTTAAAGATATATAATAAGATGCATAATATAATTCTTATATATATATATATATAATTTAAATACTATTAATAATCATTTTTATATTTTGTTATTTCATAACTTATTTGAAAAAATAATAAAAATTCATTGTAACACAATAACAACAATTATGATAACAAAATTATGTATACTATCTTGTAACCATATGCATATGCATGGATACACTTAAAGATATACAATAAGATACATAATATAATTCATATATATATATATATATATAATTTAAATACTATTTGTAAAGGTAATGGGTCTAGGAGTACATATCTATGTATTTGTTAGGTCAGAGGCCCAATCTGAGGACACTAAGTAGTCCAAAGACAAGAAATTATCTTCCGAGGAGACAAAGTCTGACCAAGATCGTCCAATGAGATGGTCCGAGGAGGAATACTTCCTCGGCGGGGTAAAGCCAAGGTTGGTAGGAATGGTCTGTCACGAAAAGCAACTTTCTAGGAGATCCTGTTGTAAGGATGTACATGGTAAGAGTATAAGATAAGGAAAAACTATGAAATATCTAAAAGAAAACTACTACTACCGCATTAAATGCTCTGCAGCTAACTCTTTAGTCGCATTAATGAGGAAGTAATGTCTGAGTAGCAGTGTTTAGCCTTACAGCTATCTTCAAAAGCTTTAAGAATGTGCTGTTGGAACAAGCATCCAGAAGAAGGGGATCGAGAAAAAAAGGCAAAAGAAAAAACATTATAGATTTCATAAGAATATCTGTAATTCTGACCTTAAGAAGAAAGGAAATATAAGAATCGACCTCATTAGCTTGAGTCCGAGAACAGTTTACACTATACAAACTATTTTATCTTCATCATATTGTCATTTGGCCCATTGTCATTGTTATTTATATTCATTAGAACTTTAAATTTATTGTATTGGGCTTTTTGGACCTAGTCCCTTCCTATTTTGGGCTTAGGTGCAAAACGTGTCCTTACACTATTGATAATCATTTTTATATTTTGTTAATTCATTAAAAAATTTGTAAGGATATTATTAGGTATAAAAATGTAAATTTTCCATTTAAAAAAAAAAAATTATTGTACAGCACTTTTTTTTTTATTGATTTATTCTAAACTCTTTGGTTTTTGTAGTTAATAGCTCAAATTGGTTTTTGTGCACATTTAATTTTAAAATTAAAAAATCAAGCTCTTTAAGAATAAATAATTTAAGACCCATAGCGCAAAATTGAAATTTTAATTTGAAATTCTAATTTGAGTTTCTCTCAACTTCACCTATTGTTATATATGTAGATTGGCTAAGAAACTATCCACTTTTTCCTACTGAAATGAAGTAAAAAAAAATGACCAATTTGAACATATAATATCCTTACAAAGTTTATTAATAAACTTTGTAAGGATATTCATTGTATACAAACCAATTTTTCTATCCGCTTGCAGTAAGTTTACACAATGCGAGGCAAGACTTTGAACCAAAAAGGGTTGAGTTCAGTAATTGCCTAATGTAATAGGACTTAAATATACACAAATTATGGATGAGTGAGAAAAATTAATCAAGTGCACAAATCATCAATCAGGAAATATGAAATGGGAAAAGTTAATTGATGCTTGATGTCCAAAGAGTATTAGTTTAAGAAATACTTTTATGGGAAAAGAAAAAGGTAATTGGCTTTTTTGGCAACTTAATTTTTATATTTTTCTTAAAAGTGGTATAAATTCATAAAATGATCCATTAACCACTCATATTGAATAACAAAACTCACTTTTCTTTTCTTTTCTTTTTTTGAGAAGAATAATAGAACTCACTTGATAGTATAACTAAGAACACAATTACAATGTCACTTGATTACAATTGAACACAAGTGCAAAGTAACAATCTTAATTAGCAAAGCCTAATAGTAAGATTACAAGAAAGACTAATGATCATTTGTCTACTCTTATAGCTTGTTTGGATAGAGGGGGAGTAAAGGGGGTAAAGTAAAGGGAGGGAGAGTAAGGTAAATTATCTTATTTGGATTTTTTTTAAGGGAGGATGGAGAAGGATTCGGAGGGGTTTTAACTATTTCTAATCCCTCATTTTTAATTCTCCCAAATTAGAAATGTTTGGAAGGAGAGTAAAGCATAGAAATGTTTGGCAAAATGAATTACCAAATTTACCCTTACCATATTAACAGAATTACAAACTATGAATAGGTTAATTATTTCCCTCTCTCTTTCTTAGTTTTAAAGTGGGGGATAATCATTCCCCTCTACTCTCCTCCCTTCTACTCTCTTCTGCCTCCAAACTTCCAAACATAGCATTAGATAGTTCACAAGCGAGGGACTATCTCCAACCCTAAAAGCATGGATTAATTGGTTTCTCTTAAATAGAGGATCACATTGTTGGACGATGTGTTGGAGATCCTTTTCTGTAGAACCAAGTTTTCTATCTATAGGCAATCAAATGGCATTTATTTCAGGCCAATATCTAGTGACATAGTGTAGCTTAGAAATTTCACTCATTTGTATTAAATATTGATCAAGACTACTACGTCTTCTACAAACACTAATTATTTGTATATTCTTCTATTACTGCAAACAAGTGCTTGATATTTATTGATTTGCATTACTCTATTTGCATTATGTTCTTTAGTGTAATCGTGTTGCCAAAATCCTCTTAATTAAGGCTATACCGAAACCACTTGAGAACATCAATTTGACATTTGTTTAAACTTTTTGGTAAAACAGTGATTATAGTTTATGTCGTTGGAGTTCAACATGATTCAAGTACAAAGTGTCTTATGATTCCTATCAAAAAAGAAAAAGTCTCATGATGGCCAAAACATAATGTACATGTTTTTTCTGAAGAATCCAAGGTTTTCATATTCTTGGTTGCTACTCATATTGTTCCCAACATTTGGCTCTGGAAGTTGAACGCATCTGGTAGATGGGTTTGAGTTAAAGAATCATATATTTAGACTCTTCAGCAAATAAGCACTTGAAATTGCAATCTCTAGTAGTTCCAGCATGCTCATATGCTCCTTTCTACTAAACCACATCCAAGGATATTTTGGAGAGAGAGGAGAAAATAATAGAAAGTAATATTAATTGTCATTTCTTTTCTTCAAACTAAGCTGATAAACATTTGCCACAAATGGTGAATCCAAAATGGTTTTCCAATTTGCCACAAACTGCTTTACACGATATAAAATTAGGAAAAATTTAAATCACCATTCATTAAAAAAATAAAAACATAGATAGAAACATGAAACAAGAAAATTAAATAAAACAGTCCAATAAACATCTCACAAGATTGAAACTTCATTCTTATGTCTGCATCGCAGGTATGCAGTGGAAATGCTAATTTACAAGCATTGATTTTTTCCCCCAACTGTTTTCACTAGTGAAAACAGCTTTTGGATTAGCTAGACAGAAGAATGACTGTAATCATTTTCTTGCTTCTTTTAGTTTTTTTAAAATTTACAGAGTACATTACTTCTACATCACCAACCTTTCATTTTAGTATCAATCATCGGCAAACCAGCTTTTTAATCCATCAACTAATATGATCTGAAATGCAAGTGCTGATTAGAACATGAGCTAGCAGTCCAACCTGTGTGGAAAACAGAAAGCCATGGTAAGGCCATCCATAAACAGAAATTGTCAATAATTTCTACTTATAAAGGTCAGATTGACAAAGCAGGTCCTTTTCGTTTTTTTTTTTTACTCAGTAGGTCACTGGCCAGTTGTTCCAGGTAATATTTGAGTAAAATGTAAGTTTATTCTGTCTTTACATAGCATTAGCATACATAGTACTTAACCATATCAATGTTATATACAAATCTACAATGCTCTATTAGCATCTCACCTAATAGAGTTGATCTCTCACCCAAAAGTAGCATTTAATAAATAGAAAAGTAAATAATAATAAAAATAAAAAAGAGCAAAAAAAATAGCCTCTTCAGTAGAAACTTCTTCCTTGGAATTATCATGCACTCTTATACAGTCTGCATCAACCAAATATTTCTTTCAAATTTGTTACTCTCAAAACTTGAACACCCCAAGACACGTCTCATTCCCCTTTCCCCCTTCCTCCTATGTACCTGAAACTTCATTAACTTCTTCAAGAAATATCTGGAACTACATTAAAGATGCGTTATGCACCTACATCATGTGTGCCTATTTCTAGTTAAACTTGGATAGGGAAAATTTCAGTTTCACATGCTATCAGTTCAGGGTGCAAATTGCTAGCAGAAAATTTTGTATCTGAGGTACTCAAAACAAAGTAAGAGACCCGAAAAGCAGAGACAAGACCCAATGTTGAGAAATCTGGAATCCTCACAAGCCCAATATAACACATTTGGAGGGCATGCCTGCACAGCTCTACAGGCATCTGAGCAAGACCACTCTTACCTTGATGTTATTGACCAGGATGGAATGACATCAATACAGGCCTCTCCTTAAAGAGTAGAGGTTTCACAGATCATAGAGATGAAAGGAGTACAAAACCGACACTTTCTCCAAAGTCAATATAATGAATATTCATTGTCACAGACATCTAAATTTAATTCGTGAATAAGATGAGGCTCTTATCATTTCAGGTTTCAAATGAAATATATATATATATATATATATATATTCTGTTTGGAGCAGTATAGCATCATTTTTGTACTTGAGATTTATTACCTGAGTGAAAAATGGAAAATAAAAGGCAGAATTATGCGTTCTTCCGTCAGCAAATTGATAATTTTAATATCTGAGTTTTATCTAGCTTGTATGAGAAGTCAAGATGACCACGTTTTTCAAGAAGCAAATTGTAGATCAACCATTGCTTAGTATTCTTACTGTATTACATTATTCTTTCTATCATATTCTTCATGCAAAAGTACCATTGCATCTAATTAAAGCACAAACATATAGTTTTATACGTGTATAAAACAAACAAGAGGAAGTTCTACCTTTATCTCAGAATAATGTGATGTTCCAATGGAAGCTACTGAGACATCTCATCAATAGTTATACCTCCAACAGTGGAAGTCCAATGTGAATGACTCGGTTCTTGACCAGAAGCTTTGGAATTTGGATCAGATCCAGTATCTCCATCTTCCATCTGACTCTTCAAATTATCATCAATACCAGTGTAATCCAAATTCTGTAAAATATAAGGAACCGTGGCATCACCATCCTCGCGAGGCTTATTTCCCTTTTCGATATCAAATTTCTCTTTGGAGCTGTTGCAGCCTCCATCAAGATCTGAACTGACAGATACCTTTGCTGGGTACCCATTTTCAGACACCCAGGATCGGAAATTTATCAATGAAGGGGGGAGCTTAGAAAAGAATCCCTCTTTAATGTTCCCTATTACCCCTTTAGTAAATGGGTTTTCCTTCTTATCGTAGTGGTACCGAAAATTCTCATAAGTTGTCTGTGAAAAAGCACATGCCATAATAAAGCAGTAAGAATATAAGAACATTGTATAAATTCAATGTACAGACAGGGTACAATGAGTAATAGCATATCATTATGTGACTAGGTAAAAAGACACAGCACACAAACAAAAATACATGCATCCAATCACACTGCTAGAGAGACATTAGTCCTAAAAAAACAGACCAAAAGTCCTAAACATTAAATTATTGTATGTGAATGAACGCAAGTAAATGTCAATAGTTTTTGACCCCTACAAAAGCAAAACCAGACAAGCCTGAAGGGTGTAGCTCTATCCATAGAGGCAGCAGATAGTGATGCTTGACATCTCAAGGTTATCATGAAAAATGGGTGAAATGAGAACACTAAAAACATGCAATGATCTTCCCTGAGGTGCCATGACTGAAAGTGTTTCAGTTAATGACATAACAGCCACTGATTGACCTGGCATGTTTATAATTAGTACTAACATGTAAATTATAATGACACCGCAGGATGATCTGCCCTACAGTATTTCAAATTCAACCACCCTAAAAAAGAAGTTTGAACTTTCATGGCTTCTATCATGTTTTCCTTTCTTTCTGGTGAAGGACAAATCTTTCTCTCACTTTCCAGCTTCCTTTTCTTCTTCCCTCCATATATCCAAATCCTAGAATAACTATCAAATTTCCTTGTATCGAAACCCTAAAATCCACTATTGACTATGCAAACCTACAGAAGAAACCTATAAGATCTGTCTTCATCAGAAAGAAAGGAACACCAATTTGATACAGTAGTTCTAATAGTTAAATTCAAACAAATAAAGGTAATAAAAATGAAGAGCAAGAAGGTCACCTGGTTGGTGCAAATCAGATAAAAATGGAAGAGGGTGAGCCCACCAACAAACCAGACAGCTATGAAGCAATATACTAGGAGGATTACTGAAAGTATATTATGTGACATTGCAGTCCACAAAGTGCCTTTTTGCTGAAGAATGTCGACCATAGAAAACGCAAACACATATACACACAAGAGGGTTGATGACAATATAAACATTATGAAGAATGGATAGTTACGCTGCAACCACATCAATGAGGAAAAGACTGATTAGTTTTAAGCAAAAAACAAATACAAGAATGTTCTTAATAAGAGAGAATCAAAATTCCAGCTTCATGTCAAGTGAGATCATTGGAATAAGAAATTAGGAAGAATTATGTTAAAGGGATGAATTATATTGGATGAGTGAAGCATGAACAGCCACCATTTATTAAGAGTACTTCCTTAGAAAGCATAGTCCAGGTAATAGCATCACAGAATCTGTTTATACAAAGAAATTTCAAGAAGAAAATTTGAGTTTCTGAAAACATTTTCAATATCTGCTTTCTTATGTCACCTAACCATAATTTTGCTTCTTCTTTTTTTCTTTTTGGTGTGAGGAGGGGGGGACGGGAGAAAGGGGGCAGGGCTGTTCTGAACTCTGAACTCTGAACTTTACAATGCACAAATTTCATGTTCCATATGGAAGCACATCAAATGGGGCTTATTTATGAGGATCAAAATCAACAGGCCTGTTATGCAAAAGATAATCTTACACATTCATTCCATGATTATACAAAACAAAAGTTTAAGGAAAAATTCAGAATCAATTCACAATATTTAGTCAAACATAGTAATTATAGGATAAACAGTCAAACTTAATTACAAAAATTTGCTTTATTTGTTATAAATTAGTTAATGTATTTTTTAATTGAGTGCAATCAACTGTTATTTTGCTTTAATAACAGAGTTTTTCTCATTTGACTCTATATCTCAATTATTTTACCACAGTGGAAGTTATTTCAATTGCCTATTATTCCACCACAAACATCAAGTGTGCTTGCCTAAAAATGATGAGAGATCCTTAACCGAATTAAGATAGAAATGTGGTCCTCATTTAGTACCTAACCTACCCTTACTTTCAAATAAAAGCAAATAACCTTATTTGAATGTAATTTAATAAGCACTGCTGTCAACTAAGATTATTTCTGAAAGTAAAAGTACATCAGTTTAAAGACAAAAAACAAAACAAACAAACAACAACATACTAATTAAAATCTAGATGATGTCCTTCAAAAACTTACTGAAATTTCAGGATTAAAAGTGACCACAGGTAACTTACCACTCCAATACATTGACCCACCCATGGACAGTGGTGATCAAATTTCTGCACGCAGTTATTGCAGATAGAGCAATGAGAAGCACGTGGTGGACGATAAAGCAAGCAAGTGTCACAGAACTTCACTTTTATTGTGTGACCATTGACCGTTACATCCTTTGTCCTGGGTAATTTTATGTCACCAACTTTGTTATTTATCCACTCCATAGATGGTGTGTAAGTGTATTCATCTGATTCAGGTGGCTTTGAGTTCCTTGGGATTATTCCTGGATCTCTACCAGATGTCATGAAGAGAAAAGTAAAATCCTGACAAAACCATAAGAGGTCAGATCAAGTATCATTATAAACCCCAAACCTACTAAGTAAAGCATCAAATTTACTAACCAAAACAGTGAGAACCAATCCGCCGATCAGTACAGGATATTTAAGTGGAGGATCATCTTCTTTGATCATTAAACAAATCGTTCTTATGCAGAATGTTATTGCAGGAGCTCCAATTAGAAATGTAGTCAAAAATAGTGACGTTGCATCATGACCAAAGACTACTCTCCCGCCAAACAAAAATTTCTGACATGAAAGCAAAGATGCTTCATTAGTGTTAGGAAATATGATAACATAATGTAAATTAGCTTAATCCTAATCAAATGTCAAATATTCACCCTACTATAATAGCCATATAATAATTAAGGATCAAAATGTAAGCTCTACCAAACTGTCATACAAGAAACAATATATACAAGTGAATGAAACCCCCTTAAAGTGACATAAATATCCAATAGAGATAGAATAGAGCGAGGGAGGGAGAAGCCTGTACTTAGAAGAAGGCAAGACAAAAAAACTTAATTAGTCCAACAACTTTCAAATCTATCACATAACTTGATCTAATTGCTAAGTGAGATGCATTATTTTCTCTCCACTTATAATATATGTATAAACTCTCAAACCATGTACTAGAAGTGTTATTACAGTTTTCTTACGGAGATAAGCAACCAATAATGTCCATAAGTGAAACATCAGTTCAGGTCCTGATCAAACATGTAAATTCACTAAAATTTCATTACATAAATGAATATAGTAATCAATTGCTAATGAACAGGACATATCAAACAGATACTTAGAGAAGTACTTCTCTTCAGGTAGAAATTCTGTCTGGATATAAAACGAAGCATATATTGAAATAACAGTTAGAAAAAGGAAATTGCACTTCTGTTTCATGATCAGGTTAAAATTTTCAAATTTAATTACACATCAACAGAGTTTTTTTTTATTATTAGTAGTAGATGAACAACCACCTAATATTACCATTAAAGATTAAAGGTGAAAAAAAAAATCACCTCACGGAAGTCATTCCTCTTTAATCAGTAGGTATCTATTTGGGTAAATTAATGTAAAACCAAAGCCGTTGTGTTTCTCATTTGATCAAAAACAGATATTTAATAAAAGCATAAAAATTAACAAAATCTTTTTATTGAACAAGGCTTAAACTCAACAAAACAATGTGCATTGATAGATTTTGAATTTAATTGCACAGATCTTCCCTCATTAAACAAAGCATAAAACTTAACAAACTAAGCACATATACACATAGGCAGAGCTAGGGGGTGCCAAGGGGGGGTCATGGCCCCCCTAGCTTTTGAATTTTCCATTAATCTTCTTTTACATTTGATAATAACTCTAAAAATTACACAAAAATGTATTCACCGGCCCCCTGAGAAAATTTCCTAGCTCTATCACTGCATATACAAATGTCATGTCTTGATAAAAAGGAAAACTGAAATGGCAACAATAAATATGAATTTCCCATTAGCTCTTGTTGTAGAGGGATTAAATTATAAAAGAATACATCATCATTTAAAAAGGCAAATGACAATAAATAATTCATCACCAATAAAAATAATACTCATAATGAATGAAACAAAACAAATGCCACACAATTCTTGAACCCCATATAAACAAAACAAGGAATTATATATTAAAAAAAAAAAAAAACCCATTGATAAAAACAAATAAAGCAGACATTTTGAGACAGAGAGAGAGATGATTACATTGTTACCCTTCCAAACTTGGTAGAGCCTGTAGGGGTTGGATTTAGAAAAGGGAATGGAGTTGGGTTTTGAGGGAGAAGCCAAGCTGTGGATTTTGTTTCTACTCATATTTGTTTTCGTTTCTTCATGCAAAGAACCCATGAATTAATTCAAACACGCAACCATGCATGATGGGTTAAAAGCAAAATTAAGCAAAGCGAAGCGAATGACATGAGAGATTTACATGCTATGAATGAATGTGATTTCAAAATATGTGTTTGGTTTTGTCTGAATTCATTCATTCAATTTTTTTTTTCTTTTTTTTTTTTTTTGCACGTATCTCTCTGTCTCTCGCTCTTAATTTTCTGGTTTTTCTGAAACAAACAAAGAACAACAGCTGCTTCCCTCTCTTTCTCTCTCTCTCTCTCTCTCTCTCCCCCTCTCAAACAGACAAAGCTTGCTGTCAGGGTCGTCATGTAACGATTTTCCATATTTCCCCGGCTTTTTCGCGGGCAAAACCATTTTTAAAAGTATAAAAAAAATAATTAAAAAAAAGTGAGATTATTTTTTTATTATAAGTTTTTTTAGGATTCTTAAAAAAAAAAAAAAGTTTATTTTAGGTGAGGTGTGGTTAAAATCACAAAGGATTGCTAGGCTTTTTTTTTTTTTAACATATATGATAGCATTCTAACTTTTTTTCCTTTTTGTTGGTTAACAAAATTAGGTCTTCGCTAGGTTACGCTAGCTCGCGAACAGGGCGCTAGAGTTGGACAAGTATACTATTCTAACTTAAAGGTGTTCATTTTTTAACTTAAAGATGCTAGCTTCTTTTCTTTTTTTCTTTTTAATAAAATTAGTGTTGATGACACAAATAGTTTTATACTAACTGTTTTTTTCCTAGAAAAAAGCTATAATTGGTATACAATAAATAATTAAGATATTAGTGACAGATCTACAAGTTTGTTTTTAGATAGATAGTGTAGAGGGAGAGGTGTGGTTTAAATAGCAAGTTTTTCAGTTTTTTTCTTTCTATTTTTTAATAAAGTCGGTGTTGGTGACCGAAATAATTTTATCTTTTTTACTAAGAAAAAAAGTTATAATTAGTGTACAATAGAAGTGATATTAGTGATAAATTTATTTGAAAGTGAAGTAACATCAATCATAATTTACTACCTTAACAAATGTATAAAATAAGTTTTTTTTAATGTATTTTATGTGTTGGTTTGTTTTGAAAATTTTACCTCAAAAATCATTGTTTAAAAAACAAGAAATGATATGTCCACAACAAATCTTAAATGGCAAGTTGTTATTGGTGGGGCAAAGAAGTGATCTTAATGTTACGTTCAAATTTGAACCAATATTAACTAACCACCTATGATTTGTTGTGAAAATGTTGTATATGTAGCACCTCTTAAAAAATAACTGAAAACAAGGTATGCAAGTTAGAATAATAATTAAATTTATTAAATTTGTGGTAATATTACAATTTTATAACTATTAACAAATTTATTATTATTATGATAATAATAATAATAGATGAAACTGAGAGAAAGTCAAATTATAATTCTAAATTAAAGTTACAATTTTGTGCAATGTGTCTAGATTTGTGTGGAGACTACATCATAATTATCATTCTAATTGCTCAATTCAAATATGAAATTGAAGTCTAATTTTGCTCCATCTATTTAAATTTAAGTGGGATCACGCCATAATTATCCATCAATGCTCACTCTCATTAAAACAAATGTCGTGCTCCTTTTTCTTTTTCCTTTTCTTTTTCTTTTCTTTCTGCTGAATAACACGTTAGGTTAACCTCCCTTATCTAAAATTTTGCATTTTACATTTAAAGGTTGTGCTGGTTTTTTATTTTTTATTTTTGGCCGAATAAATCATTCTTAATAGTGTCAAATAAGTTTTTACTTTTATATGTACAAAATAGAAATTCTACTTTAACCAAATCTAAGTGTGTATATATATATATATGTGAAACTTCCTCCTGGATACTTAAACCCCGACTCTTACCCCCACATCCCACAAACACTTATATTTATAGAGTAACCATCATACTAAGGGTGTGCAATGATTAAATAATTTTTTATTACAAAAAACGAGGAGCTGATTGTTTTAATTTTTGTGCACGAATTTATACCACTTAGAAAATTGAGGGGCCTAATGTGTTAAAACTTAAAGAGCAAGAAAGAAGTGGCAAACAAAAAGATCAGTTCTTTGTATATAATTACATATTGCTTATAATCTGCTATGGACGAACAAATTAGAGAGCGGCCAAGTACTAGGAACTCTGTACAACAATCTAAACTGTGAGATCAATTATGGTCTTTCAAGATTCCACCAAGGCTGAAGACATTTTTGTGGCAAGCAAATATTAATTCACTCCCCACGAAGAAAGCAGTGTTGTGACAAGGTATTTTATAGGATCATTTCTGTAATAATTGTAATGAAGTCCCACAAGATACTCTTCATGTATAATGGCATTGTCCACGTTCAAAGGGGGTTTCGTGCATTCCATATATATCCTGAACTACTCCAACGTTCATACATGATAAAATTTTATATTGGTCATATTTTAGTAATTTTACACAATACCAGACGTTGCACCAAGAATTTTGATGGGTGTAGACGTGTAGTTTTGCTTTGTCCCATGTAAGTCCATGGCTCCCTTACTGATTTTTCTTTCCAAATAACTTTACTATGCTAACGATTTTGTTAGTTGGCCGGACAAGAAAGAATGTGAGAAACTAGCATCTCGAATTTCTAAAACTCGAGATTCTTATAGAACTCGAGTTCTTAATACTCGATTTTAAAGGGTTTTCATAAGATGACGTGGACTAAGTTTTTCCACTTGTATATCGAGTTTATAAAACTCGATTTATGAACTCAAGTTTTATAAACTCGATTTCTAATCCACGTTTTGACTAAAACCGAGTTTCAGAAACATGGTTTTGACCGCTAAAACCTAAACTCTGCCCTCACTCGTCACTCTCACTCTCACACTCACGATCACACTCATTCTTCTTCGTCACTCTCAAACACTCTCACTCTCACTCTCACACTCACGATCACACTCATTCTTCTTCTTCTTCTTCTTCTTCTTCTTCTTCTTCTTCGCCAGTCCGCCTTCGATTCTAGTCCTCAAGAGCACTCAAGTGCCCTCAAGAGCACTCAATCTTTCCCCACTGCTCCCATTGACCCACCGTGCCAAAGGTACTCTCTCTCACTCAATACTCTCTCTCTCTCTCTCTCTCTCTCTCTCTCTCTCTCTCTCTCTCCAATTTTAGATTTTGGAATTTCATGATTTTGGGTTTTTGGTGATTCATGTTTGGTTTCCGAGAAAAAAAATTGAGGTTTCGGATGATAGAGAGCTCTTGTGAGACTTTGCTTAGTTAGTCTAAATTGCATTGAGTTTTTATTGTTTATTTACTACTACATCAGTTTTAATTAAGTGTTATTGAAATTAGGTCAATCTAGTAAAGGAGTTGTTATTGTTTATTTGGTATTGCCCATGAGTCTTATTTTTTAGTCCTTTTTCTGTTTGGTTTAGAAGTTGTGAAGTACTTTTTAGTTGTTATTAGTAGTCCTAGTTTTTCTAGCAAAGGATGTAGCAAAATTGCAGCAACTTAGTTTTAAGCTTTAAGAGTGTGATTGCCTTCTCCTAGCTAACTGTGATTGCTATGGAAAACCTAGTGGTGATTGCCTAGAGTTTATCTTGCTTTATTCTATAAATTACTTTACCACCAAATAGCCATCAAATTTATTTATGACGCAATCTTTTTTTATTGCCTAACCCTACCTAAACCTGTACATACCCTATTCAACAATCCATGAAGATCTCACCAAAAACCCTAATTTAGAAATGAATTCCTAAAGATTCCACATCATTTTTAATTCAAAATTGGACTTCATTTTGATCGTGGATGTATTTGAACTATATAAAAAAAAAAAAGCTATGTTTGAACTTTATACCACCAGTTGATCACATAACTGTCATACTGTCCATTAATAATTTCTTACAAAATACTACATTATATTTTTGAAAAATGCATATTTCTCAATTTCACATTCAATCAGCTGCGCGCGATTGAGCTTTACACCTAAGCTAGCCCTTTCCCTTTTAAGTGTGCCTCACAGAAGAGTCTTACAATTTTTTTTATCGGGGGCAATTGCCCAATGAGTAGTTAATATAACATATAAGATGCCACTTATCTTAAAAGCCTAACTAAGGGACATAACTTATATACTGTCCTCGTTGTTTTTCCTTGTATGTAATGAATTTGGCTTGTCTTGATCCCTAAATTTCCTCTATTTTGGTAGAACTTAGAAGTTTGCATTTGGTGGGTACTCCTGTATATGCACAGTATATGTACAGTCTATGTACAATCTGCATTTGTCCTGATCCCTAAAGCCAAGTTTTTTTTCTTTTTTTATTTATTTTTCAGTCTATGACTAGTGTTACATATTGTTGCACTCTTTGCAATATGGAGCCAGAGATTGTGCGCCCTGGTCCAAAAGATCCTTCATTGTTGACACGACAACCAAATCATCGATCCGAGGACATTTGGAATGGCGAAGTGAAATATCTAGTTCTAACAACCAATTTAATTTTTACATTGTCTTTGACTTTTACCAACTTCTTTCAAAGTTGTATATCTAGTTCTAACAACCACTATAATTTTTATCCATTTTGCAAGACCCGAGCCCATTTACGTGCCGTGGTCGCGCTAAGGAGATGGCAAACATAACGATGCAAGATAATTGAGTGATTGACATTATCAAGTTGGCAGGGCTAGAAGGATTGTTTAGGGCCCCTTCCAGAGAGATAGATCACTGCCTAATATCGGTTCTAGTTGAGCGATAGTGGCCGGAGACACATACGTTTCATCTAATTTGTGAGTAAATAATGGAACCCCTAATTTTTAACTCAAGTACAAGAAAAAAAAGGCTCATATGTCTTTAAAAAAAAAGTCACATTTTTAAAAAAAATATGGAAGTCAAGCCTTTGAAACTCGAGTATATTTTTACTAAATTTAGATTTAGACTAAGGGCTCTCAACCTAAACCTGTTGTAAGTGCACAAAGATGGATTGAAATTGACCAAAACGAACCAAAGTGGTTTGAATGGACCAAATTGGACCAAATTCCCCCAAAGTACATTTAATGGACTGAATGGGACTAAATTAAACTGAATGGACCCAAAGGACCAAAGTGGACCGAATTAGACCTTAGATGTGCTGGGTAAAAACTCAAGTCTTTGACAGTCGAGTTTTATTAGTAAAACACGAGTCTTACAAACTCAAGTTTTAGTTTTTAATAATCAATAAACTCGAGTTTCAAAGACTCGAGTTCTTAATTAAAACTTGAGTCTCTGAAACTCGAGTTTTAATTTTTCCAGCAACATCCTCTGTTTCAGGCAGAGAGGCAGGGGACCAATGCTCTGTTTTTAGAGTTATGAAACTAGTGGAACTCGAGTCTATGAAACTCGAGTTTCACTGGGATTTTTTTTCCCCCTAAACATGCATCAAACCAAAAACTGAAATGTGTGCACAAATTCACTGAGAAACAGAGATAGAGAAGCTTCAAATGTAAGCCTTAACATACTCATTCGAAGGTAAAGAAGTTGAGAATGTAAATACACTTAAATTACGTCAAAATGCATTCTCAATAGGCACCAAACTATAGAAATTGTTACACTCTTTGCATAACCATAGTTTTACAATGTACATGCACTCAAATCACAACAAAAGTCATTCTCAATATATCAACATTCTAAACATGTCCAACCACCCTTAATTTGCAACTCTAACCATACTGCCCAAATCACAATCTTCATAGAGGTACATTGGATAGAGAATTACAATTACATTGAACAAAAACCAAAACATTAATTGTGCCGATACAATGTAGTCACTTTTCCTAAGATCGGCGGTCCATGGAAGCATGCCTGAAAAACATAGAGTACTCATGTTAGGAGACAAGATAGTAAACATTAGGTAAACATCAAATGAACAACAATTATTTAACTAATGCATAACTTTTTGCCATCTACCTACCTAGTGTGGAATATGACCGTTTATAGAAGCACCACAGGACTGTGGACATTTTTTGCGGTTATGCTCAGAAGCATGACACAGTCCACATGTCTGCTTGGGTTGACTCTCTATCAAATCTGCTTCCTCCCTCCACCATCCTGGTTCTCGATCCTTATTCCTCACTCTATCCATCTCATTCCTTATTCTTGACTTCACTGGTCGACCTTTGGCCTGCAACAATGCTGGATTAGGAAACCACTTTGGCCCTATGGGATCCCTCCACAATGAATATGACTTCGGAACCACAAATGCATGCTCATAAGTGTTATGGGCATGGTTCAAACCATAACATGGGTGAATATATTTGGTCGAATCAATATGTAAATAGTCACATACTCTAATTGCATGTGAACGCGGGACCCCTATGTTTTTCCATTTCCCACAACTGCATGTTCTTTCCCGTAATCGAACTTCATAACTGTGGTTTCCCCCTCTTGCGCTACACGCGTTGAGTTGGGTAACTACTTGAAATATCAGCTCTTCATTGCTAAATGGCTTGAGATAGTGTTTCTCAGATTTACGCTTCTTTCCATCCCATGTGGAGAAGGCATATTCATTCCATTTCTTACCCTCTGACAATCATAATAGTATTCTTTGTGCCGGTCGTGGAAATATTCAACAAGTTTGTTTCAAGTGAATTCAACCAACACGACAATAGGAAGGCCCCGTGCACCTTTCAATACACCATTAAAGCACTCTGATATATTGGTTGTCATTGCCCAAAAACGTCTCCCACCATCATGTGACTGGTTCCACATATCCACAGACTCGCTCATTAGGTATGTGTATGGAAGATGATCTTGATATTTTTCCTTACCATCCTTCCCCGTCACCTTCTTCTTATTCCTAATGGCCTCAATTTCCACCTGCTTAATGGAGTCCATTATGGTATCAAATTTAACTACCTGACTAGCATATCCTTCTTTGAACGCCGCTGACTTTAAAGTCGAGTTCTGAAAATAGGTGTTGAAGTTGCTTGCAACATGTCGAAGGCAATATCTATGAAATACCCGTGTTCTTCCATCATCCCTTCTAGGCCAGTTTGCAATAGCGTTTTTTATACTGATATCTCGGTCAGAAATTATGCAAATGCCTTCGTCAGGTATCACGTGGCCAATCATTTCTCTGAGACACTGTAAAAACCACCTCCAACTGGACTCTGCCTCATAATCCACAACAACAAAGACGAGAGGGAATACCTTGTTGTTAGCATCCGTTGCCATTACGACCAACAACTTTCCCTAATATTTACCATACAGATGGGTCCCATCAATACTAATAACCGGCTTGCAGTATTTGAATCCTGATATGCATGGACTGAAAGACCAAAACACATAATGCAACAATATGGTGTCATCTTCATCGGCAAGTGTGATACGATAGGATGCCTGAGTAGTCGGGTCCTGATATATATATGCCACTAGCAACTTTTGCAACCTTTGGTAAGACTCTTCCCAATTCCCAAACATCTTTGCAATTGCCTTTTGTTTCGCATCTCATACCTTGTACTAAGAAGGCTTATGGCCTGTATATTTCTCCTCTATCATAGATCTGAGATGTTTAATTGGGGTAGTGTGATCCTCACATAACTTTTTATGGATGTCTGCTGCAATAAAATTACAACTCATCATTCTACCATCATTTCGCACCCCAGTCAGTATACATGTGTGAGGACCCACATACACGGTGACCATCCATAGTCCTAGGAGATTGGGCTTCATAACTGCGCAAACATACCACTTGCATGACTCATGCACGCATTTTGCACAAAGTTTTTTTGTCGTCGACCTAGTGATCCTAAATTATTTGTTTTCCTTAAGGGCACAAATTGTTAATACGCGCTTCACCTCCACTTTATTGGCAAAAGTCAACCCTTTGCACAAATTCACTCCCTCTCTCCAAGTAGACACAAATAGCATCTCAATATGTGAAGGATCAACCATATTTTTCCAAGTATTTGCAAAGAATGACAACGCAAGAGGTGCGTAGGCAAGGATTGTGTTTGTAATGTTTTGGACACTAACAACATTGTCTGCATCAGGTTCACTACCATCCAATGTCTCATCGTCATCAATGTCCCTCTCAAAGTCCTCAAAGTTCCGAAAGTCCCCTCTGTCAATCCTGTCTTCATACTCATCTCTATCAGCAAAATCTTCACCGTTAATGGCAAGATTCTCATCAACATAGTCGTCGTCATCATCATCATCGTCGTCACCATCGTCATGAACATCATCATCCTCTACATGTGTAAAATACTCATATTGATCATCTGGAACTGTAACCTGTAAGCTTGTAGTTGTTTATTGGATATCCTATAGCCAGACTGCACGCGGCTCCAACTGTATGTACAACTCAAGGTTAGTTACTTAAGCTATTCTCTCCAACTTGTCAAACATGATCTTTACATGTTTGTCTGTTTCTATCGCCATATACTTGTAATTAATCCAGTGCTTCAGGATTTCATTTGGCATATGATAAGTAATTTGTATGTTGTGCACAGCAGGATTCTCACACAACTCTTCCATGACAAACATCTTCAATTCCTCAAGGTTCTTCAACCTACGATCAATTTGGGTAAAATAGGCCTTTATACCCGGCCCTTCAAATGGCAATCCCTTGTTCGCATTAGCATTCTTAAGCGAACCACCGTGGTATAGGATTATATCAATTTCAGGCATTGTGAACCTGTTCAAGTTAAGTTACTATGTTAGTTAAATCACATAGTCGTAAAGTGGGAGAAAAAAAGTAATGTGATCTTAAGGCTGAACATATTCAAGCCAAATTATAGAGTGCCCCATTGCCCATTAATATCTAAAGGCCAAGATGTAAACCTTCTAATCCTAGTGGATGGAGAGATGGAATTATCTATTACTCCATTGTATGGTGACCTATAATGCCTAAAAGGGTTCTGAAAGAACTAGGTGGGTAGAGGAGTATGATTACATACCCATTCATTACATTCATTCACTACCCATTTCATACCCAAAACAATGATGAATAAAGTCAAAAAAACTTGTAAGATCATGGTAAAAATAAAACCCTAGAAATGATGAATAAATTTTTGATAACAAAAACCATACAAATAAATACTCAAAAAATTAACACTAACAAAACAAAGTTCTATAATTCACAATATTGGTAAATTAACTAAGTTATGTTAACTATCTACAATGGAACTCGAGTCTATAAGACTCGAGTCCTATGGAAATTTTAATTAAAAAAAATCAAGTCTTTAAGACTCGATTTTTATTTTGTGCAAATCGAGTCTTTAAGACTCAAGATCTTGGTGGCATTTTTGTCCAACTCAGCCACCACAATGCGCAAAAAGCGATTCTCTAACACTCGAGTTTTAATGTAGATCTCGAGTTTCTAAAACTCGAGATGCTACTTTCCATTTTTCTTTCAACCATTACCTAACTTACTACATAGAAGATGAGGACATTGCTAGTCTGCACATTAGGCCCTCCCTTACTAGCTCAATTAATATGCTCGCCATGCGGACTCTTTTCAGGTGTAGATGGAATAGCTTCAACCATATTGCTTGATTAAGCTTTAACCATATTCCTATGCAATGAAAGTTATTGCTATTTTCACTCCCAAAAAACAGACCAAAAGAGAGAGAGATCTGGGGGTTACCACTTCTCACCTTTTCGCCTCTATCAAATTGCTGAAACAGCTTTTGGTAAATTTTTAATTTATACTTTTTAAATTTGGGCATTATATATGATTTTTTTTTGAGTAATTGGTAGAAGATATTGTTTCTTTTTTTGGGGTTAATTTTGTAAGACCTATTACTTTTAATGTGTCTACATTACTTTTTCTTTTCTACTTTTACAACAACAGGTTTTTAGCTTGCAATTGTTATGGTTTATGATTGTTGAGTACTCCTACAATCAATGCACTAAATTCTATGATAAAAGAATCATTTGGATTTAGCATTTTTTACTCCCATTTGTTGATAATATATGTTTAATGTATTGCTACAACCCTTTCCAAGCAATTTCCATACTTATTAAGGAGTTGTGACGTGGGAGCTTTCAAGAAATGTAATAAAGCATCTAACTCAATACATTTACAATCAATAATTCAAATAATCAGGCCATTTTTATTGCTATTGGATGCAATTTGCAATATTGCATCTATGAATCTTATTGGGTAGTATTTCCCATCTATTAGATCCAAACAAACGTACTTTAAAATTTAGTTTTTGCTTTTGATTGTATTTGGTTATTTTTGTTTATAATTTTGTATCATCCATTTGAGTGAAGTAGGTTGTAGAAAAGATATTTGTGATCCTTAGCTAATTTAAGAGTTGAGTCCAAATTCGGTAAGGTTGGGGTGTAAAACCTATATTTCACACCATCTAAAAAGAAATTAACATATTAGTTTTTTACTTAAAACTTAATAGATCTTAACACACATAATAACATCTCATTAAAATTACAATTAAGTTGGATTTTCAAATGGATATTAGAATTGATTGAGTTTTAATACATGTAATATGATGAAATGACATGTTGAAATTAAAGGGGTAAAATTTTGTTTTTACACCACATTCTTAAAAAATTAATCTCTTAAGGCTTCAACCCCAATGCTATTTTGACTTATCAAGGCCCTTGGCAATTGGGAAAAATGAGTTTTTTTTTTTTTTTAAAGAGCAGCCTTATATATATATATATATATATATATATATGATGATATCAATACAACTGGATCATTTTTTGAAACATAATAATTTTCAAGATAATCAAAAAACAAAATATGTTTTCCTTCTTCAACCATTTTTTCTTTCCATTTCCTTTTGACTCTGTCTTTTTCTGACTGAGCAAAATTATCTTGATAATATTTCCTTTTTGGACGGTTTTTCAACAACATAAATTCATTATATAGAAAAACCATATCATACTCAAAAGGTTCGAGTCTATTAACAACTCGTAATGAATTATGAAAAATAGGGGTTTCAATAGGAGGAAAATCAGTAGCAGAAGGAGCATCAGATTTTGCATCATCATCATCATTAGTATTTTGAGTATCATCAATAGGAAAATCAGTTTTGGTTGAATAAAAAGCATTGCTAACTTGGGAATTGTTGCTAGCAACTCCTTTTAGCTTTAGATCTTGTTTTCGAAAATTCTTTTTCAAAAACTCATCAATTTCATGATCTCTTTTAGCAAGATTTTCAGATCCAGCAAAGGAATGTCTTCCTTCGTTGATTCTTAAAGGCTTGTTTTGAGGTAAACAAGTATCATCATCAAAATGTATTTTAACAGTACCATTAGCAAATTGTTGAATATGACTGAGATCAAGTTCATCAAAAACAGGTTTTAAAAGTTTAACAGGAGGTGTTTCTTTTTCCAAAGTCCATTCTTTAGGAAGAGTAATGTCTTCCCATTTAATCATTTTAGGAACACGGATTCGAGCATCAGGAGTGGAACATTGAATTAACATAGTATTACCAGCAGGGTCTCTATCCTTAGAACAAGGAGTCAATTGAGAACCAAGCAAACGATAGTAAATACGATAAATAAGAGCAAAAGGTCTACTACCATCATCCATATCATAACCAGATGTTAATACGTTCAAAGTTAAGGCTTTAACAATATTAGGATCATCAAGTGCAATAGCAAGATCAAGATAACAATCAAAGTAAATAGGACCATCATACAAAGAAGCAGTAATCATGCCAAGAATGCTATCATTAAATTGTCTAAATCTAGCATCACGTAAACACATAAGCATAGAAGCATTGATACCTTTTCTTGTTAAAGGTTTAACAGCCACTTGAACAAGTCCAATGTGTAAATATTTAACTTTCTTAGTCACAAAATTGTTAATATCTTTTCTGGAAAATAAACAGCATTTTTCATGAAGCTTAGAAATAGAAAAAGTTTGTTCAACAGTTCTAACTCTATATTCAGAGAAAACAGTATTTTCAGACCAACCAAGTTCGTAAACAGATTTAGTAGAAACTTTGGGTATGTTCCACTTTCTAAAATCAGGGTACTCACTTTTCTCTACAGTGTGATCTTCTTCATTCACAATATCAGGAGGACAACCAGTCCTGGAGCTAATAGAGGAATTGGATCTCCACATTCTTTCTATACTGGTATCCAAAACTTACTCCTCTTGATATGCAGTTTGAAGAAAGATCTTTTCAAACTCAATTCTCTGTTTCTGCTGATAAAATGTATGAATGGAATATTGATGGTTTGTCTGAACAAGAAATTATTAACAAACTTGCTCACATGTCTATGGTTGGTTTTGCATACATGAACAATCATAGTGATCTTGATCATCCTGATGTTGTTAACTTGCTTGTCACTGGATTTTCTGGCACTCTTCGTGGTTGGTGGGATAAACATCTCACAGAAGAATCCAGAGAACTTATTAAACATTCTGTTAAAAAAGATGATGATGGCATGCCTATTTTTTATGAAGATATTGGTCGAGGTATTCCTGATGGTGTCAATACCTTGGTCTATACTATTCTCAAACATTTTGTTGGTACTCCATCTAATATTTCATCTCGCATTTCTGATTATTTGAATAATTTGAAATGTCCTACTATGTCTGATTATAGATGGTACCAAGATGTCTTTCTCTCCAGGGTTATGCTTCGGAATGATTCCCAAAAAGCTTACTGGAAAGAGAAGTTTATTGATGGCCTTCCTCCTATCTTTGCTCATAAGGTAAAACAAGAACTAATGGGTAAAAGTGATTCTATTGATTATGATAATTTGACTTATGGTGATATTTTCAGTACTATTAAAAAACTTAGTAGAACCTTGTCCTTATTATATATATATATATATATATATATATATATATATTATATATATTCACTCTACAAGTATAAATACTTGTGGAGTGTGAATGACAAAGACTGAAATTCAAGTTTTTAAAAGAGAGTTTCACACGTATACACTTAAATTTAAAAAAAAAAAAAAAAATTATTGGACCACAAGAAACAAAGGCATTTCCCCACACTAATAATATTTGTGGGGACCACCAATATAACCCACAAACAAACGAACCACTAGTATATTCAATTCAATCAAGGCGAAGAACAATATGGTTCCCCCCTCACCGCAGTGATTCCTTGAAAGAAAAACAAAAGAACAAACAACCATCGTTTGAACATTTTAAATCCAACCCCATTTTAGTTCATTCTCTAACCCTGTTTTGTGTAGAAAACTTTTAGATTCAAAACATAAACAAAAAAAACACTTGTGGTAGGCAAAGACTTCATGCCAACAACGCCAAGGTGGTTGATGTAGAATTTTTAGTAACTAATTTAGACTTGTTAGGTTGCCATGAAATAAAGGAAAATGATGGGCAGTGATTTTCTCGATTACAATATTTAAAGAGTAGCTTAGGTAATATTTTATCTTGGTGTTCATGGAATTGATTATGTTTAGTGGCTGAGAAAAAACAAAGGAAAATGAGGGAAAGTGAGAGGAGAGTGAGTTATGAATTTGTTTAGTTGCCGAGAAAAACAAAGGAAAATTGGTTCGTTAATCATAGATGAGGTGGAAATTGAATGGATTTTTAATTAACTTGGCAAATCTTTAATTGGGACAATTAAGTCACATCTCACGAATTACACCTTAGTTAACAATTTGGCTAGAGGTCAGCCACGAGCCCACGATATATAATTTAGAAAACAAATAATTTTAAATATTATTTTTACAAAATCATTTTTGCAATCAAGTCATAACATCATCTTCTGAGTCCTGCCTTGAATTTTGAAATGAAATACAAAAATTGACGATTATAGCAATAACTTGAAGGATGAAGTACTTTCTCAATTTATTCTGTAACTCCTTTTCCATTTGCACAATCACACCTGTACCTAAGAGTTGGCGCACCAAAAGGTCTAAAACCAAAACAATAAGATGTCCAGTAATTCCTTCAATCCACAGAGAAATATCCTATACATCAAATATATACTTAATATATCTCTCTCTATAAGGATTTATATATCTTATCCATAAAATAACTGTTACTTTCCTAAAGATAATCTCCAATTGGTTTTACAAGTTTTTATCCTGACTAGTGCAATGCAATAATAATTACTAATCCAATAAAAACTAATTACACGATCCTAACCCATAAAGTCATTAATTTTTATATTTGTTTACTGGAGTAAAGATTAAGGTAAAACTGCCTGCTGACCTCTCTGAGACCCCATAAAAGTGAGTATTTTTGTCCTTTCCTTGTAGGAGAAAAGATTTTATATTATAAAATATACTTGGAGCATGTATAGCCTCCATCTCCATCAATAATAAAATTGGAATGCTTGTTGAGAATGGTTGCATGAGACAATCCTCAAGTCTCAACCCCATACAAGTGTACACCTTGAATATGAGGAAATCTTAATCCCACGAGTACGAGAAGCACCTCCCTAAAATGGAAAAACTAGTTTGACTAGAAAAGAAAAGGGCAGATAGGTGGTGTGGGGATTCTCCTTTCCAACTTACCTTTCCGGCTGTTTATGGGATTGCTTCCAATAAATCAGCTTGTGTGGCCTCTTGTCTAGAGCGGTTAGGGATAGAGGATCGGAGAAGCTGGGATGTCCGCTTCATTCGGAGACCAAATGATTGGGAGATGGGGGTTGTGGATGATTTTCTTCGTACTTTGGGTTCTAATCTTCCTCCAACTGAGAATGGAGACCGTATGAGATGGAAGTTATCAAAGAATGGGGACTTTAATATCCGCTCGTTTTACAATAGACTTCGAGGTCCCGTGCCTATGTTCTTTCCTTGGAAAGGTATTTGGAAGGTTAAGGCTCCTCGGCGTGTTTCCTTCTTTACTTGGACCGCCGTTTGGGACAAGATTCTTACAGGTGACAATCTTCGAAATAGAGGGTTTAATTTTGTTGATTGGTGCATTATGTGTCGTTGTGATGGGGAGACGGTAGATCATTTGTTACTTCATTGTGGAAAGGCTTATCAGCTGTGGAGCTTAGTTTTTAGATCTTTTGGGATTTCATGGGTTTTGCCCAGATCGGTTGCAGATACTCTTTTTGGTTGGTGGAATTGGTTAGGAAAGCACTCGTCTAGCATTTGGAATTTAGCTCCGCTGTGCTTAATGTGGTGTATTTGGAGGGAGCGTAATTGGCGGACGTTTGAGGACATGGAAAGCACTGATGACCAGCTGCTTGCCTCTTTTAGTGGCTCTCTTTTCGACTGGTCTAGGGCTTGGGGACTCACCTCTAGTGATTCTCTCCCCATGTTTCTGAATTCTCTCTTTTGTAATTAGTTCTCTCTTTGTTTTTTCTTTTCTTCTCTCTCTTTGTATTCTTTGTGCTGCCTTATGCCGTTATGCATGAGGTAGGTTCTCTTTGAATATACATCTTTTTTAATTATCAAAAAAAAAAAAGAAAAGGGCAGAGATGGAGGCCACTAAACTAAATAACACCACAGCTCTGCTTGTAAAGTTTACAACTTGCACATATTAGTACATACACATTCTGAGAAGAGATCTTTGGTGTCCTCATTCACTACAACATAGTTGGGAAAACTTTGGCATTCTTGCATGCCAGACAAAGGTACATCTCAAAATAATGCATCCAGCATTCCTGAGTCACCTTGAATCTCATTCCCGCTATCAACCACAGGTCAACTGAGAAACAGAACAAGAGGATATGCCACTGTGAGAATAATATTTTCAGCAAGCCAAAATATTCAGAAATTTTAAATATTACTACCCTTCAGATTTATAACAGAGTTTTTTTTTATTAACATCAATATGACAAACTTTTATCACATTACTGGTTCTTCTTTTTTCTTTTTTCTTTTTGACTGAAATGATAGAAATCACATTACTAGTTCTAACCCGATAGAGTTGCATGATGACACGATACAGAATATTGTGTTTACTGCAAACACACTAATATAAGAAAGATAGGAAATGTTAACTAATGACCTAAGAGAATTGGTTTATGAACTATTTTTAGAAACATTTAATGAGAAAATGATAAAGCAATTAATTTGTCTAGCATCATTTTTATTTCCCATGAAAGTGGTTTTAAAACATTCCTAATATAATTTATTAATAATTGCCCTAAGGACACCCGTTAACATGACCCATATTTATAATTTGAAAGATAGTGATTTCGAGTTTTTTACAATATTTGTAGGTGGTTTGCTTACATTGCTTCATTTAAATTTCGAATACAGATTGCAGCCAAGGGTTGGACAGCAACAATTGAATGTAAAAGCAAATATTCTAGATCTACACCTGCTAATGAATCAACCTAATTATAATCGTTATGCAGTGCCATGGGGGATCAATCTGTTATGTCTGAAGAAAGGAGTGTACTGTTATCTGAAGAAGGGAGAAGATTACGTGAAAGATTTGGCATTCGTGGATAGCTGTTGCCGTGGGTGGATAGTTATTGCATTTGAAATTCGTATTTGGATTACTATAGAGTTGCTGCTGCATTCGCATTTGAATTATGGTTATCTAGATAAAGTAATATTTGAATTGGTATTTGTAATTGAGTTTCTAAGAAGTTGAGTCCCTTTAGGATTCTGTTAGTATTTGAACATTCATAGGATTATCTATTGTTATCTGTTTGTCATTTGAATTCCTAGGACTTGTATTTAACCTAGAATGCAATGAATAAAGCAGCTGAGAATTATTATCCCAATTTCCCTCTCTATTCTCTTATTTAGGAGACTGGTCATCTCAAATGCGACCAAATAACTATCCACTCAGTCAGGAATTAAACCCAGTCATAACCCAATCTTAAATGGGTTTCCCTGATTTTGAGAGGATATATGTTGTAAATGTTTTCATTGACACAGCCAATATAGTGCCAATGGCCATGTCAAGCAAGCAACCAAAGTGCCATTAGATCATTGTCTCTATGACAGCTTTAGAAGTCTGATGTTTTCATTAGTTTAATACCTAACTAATGTAGACGAAATGGAAGCCTAAACTAAGTCATTGATAACCACTGTGGCTGAATGTCTGTGTATTCATCCTTTTACCAATCTCTTTTTATTGTTTGTTTCTCAGAAGTTTCTATCTGACAGTTTGACACCCTTTTTTTGTTTGCTTTCGTCGAATATGTGTATGTTTCCAAAAATTGTGAAAACAGAAACAGTATCAAGCAACCCTAAACATTTAATTTAAATTTTCAGGCATACAGAGTAGCAATATTTATCGATCTCCTCTTATTGTTTGTTTCTCAGAAGTTTCTAATAGACACCTTTTTTTTGTTTGCTTTTACTGAACACGCATACGTTTCCAAAAATTGTGAAAACAGAAACAGTACCAAGCAACCTTGAACATTTAAATTCAAATTTTCAGGCATACAGAGTAGCAATACTTACAGTGCACCAAAACATTAAACACCCAAAAAATGAAAATAAATAAATAAATAAAATCAAACCGATCTACAATGAATAATTTTATTATCACTGACAGGTTTTCTCCCCCCCCCCCCCCTTGTTTTCTGAGAAAAGCCAAAGTTATTTAACATCTTGACAAAATTTTTTTTTTTTTTTTGATAGGTAATCAGAAAACTTTTATAAATGATAGAAAAAAAATGAATACAAGGAGTTCATGATGATGAACAACTAGAGAAAAAAAAAAAGGAACAAACAGCACGACAATCAAAGGAAAGTCAGGAAACTAAGCTAAGGGAGGACAAAAACTCAGAAGGGAAGAACAATCAGTAAAACCCCAACACCAAGACCACTCCAAAAGGCTAGGCTGGCATAAAAGCTTTAACTCATCCAACGTCTTCTCTTTGTCCCCAAAGGAACGACGATTTCGTTCCAACCAAACAACCCACATTAGGCACCCCGGAACCAAGTTCCAAATGTCCGAATTATGCTTCCCAAGCCACTGATGCCAGCAAGTTACTAGTCAACCATACTGAAAGTCTAAAACCTAAATCTTAACAAAAGTAACGAGAAAACTTATGTGGTGGATGATTAAATGAATTTAAAATTAAATGCAACAACTTACAACAGACAAATGAACCATACAGTATGATCCAACATAATAATCAGCCTAATGAAATAATAACCAGCACCAATGAGCTATAGCTCAACTGCACTTCCTTCTCTCATTATAATGGAATGGAGGGTGAGTTCGTGCGTTCAAAACGCACTGGGTCCATGTGTAAATTACCCAAAAGAAATAAAAGGGTAAAATGCACTTAGACCCCCTGGTTTTGAAATTTCTGGCGAATATACAATTTTCTTTGGCATGGTTTAAAAACCTGTGCCTTAGTAGATGAAAGCCCAGATACGTTCCTCTTTGTTCTGTTTTTATTTTCATCTCAAGGTCATTAGTAACAGACCAAGTTCAAATCTTTAGATCAAACCCATGACACCCAGGAGAGAATATATCATTAGATTGTCACTTCCAGTGCATAAGTTAAAGTTGAAGATTTTTGTTAGAAACTAAGGGTGAGGAGGAGGAGCTCAAAGTTGTTCCGGCCACGGTGGCTGAGGTGTGAGAGATGAGAAAAGGATAACTAAGGGTGTGTGAGTGACCTGTTTATGAGAGGAGGACCCAACCTGTAGGAAGGCTTCAAAGTTCAAACTCAGTCCAGCAATCTCACATGCACTGTTACTTTTTGGATGGCACATGGACAAGATTTATTGTATGGATGGAACTATCTATTATATCATTTAAAGAAATAAGATGTGACAAGATTCTAATTGAGAGTTTAAATATAAAATAGAATATAAATTCAATTAAAAATATACATTAGAACACTGACGAAGAAAATTGTAGGGACTCAAAAGCTTATATGGCAAAAATTTTGAGATCAACCAAAAGTCAAACATCTACACACACAATAGATAATAGGAGTAATAAAAAAAATTAACAATAATATTTTCTAGGTTGATATGTTATGCCACTTCTCCTGAGTATGGAAATGCACATGCTTATTTAGGTATTCTATACATTGCTATAACCCCAGCACAAGATGAGGCCCATGCCATGCCTGCTTGCAACTCCAAATGATTATGTCTCACCACTAGACATGCTCAGCAGTCATGCTTTAGACATCTTTAAGAACAATGGACATGAGTAGCCCAAGAATTTATAGAGCAGTAAACAATGACTATTCCTCAGAATTTCTTTTGCTAGTCTCTAGATGAGCATAATCTATGTGCACACCTCCAAGCTGTTGATTTTACTGGTTGCAAAGAAAGATCACTATGAAAGATTTGGACGATGCTGGATTAAAGAGACAAGGAAAGTCTTGCTTGGTGCAAAAGTTACTGGTTCAAGGGCAGGTTACCAGGTCTATATTAAACAAACAAAATATGCAATATTACCGTATTATGTCTTCCAATGGGTAAAAACCCAGGCTAAATCATCAAATCCAACAATAATATTTAACAAAATTTGGTCCATGAGGTGTTTTAGGGAGTGGGGAGGACAACTTTGACTACTTTGTGTAAACTCCTTACTAAATATTTGTGAATGTAGACTCTTTGACTCTTGCCTTATTCCAGAATTTTGTAATACTTTTCACGGTGCATGTTTCAATATTTTGCATGATCCACTGATTCTTGAGGATTAGAATTATTCAATAGGAAAAACTAAAACAAACAAACAAAAGCATCTTATCTCAGGGTAAGCAATGAGTATTTGGAAAGTGGAGACCTCTAACCTTTTTAAGAAGATTAAGTTAGCAAGGACCATCCTCTTTGCCAGATGCCCATTGATAAACCATTAATAGAAATAACCTTTGCACTTTACCGACCCACAAAGGCATTTTTTCTTCCTCTGGTCTGCTTTTTCAGGCGGTACTGCCCCATAATCATATGTCAACTCTGTCATTGGAGGAATGTGTCTAACCGCATGAAATGCAACATGGAGATCAGATTCATTTTTATTTTCACGTAAAATTGGCTGCCAGGATACATTTGGAGAGCAGCTGTGATTCATAAAACGACCTACATTCCCAGCATTTTTTGCACTTATGATTAGGGGATGTGGGATCTTTGGGGCCTCATTAGAATCACCTGGCAGCTCCAAAAGTGGATAAGTGCGGGTTGCATCGAAAATGTAATCATCTTCATTTTCACTTCCAAGCTCCTCCAGCTTAGCGCTAGCAATAACTTCCCCTGCATATTCACATATAAAAGCTCCAGCTCGAAGGGGATCCCAGGACCTTAGACCCCAGCCTCTATCCTTAGTTTTAAACACTTCCAAACGAACTCTCAGACCACTTTGTGATACTCGGTTCCGGCAATTAGGAGGACACTGACAAGAAGGACCACACTCATATAGCAATGACTTTTGGTTCACAAGAACTGAACTTGCATTATAAGGGAGGTAACCTTCATTTTTCTTAATGCAAGAGCAGTTGCTACCAGGGAGACATCCACCAACACAATTACAGCCAGTACAAGGTTCCGTTGGATCAACTGGTTTTTCATTCTTGAGACCAGGAAAATAGGTGAAATATGCAGGGCCCTTCTCATCATCAACATCATTTACTAGAGAAACAGGTGCACTTTCTGCCCCAGAAGTAAGATCGGGCAATATAACCCCGACCCTAGAATTAACTCCATCCTTCCATTGCTGAATTAATTTCCAGGTCATGAACGCTTCGGGCTGGCCAGGTAACCTGACAAGTTTATACTTAAATACATTGCGACCTGACTTTCCTTTATCTACCCATGACTCCTGGATTTTGTAAAGACCATCATAGACATATACCTTCCCGGTTGGATTTGCAAAATCCTTAAAGCCCCGAATCACTCTAATCTCATTACCCCGGTGCAAGCTTTTCTCCAAAGCAAGGTTACCTCTTTCAAGCTTCTGATCCATTACTTCCTTATCTTTCCGGAAGTGATTCCCACCTTGGCCACTATAAATTAACACACCCCCATCCTCCATATTATCATCGTCATATCCTCCAGATGAAACAATGCTGACTGCTAAGGGCTCTTCAGTTTGACTGACCTTCAGACCCATGTAATCAATGCCAGCCATACATGGTGCATGCAATCCGATCAAGCACAACTCCATCCTGAAAAAGAAACAATCCCCAACTTCAACACCAGGCACAACTCCAACTCTCTTCTTGATATTCGTCCGAATCCCTTTATTCATCAAAATTGCACCCGCTCTTAAATCAGGTCGTCTTGTTACTCCTGGAATTGCATCCTTTGACTCTTCAATTTGGTTAATCTTTCTTCGGATAAAATCATATATCATGAGTAAGCATCCAACCGACTCCTTGTCAGCTTCAGCTCGCCGGATCATGTCAAATGCTGCAATATTAGACGATGCAAGAAGATTTTCAATTACTGAATCTATGTCAATTTCAGTTGAGGCAATATTGATGTCCTGGCGAGCCCTAGTCCTCCTCTGTGACCTACTACTACTCTTTGACCTCCCAGCCTTTCCAGTATCTTCTGAATCTTGCATACTAAAACTACTTGAATACTGCCCATCTTCCTGCACATCCCCACTTTGGTGTCGTGACAGAGCACGACTTCTAGTAACCCTTCTCGAAGACCCTGTCTCACCATTCTCATCTCCTGCATACTGAGTCTGCGGTGTCCTAAATGAGGCAATTGGTACCGCATTTGATATTGGTGCATTTCGATTTGGTACAGGCGGCCTTTGAGGCTCTGGTGAAGCAAAAAATGGGTAAAACGAGGCAGCCCCAGGTGGGAAAGGACCAGATGGTGAAACACAAACAAAGGGTGCTCCACCTTGGGGATTTGGAAATGAAGGAAAATTAGGAGCTGATGCTGATCCAAATATAGGAACAAGACACCGCAAGGGCCTCACATTCATTACCCTAGACTTATCAAATGATCCAGAAACAGGAGTAGAGTCCTCCATCAATACACTTCCAGACAACAAAAAACAACCTTTCCCAAACACCAACTCCCCTAACACAAATTTCTATACATAATCTACTTCTTTTTCTCCTCTTTACAACACCAACCAACTAACATAACATTTACTTCTAATAAAACTACAACAGCAACATATTCTTACAAAACAAAAACATAAACGTTTCAGTAACTGAATACTTTACGGTAGAAGCAAAAGATCTTCACAAAATCACTTAAAAGATTCAAACTTCACATCCAGGCCAAGATTTTGGTCGACATAAGTAAATTCCTGCAACATGAAAGCAGAAATGAAGTCAGAAAAACTAAAAGAATCTGAGCTAAAAACATTGAAATTTCCAGGGCAGAGATTAAAATTATCCAAAATACTTGCATAAATCCTCAAACAAAAAGAAAAGCATGGGAGCTAAAGTTGAAGTGAACATGCAAGGTCATTAGAAACAGAATCAACAGCCCAAATTTCTGTTTATTTCCTTTTACCCAATTCCCCAATAACAAAAAAAAAAAAAAAAAAAAAAGAGCAACCCAACAACTGGAAATTAAAATTAAAAAAAAAATTATTTTAAACGATGGGTTATGAAAAAAGAGATCAGAAGAGTGAACAGAAAAAGGTAAAAAATTAAAATTGAAATATAAAGTGGAAGATGCTACCAAAGATCAAAGGCAAAAAAAGGCATAAGATATAAGACAGATCTAAATCAAGCATAGAGAAAGCTTCGAACTTGGAAAGGGAAGATTTTATTTTGTTTACCTGACATGGAATTTTGGTGATTGGAGAGTACGAGTTCTGAGAAGTTTGGTAGCTTCTTCTTATTACAATGACTTTTTTTTTTTTTACTTTCCCAAACACAATGCCACTCTTTTAGTTTTCGTGTTTGGTCTTAGAATGGAGAGGGAATCAGGTGTGTCTGAGACTATGATACTGTTGTCGTTGATTAGTTGGACGCTTATGTGGCAGCCTTTTTCATTGGTTTTGCATGTGAGTAGAGATAGGGGAACATCACTTCACTTATGTTTTTTACCTTGGCGTAAATAGTTCAACTGAAACTGAGAGAAGTTCTAAAAACACAGTAGAAGAGTAAGAAAAAATTGTTGTTGACTAAGACTTTTGTTTGATCTTAATTCTCAACCAATCACGTGCGTTTCAGCTCCACGGTTAAACTTATCCTTCGCACTACTCTACAAATGTTTTTCTTTTGTTTTTTTTGGCAAAAATATGATCTTCATCCTTACATTTTGGGATCATTGTAAATTTTGTGCTTAAATTAACACTCAATTTAGTCATATTATTCCCATCAAAAAAAGAATTAGTCATATTATTTTTAACTTTTAGTCAACTTGCAATTAGAACGGTATATGAACCAAACTGTTTATGCATAAGTTGAGCTCAATTCGAGGAAAAAAAAATTTATTTATGCTTGATTATTAGAAAAAATACAATTTTTATACTTATATTTTGGGGTCATAATTAATTTAGTTATTACATTTTTATAGCAATTAATTTAGTTTATGTTTTTTTATACCAAAAAAAAATAGCATATGTTTTCAACTTACTGTTAATTTGGTCTTTAATTACCGTTAACTCACTAACACCAAAAGAATGTCTATGTAGTTAACATATTGTGCACATTAGACACTAACAGGACTACTATAATAATAGTAAATTTTATTTGATATTTAAAAACGTCACATCATTATTTATTATTATGTTTGAAGCTTCCAAATCATCATTTTTAATTGAAAATAAAATTAATTAAAAAATATAACAAAAAAAAATCATCTTGGTCATTACATTTTGAGATCATAATGAATTTGGCCTTATATTTTGGTAGCAATCAATCTAGTCATGTTATTTTCAACTTGTAGTCAACTTTCAATTAAGGTTGTAAATGAACCAAATTGTTTATATACAGCTCGAGCTTAGCTAAAAAAAAAAAAAGCCTTGTTAACGTTCACTTGTTTAGAAAACGAGTCAAGTTCTAGCTTAAGTTTAGGCTTGATTATTAAACAAGTCAAGCTCGAACATAATAATATGTTTGTGAACAAGCTCGTGAATATAAGACTTGATTTAACTATATATATATTGTAGAGGCACAAAATGGCCTCAAGCCCAAATGTATTACTGGGTTGGCCCAGGTGGCCTTTACAATAGAATTTTTAGAGAGTGGGCTGAAAGCCTAAACTTCTTGGGGCTCTAGGGGGCTATGGAACGTGGGTATGATCCATTGGAGTCAAATTAGGGTATGAGAGAACGCCTTGGCTCCTTCTTGGTCGTGGGCCGAGAACGGGTCTCTGGACCTTTCTCCCGCCTATCCTCTTAGTGAGATGCAGCCCTCCTTGTTGTCCCTCTGTAGCCAAAGAAAAGATCCCCCCTTCTAATGGTCCTTCCCCCCTCTATTTATACTCCCCATGCCTGGCTCCCACTTGTCTTTTCCCTGAAAACGCTCCCCAATGCCCTTAAGGCTGGTCATCGTCCTCTCAATAGTCATTTCTCCATTAATGCGGCCAGGCGGGTAGGTGAGGAGTCATAAATGCGGTGGCAGTGACTGTATGCAATGCACGTCTCCCTTGTCTCCCCTCTCGGCATCTCATTTGAGAAGTAGGATGACTCGCCGACCCTCAGGGGCCCTCTCCTGGGTGCTTTGCCATCATGTTCTGTTCCCGACCTACGTCCGAGGACACTTTCTCCTCGGCTCATCTCCGTCAGGCTGGCAGCGTGGTCGGCTGCCCTTGGAACCCCGAGTTAGATGGCCTTGCTCCCGACACATGACCTCTCCAGTGGAACTCACGTCCTCGGACTAGGCCCCAGGTCCGTATGGTGTTTTGACACTTTTACCCCCCACATATATATATATATATATATATATATCTGTCTAAATATCTATTTATATAGACTTCAAATTGGATTATATAAGTTTTTCAATAGGTTCATATTATATTAAGCTAACATGTAACTTATGCTTACATATGAAATGGAAACATTACAAATGGGGATCACTTGCCACAAAAATTTTTTAAAAAAATAAAAATTAAGTTTGACACATGACACATAATTATACTACAATTAGAAACTAATTTTGATTCAATTTGAATTCTAAAATTGTACTCCAACTTTATATATACACACACTTTTAACAAATTAACAAAATCCTAATTCAAACACACTAAAAATGCACTATTTAGAGAAGTACAGGAATTTAGAGAAGCAAATCCCTTATTTGAAACAATTATATCTGTCACACTCTAGAGTTTGAAAATATCTAAACAAAATAAACAAAAACATCCTACGAAAGCTAAAAGGAGTGGCTCTACAATTATAATTTAGAAAATCAATATGGGGCATATTAGAATTGAATATTGCTAACCTTGCCATCAGGATTTGATAGAGCAAAAAGTATTGACCTCTTGCAAATTAATTAATTAATTACCCAAGTTAATTAATTAGGTTTAATTACATGCAATGGCATAGTAGCACAAACAAATCACCAACTAAACTAAATGTAGTGGAAATTAAATTTGATACGGTGATTTGTTTAAGAATAAAAAAAATCACCAAGGCAAAAATCCTACCGGGTGATTTTAAAGTCACTACTCTCAAAAATCCATTAATCAATAATCAAGCGATTACAAGTAAAAGTAATCTTACCAACTACCCTTGGCCTATCCCAAATTATCAACCTACTGTTGAATCTTCACTCCAATATTTAATTGAACTTGATCTTATAGTGACACTCTGTCCGTTTAATACACGAATCTCAATACATGACTAACCAATGATGCACAAATTTCAGTACGTGACTAACTCCAGCAACTTGAAGAAGGTTGTTAGTTGTAAAGTTTTTCACTTCATGCACAATGAAGATCAAGAAGTTCCTTGGTTACAAAACTCTTTGGTATAAAAATGCAGTAACTTGTTTCAAAGGTAATAAGGCACTAGGTCACTCAATGCATATGTGAGTGCCTTTAAAATAATCCTTATATATGTCTAAAGCGACGAAAAAAGAAACCCTACATAATTATACAAGAATCTGTATATAATCAGATCTAAAAAGCCTGATTTTGTAATTCTCAATAGAAACAGCTTATGTTGAGCTTTAATATTAATTCTCGATAAAAAGGATTTGGTCAAGACTTCTGTCGAGTTTTAGTGAACAGCTCATTCTTCACTTGTTTCTTGGTCAAATCTTCATAATTTTAATACTTGACTTGAACTCTTATTTCTTGAAATACTAAATTCGTCATAGATCTACCCAATTATGGTCCTACAGGCAGATAGTTAGAATAAGACAAAATGGCATTTGATTGGAACAAAGTGGACACCCCTTACTTCTCTTCTCCCCCAAAATGATTTAGATAGAAAGATACAAACATTATGTTCATTGAATTATACCAATGGGACATGCAACTGTTAGTTGTGTCCCCAAGAGCATGCACATGGAAGCCATGGAGTCTAGGTATAAAGACCATAAATATTTCCAATTGTTGTAGCTAAGCCTGAAAGTTTTTGAAATGAAAATTATCACTTTAAATAAGAAAATAGCAATTTTCATTTCCTTAATAAAAAAACAGCAATTTCAAGTTACCATCTCCTTCTTGGGTGAAGTAAATAATGCAAGACACCCTCAATGCTGCAACTTCAGGGTGTCCACGGGTCGGTCGGACTCGAGTTGAGGGTCAACCCGTGACTCGACCCGATCTCATCGAGTCCTGGATTCTGTCACCCGCTGTCGACCGATAGTCCTTGGGTCTCCGACCGTCGTTTGCCATCGGTTTCATGGACGGGTTCGGTTGGATTGGCAGTTGGCTTCAAATCTGCAACTACACACAAAAAACCCCAAACATAGTACAACACAAAACATCAAAATACATCACAGCTACTGCCTCACCCACCTCGCCATACCCAAATTACCCATGGCCAACTATTACATTCACACCACCAAAAACTTGCAAAAATGATGTTCAAACTCCGAGAATAAAATGAGAGGGGGGAAAGCCAGAGAAGGCAGGGCCGGCCCTTCCCTTAGGCGAGTTAGGCGGTTGCCTAAGGCCCCCAAGTGGAAGGGAGGCCCCAAAATCTTAGAAATTAAGAGGGATTAGAGGGAAAAAAAAAATTAGTTTCAGGGAAAGCCCCAAAAATCTGACGCCGCAGAGGGAAAAAAAAATTAGTTTCAAATGACACAATAGAGAAAAAAAATTTTAGTTTAAGGTAAAACACAAAATTCTGGCACATCCTTTTAACCAAAAAACAAAAATTTTGGTAAATCAAACAACCCAAAAATCATCCGGATAAATTACAAATCCGGTCTAACACATTATCCACAAAACAATTACAAATCACAACAAATAAAATAACTTAAAATCCTAAAAATTTTACCTTTCTCTCTATTCTAATCTCTGCTTTTCGCCTCTCTCTGTCTCAGTGTCTCTCATTCTCATTTTCTCTGATTCCCTGAATCCCTTTCTCTCCCCTGTTCTCAAATCTCACTGATCTCATCTACTCTCTGGCCCTGGCAGCAACCTTTCTCAGTTCCTCAGTTCCTCCGGCCTTTCTCTTCCTCTTCGGCTCTTCCTCAGTCTCAGCTCCGTTCAGGCGTTCGTTCAGCATCCTTTAAGGTTTTTTTTTTTTAATAAAGCTCGCTGCTGCGTTTTCTTCTTTTTGGATTTGGGTTAGAGAGTCATAGATAGGATTTTTTATAAAGGGTGCGTTCAGCATCCTTAGATAGGATTTTTTATAAAGGGTGCTACTGTGCGTTTTTGTCTTTTTGGGTATTGGGTGGGTTATAGATAAGTCTGAAATCTGAATGGGTTAGTAATTTATTTGTGTTTTTTTTTTTAATTTGCATTGGGTATTGCGTATTGAGTTATTAATTTGTTTTTTTGTTTTTTGGTGGGTCTTATTAATTAGCCTTATTGTGTTATAGTTGTGCACTTGTGCTTAAATTTTTGTTATGATTGTACTTTTTTTTTTTTTAAATTTTAATCTTATGTTTTCAGTTTTTATATATATATTTTAGTTAATGGCCATATACTGAGTAAGTCTTTATTTATGCAGGTTAAAATTACTAAAAATTTGTTATTGTTCAGTCATCGGTGAAACTACAACAATACGTTTTATATAAATCAGGTTCTATTTTTCATTTGCTCTACACTTGTAAGTTTTTTTTTTTTTTTTTTTTAGTCTTTATAAATATATTATTTGATTAGAAATTTCTACTAGGAAATATCCATCTGGATATGAAAAACTTAAAAAAAGAAAAAAAGAAGAAAAATTAATTGAGCCTCAAAAAGGATCAATGGATAAATTTGTTATTAGTAATAAACAAAATATAACACAAAATATAGATGAAAATATAACAAATGAACAAGAAATTCACCAAAAAGAGTTAAAAGATAATGAAATGATACAACGTCCTAAGAAAGATTAAGTGAATTAGTTATACTATCGATTGAAAAAGAGATGTGAGAAAAACTTGAATACAAAAATTTAATTAGTCGATTTGCATATCAAAAAGCAAAAAAAAAAAAGATTTTAAATAAAATATATTATAATATAAAAATATTAAATAAATATTAATTTAATTAATCTATATGTATAAAAAATGTCCCATTTTTAATTCTCGCCTTAGGCCTCAAAATGTCTAGGGCCGACATTGAGAGAAGGTGACAGTCATATGCACAGAGAAAAAGGGAGGAGTTGTGTTTTACTTCAGAGAGAAGTTTGGCAAAGGAACTCACATTCGCATGATGACTGGTTTTTAGCTTTTGATTTCAAGGAGAACCACCAAGAAGAGTCAAAAATGATGTTTGATAAGAATGGAAGGCAGGAGGAGTTAAGTTTGCATTATAAAAATAAAGAAGGAGAAAGTTTGCATAAAAAGATGAAATGGAAGAGATAATGGCTGGTAGTACGTGTCAGCCATGCAAAGAAGTAAGAGTTTCAAAGGTAGAGACACAGTCCCCAAGTAAAAAATTGTTAGTTCAAAATATTAAGTCGGTTCTTTTTTACTAGTTGCCATAATTGAAAACCGATATCTGAACTGAAAATGGTCGAATTTGAAAGTCCACATCCGTTGCCGACCGAAACTTATTTGGCGCTGACTCATATCTAGTCAGATCGAGTCGGTCCGGGCGGTTTTGGTCAGGTCCGGGTTGGATTGGACACCCTTACTGCAACTAATCCTAGATTCATTCAGAGACACAACATCGACTGAATCAAATTTTGCTATAGAGTAATTAAATAAGAAAATGGAAGAAAAATAAATCAAATCAGATTCTAATTTTTTTTTTTTTTTTCCATCAAATTGAGGTCTAAACATTGACTGCGTGCATTGACAATCACAACTAATTTGATGGAAGGCTTTGTACTTTGTGGTTCCACCATGAGAGGACAATTTAGAATCCAAGAATGACATTGTTGCAGTAATATATTTGGCTTCAAACACATAAAAACACACAGAATCAGCAAATAGAATCCTAAACATTGGACCAAACTTTGCTCCCATAATATAAATATAAAATTTTAAGGGACATTAGACTTAACTTCTTCTTTTTTTTATTTTTTTATTTTTTTTTTTGTTGAGAACTGGAAATTTCTTTCATTGAAAAATGAAATTGAAAACCTATTACATCAAATCTTTTTGAACAACGTCTACAATAGATAAGAGGGTTGTCTCCAACTAACATTTTAAGAACTGTGTATTAAGGCATTTCACGCCAATATATGTACTGCTTGGTTTACTTCACGCTTGACATTGTGACCAACCTAGCATCTTCATTGACATAGCCCAGTAAGGATGAATTCTCTGTAGGATTCCGAAGAGCTGTAAGCCTGTAACTACCTGCAGAAAATCACTCTCAATAATAGTTTTTGTGAAACTTGTTTCTACAATAAAGAGAATACCCATTCTTAGTGAGAAGTTCTCAACACTAGATTTCAACTCTCTCTCTCTCTCTCTACCTTATAGACCTTCTCTCATTCTCTCTCTCTCTCTCTCTCTCTCTCTCTTTTTATATTTACTGAATAGTAAATTTAGTGCATGTCATCCCTATAAAAATAGTCAAGTGTTACCATCCTAATGGCTGGATGCATTATACCCAAGCCAAGTTCTTATTGTAGTATTTTTGGTTTTCGTATTTAGCAGCAAAATTAAGAAAACTTAATTGATACAATAACTCACTTAGTACAAAAATTCAAAAACTTACATGAGACACGTGACACAAATTTGAGAATTCAATTAAGAAGAGTGATTTTAATGAGAATGAGCCCACATACATTTAGTCACATGGAGCAAAATTGAACTTCAATTTCAGATTCTAATTAAACAATTGGAAGGATAATTATGATGTGGTTCCCACATAAATGTAGATACATGACACAAAATTAGAACTTTAATTTGGAATTCTAGTTTGAGTTTCTCTCAGTTTCACCTATTATTATATATATAGATATATAGATTATTATTTTTAATTTATTGATGATATAAATAGTCTCTTCATAGTAAAAAAAAAATCATAAAATTGTAAATAGATAAAACATGTTAATAATCATGGCTTCACAATATATAAGAAAAGAATAAGTTAATCAAATAATTCATAAACAAGCTCAAGCTTTACTCAATAAGAAAATGAGATAAGTTTAAGTATTAAATTTTTTTTGGTGATGAACTCGAAATCAGCTCATGTTCGGAAAAAAAAAATGAACAAGTTTGAACTTTTAATACTCGGCTTGCCTTGGCTCATTTACAACCCTACTAGCAATTGCAGTTGTAGTTGCAATCAATTTTTGTTATTTAGTTGATAGTGGGACCAAATTAATTGTTACCATGTAGTGACCAAATTGATAATGGGCTCAAAATGTTAGGACCAAAATGTTATCTCACTATTTATTTTCCTTATAGATCAAAATAATTCGAGATAAACCTTTCTTTTTAGGGTCCGTTTGGATACAACTGAAAACTGAAAATACTATAGCAAAATAATTTTTAAATGTGTGAATAATGCTGCGAGTCCCATTTTTAACAAAAAGTTGCTGAAATAGTGCATGAACAGTGTGCCACTGTGCATGAACAGTAACCGCACAATGGTGAACAATACCCCTTGTCCCCTGGTTCAAACCTGTGCGCAGGAAAAAAAAATCTAAAACGTGAAGGCTGAAATCGTGGACGCTGGCATCTCTATCCAAACCCACCCTTAGTCTCAAATTATTGGTCCTTAAAATTTAGTCCTCTTTAAAGAGTTAACTAAGTTATAACTTGTGTTTATCTACAGAAATATTGAATAGTAGTGATGATGAAGTGATTTTATTTAGATAATTGTAATAATTATCTCAACTTTCGTGTTGAATATTATAAATAAGTCACTTGACGTCAAAATTAAGAAAATAAATTTAAATACATAGCACAAAATCAAACAATAATTAAAAATTAATTTTGATTCTAATTGTGCTTCGGCTTTACTATAATATAGATGATAAAGAAATTTATAACTAAAAATTCAACATCACTAGATTTTAAATTAACCAGATAATTTGAAAACTTGTACATTTTTTTTTTTAAAAGAGAATGCATTGTACTTTTCTTTTATATATAAATACAATGCATTAAAAAGGTGTTCTAGTTAGGTTTTCTAAACAATATAAAACATATGAGACAAGGTACTATTTCTAATATATTTTTTTTCAATAGTTAGCCCTCCCTAACTTCCCCCTTCCCAGAATATAGCAACAATCAGATTGTTAACCCATGCAGGCATACACTAGAAAAATTAACATTGTTAACCCATGCAAGCATGCACTAGGAAAATTAACATTTTTAAAAATTTAATAAAACTATTCATATATGAATATATATTTAACTAAGCATTAAAAAAGAAGAAGCCAAATTACATGTTCAATCAATCAAATTGATAGAAAGGATTTTATTATAATTTGTTTAGAGAACATAAAACCTAATTTAGCTAGAGTATGGTTAGAGTGTTGGGTTGTTTTACTAAAAAAACACTTAAGTTCAAAGTAGTTTAAACTAATATAAGGCGAAAAACTCATTTTAGTCCCTACATTTTTACGCGATTCTCACTTTGATCCCTAACTTTTTTTCCCACCGATTTTAGTTCCTATCCTGGAAAACGCGTCTTGTTTTTGTCCCTAGTGCTACATCAGAGACGAAAAATGCACAGCTGGCAAACGGAACTATTAAAATAATAATAATAAATTTTATTTTGACATTAAAAAATGCCACATTAGCATCTAAATTAAAAAAAAATTAATTTATTAATTTTAGCTAAATAAAAAAATTAAAAATAGAAATAAAAACCAAAAATTACATTAATTAAGATCTAAGTGTTGAAGAAAAAAAAAAAAAAAACAAATCTAACACCACAAAATTAAAATCCAAAAATCACAAACCCAGAAAATAAGAACAGAAAATTAAACTATAGATCCACATTAAATTAAACATGAACAAGAAATTAAACATGAAAACAAAATTAAAACAAAAAATTAAAAAACAAAATTAAAATCCAATTCATCTTCAACAAGAACTCTCTAAAGAACACAAATTCAAATTTAAAGATAAAAACACATGCCCATATTTTCTAGCATTTTCTTGCCCTTTCTTGTCAACCAAACACAAAAACACAAACACAAACACAAACTGATTTCCAGCAAAAACAAAAACACAAACACAAACCCAGCAACAGATTCCTTGTCAATCAAACACAAAAGCAACAAACACAAACCTAGCAACTGACAACGATGAGAATGAAGACGTGGAGAAGCTTCTAGAGCCGTTTACAAAGGACCATCGCCGAAGCAACTGCCCAATCAGAAGCAAAGCATCAAAAACAAATGACAAAGGTGATGAATAAAATGGAAGAAATGTTACAACAATTAGGTCCACTTCTAAGTGCTTCATTAGCTTCTCAGGTACTAAAAATGTTGCATTTAATTTAATGAAAATTGCATGTTTATTGCAATGAATTGTTACGTGCTACTAATACGATGTGTTTAATATATTCAAGATAGCACTGCATCTAAATGGGGACTCTTCGTAGATATTTTGTAATTGTATATTGTATTACCTTTTGGCTATTCATGAAGGAATACTAGTATATTGTTATTATTATTATTATATTGTAGACAATAGTTTTGGTGAACAAAAAACTTTGTAGTTGTTTCTCTTGTATATGTAGACAGCTACATTGATGCTTTAACAACATAGAAGAACGACCAAGAGGATTAAATAGTGAAGCCATGCATTGTTCTCACTATAAGTTTGAAATATATAAATACCATTTCATAATTTTTGGTTTTTTTTCTCTTTATTGTTATTTTAGTACTTTTTGCTTGTTCCATTTGTGTAATTTTGTTGGATAGGAAAGTTTCCCTTATCGCTCATGTTGATCATGGCAAGTCTACGCTGCTGACGGGCTTTTGGAGCGCACTAGGATCATTAAGAGAGGATATGGTCAGCTTCTGTACCTTGACAAGTTGTAGGTATATCAACACTTTTAAAAGATTTGTTTTTGTTTTTCTTTAAGAAAAACATGAATTTGGTATTCAAAGGAATTTGTATTTCTTTTGAGTGGGCTTGTTTAAGAGTGATGAGTGAAGTTTATACTTGCTGAGTTGTTTAGAAAGAGACATGCATAGGGAATGATATGAAATTTATATTGCTTTTGAGTGTATGATGTTTTTCATGAGATTGTTTCTGAGTTAAGAGTGAAGTATATGCTTGCTAAATTATTTAGGGAGATACATGAATTGGGTATTTTATGAAATTTGCATTGCTTTTGATGAGTTTGTTTCCGAGTGAAGTTATAGACTCTTCCTAGTTGGTTAGAATTATAAACATGAATTGGGTATTCTATGAATTTGCAGTGTGTTTGAGATTGTGGTGCTTTTGATGAGTTTGTTTCGTAGTGTTCTTAGGTGATTAGAATGATAAAATAGAAAAGAAAATAATTTGCTTAGTTAGTTACAATTGAAAGTATAGAAGCTATATAAGATCGCATTTGGTAGTGCTGAAAAGTTGTCTAACTTCACTAATCTTGCCTTTTAGAGTGTCTCTAGCTGCTGTATATATATATCATAGCATTCAAATTTGGAGGAGTCAAGGTTTTCTTTATATGAAGTAACATATGTTCTTCTTAGATCTCTAATTGGTTCAAAATAGCAAACTGGTGCCATTATATTTTTCTAGTGCCATTATGGACATAAACTGTATTCTACTTGTAAAACAAGGGTACAAAAACGATGGTCCACTTGTAGACAAGAGCTTGGAGATGGGAAGGCAACCCTAGAAGCATGTGCGTAATGTTTGCAGTTGGGGTTCTACAAAATCATATATTGATGCTTGCTGCAACTTTTTTGTGTCAAATGGACCCTAAACTTTCCTACAATGAATTGTTGCTGTATTGAACTGCATATTCGTTGAAGGTTGATAATTTTCCATAGTTCTTAAAGCTTGATTGAATTGAGACAAGTTTGAGAAAATTCCAGCTTCATATTCCTTTAAAATTCGGGCTTGTTATTTTGCTACATGCAACAAGTTGAAATTTTGCAGGAATAACAAGTTGGAATTGTGTGTGTGACAAGTTTTTTATAGTAACATTTCTAAAATTTATAGCAGCGTTTGTAAATGCATTTGCCATCTAGCGTAGAAAAAAAAAAAAAAAAGGTCTATAGCCGCTTTTTAAAAACGTGGCTATAGACAAATTCAAAAAAGTATTCAGGGGTTATAGTTGCGTTTAAAATGCAGCTATAGGTATGGGCTAAAGCCCCATTTTAAAAACGTGACCATAGTAATGGGCTAAAGCCGCGTTTTTAAAAACGCGGCTTTAGCTGACAACTATGGCTGTGCTTTGAACGCAACTGATCTTTCTTCCCAGCAATCAACAATTAACCTATAGCCACATTTTAAACGCAGCTATGGATTGCCCCTATAGCCGCGGTTTTCAAACCGTGGCTAGAGTATGTCCTATAGCCATGTTTATAAAAATGTGGCCGTTGGTCCTGGCCTATAGCCACAGCTATAGAAACATGACCATTGGTCTTGGCCTATAGCCGCGTTTGGAAAAATGTGGCCATAGACCCCTCAAGCCTATAGTCACGTATTTTAGGCCATGGTTAAAAACATGGCCTAAAAAAACGCGACTATAGACCAAATCGTCCTATAGCCACGTTTTTCTGAGCTATAACCACGTTTTAAAACGCGGCTATAGAACCTTTTTTTTTTTGTAATGAGGGAGTGAGCAAGTACCTGGACTTGATTGAAATCGTGTGTGAGCTCGCCGATGCAAATTGCACCCACCGCAAGATCTTCATCCATCGTGCGTGAACTCGCCGATGCGGACCCCGCCCACCACAAGATCTTCATCCACGGCCTTGGCTAGGACACCATCGCTGAAACCCTCACCTCCGTCTTTGGCAAGTACGGTGAGATCGAGGATTGCAAGGCGGTTACCAACTGCATATTCGGTAAGTCCAAAGACTATGCCTTTATTCTCTTCAAGCATCGGAGTGGGGCCTAGAAGGCTCTTAAGCAGCCCCAGAAGCAGATCGGCAATCGCACCACCCCATGGCCGAGACCCTTGGCCACACCCATCAATTGCTGATATTTGAACATAAACATAAGATCACAAATTTAAAATTTGAAAAGAAACAAGCACTAAGAGAGAGAAAGAGAGAGTCATGGATTTGCAAAGAAAGAAGAAACATAAAGATACAAACACAAATAGATCAAGTAATGGATCTGGAAAGAACGAAGAAAAAGAAGTATAAAATGAGAGTGAATGGAGTTTAATTTTTAGTTCTTATTTTCTAGGTTTGTGATTTTTGGATTTTAATTTTGTGGTGTTAGATCTAGGTTTGTGTTCTTGTTATACTTGTTCAAGACACACTTAGATCTTAATTAATGTGATTTTTGGTTTTTATTTCTGTTTTTAATTTTTTTTAGTTAAAATTAATAAATTAATTTTTTTAATTTAGATGCTGATGTGGCATTTTTTAATGTCAAAATATAACTTTTTTTATTATTATTTTAATAGTTCTGTTTGCCAGCTGTGCATTTTGCGTCTTTGATGTAACGGCAGGGACAAAAACGAGACGCGTTTTCCAGGATAAGGACTAAAATCAGTGGAAAAAAAAAAGTTAGGGACCAAAGTGTGAATCGCGTAAAAATATAGGGACTAAAATGCATTTTTCGCCTTAATATAATTTATCACTACTTGTAAATTAAAACTTAAATAATCTTAAATTAAAAATAAATCTAATTTATATTTTTTGAACGTCTAGGTAAATTAAAATTTAAATAATCTTAAATGTCTTTAAAAAATGACACCTACAACTAAAAAATAGTACATAATTCTCAAAAAAAAAAAAAAAAAAAAAATAGTACTCTCATTCCTATTTCAATTCTAATTATACTTACTTCTGGGCTTCTAGCCTTCAATTGTGGGGCAATCAAATTAAAGAGTTGGCAAGGCCAAGACATTAGCAAGAAATATGCAAATAAACATTAGTTGATTTTATTTATTTATTTATTTTTAACATCATGCTACCTACTAGGAAATATATTTGGCGCTTGTTGCATATATATAATAGCCTTTTAAATATTGTGGTTCAAGCAGTAGTGCTTCAACGAATGTGTTGTGCCCATGATTATAGTTTATCAAAGTTTAAGCGATATAGATGGTATTACTCATTATCGTCATACGGTGTGAGTCAATGAATTCACGTTGGAAACCCTTTTTTTATTTAGGAAAAAAAAAACCAACTTAATTTTCACTTACGGCTTCCTACTCATACTATAGTATGAACATGCATGTAACAAACACTTGAACCTTGTATTTTGTAGGCATGAGTTCTGAAAACACACTAACGCATTATATCAACGAGAGAGAACACCAACGACAACAATGGAAAAACTATAATTGATTAAGAAGACAATGATTGCAAAGAATAATTGGCAAGAAACTGTGCCAATTCTGCAAGATGAAGAAAATAAATTTTTGTGTCGCAAAAGCACTTTAGTTGGAAATCAACTAAATTTAAATGAAGACGTCCATTCTGATATCACAACAACATGCCCATTACTAATACCACCTGATGGTGAGCCTACATGAAGACATCATCTTACAAATTATTGTCGCTTGGCATGAAATATTGCGGTCGAGAAAAATGCTAAACAACATAACATAGTTTCACATCCTTAAATAATAATTTAAAACTAAGAAGATAGAGTGGAAATGAGGAGTATCTCATGAGATAGTTTTATAAGGCCTCTCTCTTACAATATGTGAAACCTAAATAAGTCTCACATATTCTGAATCCAATATATTATTAGAGGAAGGTCATTCATGAGACCGTCTCATTAGATGATTTTAGCAAGGCAGATGCTCCGTTGACCCAAACATGGTTTTGTCTTTGTCTCCAGGCCATGTGTAATTGTGTATAACTGATTCACATGTTAGCCCATCAAAAGCCTCATTAACTCATCTGTCGGCCCATGCTTGTACCCATTAGCAAGTGACACCAATGACACAACCATTGGTCTGTGAGCTTGGGTCAACTTGTGCTTGAGTCCAATTTAAAACTGTTGCTACCTAATGGCCCAAAGCTTGGTTCATTTCTAATCATGGATCCCAATATTTTATAATAACTGTTTGCTGACAAGTTGTTTTTAAGTTTTTTAATGCTTGTTTTTGGGCTGAAGAAAAGAATATTTGTGAAATGAGGCTTCAAAGGCACAAGCAATCATACCATCGAAAGTGGACTTAGAGCATCTCCAGCAGATGCTCTATCTCTATTTTCAGTCCAAAAAATGCCACTGTTTACGTACTGTTCACCCTCCAACAGCTTCTTCAAACACAAAATTTTTCCAAATTTTTTTTGAAGTTGCTACAGTCATTCTCTACCTTTGAAGAACACTGTTGCAACTCCAAAGCATTATTTTATCTTAAAAAAATACCCGGCTGAATAAAAAATAATTCTCTCTCTCGTTCCTTTTTTTTTTTTTTTTTTTTTCCGTTCTTCACTCTCTATCTCAACGGTAATATACCACAATCAAAACAAAATCACAGAACCCAATCGAAAGATTTGAAACACAAAATCAATATTTCTCATAAGCCTAATGAAATCTAAACAATAAAATAAAACTAATCAAACCAGAACAACCAAAAAAAAAACCCAACAACAAACAAAGCCGATCTGTAGAACGCCAATCTCCACTCTCTGCCGGTGATCTATGTGTGTATGAGAGAGTTTGTGTGAGATAGAGGGAGAGAGTGTTTTAGAATCAAGTAGAAATGGAAAAAGTAAAAAAAGAAAAGAAGAGATAGCTAGAGAAAAAGAGAGAGACAGAGAGCTGAAGAAGAACAAATGGGGCGGAATGAACTAGAAAAAGAAAAAGAAGGTAGATAGAGGAAATGTGTGGGATACGTGTATGGTGGAGAAAAAACCAAGAGAGAAAAAAAAAAAAAAAAGAAACGCATGGATGAGGACAAAAGGGAAGAAAGAAAAATAATATAAAAAATAAAAAAATCTTAATTGAGACATACTATCAAAATATCTTCACAATATTTTCACAATAAATTTTAAGTAACATATCATTATTAGTTAATATTGACGAGTAAAAAAATAATTTCAATAGTAGGTTCAAATTAGAACTAGTAACAACTTTCCACATAAATTTTGTTGTGAAAGTATTGCATAAAATGTTGTAAATATAACATTTTTCATTGAAAAATATTACTGTTGGGAATGAATATATGAAGAATAAATAATGATAAAAAAAGAATAAAGAATGAATAAAGAAATAATATTTAAATGAGATAAATAATGGGATAGAGAATCTGTTGGAAAGTGTATTTGAAAAAGTGGGTAGTTAAAATGTAAAAATCACTGTTCATTCTCCAAACAGTACAAAATTTTATAAAATCTGTTAGAGATGCTCTTAGATGTCAAAGATGACCTAATATGGATATTTTGTCTTGGAGTGAACGCAAGCCACGATAACAGAATACTCCACGTTTTTTTCTGTGTCTTTTTAATCATATTTATTTGGGGAGCAATTTGTTATATGTACACGCATGCACAAACCAGCATTCCATCCAAATGGCCTTAAAAAGTATACTGGTATATATAGATTGCACGGAATCTCTCTTCCTACACTCCATCCCGTGTTTCTCAACAAAAAAAAAAAACACTCCATCCCCTTATAGCTAGTCCCTATGGACAAACAACAATTTAAAAGAAGAAAAAGAAAAAAGAATTACCCCTTTTGAATATAGAACACAATTATTCATTAATTGAAAAAAGAAAAAGATTAGGAAAAAAAGTGATAATTTGTTTTTTTTTTTTTATGTGTAATACATTCAATAGTAAAAATTCAACTTTTTACTCATATATAAATAAATTGTCAAACAATCATCAAGGGACACTATGGCGAAACTTAGGAATTTGGATAGATTCCCCTAAAAATAATTAATATATTTATTTTCATGATCCATATTGCTATTAATTCATCTCTAATGAATCAATTGACTTCACTTTATTATTTTTTGAAACATATTATAAATAAATTTTATCAAATTATTGGCTTTGGACCTCCAGTCTAATCCATAAAATATGATACAATAGATTTTATTCTTGGCCTGGCTCTGCGCATTACACGTAGTGAGTAGTGACCAATAAAATTTTTATAAATAGTTATAAAAACCAAAATTTGAATGAAATATGTTGGGATGTCCTATTATTTATGCATGCAAATATATGGTGGTGAAAATTAATTTAACTAACTTGTAATCCTTAAAATGCACTCAAGTTCATTTAAAAATACATATTAAATATATGTACACACATTTAATACTATAAGGGCTTCTTTTTTTTCTCTTGAAAAAAAAAAGTTAGTGGTAATTGCATCTGTTATACATGGCATGTTGTGTCTGTGATTCAAATTTTACCTCCCTTCTTCCACTGTCTACTTATCTAAAATATATATGTGTATATATATATATATATATATATATATAAACATTGTAAGAATATTATTTGGTAGATTATGCAATATTGTTCATTATTTATTGATCTATTGTTCATAGTACCAAATATATATATATATAGTGCATTGATCGATACATACACTTAGTTTTTATTTCTTAATTTTTTTTATTATTGTGATGTAATAAATTTAATTAATGTTTATATTTTTCAAATAAATTATGAAAATAGAGTTGTTATAAAAATAAATCAAAAGGAATAGCCAATTTTTTAGAACATAGTAAATTGTTCCATAAAAGTTTATACCTAATTTAATAGTAAGTTTTTGTAAGAAAAAATGGATTAAATTTTAATGCGCTGAGCATAGTTCTTCCTAAAGGGGGGGGGGGGGGGGGGGGTGTTATGATTAATTTAATTAGAGGAAAACTTGAAACAAATTTAAGTATGTAAAGTCTAATAACTTTCTCCCAAAAAAAGAAGAAGAATGTAATTAATATTTAATTCCACTTTAATATGTTATAATAGATAATAAACTAGATGAATTTAGCATGAATATTAATCACAAAATCAAATGAACTTTTTCATTGTAAGACCACATACTTGGTAAAAATTCCATTCACCTTTATATAACTTAAAAGTCATGTTTTTAAAAGTCATATTTTGAAATGAAATAACTAAATTATTTCTTACGTTTAGAAAAGAAATATCTTATGAAATGGTTTCACAATACCTCTATGTCCACCTTTAGGATAAAACGAAAAGTATCATAGATTGCATACATATTTATATTTTTCTTATTTAGCTATTGCCATTTTTCTCTTTTATATATTTTTAATTTTCTTTCTTTTTTCTTAATGAAATTTTTGCGTGACATGATGCTGGTGTTAATATATATGGTAAGACTTATAGACTTATAGTATATAGTTGATTTAATTTATTGTGCAAAGCCAAAGAGACAAGAGACAAAGAGAGTGGTATTAATAATACTATGATTAATTGAAACCTAATATTGTCGTCGATATATTAAACGCGGAAAGAAGACATGTTTTCATATGAAATGAGAAATAGAAAATTATGCAAATGCAGCAGAGGATAGAATTGCCGAATTAGGGGGCCCACAAAACAAAATGATTGAGCTTGCCACTTGGATGTTGTACCTTGTAATCCATTCCAGATTCCACTTAGCTGCTCATTACGTGAAGGCAAGGCAAAGTGCAAACGCTCAGACTCTCTCTCTCTCTCTCTCTCTCTCTCTCTCTCTCAAATCCATTCCTATTGTGAAAAGAGTAATGATTAAGATTTCATTTCATCTGATCCATTGGTTAACGTATAAAACATTTTTTGTTTACACTTTGCAGTATGCAATAGTTGATTTTTTTTTTTTTTTTCTTTTTTGAGAAGAAAGAAATTTCATTTTATTCAAGGTGGATTGTCATAATCAGTCGGTAAAATAGAAGTGATATTTGGTGGTACATCTTTCATCCAAACTTAAAATTGAGAGTGAATTGCTCGCCTCCCAAGTGAGTGAACTACAATACTATAGTGCTTACGTACATGAGAAAAATTAATCTTTGAAAAATAAGAGGCAAGATATTGGATGTCTTTAACAAGAGGCAAGATACTAATTGAGTTGATAAATTTTATTCATTTTTATTGGCTCCATTGCTAACATAAATTTTTAACTTACCACCTATGATATGCATTTGTATATTTTTTGTCAACTTTTATGCCAAATTTCTCATTGTAAAATAGTATGGAACAAAATTTGACTCCAAATATTCTCTTCTCTAATTATTTAGTTCTAACTAATTATTTAGTAAATTATAAGATTATTATTATGTAAACTAGTCGAATGACATGTACAATGTAACTTTTTTTCTTTTTAAAGAAAGAAGTACAATGTAACTTCTATGTAACTAAAACTATATATTAATAGTCACTTAGTCAATTATCGCATACTAGGATGTAATAAAATATCTTCTTTTTCTTCATAAAAACAAAAAAAAAAAAAATTGAAAAGTTGCCTAAGATAACTCCAAACAAAAAAATTTCAAATAGTACCAAGTACTTGGGCTTATATAAGTCAGTTGGGATGAAGTCCGTTCTTTAAGAGAGAAGAGAGAGACAGAGTCAACACCCACTACTATTATTAAGACTCATATCCACCCTTCCAACACCACTGTTCTCACTCTGTTTCAAAACCAACTAACCTTGTAAGTTCTGTCTCTCTGAGAAATTTCTCTTTCTTGAATTTTTAATTAAAAATTTAGCTCAATTATGATTTTTGAATTTTGTGTAATCATTGTTGGGTCTTCTTGTTTATTGTTTTCCAACTTAGGCTCTCCATTTCTGGTTAATAATTGGTCTAAAAGGTTTTATGTTATTATTATTTTCTGTTTGTCTTTCACTTGATTAAATTGTTAATAAAGGCTGTAATATCAATTTTAAGGCTAAGTTTCTGTTTAATGTTAATGGGTCTGTTCTAATAGTATCTGGGTCTTTTTAGTAATTTTAATTTCAATTCCTCCTCTCTTTCTTCCTCTCCTCTGTATTCAATCTATAATTTTCAGTAATTTATTGGAGTGAACAACTTCTGCTGTAATTGGAATTGAAAAGCTTTTCAATCTCCTTCAGCTTCTCTTAATAATTTGAACATATACACCATATTGTTCAGATGACAAAATTTAGAATGTAGTGTGAATTTTTATTATGTTATTAGCTCAACTTTTTGTAAATCTCATTTTTTAGTTATTATTATTATTCTAACCTTTTGTATAGCTGGCTGTAGTAATCATCATACAGTGACCAAATGGAATTGATAAAAAAAAGTTGTTTTTGGGTTCCAATTTTTAGGCAGTTCCTATATTTAGACATGGCAATTCTGATTCAACCCTGAGACCAAACTTCTGCTTATCCTATTATCTTTCTATTCTGTATAATTGATCAGAATGTAACTGAATAAGTTCCTTTATCAAATCCTTTATAGGGTTGTGAATAGATTGGATGTGTTGAGGAAACAATGGGTTCTTGCAAGGTCCCTTACAGTGTTCTTCTGCTTTACTTTGTCATTGGGACCTTTTTTGTGTCTCAATTTTTTGCTATTGGAGTTGACACCAACATTACAGCACAACTGCTTGTAAATGCTTCTGACACAGCAGGACGACCAATACCGGACACACTTTTTGGACTATTTTTTGAGGTTAGTTTCTTGACTTACAATGCAGTTGCATACTTTGATAATCAGGAATTGATAAACGTGCCTCTATGGAGTTCTCAATTTTGGAGATGGAATCTTGATCAATTAGATTAGACATGTTCCAATTGATTTCAATCTTATAAAATGTCTTTAAAGAGCGACAAGTTCGTTTAATTAAGGTTTTTTTTTTTTTTTTTCCAAATTTGTGATCCCTCATGATGTGTGAAATGACTATTTTCTATTTTTTGGCATATAATTACATGTTATAATTAGGGTGATTGAGCAGTTTCTCTCAAAATCGTTTCTGCAGGAGATCAACCATGCTGGTGCTGGTGGGTTGTGGGCAGAGCTTGTAAGCAACAGAGGTCATTCCTAAATACTATGAACTTCCAAAATAGAGAAAAGTCTGTAGAAAGAAGAAAGTTTTCTATTCAATTTTTAGGTTAAAATACACCCACACCCACACCCTTTGTGGTTTGATGCAGTTACCTTAACACAATTGTGTCCTCAAAATTTTTAATTATACCCCCCTGTGGTATTTTTTTTTTCTTCTGCTTTCATCCTCTTACTTTTAAAAACATTAGCGGAAATTATTATCAAGAAAACAATTGGGTACAACAAGAAGTGTGATTAGAGAGAGATCTATAGGTTCATGTGCATTTCATGTTACTTATTTGTGTTAATAATAAAGAAGGAAGTGGACAAAAGTCTTCAATAAGAACAATTGGATGATGCAAGGGAATTTGTTAGAAAAATTACGAAATCGAGGATATTGAATAGAAATGCACTAAATCAAAGGGCTGTAAGAACATTTTACCCTAATTCTTAATGAATTCTGACATTTGGGGTGTGTGAATCATTACATTTGTAGATAAAGAATAAAAACTTTAACATGGGTCATTAGACTACAGGGTGCAAACTGCATCATTTTGGGGAGGGAAAGAGAGAGGTGGGAGTGGGTGTGTTTTAGCTTGTTTGAGTGTTTCAACATGTGCTTCTCACTAAATGCTTAGAATTACTTTCTTTATGTCAAATATTGGAATATTGATAAGAATTATAATCCGTGAAATTATTTATACCCCTCCTTCCAAAAATATATCATGTGGTTTTAAATGATGCAATTATTTACAAAAATGTAAAAATATAGTGAACTTCTTTAACTAAATTCTACTATATACTAGAGGTGGCACGATCTGATAAGATATTTGTTTATTTTATGGGACAAAAATGAGTGCAATATAAGAAATTAAAGAAGCATGAACTTTCACTTTGAGGAACTTTCATATATTTTAGGACAACTCACAAAGGCATGCACATCATCAATTTTTGGGATGGAGGTAGTATTTTATTTAGAATCTGATAATCCACTTTGCTTAATTCCGGTGTTGACAAAACAAATTGGCTTGTTGAACTTTACCTTGTACTTCTATAGTATTACATGACTTTGCACTTCTATATATTGTCATGAACAACTAGTTTTTTAGATGCAAGATGCTGACCTGCTTGTTCATGTTTGGTCAACTCCAAACATATCTGAATTTTTCAAAGCTGTGGATTCTCATGAAGTATCTCTTCCAGGTTTTGAAGCTGGGGGTCCTAATGTTCCCTCAAATATTGACCCTTGGTCTATTATCGGGAGTGATTCATCCCTTATTGTATCAACTGACCGCTCATCACTCTTTGAGCGCAATAAGGTTGCCCTCAAAATGGAGGTGCTCTGTGACAGCGAAGGCACCAATATCTGTCCAGTTGGGGGAGTTGGTGTTTATAACCCAGGGTTCTGGGGCATGGTAAGGACTAGTTGACACCAATTCTATAAAATTACTGTTTTGTCTCTTTCATTCTTCTTTTTCTGTGTCTCTCTTACTTTTTCCCCTTTGCTTTAGAAGATTTACAAGTTGAAAAGGAATAGGCATGGAACATTTGTTTTAATGAAAATCTTGAATATTATGACTTGGCTTACAGTCTGTGAGTTCTAGTAGTTCATACTTCCTAGCTGTTTAGGCATCAAGAGAGTACATCCTGTATTGCTTGATTAAAAATTTTAATTTATAGTTATTCTCCACTTATTTTTTGATTTGTGACAAATCCTATTATTTTGTTTTCCTTCAGAATATTCAAAATGGAAAGACATACAAAGTGGTTCTCTATGTTCGTTCATCAGGAGCTATTAACGTATCTGTATCATTGACGGACTCAAATGGCTTGCAGACACTAGCAACTGCTAACATCATGTGAGCAACATTTGTATATTCTTTGGGAATTTTGTAAATATTTTTCTTATAAAATGGGTCTTATGCATCCTTTAATTATACACTTGACTGCCCTCCCAGAGCTTCTGCTTCTGATATATCAGACTGGATGAAGGTGGAGGTGCTGTTGGAAGCCAAAGCCTCGAATCCTAAGTCCAGACTTCAATTGACAACAACCATAGCAGGAGTTATATGGTTTGACCAAGTGTCAGTTATGCCCTTGGACACATACAAGGTACTCATTTGTGCTCATCACATGAAGTATACATATGCTCAAAGCGTGGCTTAGTCCATAGATATTATATATAAAATATTTGCACATGGATACAATTATGGAAGCATGATGCATGGTTTTGAGATTGGTGTAACTATTGAAATTATTTATATTACATAAATCACGTATTTCTATCTCTTAAATAAGATGAAAGGAAACCTAGGACCTCATAAGTATATAAATGAAGGGATTGACTGTTGAGTGTCATCTTGAAGGGTGTTCATTCAATCCAGACTGTTCACTTGATGTGATGAGGCGTCTATGGATTTTCCATGAGAGCTATCCTTTTGCTTTACGTCATCCTTGTCCTGTACCACTCCACACATTGGATTTTATGTATATGAATCACTGTTTGTCACACGTGAGGCATGGCATACAACCTTTTTCTACTTTTTTTTCCCCCCTTTTTATTTTATTGATAAGGAGGCATGGCATACAAGTTATTGCATTTAAATTTTGATTTTGAAAATATGTTCATTAAAACAATACAATTTTTTTAAAAAATAATTCTTTCTTACTTCAAGGCCTCCCTTGCCACAAGAATCAATTGTTCATTTGTAGAAGTAGAAAAATAAGTAAATAACATGATCTTGAATAAAGAAACTTTATATTGGCATAGGGACATGGTTTCCGAAGTGAGCTTGTTGAAATGCTGACAGATTTAAAACCTCGATTTCTGAGATTTCCAGGTAAGGATGAACTTATATGTTTTAACAGTTCTCAATTCAGGTTGTGTTGCTTTGAACATAATTACCTTTTGGACTATTTTGACTTTTTATGCAGGCTTCTATATATAATATATACAATGCTGAGGTTCATAGGTTAAATTTATTTACATCCTCCCTTTATACGTGGTTCATTGATTTGGGTACTTATTTTGTATCTGCATCTTTTCATTATGACTGCAATCTATATAATATACATTACTTGATAGGAGTACCTTTGACAGTGGGTGGAATCCTTAGGTGTACTCAAGTTGAATTTTCTTTAAAGTTTTGTTCAAATGGATCTCGGTTCACTCTTCTTTTGGCTCTTTGATGTCTTTCCTAGGTCTTGTAGCTGTTTTTAACCTTAAATATTGAGCTGTAATTATTTTTTGTTTTTAAATTATTCTGTGGTAGTGTGCCATTTTTATATAACCTGTGTATGGGCTATGAACCCTTCTGGCCTTTGCTAAATATTTTTTGTTACTTATGGTAATATAATATTTTTTAGTCTTTTAAATTTTATGCAGACAAGCCTCGTATACTAGAAATTTGTGAGGTTATGAGCTAAATACTTATTAAATCTTTAAGAATGATCAGTTTCTATCCCATATAACTGTGGTCCACCCCTACCACCACCTGCATCCCAACTAAAAAGAAGCAGTAGCTGGCTTTTGCATGCTTCATTGGGTATTTTTTCTGTTCATTAATTGACTGACAGGGTTGACATCATAATTAACTGGAAATGTTGTTTTAATCCCTTAGAAGTTGGAACCTAACTAATGCAGTATGCTTCCCAAACATATTGCATCAGGTGGCTGTTTTGTTGAAGGTGAATGGTTAAGAAATGCATTTCGCTGGAAAGCGACTATTGGACCCTGGGAGGAGAGACCAGGGCACTTTGGTGATGTTTGGATGTACTGGACTGATGATGGACTTGGTTATTATGAGTTTCTTCAAGTATGTATCGTATATAATTTGGTGGTTGAAGGATTGTTGGGGTTCTTGGTAACTTGAAAAAATTTCAATGCACGCTGCTTGAGTATATCTTAAGCTGTAAATGTTTTGTTTTGCAGCTGGCAGAGGACCTAGATACATTGCCAATATGGGTATTCAACAATGGTACTTTACAAATGCTTGGTGATGTTAACTGTTTTTCTTTCTTTTTTAGTCTAGATTAATTTATTTTTATCTATCTCTACTTTATCAATTCTACAGGAGTCAGTCATAACGATCAAGTTGATACTTCCAGTGTCATGCCTTTTGTGCAAGTAAGTCTACAAGTTTTTTGCTTCCTACTACATTATCATAGGCCAAAAGCTAATAAATACTTGGAGTAATACAGATATTTAGGACAACTACTACAATAATGGATGCTAGTATTGCATCCCAAGCTTATCCGAATCAAAATTATGTTTTCTTTAACGTGAACAACTCTTCTCCAACCAACGTCCAAACTTCAACTAAGGTGTTACTGAAAGACACTCAGATGAGGACACACATCTGTGGACATTAATGTCTCTTCAGAAACCAAGTAGGGTGTGGCAGGTGTAGCTATAGATGAGGTGGCATTTAGAGGAAACATTGTGAGCTATTTGACAGATAGGAGATTTTTTTTAAAGAAAATTTATTTGTTCACTATAGTAGAGGTAGAATAGGTGAGGCAGCATTTAGGGAAACCTTGCAAGCTATTGACCTATACAGGAGTTTCTTGTTCTTTTAAAGAAAATTTATTTGTTCACCATGTATCTGTGAATTGAGCTCTTAATGCAGATAGGAGGAGTTGTATCAATTCATTGTATATGATCTCTCCTTCCCTTTATTGGTATACTTCTGATGGTGAACATATCTGAGCAGCTGTGCGTCAGGTTTGACTTTAAGAATGATAAATTCTTCCCCTTGCTATATGTGGGATAAAGTATGGTAGACTTGCTAATTCGCTGCCGTTATTTCACTAATAACTTGTTAGCCGAGTTTCATAGATCAAAAAAGGAAAAAAAAAAAGGACAGAAAATAAAATTTTCTTGCCACTAGCATTTTCCCCATTCATGTAATCCAGCCTCACTGTTCAGTGCTAAAAATATTGATTTTTTTTCATTTGGCATCCTTTGATTGTGTTTGCCTTGATTACAGGAAGCCCTTGATGGTATTGAGTTTGCTAGGGGTGATCCTAATTCTACATGGGGTTCTATTCGAGCTGCAATGGGACACCCAGAACCTTTTGACTTGAGATATGTTGCTATTGGGAATGAGGATTGTGGGAAAAAGAATTACCGAGGTTATATTTGTTGTGATTTTTTAAAAAAATTAATCTTTAAATTGGTTATTGTGAAACAGATACAATGAATAGCTTTTTAGATATTATAATATGAGCATAAGATGGTATTCTCCATGCCTAAATTAATATATCTGATCTAGGACAAACTTTCTTGTTATTATACGATTTATTTTTTTCGTTTTCATTATTCTTTAAATTTTCATTGAGCAGGAAATTACCTCAAGTTCCATAGTGCCATAAGGCAGGCCTATCCAGACATCAAAATGATCACAAACTGTGATGGGTCTTCTCAACAGTTGGATCACCCTGCAGATTTTTATGATTTTCATGTAAATTCTTGTCATTATTTATATTCATTTCAAATGAATGGAACTTTGTCAACTGATTATATCTGTGATAATATGAATGTCTTGGATTGTTGATTGGACAACAAGGAACAGCACTTGTCTTACTCTCTGGTTTCTTGTTCAGATTTATACATCCGCGAATGACTTGTATTCTAAAGCTCATAGATTTGATCGTACATCACGTAATGGTCCAAAGGTGTAATGTTGTGCCTCTGATGATTTATATATTTACTTTTGATTATATATTTTGAATAATGCTTCCATTAACATACTTCAGGCTTTTGTAAGTGAATATGCTGTAACTGGGACAGATGCTGGCACAGGAAGTCTTTTAGCAGGACTGGCTGAGGCCGCATTCCTTATTGGGATTGAAAAGAACAGGTTTGCTGCAATTTTTTAACTTGCATTCTTTATTATTTTCTGATGGGCTTAGATTGCGGTGTTTGGCCAAGAGAGATTCTAGCAAGCCAACCCTAGGCAGTTGCCTTGAGGATTTATTTAGTAATAACAATACTCATTGGTGAGAGATGGATGTGATATATAAATTCTACAGATCTATGGAAACGTTATCTTCTAATCAGGCCTTTGTTAAGCCAAAAAGAAAACAGGAGAAAAAGAAAAAGAAAAAGGAAACATAAAGTGGAAACATATGAGCAATAGCACGAATATCCTAAGAAGCTAGCAATCAAAAACCGCAAAAGGAACATTTTGCACAATGTGCTGTCCTCAAGCTTGGCATTTTGAGCCATCCCACTATGCCCTGAAGAAACTAGGCATAATGACACTAAGTGAAAAGAATACCCAAAAAGTTGAGTGCCAATGCTAATCAAGAAATGGTTTATTGATTACTCCTGACCCTTAAAAAATGTACTGCTTTTTGTGAAAGCTGATGACAGGTGGTCTTGTTTTACTTAAATGCCAATTAGCTTACAAAGCTTCTCTACTCCCAACAATTCTATCACCAATCAGAAAGATGATTTTGTTTTCTTACTTCAATGCAGTGACATTGTTGAAATGGCAAGCTATGCACCGCTTTTTGTGAATGCCAATGACAGGCGGTAAATTTTCTCCATCTTTTCCCATGAAATATCTCTCTATATATTAGGATCTTGAAAGAGAAAAAGTGGCACTGTTTCTGTTTGATTGCTGTGCTAAAATTGAAAAAATTTCTGTGTTTTTAAGGTGGAACCCAGATGCAATTGTCTTTAACTCATCGCAGCTTTATGGAACACCTAGCTACTGGGTGCAACGCTTTTTCACAGAGTCAAGTGGAGCAACTATTCTTGATACAACACTCCAAACAAACACGTCACTTACTGCATCTGCAATTACTTGGCAGGACTCAAATGATGGCAACAATTACCTAAGAATAAAGGTGTACTTCATCATCATTGATCCCTGTATCTTTTTTTTACTCTAATGCTTTCTGAGATCATGCTCTACCCTCAATTTCTTGGCTAATTGTATAGTTTTCTTTTTGTTTCATTTTTTTTTCAGCATATAAAAATTCAAAGATTTTCTTAGATGTTACCATGAACAACCTTGGGGACAAAAAGTAAAAGGCATAAATTTTGAGTGTGCTGCAAAACTATTGGGTTTCTATTGCTTAAACTGCCTTTAAATGACATAAGTTGATGGCTTAGACTTCTACAATGCATGTGCATATATGTTATATATATGGAATTATAATAAGTTGGACCTTGATGCGATGGCTATTTCAAATTTCTCTTTTCATATATGTATATATATATATATATAGAGAGAGAGAGAGAGAGAGAGAGAGAGAGAGAGATAGAGAGAGCATGAACACACAAAATTTATATAGATAGATAAGAGGCAAGACACTTCAACAAAGGGTTATAACATTCGGGTAAGTATGACAAATCATTTATGTGATTTTCAGAACTTTGTCTATTTAGGTCTCTTACATTTTTTTTTTTTTTTGGATGAGTGGTCTTTTACAGTTTTCAAACTCAGTAGTTGCATTGTTAGCTTTTGTGATTATCTACTGAAGAGATTGGACTATGGTTTAGGTCTGATCTATGTGGCAAGTTTATCACGTTGGGGTTCTTGCTTTTGCAGATAGTGAACTTTGGAGGTGATAAAGTCAATCTCACGATTAGTGTGGGTGGATTGGATCCTAACTCCATACAATTATCTGGGTCAACAAAGACTGTACTCACTTCTGGTAATTTGAAGGACGAGAATTCCTTCAACCAGCCAAAAAAGGTACTTGAGGAATTGCCTTTTCGTTAAATATTATTATTATAGAAAGCATATCTTCTACTAGGTACAGAAGTCTCCATGAATTCATAAATCATATGCTTTTTTTTTTTTTTTTTTTTTTTTATGAATGTCTTCTTCATAAGTATCTTAAGAAAATGATCTTTAGATATTCTTAAAGGTCAGTAAAAGTTATTAATTTAGAATTATGAAGTGAGTGAAATATTCATTGACCAAGACAATGGCATAATATTTGATTAATGTCAATTTGATTTTTCCAGTTCCATCTTTAACAAGCCAAAGTTAGGTGAAATTGAAAGCAAACTTCTAAGCAGACTGCTGATTTAACTATATCCAAATCCTTTTCGTAGTTAGCTGGATTTGGCTATTGAAATCTTATTCATTAATGACTCTATCTAGGATCATATCTCTTGTTAAATCAATGGCTGTAATGAAAACATCAGTCGATTCAGTGCTGTCACTATACACTTCCTCTGTTGCTTTGATTTCTTTTGATAAGTAATCACCTACGCTAATTTTGTGTTCCGGAAATTTGAATTTCCTTCAAGCAAAAAGTAAAAATATAACTCTGCCCCTTCTGCCTTGTTAACTGTGAAAGGCTTGTGTAAGTAAACTAAATGGAACTTGAAGCATACCAGATCACCAATTTCCAGTCGACTGGCATTCCAAAAACACTTTATACTTTGAAATTTTTGTAGTCCTGATGCAAATTGTTTTAGTGCTCATATTTTTTTGCACGTTCAGCTTCTGACATATCACTCAATGATTGAACTGTATTTTTGTGCATATATTAAAAAAACTCTCATTTTCAGTCTGCAGCTCATATTATGATACAACTTCTATCTTCTCATGAATTTGTTAATTCTAATGCATTTCTGCTTTACCACATGAGAAATCTCTCATGGGGATCCCAGCATTTTTTTTTTGGGCAACAATAGTGTTGTAAATATGCAGCGGGTAAAATTTTGCCGGCCTTAATTTTGTTTTTACTTCCATTATATGCAGGTAGCACCAACCAGGACTCTACTTGAAAATGCTGGCACAGAAATGAATGTCATACTCCTCCCTCATTCTTTCACTTCATTTGATTTGTTAAAAGAATCCAGCAATATCAGGACTACAGGAACTGATTCTTCCTCTCGAGCTTCTTTTTAAACCATTAATTGATGAATATTTAGAGTAATTTTATGAATTAATCAAAATAACTCTACGAACATGACATTGTTGTGCGCTAGCTATTCAGTTGTAATGTCATGTTGTAGATAATATCAAACTTGCTGCCTTTTAGTTCCATGACTGTTAACATATTTGTGAAGACAATTCTGTCCTTTAGTTATTTTCAGAGCTTATGTGTTTGTTGAGTGTTATTGCTGTTTTCCAGTTCCATGTTTGTTATAATATAAAAACTCTTCTTGTGGATGCATTACCTCTTTCACATATAAACTAGAAAAAGTAAGATGTTGAACTCGTAGAACAGAAAAGGAAACTAATGAGATTAGCATAATCTTGCCAAAAAAAGGAGGATAAAATAGAAATGAGTTTCAAGAAAAAAGGGTGATTGGGAAATTATTGTAAAGACTTATTTATTTATTTATTGGAAGGTTTTGATTGGTAGTTAGAAATGTTAGACAAAGGAATTGATAGAAAGCTAGGACAAACCTAATAGCATCCTCATTAGTCATTATCATGTTGGCTTAGATCATGAGATGAAGAAGATGCAATTGTCATTGCCCTTGCCATCTTGAGGGGGAATCTTAAGAATTCAACTAATAAACCAGTTGTTGACTTGAGTTTGCTGCTCACGATTTACACAACTGTAGCTTAAGATTATCGGGCTCTTTGTTGCAATTCGTTATAATGTAAAGTTATACAGCTATCATACCAAGCAATGTGTGTTCTTTTCATACGGTTCATGGTTTCCAATTAGTCGAGTCGAATATTTTATTAGGACGGTATAACTGCTAATGGAGAGAGAGAGAGAGAGAGAGAGAGAGAGTTAGTTTTTAATACACATGTAACTATGTAAGTTGACGATATAGCAGATCACTATCAGACCATCAGAGATGTTTGTGGAGGTTCAAAATTAAGTGTAGATTCAAAATTAAGTTCAATAAGTGTAGTTAGATTTACAATGAATAGGGTTTTTAATTGTAAATCTCTATTTTATAGCGAAATTATTCACCATTGATAAGTTAAAGCCTTTCAGCTTTCCTGTGAAATAATTTGTTTTATTATGTTTTCTGGCTCATTATATCTTATCTTATTTATATTTTCGCACTTCCACAATATTATGATTATGTGTTTAACCTAAATTTTCCATGACAAATCTAATAATCAACTTGAATTAAAAATTCTTCTAAAAAATAAACTTGAATTTAAAATATAGTGTTTTGACAGGGATCTAAAGCTAGCAATGTCAAAGTGATCAAAAGGCCAACTATTCAATGTAAACTAGATCCAGTTGCCAATCACAGTTGCATTTTCGGGCTCTTACACTGTTCCTAAGTATTTGTTAACTCTGAAACGAGAGGTGCTATAGTCTTATATAGCATAACTATATTTTAATTGATTATTTTCCATGACGCATAATATACAAACACTCAAGAAAAAAATTATTTAGGGGATTGCCAATCTTAATTATACATTCTCTTTTTTTTTTGGCAATTATGGAATAACTTATTTTCTGCAAAACTAAATAAACATTCGTCAGAATAATCCAAAAATGCCATACAGACATTTTTTCACCTTAAACTCCAAATTATTTGAAATTAAATCAATATCTCATAACTTCTATAGAGGGCAGAAAAATCTTGGCCCGGCCCACTTAGAATGGGCTAGGAGAGAACCCTGTACAATAATTTGTAGAGATGGAAATGCAGGCTAACACTTTAGTTCCTTAAAAATTCAGCTTAATGATTAAAGAAGTGGGATTAACTACAAAGATAACACTAGACCAAATTGAAGAAGAAGAAGAAGATTCTATATATAATTCTCTCCTTGGGTTGGCCGTGGAACACTTGCACTTAAGGAATAGTACAGCATTTTGTATAGCTATAGTCTCTCTCTCTCCCTCTCTCTCTCTCTCTCTCTCTTCCTGTTAACTTTTTTTTTTCCCAATCCCCCTTCATGTGTGATTTCCCTTCCTTTTATAACCATTTGAATTGCATCTCAGCCTTCCACTTGGAGGGCTGCTGATCTTTCTTTGAATAGTTGTCTCATTACTGCTTTGTTGGTGGTGGTAGAGTAGGATACAAGTTGTAAGAACATTGTTCAAGGGTAATTTTGCCATTAAAGCGACATGCTGAATTGATAAAGAGCATTTAATACGGAGGTAATGAATGCTTGATCTGGAAGTTTCCTCCATCTTTTGTTTGTATGTCACCATGATCCTCCTTGGCTTCCAATAGAATAGCTTTTGCGGCCTACTTTCAGTCCCCCGAGGGACAATTGCTCCTCGACCTCCTCGAGTGAGCCACAACCCTCGGTTTTTTTTATCCACCAAGCATCTAGAATATCTTGATTGGGCTGAGCTTGGTTTGATGAATAGTTGTACCTAATTACTCTTCGAGCTGATCTTGTCAAGGGCTCTTTATCTTTAGGATCCTTCCCCATTCCCCCCCCCCCCCCCCAACACATATGTCACTTAGAAAGGAAAAAAAAATTCTATAATTTTATTAAATTTTCTATGAATTATAATTTGTTTTTTGTTTTTCATAATTTATTTGGAGTCAAGTATCTTGATTGTCAAGCATCATATTCCCTAGAATCTAGATGTCAAAGTTAATATGGATTCCACCAAATGAAACGCCACCTTAAGGCCTTAATTATGTATATGATGAATCTAATACGTCATAAGACTTAAAAATTGATATTGTTTTTTATTTCAAATTTCAACTTATGGGCCACGGGCATAAGTATCATTTATTAGAGGAGCATGCAAAAAACAGCGTTAAGTGTTGGCATGTTTTTTAGGCACCCGTGTTTTGTATATACAAAAATGCATAATTGTCAATATCTACATCAATTCATTAAAGGGTATAATCTCTCTCTCTCTCTCTCTATATATATATATATATAAATGTATACACTAGCATTATGTCCATGCGATGTACGGTTTTATCAAAATTCATATGTAAATTTTTTTTTTTATTAGTTTACTTTAAATAAATGAATATTTTACTTTTAAGTTACATAATGAATGCATGTTGTGTGAAACTAATAAGGTATCATAATATATATATATATATATATAGTGATTTTCAATAATACATTGAACTTTAACGCTTAATTAATCACATATATTTAAATGGAAAACTCTTAAATTTAATAGTTAAAAACTATCCAAAACAATAATTGAAATAATGTTTAAGTAGAAATCTCTATTCAATAATTAAGAACAATCTAAATTACTAAACATTTAAGGATTTGAAGTAGAGAGAGACTCACATGATAATTTAATTTTTGTCCTCGGAAGTATGGAAGAAGACACTGAAACTTGAGTGAGTTTCACCTTACCAAGTTTAAGTTTAAACTTAAAGTTTAAATCTTGTGTGTTGTACGCTACATGTGTGTGTATATGCATGAAAAATTATTTGAATTTTAAAATTTATTGCAGAAAAGAGGTGGTGTAGTCTTACCCTTGTCTAGCTAATTCTTATAATAGTCCCTTTGTTTTGTAGGGAGAGAGAAAAATGCTTATTTTGAAGAAAAAAAATCTACGTATAATATATAATAATTAAGATATTAATCTTTGGAAGTGGTATCTCATACGAATTAGTATTTCAATTGTGGGTTTTGGTAGTTAGAAATTAGCGCATAGTAGTTGATAATTAGAAAATTATTTTGAATTTTTTTTAAACCAATCCCTTAAAAAAATCTAGTAGATTTTAAATCCCATTAATAAATTAACTCTATATTCGATTTTTGTTAAATCGCGTTAATAAAAAGTTATTGATAAAACTATTATTTGTAAACATTTATTAGGCTTATTATCTATTTAGCTTTGTTGCCAAATTTATATAAACTCTTTTAATTTCTTTTTTTTTTTCCTTTTTTTTTTTAAGAATATAACACAACCAAAAACCTATAAACAACAATTTAAATTTAAAATAAAGAATATAATCAAACTTATTCATGATTTAAAATTAAAAAATTAACAAAAATTATAAATTAAGATTTGAATATAGAAAAAGAATAAAGAATAAACTTGTTTGTTTTCTCTGTCGCTTTGAGAAATGAAAGTGTGAGTATGTAATTAAAACCTAAACCAATTATTGTAGAAGAGAATAAATGGGTACAAAAGTTTAATATTATGAATTGGGTTAAAACTGTAGGGCCAACGGGCCCAAGATATGTATTGGGCCGGCCCAAGAGCTTTTGCGGGATTGAAAGCCCAACTTAACGGCATGGATGGTCTGAGGACATAAGAAGGCCCGCCTATGAAGTAACGTGACAGAAGAAAGAAGCTATGCATGAGTAGAACATCCCGAGGCATGATGTCCGAGGATGGCAACGTCTTCGGCCATATGTAGCCAAGGACGAGAAAAGTGATCTAGCAGTTTAAGGGCATCAATACTGAAGACCTTGGACGCAAAGGCTAAGAAAACAAGGATAGGAGATAAAAAGAAGTGACAGAAAATATCTAGGATAAAGCTGTTATCGCTGCATTGAAGGCTCTGTACCTACCTCTCTGACCGCATTAATGAAGAAGTGACGCCTGAATATTGGAGTTCAGCCTTATACCTACCGCCAAAGACTTTGGTAAGGGGGGTGACGGGACAAGTATCTAAAAAAAGCATCTGACCTACACGTGGAGGAGAGGAGAAGAAAAAGGAAGGCTTATAAAAGGCGAAGGAAGAAGAGAGAGAAGGGGGGAGACACACAAGAGAGAAAATTGTTAGAAAAACACCAAAGATTATCCTCGGCATCAATATATAAGAGAGTTTGCATTCACGTACAGATATTATGTATGTGTTCTGTGATTCAGCTTAGCTTTCATGTTATTCAACGTCTATAGACCTAGATTCAAAGCCCACTCTCTATAAATTCATTATTTTGGGCCCTTTGGGCTGGTTCCAAATGTACAGCTTAGGTCTAGCACTACGTGTGTCCCTACAATTGGCACCGTCTGTGGAAATCTTGTATTCTAACGTTTGACGCTGATAACATGATGGCTGGTTCGGATCCGTACCATGCAGAATCTTTGGGGTCTTAACGTGAGGATCCTTTTCAACACCTAGAACGAATGGAAGATCGAAAGGGCAGTGTACACACAAGACGCACTACTAGCAACCACTCACGGGGTGGAAGAGGAATTCTCCGCGAAGGTGATACCAAAGCCATGCAGAGGGAAATTGACCACTTGAAAAGGAAGCTACGTCGTGCGAAACGTCATGCGAAATGGAAATGAACACCCTCAGTTTCTGGCTCTTCCTTTGATGACTCCCAGAGTAGTGATTATAGGCCTAGGTCAAACCCCCCCCCCCCTCTAGTGAACTTCCTCGCATGAAACAGGAGATCTTCACGGTATGGCGAGCAAGAAGTCTCCTTCCAGGGGCTTGGGTAGTGATGCCATGGGGAAGGCGTTACACCAACTTTCCAAATCCCCTTTCACGCGTAGAATCGAGAAAGGGAAGCTCCCTCGCCGTTTCACATAACCAAATGTCACCATTTACAATAGCCAAACAGACCCAGTGGAACATGTGAGTCATGTTAACCAGCGCATAGCAGTTTACTCTAAGAATGAGACATTGATGTGCAAAGTATTCCCTTCAAGTTTAGGGCCTGTTGCAATAAGGTGGTTTAATGGTTTGAAGGCAAATTCCATTGACTCTTACATGAAGCTTACGATGGCATTTGGGTCTTGTTTTGTTACCTGCAGTAGAGTACCTCGGCCTTTAGATTCGTTACTGTCCATGGCCATGAGAGAATGAGAGACCCTGAAAACATACTCGGACAGGTATTAGGAGATGTTTAAGGAGATTGATGGTGATTTCGATGAAATGGCAGTTAACATTTTTAAGGTCGGCCTTCCAGTTGAGCACGATTTAAGAAAGTCTCTGACCAAGAAACTTGTGAAGAATGTTCGTTGGCTCATGAATCGTATTGACGAGTATAAGCGAGTTGAGGAAGATCAGCAGTAGAGTAAAAGGAAAAAGAAAATTATCCCTCAGGAGAGGAGGGATTTCAAGACGGAGAGGTACAACAACAAGTGGCCACGGAGGGATTTTGCTAGCCAGTCTAGGTCGGCACCTTCTCAGATAGTAAATGCTGTGTTTTGCGAGCCTGTGCAGTAGGTGCTGGAAAAAATTTGTCATGAACCATACTTTAGGTGGCCCAATAAAATGATAGGAGACCCTACGAAATGCAATCAAAACCTCCACTGCAATTATCATCAGGATAAGGGTCATACCACGAAAAATTGCAGGACCTTATGGAATTATCTGGATCAGTTGGTTAAAGAAGGGAAGTTGAGACAGTTCATGAATAAGCCTAATGGGCAAGGCACACAATCTGGTTCTGTGAATCAAGGTAGCAACACTTCAAGACCTCCGTTGGGCACAATAAATGTCATTTTTGCTACTCCAGGTCGGACTGGATCTTGCCCTACCAGGGTAATGTCAATGTCGCGACATCCTGTCGAGGACATTAGTTCAGAGTCGAAGAGGATCAAAGGAAACCCTCCACCCATCCTGGGATTTTCTAAGGAAGATAAGGTTGGAACTATCCAGCCACACGATGATGCGTTCGTTATCATGCTAAGGATAAGGGGCTACAACGTAAAAAGAGTGATGGTTAATCAAGGGAGTGGGGCTGATATTATGTACCTGGGACTTGTTCAGGGGGGCTTAATTTGAAACTTGAAGATTTTACGGCTTACGACTCACCGTTGATAAGTTTCGAAGCGAGAGTTGTTATTCCAAAGGGGCAGATTCGGTTGCCCGTACAGTCAGGACCAGTAGTAGTGGATGTGGACTTTATTGTAGTGGATGTATACTCCCCTTATACGGCTATAGTGGCAAGGCCGTGGCTGCATGCCTTAGGTGCCGTTGCCTCAACCCTGCATGTTAAGGTGAAGTTCCCATATGGAAATTCAATCGAAGAGATAGTTGGCAGCCAATCCATGGCAAGAAATTGCATAACAGTAGCTATTACACATCAGGCCAGGCAGGAGTCCCAGGCCTCGGCTAGAAGAAATTTGTAGCAATTAGCATCTTCGGCCAAGCCAAATGTGGCCGAGGTAGAGGAGCCTGGGTGTGAAGGTCTGAAAAAGGTGCTTATTGTCGATGATATGGAGAAGTTCTTCCAACTAGGAAGTCAATTGCCACTCTAAGAAAAAGAGGAGCTGGTTATGTTTTTGAAGCAAAACATTGATGTATTCGCATGGGATGCTTATGAAGCTCCAGGGGTTGACCCAAATTTTATCTGCCATCACTTGAATGTAAATCCAGGGGCAGTGCTGAGGAGGCAACCACCTCAGCGCTCGTCCTAGGAGCATGCCAATGCTGTTAAGGAGGAGGTACTAAAGCTCAAAAAGGCAGGTGCTATTAAGGAGGTGTTCTATCCAGAGTGGTTGGCGCATACAGTGGTAGTGAAGAAAAAGAATGGGAAGTGAAGAGTGTGTATGGATTTCACAAACTTGAACAAGGCCTTTCCTAAAGACTCATTCCCAATGCCTCGCATAGATCAGTTGGTGAATGCTATTATAGGACATCCTCGGATGAGTTTTCTAGATGCTTTCCAAGGTTACCACCAAATACCTTTAGCTCTAGAAGACCAGGAAAAGACAGCTTTCGTCACCCCCACAGGAAACTACCACTACAAGATGATGCCTTTTAGTCTAAAGAATGCTGGGGCTACTTATCAGAGAATGATGATGAGGATGTTTGAACCCCAATTGGGAAAGACAATTGAGGTGTACGTGGACGATATGGTGGTCAAGAGTAAAACTATCTCAGCTCATATACTAGACTTGGATAACACCTTTCAAACGCTAAGGAAGCATAAGTTACGTCTTAATGCATCCAAATGTTCTTTCGGAGTAGGATCTGGTAAGTTCTTAGGTTATATGGTGACCCATAGGGGAATCGAAGTCAATCCCGCTCAAGTTAAGGCAATCAACAGCTTACAGCCACCTCGGAATCCAAAGGAAGTGCAAAGACTGACTGGAATGACCGCTGCCCTCAACAGATTTATCTCACGATCTGCAGATCAGTGTAGGCCTTTTTTCCAGTTGTTAAAAAAATGGAAAGGATTTGAGTGGTTAGAGGAATGTGCCGTCACCTTTTAGCAGCTTAAGGAGTACCTTTCATATCCTCCTATCATGTCTCGGCTCGAAATTGATGAAATTCTATTTGCATATATAGCAGTGGCGAGCCATGCTGTTAGTTTGGTGCTGATAAGGGTCGACGGAGACGTGCAAAAGTTGGTTTATTATGTGAGTAAGTCCTTACATGAAGCCGAGGTGCGTTATCCACCATTGGAGAAGGCAATTCTGGCCATAATGCATGGTACACATAAGCTCCCCCATTATTTCCAATCTCATACGGTGGTGGTCCTGACTCAACTTCCCCTTAAAGCTATACTCCAGAGTGCGGATTATACAAGTGGATTGCTAAGTGAGGAACCATCTTAGGCGCTTTTGATATCAAGTATATGCCCCGCAGCTCAGTCAAGGGCCAAGTGTTAGCCGATCTAGTCGCAGAATTTGCTAAGCCCACAGTAGAAGGCGATGCCAAGGGCATGGACATTCATGAAAAATCAGTTGGTGTGATTACGTGCAAAGAACCTTTAGTGTGGACTGTTTACATTGACGAGGTTGCAAATCAAAGGGGTTCCGAGGTTGGGTTGGTAATGATAACCCCAAAGGGGCTTACGCTGGAAAAGTCCCTAAGGTTAGGATTTTCGGCCACTAACAATGAAGCCGAGTATGAGGCTTTAGTAAAAGGATTGGATATGGTACAAAAAATGGGTGGAAAGGTGGTGTAAATGTTCTCGGACTCGCAACTAGTTGTAGGCCAAGTAAAGGGAAAGGTGGAAACTAGAAATCCGAGGATGCAAGAATACCTAACTTAAGTCAGGCTTTTACAGTCCAAACTCGAATCCTTTACTGTGTTGCATGTTCCTAGAAGTAGCAATACACATGCTGATTCTTTGGCCACCCTTGCCACTTCCTCGGCGCAAGGACTTTCGCGGATCATCCTTGTTGAAGACTTATATAAACCCACTAGAATAGTTGGAACTATTATCGAAGTTCATTAGATCAGGGTAGGGCCCAGTTGGATGGACCCCATCGTATCTTTCCTTAAGAATGATGTTCTGCCGGAGTGAAAAGTCAAGGCGGATAAGGTGCGTAGAAAAGCATTTCAGTTTTGGTTGTCTGAAGATCAGAAACTGTACAAACAATCTTTTTTCGGGCCATACTTGTTATGTGTACACCTTGAAGCGACGGAGCTACTGTTAGAAGAATTACATGAGGGAATTTGTGGAAGTCATACGGGGGGAAGATCTTTGACTTATAGAGCTCTAACACAAGGATATTGGTGGCCCAATATACAACGAGAAGCTCAAGATTATGCGAAGAAGTGTGATCAATGCTAGAGGTTTGCACCCAACATCCATCAGCCTGGAGGGGAGCTAAATCCTCTGACAAGTCCCTGGCCTTTTGCACAATTGGGCTTGGACATTGTGGAGCCTTTTCCAAAAGCACCTAGAAATAGAAGGTGGTTGATTGTGGGCACCGATTATTTTACCAAGTGGATAAAGGTTGAACCCCTATCCAACATTAGAAATGTTGATGCGAAGAAATTCATTTGGAAAAATATTGTCACCTGATTCGGGGTCCCTCATACTCTCGTATCGGATAATGGTTTGCAATTTGATAGTAAAGCTTTCAGACGATATTGCTGCGATCTCGGCATAACCAACAGGTATTCTACTCCAGCATATCCACAAGGAAATGGGCAGGCCGAAGTGGTCAACAAAGTCATTGTTAGTGAGCTCAAGAGAAGGCTGGATGATGCCAAAGGTAGATGGGTGGAAGAACTGCCTCATGTTCTGTGGACGTATCGAACCACGCCACGAAGATCCACGGGAGAAACACCCTTCTCGATGACTTATGGCGCCGAGGCTGTGATTCCTTTAGAAGCTGGATTCCCGACGATAAGAACAAGTTCCTTCACTTCCGACAATAATGACAGGTTACTGAAAAGGAGCCTATAACTAGTCGAAGAATGGAAGGAGAATGCTATGGTCCAATTGGCTTATTACCAGCAAAAACTAAAGCAGGGTTACAACTCCCACGTGAAGTCAAGGCCACTTGCTCCTGGAGATTTGGTATTGAAGAAAGTCCTAGGTACGGCCAAGAATCCAGCATGGGAAAAATTGGAGTCTAACTGGGAAGGACCGTATCGCATCACTTCAGTGGCTGGCATAAGGGCTTACTATCTTGTAGATCTAGATGAAAAGGTTGTGCCACATCCCTGGAATGTAAGTAATTTGCGACGATATTATTATTAAAAAAAGGCACATCTACCACTCTAATTCTATTGCTATCATGCCACCCTGAATGTTACGTTCAAGAATGTTAATATAAATTGTTAAACAAAACTAAGGTTATGTCGGATCCTCTATCTTGGGAAAATTAACATGTCAATATAAATTATTAAACAGAACAAAGGTTATGTTGGATCCTCGGATCCTATATCTTGGAGAAATTAACATGTCAATATAAATTGTTAAACAGATTTTAGGTTACGTCGGATCCTCGGATCCTCTATCTTGGGGAAATTAACATGTCAATATAAATTGTTAAACAAAAACAAGGTTACGTCGGATTCTGGGTTCCTCTATTTTGGGAAAATTAACATGTCAATATAAATTTGTTAAACAGAGCCAAGGTTATGTCGGATCCTCGGATCCTCTACCTTGGAAAAAATTAACATATCTATATCAGTTGTTAAACAAACCAAGGTTACGTCGGATCTTTGGATCCTCTATGTTGGACAAATTAGCATGTTAATTAAAATTGTTCAGTAGAACCAGAGTTATGCCTGATCCTCGGATCATCTACCTTGGGGAAATTGACACCTCAGTGCAAGATGTTAAGCAGGAATTGGGATATGTAGACTCCTCGGATCACAAGCCTTAGAGAGGTAGGCATCTCTCCAAGTACCCATTAGATACGTGATCACAAAGGGTCCTCATACCATTTCATTTTTTCACTACTTGTCAGGCATAGCATTTGAATTACCTTTGGTTCAAATACAAATCATTTCAGGGAACTTAGTATTCCTCATCCAAACATCTCTTACATGCTAGCATGTTGATAATTCTAGAATAAGTTCCAGCTAAATTGGTCCTATGCAAATGATTTATTTTTAAGTGCTTTATTCGTCACTCTAACTGAATAGAAATACGCGAGCATCACTTAAAGCATTTGCAAGTATAAAAGTTTCGCAAGTTTTACTACTCTTACTTGATTATAGCCATGGAACTATCAACGAATATAATGAATATAAGCTATTATTTTGTCATACTGTATAAATAATAATAGAAGGACAACCAATATAATACAAAATAGCGACTCAAGTTATAGCTTCTTCTCATTAATTGAAAATATCAGTGAGTACATTCAAAAGCAAATTGCGAAATTACAAGTTTCACAAAGGGAAACCAAAAAAAAAGAATAAACAGCAACAACAGAAACCGAAAACGAAGCAACAAAATATATATATATATATAACTAATAAAAAAGTAATAATAATAAAGAGCTGTCAGCTCTTTATCTATGCTTGGTCCGCAGGGTCAGCAGGAGCTGCTATCGGGGCCGAGGACCCTTCACCCATCTCTTTGCCTTTAGGACCCCCCTTTGGCACTATGGGCAAGGTCACTAGAACGGTCTCCAAAATCTCGCTGGCCTTTGAGTTGGGGGGCAACTCTTTAGTTTCAACGAGAAGCTGCGCATCTTCAAGCTGAGTCTCGTCACCTTGCGTCGGAAGTGAATACTCAATGCCAGTGGTGTCAGCAGCAACTTCTTCTGGTTATAACTCGACTGCAAAAGAGCCAGCATCGTCCTTGGCCTGGGCAGAAGCAGAGGCTCGAATGGCCGGGGGTACATAAACATTCTCTGCCCTCCAAAAGGGAGAAGAGGCATCAACCCCAGCTTGAGATAGAGCTTCCTTCCACACTTGGAGGTAGTAATCCCTACATACCTCTAGCACTTGAGCTTTAAAGGTCTCGGTGGTTTCCGCCACTCCCACCTCGTATCCACTCTGCTCAGCCTGGTCTACTGCCTCTTCAGCCTCTCGAGTTTTGGCAATAGCCTCCTCTTTAGCCTTGAGGGCCTCCTACCTAGCCTCCTCAGATTTTTTAAGATCTTATTTAAGGCCTTCTATCAGCTTCTTGGCCGAGGCAAAGTTCTCGTCAGCGTGCCTCAGTTGCAGCCTTTGCTCCTCGGCCTACCTCTCAGTGGTCTTCAGCTGGGCCTCTAAGTCGGACCTTTCACTTTTTGCTTTGGTTAAATTGGAAGTAACTTCTTGCAGTTTCTTCTCCTTCAGCTTAAGGATCCTTTGAGTGTGATCGAGCCTCACCTCTCCGGCCCTAAGGGACTTGTAGGAATTGGCAGCAATTTCCTCTGCCCTGTGAGCAAACTGAACAGCCTACATGCAAAACGTGTTAGGATAGCGATGTACAAACATAAATTTCATTGAAAGAAAAATGCGGATGTAAAAATTCCTTAACTAAAATCCTTACCATAGCAAACTCTTTTTTCAGAATCATGAAGACGTTTTGATCCCTCATTCTCCTAAGCTCACCCATGTCCTCGGGCAGCAGAAGTACTTGCTCCAAAGCATCTGCAACACACATAGCAGTGCCCTCGTCGGAGCCCCTGATGGAGGCATCGACAGTGACTGCCTGATCGTCCACGGTCATCTGGGAGGCCCAAATGGGTGCATATGTGGCTGCATGAGGCTCAACCCTCCTTTCTGACCTCGTCTGTATGAGATGAGCATGTTTCCCTCCCTTTTCCTGTTCCACATCCTTGGCGGGAAGATCTCTACCCCCTTCAACTGGCTCCTTCCCCTTGTGCTGATCCCTTTTCCTTTTATGATCAGCTGGATCGACGCGTTGGGTTTGGGTTGATGGGGGTAGAGGGAGTTTCAGTGGGGGAATTCTCTCAGTGCCTTTATCTTTAATCTTCGCCTGAGACACCTTTGAAGACTCCTGAGCTCCCACCTGAGCCTTCAACACATCCTTAAGGCTTGGTTTTGACCTACATTGATACCCATAATCTCAGGTTGTTGGTCGGTGTCCAAGGAGGTCAACGGAGGTGTGCCGAGGACCACAAGTTGATCTTTAGGTGATGCAATCTAATCAAAAACTTCGAATTCTCCCTCAGAATCTGAAACTTCAATGATTTCTTCTTTTTCTTCCTTTATGAGTGGCCGAGAAGAAGAACCTTCACCCAGCGGGGGTCGTGCCAAGGAAGTGGTAAGAGGAACACCTTCTAGGACGAGTCAAACTAGCTCGGTGATGAGAGTACCTTGGGGGATGAGAGCACCCTCGGGAAGCAAGAAACCTTCAACTACAACGCTGATCCGAGGCAGCCGAGGATCCCTTTCCTTGATCACACACTTCGGCACTTAGAAAGCAGTTGAAATCAGATTGTATCCGAGGATGAGATGTGCCGTTCGAAGCTGACCGTCCGAGTGAACAAACACCTCGGCTCTCAAAATCTTGTCCAAGCGAGCAAAATCGACAAGATGAGCGTAACGAGCAAATGCATGGCGATTTGCATAATTGTATAAAGAAACAGTAAGTTAAAAAACAAAGAAAGAATACAACTATAACGAAACAAAATATATATATATATATATGGAACTGGCGCTGTATAGGTATTCACCTGGTTCCCCCTCCCTTGTCGGACAAGGGAGACCATTGTGCCAATCCCCAGATATTATTAAAAAGTCTTTATTCAAATTTTTGTTAGAGTGAGGGAGGCATTGGATTAGTTTGACCTCAGCGTGCCTAGACTTTAGGTAATACCCCTGCCCCGTTAAGTGGTGGAGGTTATAAACCCAGTTCACGTCGTAATGGGTAAGCCCTAATTCCATCTTTTCGTTCAGTACATCTACAGCACCTAAAATCCTAAACATGTTTGGCGCGCACTGTGTGAGGGATAATCTAACCGCTTGCAGATAATTCTGGGTTATCGGCCTTATTGAGATTCTCATCCCACCCTCTATAAAAGCTATCATAGGGATGACTACCTCACCGGTTTTCCTCTTGGTTTGCCACTCCCCTTCATCACAGTATGTGATGGACACTCCCTGTGGGATTCCATATCTAGCCTTAAAGTCCTCTATTTTTTTCAAGACTATCTACTAGAGGGGCGAACCTACCCATTTTCTAAGAGGAAAGGGGAAATATTATGAAGGGGTTGAGAAATTTAGATGGCCGAGGACAAAGAAACTAAGAATAACAAGAAAGAAAGAGTAGCAATAATGAAAGCAGAAAGTTGGGGAAACTTACTTTAGAGTAATAAGGTCACCTCGGCTTAGATCTGGGAAGGTGTAAAAACGCGTGTAGATTGCAGGAGTGGCTAGGTTCGTTGTACAAGCTCTGAAGTGAACAGAGAACTTTTAAACTGGTAGTATTTATATTGCAGAAAGTCATAAAGTGGGAAATCTCCCGCCTATCTCCCTACGAAGCGCTCATCCATTGGATGGACATCGCGCGGTTGATCGTGGGAAACAGGGAGCCGCCAGCATTTAATGGGAACGTGCTTTGCATAATGAAACGTGAGAAGCGGATTGTCTAGAGTGCATGTGTTGAAATCCTCATTCCTTCCAAAGAAGTAGAAATGAGGATTTCGAGGGGCTATTGTAGGGCCAACGGGCCCAAGATATGTATTGGGCCGGCTCAAGAGCTCTCGCGGGATTGAAAACCCAACTTAACGGCATGGATGGTTTGAGGACATGAGAAGGCCCTCCTGTGAAGTAATGTGATAGAAGAAAGAAGCCATGCATGAGCAGAACATCCCGAGGCATGATATCCGAGGATGGCAACGTCCTCGGCCATATGTAGCCGAGGACGAGAAGAGTGATCTGGCAGTTCAAGGGTATCAATACTGAAGACCTTGGATGCAAAGACTGAGAAAACAAGGATAGAAGACAAAAAGAAGTGACAAAATATCCAGGATAAAGCTGCTACCGCTGCATTGAAGGCTCTGTACCTACCTCTCTGGCCGCATTAATGAAGAAGTGATGCCTGAATATTGGAGTTCAGCCTTATACCTACCGCTAAAGACTTTGGTAGGGGGGTGATGGGACAAATATCTAAAAGAAGCATCTGATCTACACGTGGAGGAAAGGAGAAGAAAAAGGAAGGCTTATAAAAGGTGAAGGAAGAAGAGAGAGATTGGGGGAGACACACAAGAGAGAAAATTATAAGAAAAACACCAAAGATTGTCCTCGGCATCAATATATAAGAGAGTTTTCATTCACGTACAGATATTATGTATGTGTTCTATGATTCAACGTAGCTTTCATGTTATTCAACGTCTATAGACCTAGATTCGAAACCCACTCTCTATAAATTCATTGTTTTGGGCTCTTTGTGCTAGCTCCGAATGTACAGCTTAGGTCCAGCACTACTTGTGTCCCTACAAAAACGTATGTGGGAAGTTTTTATTAATTTTTTTGAAGTTAAAGAAAAATAGCTTAAACAAAATGAAAAAAGAATGCATATCTATCATGGGATTTAGATATTTACATATTGGAATAAACTTCATTTCAAAAAGGATATATATATATATATATATATATATATTAATGTATATGTAGAGTTTCACTTTTTGAAAAACACACACACACACACACACACACACATATAAGGGAAGGGGGATGATATAGAATTTAAATCCTATCGGAATTAAGATTTCTAATCAATTTGTTTGTCGTTATCTCATAAAAAGTGGAATAAAAAAAATGTCATATGAATAGAAAGAAAAAAGAAAAAAATGAATTTTTTTTTTTTTTTTTTTTATAACCAAAAAAGAAAACAACAAACTTTTTTTTTTAGATGAACAAATTTTTATTATGTATAGATACTTTTTTTTTTTTGAGAAAAAAAAGAAGGTATTTACTTTAAACTCAAATACTTATTACCTTATGTGGTGGGCAAAAAGCGAAAGAACAACTTTATGTCGTAAATGATGAATTTGCTATCTGCTATTACAATTAATTTCTTTAGAGATGGGAAGTCAACTCTATTTTATAATACCCAATGCAAAGATTAAGAAGGCTTATGTCATATAATTAAGAGAGAAATGGTATTTATTTCATTGATGTTCAGTTTGAAAGCTGATTAAAAAAAAAACAAAAGTGTTGATCCTCGGGTTTATTCCGAGGAAGATGTTACAAAATAGATGAACTCTCTTTCTTTCTTTTTTGCACTCTTTTTTTTGTCTCCCCACCTCCATATGTCTTTCTTGCTTTATATATCCAGTTTAAATACATCTGGATTCTACTCTTGGAGGGTTGGGATCACACTCTTAGGATTCTTGTCCCATCCGAAACATACCAGTAAGTTTTACACTAAAATCTTAGCTGTGCCACCACAGTTCATGGTCACTTCCTCAATAATGCAGCCAGAGAAGTGGTTATCTTGTATTTAATGCGGAGGGGATGACTTCTATACCCCTCTTTCTTTATCCTTCTCATATTTCGTACCAAGTCAGTTTTCTTTCCTTTCTGGCAGTTTAGCTCTGTGCCCTTTAAATAACTAGTGCTCGTCCCTCTGAGATCCGAATTATGTCGAATCCTCATAAAGTAAGTTACCTCAATCTCCCTTCAAATTGTGAGATCTTCGCCCTAGATCATTTTTCAAATTTTAGCTCCTCAAAAATAACCTTGACTGTCTCTTTACCTGTTTTGGATCCTCGTCCCCCCACACCTTATTTACATTTTTAAAAAAAACTTCATCCAAAAACATTTTATGTAAATCAATATGAACAAAAACTTCTATCTTTTGTTTTTCCAATAACATTGTTATTTTTTTTTTTATGACTGTAATATAATTTATTTAATAATAAAAAGATTACATGAACAATTTGGATTGTAATCAAAATGGGACTTACGGAGTATTAACTTGGAAATTATAAGAGAAATATATATGAACAAAAAAAATATCTATTATTTAAAAAATCTAAGTCGTGTGCATTGCACAATTTTAGGTATAAACTCATAAAAAATATAACTTTGTTTTAAAAAAGAAGCTAAATGAATTATTATTATTATATAATTGTAATTAAAAATCAAGTTACATGTGTGTGTGTATATATGCATGATAAAAAAAATATAAATTTAACATATAGAAAGAATCCATACAACGATTGAAACAAAGTTAAGTGTAAACTCATAAAACATATAATTTTATTAAAAATAATAAGCTAAATGAATTATTATTATTATTACTATTATATAATTGAAAGAAAAAATCATGCTACATGTATATTTTCAATCAAAATGCCCCAATAAAATTAAGGAAATAAGTTGGTGTAACATCAACTCAATGAACATATATTAGTCTAAAAATATAACTAATGTTGTTAAATGACTAAAGAACGATTAAATAATTATAATCTTATATAAATATAATCACTCCAAAAGCATTGTTCATTTAAAGTGTTTAAATAGTATTATTTAAAAGCCCAAAATATATCTATTTATGGACTTACTTTCAAATCAAAACTATGTAGATCTATCTTTCTAATTCTACCTATATCATGAAATTGTTTGTAACTCTAAGCAATGTCACTCCTAATAGAGAATCATTGTTCATTCATAATCAATCTTCTTTTTAATCTTGCAAGTCTTGTTATTTTAACATTGTTCAACTATTTAACCCAAACAATATATGCCGCAAACAACTAATAGTAAATATTATTTGAAAGACGAATTAGGTGCATATAGACTGTAAAACAAATACTTGGTTGTAGGTTGGTGGTGGCGAAATCACTGTACAACAACTTATGATTTCGGAGAGACCTCAAATTTTAGCTTTTAAAAAAAATCATGTCATTTGCACTTTGAGTATTTTTTCAGAATTTTTTTATCTTATTTCGAACATAAATTTGACATTACCCAATAATATGTTAGGGAGGGAAAAAAAAATCCCTAAGAAGTAGGCATAAATTTGACATTACCCAATAATATGTCAGTATCAAATGATTTGTTAGGGAAAAAAAATCAGAGAAAAAGAAGAAGAAGAAAGTAGAATCCAAGCTTTGGCAGTATGGTGGACAGAGTGGAAGTTATCTTGCTTACCATTTGAAATCTCTTCTTCAAAAGCTTGTCTAAGTTGTCTCTACTCTCTAGAACTTCTAGAGTGAGAGAGTTTCATTTATGAGACTTGTAAATGACAAATAGAGCTTTGAAAAGTGATATTAACTATTATGAGGGCCAAAATTGGGAATTAAGCCCATTTTCCCAACTATATAGTTAATAGACACAGTTTCAAAAGTATATATTTTACTAACATCTCGAGTCTCTAAGACTCTATTTTGGCCTATCAATCGAGTCTTAAATACTCAGTTTCCATGGTCTGATCACGTCTGATGTGGCGTTTTGTCCACGTGGTGTCCACCTAGAAATCAATTCTCTAAGACTCGATAGATAAACCAAAAAAATTTTTAAGTATCAAGTCTCTCATGTACAAGCCATTTCCAGAAATACCAAAAAAAAAAAAAAAAAAGAAATCCTAGAAACACAACAATCCTAGCACAATGAAACACATTCACTATTTATTCAACAATGAAACAATTTTTGGGTTTTTCTACTTTGACTAAAAACTGAACTTGAAAACCCAAATCAGATCAGAGAAAGAAAGAATCCGAGGAGAGAGAGCTCACCTCACCTCGCCAGGTTGATGCCTAGGTCGTGCAACCTGGGTCTGGTGCCGTGGTGGCGTGGTCTGGCTGGATCAGGCGGCTGTGGATTCTTTGGTTTCTGGTCTGATGAGAAGGTGGGGTGGGGTGAATGGTTTGTAGTGCAAGGAGGCTGAATATGTAGGGTTAAAGGGTAGGCTTATAAATCGAGTCTTAGAGACTCGATTTTCAGGTGGTCACCACGTGAAAAAAATGCCACATAAGACATGATCAGACCATGAAAATCAAGTCTTAAAGACTCGATTTATATACCCAAAATCGAGTCCGTTAAACTTGAGATGTTAGTAAAAAATATAGTTTAAAACAGTGTCTATTAATTATATTGTTTGAAAAACAATGTTAATTTCCAATTTTGGCCGTATTAAGAGCATTCTTATCAAAGCTTTTAAAAATTTTAGCTTTTAACATCTCAAAAACCTACTTTTATCTATTTTGACATTCTATTTTAAATTACACTCAATATCAACGGTTGTTATTTTTATACCACTTCATTTAAATATACTTTCTTTATTATTTCTTTATTCTTGTTCTCTCATCTTTCTCCATCTTCTTCTCCATCCCTTTCTCTTCTCTCCACCCACACTTGTTGTATCTCTCTTTTCTGCCACCCACCCACCTCCACCACCAGTTAAAAAAATATCAAACAGGAACTCACAACCCACTGCTAGCCACCACCACCACCACTGGGAAAAAAAAAAAAAAAAACCCACCAAACCCATAACAACCACACCCACAACCACAACCACAACCACAATCGGCCACAAAAGCCACCACATTAAAAAAAAAAAAAAAAAAAAAAAAAAAAAAAGAGACACACACACACAATCAAAACCAACAAAACCCATCACCACCACACCCACAACCGGCCATAAAGCCCATCACCACCATAAAAGAAAGAAAAAAAAATTGAAAGAAAGAAGAAAATAAAAGAAATAGAGAGAGGTATTTTTGGCCATAGCTTAAGAAATTTAAAAAAAAAATAGAAGAAAGGAAGAGGAGGTAGGCAAGATCTAGAGAAGAAGAGATGAGAAGCTAGAGACCATTGCACCAAGGGTGTGCAGTGGTATATTAATTTTGTTTTGAAAATTTGATGAAGTTGAATATATATATATATATATATACACTTTTTTTTTTTTGAAATGAAGTTGGATAATTAAATTATGAAATTTAAATGTAGATCCACTCAAAATGCCAAGTGATTTTCATAAGTAGATTTTCTCTTTCAAATTTGGAATGATACGACGCATCAAGTCATCAACTAAATGTAGATTCATTTAATTTATCAAAAGATTTTCATAAAAAGATATTTCATAGGAAAAAAAAAAAGGAATGATACCAATTAATTAATCCGCATGGTTGCTTATATCAAGAACACTAACAATTTTGTACTTTAAAATGGAATATATATTGAATCTAATTTGCAGTATTATCTTCTTGGAAAATTATCAAAATCCTTGTCATTTAAAGTTCATGATTTGGTATTCAAAAAAAAAAAAAAAAGAGAAGAAGAAGAAGATATGATTTGGGGGGTTCGGATGCCTATAAAATATAAATCATTAAAGAGAATTTTAATTCGTTACTTGTCACAGCTACTGACTTGCTGTCCATACCAATTATATGATATTATGAATTATGATTCGTTCATGGTCAACATCTTCACAGTACTTGACGGCAGCCAACCATTTCCTCTCTATTTTATATATATATATATAAAGATACCAATTTATAGCATATATTTCATCAGGATTGTTCATTTGCTCTTATTATAAGCTAAGAATCCAACCGACTTTCGGTATAGATAGAGTTCGAGTTCTAAATCCCTTATTCAAGAACAAGAGACTTATTGAACTAACTTGAATTCACGTGTATAAAATTAATCACTAACTACTAATTTGACAAAATGGGTATTATGCACAAAGCTTTCTAAGAAAAACTCCTGAAAATTGCACAGTGAACGATGTGTCGTTTATTTCAACATATTAGATGATACTAACACCCAATATTTTCTACCCCAAACAACTCCTTCACCAGATACACACCTAATTGCTACCGAACTCTTTTTTTTTTCTGTCTAGTTGTTTACTATCCACAACTCTTAAATTATTCTCCTCTTATGAAACTAAATATTAAATTTTGTTAGGAGTTGTCATGGAAAAAAATATAATATCAATCATTTAACCCAAATTTCATTGTCACAGTAAGGGTAAGAGGTGCCAATATACCGAAAAGTCATTGAGGAACTCTTTATTTCTTGTATGTGGAACTTTATTTTATATTAGAAGGATGCTTTTGGTATTGGCTTAAAAAGTCTGTTTTTTTTTTTTTTTTTTTTACTATTTAGCTTTTTTTTGCTTTTTTTTTTTTTTTGTCTCAATACACTTTTTGATACTATTTATGAATCTTATTGTACTATTTCAGCTACCTTTTAACTTTGTTTACAATATTTTCAACAAAAAAATTTTAGTTTCAATTAAATAAATTGTTCTCAAACGGACAACTAAGTATAACTAAAATGAAATAAAGAGTCAAGATTAGGAAGACATTATCGTACGTTAAAAAGTATCAAAATTTTAGAATAAGACAATTCATCGTTGAATAGATGATACATATTGCACTCTTCCTATATTAATTTAGAAATTGGTATCTTTAATTTGAATTTTAAATAATATTGTATACCTGCAATATGCTTGGACACTAGACAACCATATTGGATAGGGACATTTGAAGTGATTAAATATAAAAATTATGCTTACCCTAATAATAACTTGCCACAAATGAAAACCCAATCATGGTAATTAAGTTTGTCACTAGACCTGACCTTATCCAATAAAATATTAAAATGACCTCCCTCAGGGTTAATTTAAAAAAGAATAATTACTTGAATTAGTTGTTTATAGTTTTTTGGTGTACTTAAAATCACATTTTTAAAACACAGCTTGACTTAAGATGCACGACTTTAAATGAATTAAAATTGAATTTTTAAAACATGATTAAAAGAAAAAGATAAATTATCAAATAACTTAAAAATATTAATTCAAATAATTATTACTGAAAATAATATTACTTTGCAAATTTTTCCAACTCTATAAAAAAAAATGTTTAATAAAAAATAATTGTAAGTGCACAGTTTGTATCTGGACCCAAACGTGTAAAGGGGATAGGCCCAAAAGGCCTAAAACAAGGAATTTTTGTAGAGAGTGGGCTTAAAACATAGGTTTCTAGACGTCTAAAGAACAAAGTAATGGACTAAATCCGCAACTCATAAACAAAGAGCTGATTATATGTAAAATCTCCCATTGGACGCCAGCCAAGGATGATATGTAATGCTTCTATTATTATCAAAGATCAATTACAACTGATAATGATGTCTCTCTTTCTTCTTCCTCTCTTTTTATTCTCCCCCCCCCCCCACCCTTGTGCTCTCTTTAATGTCTTTCTCTTTCTTTTATATCATCCTCCTTCTTCCCTCCATCTTCTACGTATAGTTTAGATAATCCATCTAGATACTTGTCCCATCCACCACCTTCTTGAAGTCTTCGAATAATAGTTGTAAGGCCGACCAATACTGTTCAAATGTCATTTTCTCATTAATGTGGCCAGAGAGGTAGGTGTAGGGTCTTTAATACGGTGGTAGCAACTTTATTCAAGATATTTGCTATTTGTTCCTCCTTCCTGTAACCTTCTAAAGCACATCCTCATCCATCAAACCCTCAAGAACCTCTGTCCAAGAATAGCAACACATTATATGATTTTCCCTTTAGTTAGCCGAGGATATATCCCTCCTCGGACCATGCTCGCCAACCTCTCCTACAACAACTTGCTCGTGGGCTTTTAAGTACAGTATCCTTCATTTAGCATTAACCCCTCCTCAGACAAGCCAATACCATCGGATCAGGCCCAAGGCCCAAAATCATATTCTAACACATCTGCCCTCACAATAGCCCCTCTAAAATTCATTTTTCGAAGGAGAAAAATGAAATTTTGACCTAAAACCACAGCCTCCACGTGTTTCCCATACCGCTGCACATGAAAAATCCACCTGCTCCTTCTGAAACGGCTCTTGACGCCTCGAAACCCACAATGCCTTCATTAATTGCTCCAAGTAACTTCCTGTCGTCCACGCTCAATGGTGAGATGCAAATCCAATGGTCCGGGTTTTTCCCGAAAATTTGAGCGGGACAACTCCCATGAACTGCCTTCTCCCAAACATCCAAAACATCTAGGAAACCGCGAATTCTGTCATTACCTCAAAAAGCAATCGCATCCTGAGAATATCTATTCCCATTTTCTTCCAAGAAGTTCACGAAGAATCGCCCACTTATCTCCCGTAAGTTCTTGCTCTCTTAGACTTTTTTCCTCCTCGGCTGTAGTCCTCGGCTACCAAATTTACCTTTTTCGTTCTAAATCTCCACTCTTACTTTGACCAAATGGGTAAGTTCAAGTGTCTAATAGATATTGACTTCGGCATGGAAGGTTTCCAAGCCAAATACCACATTCCTCTGGAAGTGGGTTTAAAGTACTGCCCCCCAGAAGCCATAGCTGACTCTAGGAAAGAAAGGCAAGTTGTTATCCTCATAATTGCTTTCTTAAAGGGTGGGATGACACTTCCAATGAAGAATGTCACCAATGAATACCTATGCAACCATAGATTATGCCCCGACCAGTGTACATCTAACATGTTTAGCGTCCTAGGTTGTGTTCTCTAAATGAGCAAGGTCTAAACCTCTCATGGCTCGATGTCGTCCATTTTTATGAATGCCACCGATTGAAAAATGTAGGTTATTACCTCAAATCTAGGTCAAACATCGTTAGACTTATATCGTGTCTTCCTAAGTCTAACAAAGGTATAAAGGATGACTACTTAATTGTCTTCGGGAGATGGTACGATGGTCCTCACTGCCCCGTCAAAGAGGGAAAACCATTTCTGACTCCCTAGGATTTAGAACCTCTGGTCTGAGTTTTTGTTCCTTTAACTTCGTCACTTAGATTCACCGCACTTTAATATTCTCTTGGCATAACGTTTATTTTGAATCTAACCATATGTGGCTTCTCGGGTATTCCCTTTGCAGACAAACAACACACGTCACCACGTCTGAGCAAAGCTAACATTTCAAACCTTAACAGAGTCTTGAGATTCGAGGTGTTTGTAAACGAAAACTTACAAGTGAGGGCTGCTCATCTCATATTGGGGTACGACCCTCTGTCCAACATCTACCAGGAAGTCAACAATGCAATCATCGCAGGTGATAAGAGACGTAGAAGGATAGATGTCTCAAAGCCCGATTTCCTTGCTCCATTCAATCTAGCAGACGACTCATCTATCATCTTCTACGCACGCCCACCTAAAACTACCCCTCTTCTAGTGAAACTTGAGACAAAAGTTGTTTGAGCAGAAACCACAGCCTCACCCTCATCCCTTGATAAGGAAATAGATTAATTTCATTTAGAGGAAGCAGAGAGACCTTCGAAGGGCCATATCGTTGAAATCTCGGACGAAGAAAGCAACTCGGACAGGAGTTCTAGTATTAAAGGCTTGCTAGTTGCACAAGCGGACAATAGTTTCGAGGAAGAAGAAGAAGACATTTCAAGCTTAAAGGCATTTTTTGCCAAGAGAGGCGCACAAGTTACCAAGAAGGATGCTGCTGGATCTCAGCATCCTCCCAAGCTGCCACCTCTTCCCCTTCTTTTCGACCTAATTATTCCAGCCCCTAACCTCCAAAAGAAGAGGAAAAATGAGAGCGAAGAAGCAGAAAAGGAATGGGAGAAGAAGCAGAAGCAACAACAACAACAAAAAGATGCCAAGGGTGGAGCGTGCGCTTCCTCTGTTGAAAGTGGGGAAAGCCATGGCTTGGCCGAGGTGCATCGCACACAGCCCAACTAGTCTCCTGCACTGGAGTTGGATGGGGCTCCAATTCCTCGCCACTCCAACATAAGGGAGTTTCAACGAGGACACGCCCACCACCTGGCTAACGCTCTGGAACAGTCTATCCTTCAATCAAAGGATATGGAGGATCTGGGAAAGATGAGCTAGCAACACCTTTTCCTCTCCCTAAAAAGGGACTTGGCTTTGGTACGTGCCACTCAATCTCTTTTACCTCGTTACTTTTATTACCCTTTTTATATGAACTCTTTTATATAAAGGCAAAGGTTGAACTTACGGTTAGAATTGAGACCGAGAAAGCCTTGGGCCATGCTGAGAAGGAGAAAAATGATCTGGCCACCAAATTGGCAAATGAGAAGAGCGAGAGAAAGAGCACCGAGGCTTGACTAAAAATTGCTGAAGCTCAAGGGGAGGGGCAACGCAAACTGCTGCGCCAAAAAGAAGAAGACCTATCTAAAGCTTAGTAGGAAATCTCGGACTTAAAAAAAGAGCTTGCTCAAGCTAAGGAAGCGGCTCGCACCATCAGAGAGACCGTGGAGGCTGCAACAAAGGCTTCTTACAACGAAGGGGTTGAAGCAACGAAAACCTGACTAACCGACGAGCTAGCACAACTATGTAGGGACTACTACCAACAAGGTTAGGAAGAAGCCCTAAATGTAGCAAGAGTCCTTGCTACTTATGAGTGGAGAAGAGTAGAGAACATTTGGATTCCCCAGGACATCCGAGTGATTGAAGACCTTCCACCCACTTCAACTGTTTCTGAAGCAATGCCCTTGGTACAGCCATCTGCAAACCAAGAACTTGTTCCACCTTCTAAAGAAGTTATCGCTTTTGATAAAGAAGGGGAGCAAGGTGACAAAGCCGAGAAACGCTCGAACAAGCAAGTTAACCAAGATGCCCCTCCACCAAGTGCAAAGGACAAAGGAAAGCAAGTTCACACCTTGTCCGAGACTGAGCCTAAGTAAATAGAAGAGGAGGACAAAAAAAAAAAAAAAGACTGCAGCGAAGTTGAAAAAAGACCCTCCCTTGAAAATTAAAGCATAGGCTGCTTAGGACTTCTTTTTTTTTTTTTTCGAAAGAGCTTCTTATCATAGGAACTTTATTTTCATTGTTTACACTGCACCTTTTACTTTTATTTCCTATGTAATCACACACAGCATCAATGACAAATTCAAGGTTTTGATCTTAAATTCCTAACAAACTTCATTTATTGATGTATGTACTGTTCTAATGGAACATAAATTACATGCGTGGCCTGACTGACTTAATGTTCAGTTATACCGAATCGATCTCTATAATGTCTTAGCTAAAAACCAATAACTTGACATGGGAATAATTTCATTTTATTGACATAAAGAGGCCGATAGATAACTTAAGTGGTGAAACTGCATTGTTCTCAGTGCAACAGCAAACAGTTGAATGTACAAAAATACACTTGAAGCAAAATAGAATAACTTAATTTAAGGTTAACTTTCATGTCAAATCTGATCACCAAAGTAGGTTATTCAACTTACCAGGATATGTAGTCCTAGAGTTAAAGCAGCCAAAACACTATTTGACTTTCAGAAAGGTAAATAAAAGTGTTAATTTTCCCAAAGTAAAATGATCTGAGGACCAGAAGTAACTAAGGTTCTGTTTAACACTTAATAAAAATATCAATTTCTACAAGGTATGTGGTCCGAGGAGCCAGGCATATTAAAGTTTCCGTTTGATACTTAGAATAATGTATTGAAGTGTTAATTTCCCTAAAGTAGATGATCCGACGACCAAACGTAACTTAGGTTCTGTTTAATACTCAACAAGAATATCAATTTTCACAAGGTATGTGGTCCGAAGAGCCAGACATATCCAAGTTTCTGTTTGATACTTAGAATAATGTATTGAAGTGTTAATTTGCCCAAAGTAGATGATCCCAGGACCAGACGTAACTAAAGTTCTGTTTAATACTCAACAAGAATATCAATTTCCACAAGGAATGTGGTCCGAGGAGCCAAGCATGACCAAGTTTCTGTTTGATACTTAGAAAAATGAAACTAACAATCAGTGCAACACAATGATAACCAAACTAAAATGGAAGGAATGCCTTTCATTAATAATAGTACCTTCGTAGGTTAGTACCTTAGTATCTAGGTCGACAAGAACATTGTCACTAGGTTTGGAATCCCACAATATCTTAGTATCTTGTCGACCTAGATGAAAAGGCTGTACCTAGATCACCACAATATCTTCTGAAGGCCTTACTGTCAAACTGCAATCCGTTATCTGAAATAAGTGTATAAGGGATTCCAAACCTAGTGACAATGTTCTTTCAGACTAACTTTTTTGCATCTACGTCTCAGATGTATGATAATGGCTCAGCTTCGACCCATTTAGTAAAGTAATCTGTCCCTACTAGCAACCATCTTTTATTACCTACATCCTTTGGAAAAGGTCCTACAATATCCAAACCCCATCAAGCAAAAGGCCAAGGATTGGAGAGAGGGTTTAGGACACCCCCTGGTTGTTGAATATTGGGTGCAAACCTTGGCATTGATCACACTTCTTTGCATATTCCTGCGCTTCCTTCTACATATTGGGCCACCAATACCCTTGGGTAAGAACTCTATGAGCCAAAGACATTTCATCTGTGTGGCTCCCACAAATCCCCTCATGCAATTCCTCCAAAAGTAATTCAGTCACTTTGGGATGTACACATAGCAAATATGATCCTGAAAAATAGCGTTTGTGTAGCTTCTGATCCTTGGACAGCCATAAATGAGGTGCCTTCTTGCGAATCTTATCTGCTTTCAATTTGTCCTTGGGCAAGATGTCATTCTTAAGGAAGGATACTATAGGATCTATCCAACTAGGCCCTACCCTAATCTGATGAGTTCGAATGGCATGGCCACCCGTTACGGTAGGTTTCAATAAATCTTCAACGAGAATGACTCGAGGTAGATTTTTCAGCGAGGATGTCGCAAGGGTAACTAACGAATTAGCATGTGTATTTCCACTCCTAGGTATATGCATCAAGATAAAAAGAATCAAATTTAGATTGTAAACACCTGACCTGAGACAAATATTCTTGCATCCTCAGATCTCTGGCCTCTAACTCTCTCTCAACTTGACCTACCACTAGTTGGGAATCCGAGAACACTTGCACTCTCCTTCCACCCATTTTTTGAACCATATCCATCCCGACTAGTACAGCTTCATATTCCGCTTCATTATTGGTGGCAGTGAATCCCAACCTCATGGACTTTTCAAAAGTAATTCCCCTAGGAGATACGAGCACTAGTCCCACTCCAGATCCTCTTTGATTCGTTGCTCCGTCAACATATAACTTCCACATAGGGAGCTCCTTCCCCGAGATCATGCCAACTGATTTTTCATCAATGTGCATCTCTATAGCACTTTCTTCTAAGGAAGGCTTAGTGAACTCTGCCACCAAATCGGCGAGGACCTGACCCTTTATAGAAGTACGAGGCATGTATTTGATATTAAAGGCTCCCAAAATAGTTTCCCATTTAGCTATCCTTCTCGAGTAATCATCACTTCGTAATACCGCCTTAAGAGGTAGTTGAGTCAAAATAACAACCATATGGGATTGGAAATAATGAGAAAGCTTACACGTAGCATGCACCATAGCCAAAATGACTTTCTCCAATGGTAAATATCGCACCTCGGCTTCTTGCAGAGATTTACTCACATAGTAAACTGGTCTTTGCACTCCACTATCATCTCGTATCAAAACCAAACTGACAGCATAAACGGCCACAGCTATATATGCAAAAAGGATTTCATCAACCTCTAGCCGAGACATGATAGGTGGTCGAGAAAGATATTCTTTAAGCTGCTGAAAAGCTAAGGAACACTCCTCGGTCTACACAAATCCCTTCCACTTATTCAGTAACTGGAAGAAAGACCTACATCTATCTGTAGACCGAGAAATAAATCTATTGAGGGCAGCAGTCATCCCAGTCAGCTTCTAAACCTCCTTCGGATTTCAAGGTGGTTGTAAGCTGTTGATCGCCCTGGCTTGCGCAGGATTAACTTCAATTCCTCTGTGAGTCACCATGTAGCCTAGGAATTTACCCGATCCCACACCGAAGGAGCATTTAGAGGCATTAAGGCACAATTTGTATTTCCTCAGCGTCTAAAAGGTGTCATTTAGGTCTTTTACATGAATGTGCACCATCTTGCTCTTCACCACCATGTCATCCATGTACACTTCAATCGTCATCTCCAATTGCGCCTCGAACATCCTGGTCAACATCCTTTAATAGGTAGCCCTTGCGTTCTTCAAACCAAAAGGCATTACCTTATAATAATAATTCCCCGTAGGAGTAATGAAAGTTGTCTTCTCTTGATCACTTAAAGCTAAAGGTATCTGATGATAGCCTTGGAAAGCATCTAAAAAACTCATCCGATGATGCCTAACCGTAGCATCCACTAATTGATCTATACGAGGCATTGGAAATGAATCTTTAGAACAGGCCTTGTTCAAATCTGTGAAATCCACACACACTCTCCATTTCCCGTTCTTCTTTTTTACGACTACTGTATGGGCCAACTATTCTGGATAAAACACCTCCTTGATCGCTCCAGTCTTTTTGAGCTTGAGCACCTCTTCTTTGACAGCCTCAGAGTGTTCCTTAGAAGAACACCGAGGTGGTTGCTTTTGCGAAACGGCGACAGGATTGACATTTAGGTGATGACAAATGAAACTCGGATCAACCCCAGGGGCCTCATAAGCGTCCCAAGCAAATACATCTATATTGCTCTTCAAAAATGTAACCAACTCCAACTTCTCCTGGAATGGCAATTGAACTCCCACCTGAAAGAATTTCTTAAGGTCATCGTTTATAAGAACTTTCTCTAACTCCTCACATGTAGCTTCCTCTACTGCCACGGCATTGGGCGTTACCAAAGACTTTAATTGCTATGAAGCCCTAGCAACCGAGGCCGAGGAGTCTAGCCCAGGCCAATGCATAATTGCCGCCGAAATACACTGTCTAGCCACAGATTGGCTTCCAATAATTTCCTCAATCAATCCCTAAGATGGGAATTTCACCTTAACATGTAGGTGCGGTTTGGATACTGATGTTGCGTTTGTGAGTCGACGTTTCAGCGTTTTCTCTTTTTTTTTTTTTTTTTTTTCATTTCTACTACTGGTGGGGGGGACAAAATGATGTGCGCGTACTGTTCATGTACTTTTTTAGCAATTTTATATTAAAAATGGGTCCCTCAGTACTATTTACACATTTAAAAATTATTTTGCTACAGTGTTTTAAGTTTTCAGTAATAAGTTTTATCTAAACAGACCCCTAGAGTCGAAGAGATGGCACCTAGATCATGTAGCTAGGGCCTTGCCAATATGGCCGTATAAGGAGAATAAGCGTCCACCACAATGAAATCTACCTCCACAACCTCTGATCCTAATTGCACTAGTAAGCGGATCTGCCATTTTGGTATAACAGCCTTTCCCTTGAAACTTATCAGTGGCAACTCATAAGCCGTAAGGTCCTCAAGCCTCAAGTTAAGCCCCTTGAACAAGTCAAGATACATAATATCCGCGTCACTACCCTCATTAATCATTACCCTTCTCACAGCGTAGCCCCTTATCCTCACTATAACAACCAAAGTATCATCATTTGGTTGGATGATCCCCACCTTGTCTTCTTCTCAGAAACTCAAAATGAGTGGAGTATTTCCCCTAAACCTCTTCTGCTCGGAGTTAGTTTCCTCGGCAAAAGCTCGCGACACAGACATCACCTTGGTAGGGCGAGAACCAGTTCTACCGAGAGCGGCAAAAATAACATTGATCGTTCCCAGCGGAGGTCTTGACATACTGTTCCCTTGGTTGACTGAACCCGAATGACCTCCCTGCCCACCGGGCTGACACAGAAGGTGCTTTAACTTCCCCTCCTTAACCAGCTGCTCCAAATGACTCCAAAGAGTCCTGCAATTCTCAGTAGTATGACCTCAGTCACTATGATAACTGCAATAAAGGTTTTGATTACGCTTCATGGGATCCTTAGCCATCTTATTGGGCCATTTGGAGTAAGGCTCATTTCGGACCTTCTCCAACACTTGATGCACCGATTCTCGGAAGACAGTGTTAACCACCTGTGGAGTAATAGGGCCTGACGACCCAGCAAAATCTCTCTAAGGCCTGTTATTGTTGTACTTGCTCGACCTGAAATCCCTTCTTTCATGAGAGATAACCTTCGCCTTTCCTTTTCCTTGCTGTTGATCTTTCTCAACTCGCTTATACTCATCAATTCAATCCATGAGCTGACATACACTACTTACAGGCTTTTTGGTCAGAGATTTACGCAAATCATGCTCAGTAGGGAGGCCAACTTTAAAAGTCCGTACTGCAACATCATCAAAGTCACCATTAATCTCATTGAACATCTCCCAATACCTGTCAGAATATATTCTGAGGGTTTCGCCTTCTCTCATGGCCATGGACAATAAAGAATCCAGAGGCCGAGGAACCCTACTATAGGTGACGAAGCGGGAACCAAATGCCCTAGTGAGTTGCATGAAGGAATCAATAGAACTCGCCTTCAAGCCATTAAATCACCTTATCGCAACGGGCCCCAAGCTAGAAAGGAAGACTTTATACATCAAAGTTTCATTCTTAGAGTGTACAACCATCATTTGATTAAAGTGACTCACATGTTCTACAGGGTCTGTCCGACCATTATAAATGGTGAAGGTTGGCTGAGTGAACCGTCGTGGAAGTTTCTCTTTCTCCACACTATGCATGAAAGGTGACTTGGAGATTTGATGCAACGCTCATGGCATCGCTTCCCAAGCCCTTGGAAAAAGTCTTTTTGTCCTCACGACCATGAGGGCGTTGTTCCTCAAAGGAGAACAACTCGCTAGGAGGAGTCCTTGACCTGGGCCTATAACTGTTACCCTAGGAGTTTTCAGAAGAAAGGTCAGAAGAAAAGGGAGTCCGCCTCTGCCTTTCACGACACAGCTTCTTCTTCAGATGGTCAATCTCACTGTGCATAGCCCTCTCATTCTCCTCGTGAGGAAGTCTGCTCCCACTTCGTGAATGACTCTTACCGGTGTGCTCTGTATGTACACTGCCTTCCCTATCTCTTTCCCACTCAAGATGTAAGGAACGGTCCTCATGCTGAGACCCCATAGACTCTGCACATTGTGGACCTGAGCCTATGATGATGTTAGATGTACTCAAACACAAGATTTCCCACAGACGACGCCAATTGTAAGCGCACAGTTTGTACCTGGACCCAAACGTGTAAAGGGGACAAGCCCAAAAAGCCTAAAACAATGAATTTTTTGTAGAGAGTGAGCTTAAAACCTAGGTTTCTAGATGTCTAAAGAACAAAGGTAATGGACTAGATCCGCAACTCATAAATAAAGAGCTGATTATATGTAAAATCTCCCCTCAGACGCCAACCAAGGATGATATGTAATACTTCTATTATTATCAAAGATCAATTACAACTGACAATGATGTGTCTCTCTTTCTTCTTCCTCTCTTTTTTTTCTTTCCCTCCCCCCCCCTCGCTCTCTCTAATGTCTTTTTTTCCTTTTATATCATCCTCCTTCTTCCCTCCATCTTCCACATATGGCTCAGATCATCCATCTAGATACTTGTTCCATCCACCACCCTCTTGAAGTCTTCGAATAATAGTTGTAAGGCTAACCAACACTGCTCAAATGTCATTTTCCCATTAATAAAGCCAGAGAGGTAGGTGCAGGGTCTTTAATACGGTGGTAGCAGCTTTATCTAAGATATTTGCTATTTGTTCCTCCTTCTTATAACCTTCTGAAGCACATCTTCATCCATCAAATCCTCCAGACCCTCCTTCCAAGCATAGCAACACATTATATGATTTTCCCTTTAGTTAGCCGAGGATGTATCCCTTCTCGGATCATGCTCACCAACCTCTCCCACAACAACTTGCTCGTAGGCCTTTAAGTACGGTATCCTTCATATAGCATTAACCCCTCCTCAGTCGAGCCAATACCATCAGATCAGGCCTAAGGCCCAAAATCATATTCTGACACATCTACCCTCACAATAATAAAAACAGAAAAATTTTAAAAAATTCATAATATTTTTAAGGGATAATTACAGTAAACCCACCTGTGGTATGACTCGTTTTCACTTTACCTATCCGTGGTTCAATCATTTAGACTTTGCCCACCTGAGGATAGTCCCGTTAGTCTTCCTTAACCCACCTTTTCATTTACCATTAGAAAAACACATTTTTAGGCAAAAAAAATATAACAAGAATCAAAAGCTAGAGTTTGAATTTTTTTTTAGAGAAACAAGATAGGTATCAAAAATGTGCAAAGCAAGAAGATCATTCTTTAACTTCTTCAGCTTACAAGAGACGTATGGCCATGGAGCAAGGTAACAGTACTGATTTTGTCCCCTTTGTACCCTTCCCACCTAACTACTTCGCTAACAAGGACAAACCACAGTCGAATGGGGCAGATTAGGCCAATAAAGCTTCTGAGGAAACTTCTTCAGTTTTTGCCATGGCAGAGAATAATAGTGTTCAATAGACAGGAAATCCACAGAGCAGTTTGGAGAACTGGAATGTAAAAGCTTTTGGAGAGAACTTGAGTGAGAGTAAGACAAGTGCTGTTCACAGGGACCCAACCACTGGAAATTCAACAGAGACTTATGTCAATGCCAAGTCTAATAACAAGGATAATGTGAACAGTTGGTATCCTGAGAAGGGGAATACTGGTGATTCACCAATTTTGACAAGTTCACCTCAACCATCTGAAAATCAGAACACTAGAGAGAGCTGGACTAGAAAGAGCTTGGAGGGGTCATTGGTGAAAGAACCAAACCCTCTCAACCTGTCAGAGGAGGCCAAGGTAGAAATGTGGTTTCAGCGTGTTGCTCAGATTAAGGATATCTCAGAGCTGAGTCAAATACCTGATGAGGATTTTCCATCAATAATGCCAATGCAGAAAGGTGTGAACATTTTTGTCGTTAGTAAGAGGAAAACGTCATTGGAGAGGAGGTTGTGACATCTCCTCAGTACAGAAGAAACCTACCAACAGTGAGCTCTGATTCTCTTGATTCCTGTCACTGGCGGTGTTATCGTTGGGATGATGCATGGTTTGCTTGAGATTTTGGACCAAATCAGACAGTCTAATTCCTCCACCAAATCCAAATCCCAATCCCATTCCCAAAGGCAAAGTTGTGATTTCGATGCTGCTATTTTCCCTACTATTAAGGCAATTCAAGCTGTTGTCACTTTATGCACTAGTTGTTCTCTGGGTCTTGAGGGTCCAAGTGTCGATATTGGCACATCTTGTGCTAAGGGTTTCTCTGTTATGATGGATAATAGCAGTGATGGAGAATTGGCTCTTCTTACTTTGCACAATTTTGATTCCTATCTTGTTTCTCTAAAAAAAAAAAAAAAAAAATTCGAACCTTAACTTTTTTATTCTTGTTATATTTGTTTTTGCCTGAAAATGTGTTTTTTAACGGCAAATGAAAAGGTGGGTTGCGGAAGGCTAACTAGACTATCTTCAAATGGGCAAAGTGTAAATGATTGAACCACGGGTGGACAAAGTGAAAATGGGTCAGACCACATGTGGATTTACTGTAATTATTCCTATTTTTAAATTAGCCTAATTAAAGTCTTAAACCCTTCATAATTTGAAATCTAAATTTATTTTTGAATTACATGACTGATTAATTTTAAAATATAATTAAAAAAATTTGTAAACTTTTGTTGTGTCGTAAAAATAGTTGTCCAAACGTCAAATTCCAACAACAAAAACCAAACTCCATTTATAAATAATAAAAAAAAGCCACTTTCACAAACCAACCTAGGACACGAGAGAACAGAAACTCTTGAAAAAACCTCTCGAAATCTATAATTCCACATCACAATAACACGACATCGCTTCCTTCCCTTCCCTTCATTTCCCTTTCCAAAGCGCCACTTCCACTATACTTTCTTTTCCTTCCCCAGACGACGCCTCTCTCTCTCTCTCTGTCTCTCTCAAACTCTTTCTCTTTTCAAAGTTCAAACACACACACACACTTCTCTCTCTCTCTCTCTCTCTCCCTCTCTCTATAATAGTGAAATGGAGGCAGAACTGCCAGTGCGCGTGGCGAGCACCAGGAGGGGGAGAAGGAGCTTCACAGTGCCACTCACTCGCTACGCGGCGCGTCTGTTCACGCGCCACCGCCAAGAAGAGGAGGAGGAGGAGGAGGAGGAGCAGCAGCTGCAGCCCCGATCGGAGGATGAGGAGTCGGGGCACGATTACAGTTACTATAACGATAACGGCAGTTACTGTTGCTACTGGTACTACTGGAAGGCGATAATGGTGGTGGACCTGGTGTGGAACTTGGGGTTCGTGGTGGTGGCTCTGGTGGTTCTACTCTCTACTTTCAAAGAGAGACCTTCCACACCTCTCAGGCTTTGGCTCTTCGGTTACTCTCTCCAATGCCTCTTCCATGTCGCCTTCGTCTACCTTCACTTTCTCTTTCGCAATTCTTCCTACTCTCTCTCTCACAACAGGTCACTTTACCATCTCTCTCTCTCCCTCCCTCTCATATTTTCTTTTTCTTAAAAAAAAATATATTATTTATCAACAACACATCAATTGAGGTTTTCTGTTGGCAGTTGGTGTGGTATTAATAAATTTGATGCTTATAAAAAATATGCAGTATTGTTAGTCATTTTTTATTTTTAATTTTCTTTTGGAATATTATATGTTGTTTTTTTATTATTGAAAATAATGTTAATTTGGTTAGTTATTTGTTTTTTATTTAATTGATATTAATAAGTTCCAAGCGTCCCTTTCTCATTTTTAGTTAATTATGAAATTGGGTGTGTACGTAGAATTGCTGTTAAAGATTTTTTTATTTTTTATTTTATTTTGTGCATTGCTTTGCAATTTTCTGTCTCTACAGTCAACACGTTTTTGAGTAATATTAATTTTCCAATTTTCATGGTATAATTGGGTTTCTCTCTCTCTTGCTTTCTGCTGAGATTTTGATTGGTATAAATTAGTAGTAATAAAGAGTATGTCTCAAATTACAGCATAACCTTGTGGTGGGTACAGAATTTTGGTGGGACTGGGTTTAATCTTATCTTATCTGATGGGTAGGATAGTAGTAGAAACAGTGGACCACATTCATATCTTGGTTCTGAGAATTAAAAAAATGTGACAATTAATGTCAAATTTGGAGGATAATAATCTAGGATTTTTTTTTAATACGTATAATTTATGATTTCATATTTTATAAGTATGATAATCTAGGAAGTTAAATAAAAGGGGCAAAAAAAAGGTAAAAAGGTTGTCTCCATATGATGTATATGATTAAAGCTTGCACGCATTTATTTTGTTTTTAATATGTTACATTGTGTGGGCAAAGGTGCAATGAAACCAGCAATTTTTCATCTTTGAAGGCTACTGCATGTGAGTTTACCTTTTGCTTTAGGTGGCGGATGGAGTCTCATTATACTTTGTTGTGTTTATGATGCTGTACTTATTAGCTTTCATCATTAGTTAGCTCCTTTCATTGTTGGAGCACTAGTGATCTTCCATGTGTAATTTTTCTCAAAGATACCATTTTAAGAGAAAAGCGTTAGCAATGAAAGTAATTCTCATTGCTTGAGCTTTTCTTTAAACTTGATTGTTCTAATCCGTGCACTTTGTTCTCCCTCTGTGTTTTTGTGTTTGGAGGGGGTGGGATGAAGATATGGACTTTGTAGTTTGTACCAAGACATATCACATATCATTTTGATGTAAATTGATAGCATAAGAGCAAGTGCAAGAGGGTAAACGGGAAAACTCTAAATTTGTTCTTTTTTCTATCTCTTTCCTTAAATATTGATCCTTTCCCTTGTCAAACTTTGTGCTTAAGAGTTCATACTTTGTATGTTGACAACTAAGGTGACATTTAGAAAAGACAGAATCCAAGTAGCAAGAAGATTCTTTTATCATCTTGCGTCATGTTGTGCCTTCAATTCATTAGCGGTTTTGCTCTTTAATGTGTGTGTGGTGTTCCTTTTCATATCTATAAATCTAGCTCTCATAATTTAGCTAATCTGCATAATGGATGTGGGGGGATCTATTTTCAGCATTTCTAGTTGTCAGCAAAACAGTAAATCCCAATATGTGTGCTTGCAATTAATAATGTCCATTCGTTCAAGTTAATCAGAGACTAAAGGCATAAACATCTGCATTGTAGTGAACCGAAAAATAAACTTTTCTCCCCTCTTTTTAATAAGATGGGAGAGATTGAAAACAATTACCAGTATGCAAAATCCTAAACTCTTAACAATGGAAGAATATATCATGTAACACTTGTTACTGTTTTTATTTTGTTTTTCAGAATTGTGAAAAGCTTGGAATCAATAAATACAATGATATCCTCCATCTGGTGGGTATTTGGGTTCTATTGGATTGTTGTGGGCGGCCAAGCACTTTTGCAGGATTCTCCTCACCTCTATTGGTAAGATACATGGCTTAAGATTTTGAACTAATACTAAATGGACATCTCTAATGGTTTTTTACATAAATGTACTTACATACATCATAATGAATGAATAAGAGGAAAAAAAAAACAAGTGTTTGAATGATTTTATCTCGATATGGATAAAGATGAAGTTTAAATCTATGTTGAAACTTATTTCATTAGGCGCATCAACATAAAAATTTGGTAAATTTATTTTCTTCTGGTGGATTTTGTGCCTGTTTTGTTCCCTCTTGTAAACAAATGTGCATGGAAAAAACTTCTTGTGGGAACTCTAGTTAACTGCTTTATGTTTCTATATATCAGAAAGAGAGAAGGGGGGGGGGAAGGAAGCACTTATGCACACTGGAATGTCATGTTTATATAGAGGATCTTCTTCCCAATAAAATAAAATTTTCTTGTTTTCTTCTTTTTCTCTCTTCTCCTTAAAATTATATAAATTAAGAGCAGAGCTTGTGTTAAGTTCTTGGTAGTTCAGAAATTGGTGAAGAAAGAAATGGGAATTAAGGAAGAAAATCACAGTTACTTCGAGAGTAACCAACCTCCTAAGCAAAGAAAGAAGAAGATAAGCACAAGCTTGGGTTAATTCTCTGGATACCTCATCTTGAACATCTTAGCAGCTTATATACAATGCAATCTCTGCTTAACCAATTCCCACCCTAAAGCTAACTAGCTGCATTACTGTAACTAACTGTATTACTGTGCTAACAACACTAGCATACAATAGAACACATGGTAGCTTCAGTACAAACAGATACAGCTTATACAGCTAGTATCCTAACAGCTTGGGAATACTCAAGGGAAGATCTTTAAATGGTATGATTTATTGATGTTTTCATACTGTTAAATCACTCCCCCCCCCCCCCCCCCCCCCTCTTTCTTTTCCAAGTGTTGTGATGTATTTTGCTTTTGTCGTGTGAGGTGATATTTTGTTATTCACCAAGCTCAACTGTTTATCATTCTATGGCCTTTCGACAATAAGGGGGTGTTTGGTAAGTCATAGAACCTGGCCAACTAAGAACAATATAATCGGTCTTAATTATTTTCAATATGATAAATAAATAAATAAATTGTCAGAAAATTGTTCAACAATGGACCAGATATATTCCTATAAAAAGCTAGTTTTTAACTTATAAGTTTGGTTTTGTTCAAATACACATTACCGTTGAAATGAAGTGCATAATTTTTTGTGTTTTCACATGCATATTTTGATGACAAAGTAACAAACTAGTTTTAAATCTGGAAATTTCATATATATTACCAAATCTGGTAGTAACTAAAAAAAATCTAGTAACTACTTGTAACCAACATTTAGACAAACTAGATATAAACAAAAGCAGTTCATCTTTGGGCTAGTTCTATTTTTGGTTCAGCTTATATCAGCATTCATGGCCTGTGCATAGTATTTGATCTACATAGGATTTGAGCCCAGATAGGCGCTCAAGTCAAAACTTATATAGTTTCTAGTTATCAATTGGTAGCAGCCAAAAGAGAAGCAATACCAATATTTCAAAATTCAGCCATGATATATTATTATTTGTTTCCATGTTCAACAATTATATGGAACCCTCAGTGATATTCCCTGTAAATTATGTGCAGGTTAACTGTTGTTTTTCTAGCCTTTGATTTGTTCTTTATTATCTTTTGCATTGGAATGGCATTTGTCATTTTCTTTGCTCTCTGCTGCTGCATTCCACTTGTAGCATTTGCCTATGCTATGACAATAAGAAAAGGTGCATCTGAAGATGATATCGGCTCTCTTCCCAAGTATAGATTTCGACAGGCCAATCCAATGGGGATCTTTGACAATGATAGAATCAAAGTTGTTGGAGCAATGGAGTCAGGAAACAGTAATTCTGTCAATGAACTTTCTCTTCATCCAGAGGATTCTGTGAGCACCAATTCCTCATCTCTTTCTTTTCCTTTGTTCTTTAGTTTTAATTTTTAATCATATCAGATTTATTTGGTTGCTCAAATTCATTGCTTCATTTTGCATGGAAGCATCTTTTTTACTCATCATTTTTCATAGTCTTTCCCCTTTTTTGTTTTTTCAACAAGGTTCTTTGCATCTTCTACACTATAATAATCTTTGAACCCATCTGCCTTGCTAGCATACAAATTTACTGTGACGTATATGTTGATATTAATAGAATATTGTGATATTTGGCTTTGACTAGAGCTATTGTTTCTTTGATTAATACAATTTGAAACTGTCAATTTACTAATTTTTCCTAGAATTCCACAACTTTCATTGATCCATAAATATTTATTGAGGTGAGAAATTTCAATGGTCAAGTTATTAATATTTTTGTTTTGATTACAAAACAAATTCAACCTCTAAAGTCATGCGAGACTTTTGTAGGCCTTTTATGCCATGGAATTTATGATGGGTTTTTAAATTAACTGTTATGATGCTAGTGAAACAATGCAAGTATTTAAAATATGCTTATAAGTTTTTGTCTTATTTTTCAGCCAAGGAAATGTGCATGAAATGTTTGATCCATTCCCTGGTGCAACTTAGGAAGTTTTTGAAATATTACTTGGTTATTCTCATGTTTTGTGCATTTGAGAAATAGGAAAACTGCGACTCTCTGTCTTTCTATCTTTTTTAATTTTCTTTTGGCTGACATATTTCATTAGCTGAAGTCACATACTGGATATTTATACAATGTTTGATTAAGCAAACCTTGATTAAAAATTCTAATTGAGGTCTTTTCAAGTAGCTGTTGACATGCCAAACAAAATTGATCCATGTGAGGATAAAAAATATACATAGATGCGCAAGGCTTTATATACTATCAATGAGAAAATTACTTCTTAGGTACTAATATTTGATCAATTGTTGGTGACATTTTTTTTTTTTTTGGGAAAAGTCCCATGCAGTGATGGACCAGTTATACTTGCTCCCTTGTGATATTTATGTACTAGTTACCAATATTGTTTTCACATGGTGTGACGTAGCTGAACTCCATCATTGCTCTTCCCCCGGCCCCCCTAATAAATATTAATTACTCAACAAGAAGTTATCCATAACGCACTTATCCTAATAAATCCGGGTCGTCATGCATCTTATCACTGTAGATAAACTAACAACTAGTAATATTGCCTTAAAATTTACATTTTTTCATATGGTATTGGTTGATATTTATCAAACTTATATGATTGCACTTGATTCATTGGTGTGGTACTCATTATGTGTCTCTGCGTAGAAGGCTTATAGCTTGGAGTGGAAGTTATGTTATTGGTTGATAAGCATCAAACTTTTATGATTGCACTTGATTCGTTGCTGGTGCTACACTGCTACACGTTGTGTGATTGTGCATACAGTACTAATATCATGGAGTTTAAGCTATCTTTTTTTCTTTCAAGTGTTATTGTTATTGCGACTGCAAAATTTTCAGAATAAGAGACACATGAATCCTAATTTGTGTCCTGTCTTTCTTGTAGGAGTGCTGCATCTGCCTTTCACAGTATGTAGATGGAGTAGAGCTGTATACCCTTCCCTGTAATCACCATTTCCATTGTGGATGCATCAGCAGATGGCTTCGAATTAATGCGACCTGCCCTCTCTGCAAATATAATATCCTCCGGGGTGATACATTGGTTTGACCATTTTTCTCGTGTCCAAATCACAAGACAGCGAGGCTATATATTTATTGAAAGCGAAGGATTTGAGAGTGCAGATTCCTGATGGTCATTTCACTGACCTGCTGACTACCGATGTAGAGAACAGAGAAGGGCAAAAAAAAAAAAAAACAAAAAAGAAAACAAAAAAAAGAAAACGGGAAGAGTGAAATTTTCTTACATGGTTCCAGTTTCTAAACCCTTAATTTGTAAATAGATAGATTGCATTTTCAACTCTAGTTTACATTGACTGTATATTTTGTAGGTGTGGTAAGTTAGGACAAAAAGTTGGAGATGGGGTCTTTCCTTGTCATTTGATTTGCAAATTTGGAAATCAATTGAAATTTCTGCTCGTTTGCAGCCACTGATCAAGTTTCTCTTGACAAACACTGAACAAGTTTCACTTGACAAACGAGCCCGCCACTCCTCGAGCCTGTGGAAGGAACCAGAGAGCCAGAGGGTGTGGCGTAGTGGGGAAAATGTTGGATTTATGTTTTGTAGGAATATTTATATTTGTGTGGTGACAAGTTTAACTTTTGCTTTTATCATAAATTGGCAAAAACAGCATGGTGATTTATGACTGATGTGAAAGAATTAAAAAAAAGAGACGTTATCTTTTTAAGTGTCTGTTTGACATGATTAATTTTGTTAATTTATTTTACTATTTAATTTATTTTTGCTATTATTTATAGATTTAATTGCACTCTTTAGTACTATTTATGGGTCTTATTATACTATGTCAACTAAATTTTACTTTTATGTACACTACTTTTAACAAAAATTTTCAATTTCAACAAAATAAACAGCTCTCGTACTGACTTGAAGACTAGGAATGTGGAACAAGCAACCAAAGAACTTGGTTTCTAGTAAATCAGGTACCACAAAACAAACCCCAAACGTAGCAATGCCTAACATGCAGGGCGGCATCAGATACGTATAGAAAACCTTGTATAACAAGGAAATGGCAGGCTTCACTATTTTATCAAAGTCGTTGGCCGTCGTTGCAATTTGAAAGGCCATTACAGAACCACAGATTTCTTTAGTAGGCATGTCTGTAAAGAAAAATGGAAGTGCATAATTATCATGCAACTCGAATGCTGTGCCTCCGTTATGCAAAGGGATTGTAAGAGGATTTCGATTTTGTGAGACGTGAAGTACAGGCCTTGCCCAGGATTGAGCGCTTTGCATCGAATCTGAATGTAAAGAACGTTACCGGTATTCTATTTGAAATAATCAACTTAGGTCAATCCTCTAGGACCACTACTACTTCCTACCTAGGAATTATAGGCACTTTATTTGGGTGTGTACTGTGTTGAGCACTTATAGATTGCTTTTCCTTTTTCTTAAAAATGGTGGGCACAAGAGGATATTTACTTTTTTTTAGTCTCAATCATGAACACTTATATATACATTTTTAGATCTTACCATTGGTTTGTATTCTAATTTCTAAATATAACTTATTAGTTATGAATTCACTTTATTATTTATTATTACTTTCATGACGTACTCTTGGCCGATCATAGCTAATTTCCTTTAATTAAAATTCGACAAATTTCATCTAAAAAAATTGATATATTTTTAACATTATATGAAAAAATAAATGTTAACGATATTTTAATATATCAATAAAGATATATTTAACAAATAATTAATATGCTTATCCCGGCAATATTGTGTCCTAATTTTTCAAAAACTGTCATGTCTTTGTGTCGCACCCATACTTGTGTTTGTGTCCATGCATGTGCTTCCCACTTAGTGGTTGTAGAATGTTAATCAAGATAGATCCAATGTTTTCTAATACCTAATTGTTAGAATATTTGTCAAATGATTAAATTCAATATTTCTTTAGTGTTCAACCTTTTGAAACAATCAGTCATTTATTTTGGTATTAAAACAGGAGGTTCTGAATTTGAACCATACTTTAAACTTTTGGAACAATCAGTAATTTACCACTAATAAAAATTCTTTGTCTTGAAAATTTAGGTAAAAAAATAACTATGCTTTTGTTGTTAGGAAAAATATTCCAGCAACTTGCATCTCCCCCCCCCCCCCCCCCCCCAACCCCCAAACAAAAAAAAAAACTGAAAGAAGTTTTAGAAACAAGCATTTTTGTAGTCTCATTTGTCATGAACAGATGACAGGACAGGAGACTGAAGAAGAACTAAAGACAAGTTCCCAAATATATTGTTCTGCAGTTCTGTTCTGCTATGTGACACTTGAGTGAATAAAACTGTTCTCAAATTACAGATTCAAACAGGCCTTTAACATTTTCTTTTCTTAATAAAGATCAGATTCACAAATAATCTGGTTAAACCTTGGAGGCTGTTATGGTACATCCGTGCATGCATGGCACTGAAAGTAATCATGGTATTAGCATAGCCCCAAGAAATCTAGGAGAAGCATCATCTCAAGTCTAAACTAAGAAACACCATATATGTCACTGCTTTTCGGTCTCTGTCTCCATATTTTAAGTGCAGTCCCTGGAAAACTTGCCTTTTGCTACTCCATTAAAGACACAAATTACTGAACCTTTGAGAACTAACATTTTGATAAGTATATACCATTTACGAAGCATGAAACTTTAGAGAGGAAGATTCATAATTCTACTTAAACCTTTTGCTCGAGCTTTGCTCCTATTTCACTTAGAGTGATCTAACTTTGAACCATATGAAAAGGGATTTCAAGAAAGCTTTCTTGTTCTCTTCTTGTGAATAGGAGAGAGAGGGGGAGGGGGGCTGGGGGTGAGCACAATTTAAAGCATAAATATTAGACAAACTCATGTTTCTAATGCAAATGCCAAAAGTATGTGAGACCACTAAAATGATTGACCAGAACTACCACATGCTAAATGCAATGTATTATGTAGTCTATTGTTTTAAATCTTGCTCAAGGCTTGCCTTTGCTACTCTTTTAGTGAAGTAAACAACAAATTTACACAAAGCCATACAGCTTCTAACTTCCAAGTAGTCTCCTTAAATCCAAAATTTAGTTCTTATGGCTGCCAGCTGCTGCAGGAGTGTCACAGAAGTATACATAGCCAGTGTTCCCACAAACCCAAATTTTATATACCTGGAGAGTCCAAAAGGAATGCTTGATTTTCTTGTTGGCCATCTGTTTCTCCCTCTATTTGCTGCCACAATCGACCCTTTAAGGGATTCAAATTTCAATGGACACTTAAACCTGAAATCCTCAAGTGAAGGACTTCAGGAAGATGATTAACGAGTAATAATTTCTGCAGCTTAGCGACAATTAAGGGACATTGTAGCTGTTGTAAATTTTCCAAACAACCGCAAGATTGTCATCTCTAAATAGTATGATGATGCATTCATTTCATTTACAATGATACAATCCATGGTTTATGGAAACAATGCCACTGAGTTAGTTGCTTATAAATGAAGCAACTATCTTTCTTAACTCTTGGGCACTTTTAGTTTTACCTCACAATCACATAATAACCAACTAACTATAACCAGGATACAAAATTGTAGTACACTAATAGAATGGAAATAATCTCAAGATAAGAGGGCTACTTAATCAGTCTAAAAAGAGGTGACTTTAAACCATCTACAAATTGGAAATGCATATCTACTACTGAAGTCTTTAATTTGAAAGTAACAAGATACACTGATGCACAGATATTGTCTAAGCTGGCAAGAACAAATTGAAATGACACATAAAGAAGCAAAAGGGTCAGCACAAAACCTGCAATACAATTTGAGGCAAAGGTCATACATTCTTTAACTTCTTCATCTTTGAGGGTGGCCATCGGCCCTTCTTCCTCAATCTCCTCTTTCTAACAAGCCTCTTTCTCCGAAGCCTTATCTTTTTTGCCAATTTCATCCTCTCCTTCTGTTCCATCCTCTCCTGAAGCTTTGATTCCAAGGGCAGTTTGTTAACCGGCACAACCTCCTCCTTGCTCTCAGCCTCTTCCTTGCTATCCGAAGAAGGCTCAGCACCGGTTCCATCAATGTCGGAAGAAGCTTTCACAATTAACGAACTCGTCTTCTTGATGATAAAAGGTGTGTGAATGTGAATTCCTTTGAAAGATTTTGGGTGCAGATCAATGGGTTTCATATGCAACCTGGAGACTAAAAGCCAATAGCATAAAATTTGGATATGAAAAAGTTTAAAGCTTGAAATACAACTAAAAGAAGGAAAATTGAGTTATTTTATACAAAACCCAGATAACATAAGAATTTGTTGCAATATATGAAATGGCATTTTAACCTTTAGAAGCTACTCAAGCTAGTAAATACAGATGCAGATTAAAGTGATCTTAACGTGTTTGAAGAAAAACCCAACTGAGTATGCGATTGAATATGCTGCAAGAGAACATTTTATAAAAACAACGTTCACCTTGCTCAATTGGGATTCATTGACTTTAGGAAATATGTATAAAATTGTATCAGCAACAAATAAAAACGTAAAGAGGAATAACAAATGAGAGAGAGAGAGAGAGAGAGAGAGAGAGAGAGGGGCTTACTTGATGATGATGATGAACAAGACAATGAAGAAGAGGAAGAAGAAGAAGAAGGAAGAGAGGTGAGAGGATTGGAGCAGAAAAGGAGAGCCATAACGCTGGCTCTCTCTGAAATTTGGTGGTTTGGATATGAATGTGTGGAAAGTAGATAAGCCTTAACAAGCTCCTCCTCCTCCTCCTCCTCCTATGTCCGTGTATTTGTCAGTCTATAGTCCACTCTCCAGTCGATAAGGTAACCATAACGAAGAAGTTTTAATTTTACTACCCATCCCACCACTTTAATCCCCCAATTTTTACTCAAATGTTAAAATGTGACTTTGCTCAAACTTGAATTCTCCAAAAAATTTTGTTTTAAAATATTTGTGTTTCTAATTGAGATATCTCGCATTTAAATTCCTCACCCCAATTTTAAATAATAATAAAAAAGTGCTTAAAGTCTAATTGTTTTTGTTATTATTATTTATTTGACTTATTACTATTTATGCTCCATTTCTTTTGACAAAATATTTTATGGAAAACGTAAAAAAATGTTTTATATTCTTCGAAATTAGTTCTTATAATTTCAAATTACTATATAAACCAAACTTATTTTTATGTAAATAGACTTCAAATAAGAAAGTATTTTATGGGTTTTTTTGCCCATTTGAGGTGTCTCAAATAGGAAAACAAATCCCAAATTCCAAAAAAAATTAAGTAAAAAAAGTGACTAATTTGAATTAAATTTTTTTCATTTTGATGAAAGTCAATAGTTAGACAATAGTCAGTAATGACAATCTTTGGTTAGCTTGTGAAGAGAAAAATGACAAAGAGAGTGTAATTACATTTACGAGAGTATTTTGTAGTGGTTTGTTGAGTATTTGATATTCCAAAAAAACAATTCTACTCTTCAAAAGTGGAAAATGTTTTTTTCTATTCAAAAATGGAAACCATTTTCCACTATATTGGATTTGTTTAGTTGCTTTCCATTGATTTGCATGTTTAATAATATCGAACACCAAAAAATGTAACAAAAGAAAAACCACTTCCTACCAAAACAAAGAAGCTTTAAATGGTTTAAGGTAGTCATTTTGTTTTTTGGATTTAAAGCATTCACATTAGCTTACCTAAATTTCCTTTTTATTTTACAATAACAACCTATTATTTTTCTTTTAGCCAAGAAAAAAAAACTACTATTTTTGTTTTAACCAATCACTTTGCAAAACACTCGCATCAAATTCTCTTACCTATACTCTATTTCATTAGAATGTTTTTACTTTTATTTTTTTTCTTTTTCACTTTTCTTTAGTTACCAAAAGACAAAAAATAATAAAATAAAGGTTTAGAGAATAAACAATGCTCCCTAAAGATAGGAAGGCACTATGGCAAAAACTTATTTTAGGGAATGGGAAGGGAAGCCAGTGTTGAGTGTTTTTTGAGTTTCTATCCCTAAATTGGTATCTTACACTATTTTAGGGAAACCAATGTAATTGTTCTTAGATCTATTTAAAGTGCATCATTCATAAGATGTGACCTTGAGTATAAAACCTAACTTTAATTACCCAACTGTATAATAAACTAACTTATTATCAACAAAAAAAAAGTATAATACACTAACTTCAATCAAATTCTTTTCCTGTTGTTACTAATAATCTATAGCCCAAACCACCCCACCCCACATTTTTCTCTAGTTTGGTTTTTTTTTTTTTTTTAATTTTTTTTTTTTTTTAAACGTCACATAGGCTTCACATCTACAAAGGTTAAGGATTAAAATAAAACAATTGAAAGGTTGAGAACCATTTTTCAAACATGGGACAAAAGTTGAGGACCAACAGTGCAATTAAAGTAATAATGATAATATAAAAATAGAACCCTTCCTACAAAGGAGAAAATGAGTTATGGCACACAGAAAAGCCCAAAAAGAGAATGTTCAAAGTATAAAGGAAGTAAGGGAGACAGTAAAAAATAAAAAAATAAAATAAAGTTTATATTTGAATGAACTGAATTATTACATTAGCCTCAAAACTTAATTCATTTGTTTATAAATTAGTTGTTGATGATGGGTATTTTAGGAATATTCAGTGACAAAATTGAGGACTCAAAATTAACCCGAGTTCTATTAATAGCAGAGATCATAAGCCAGCCCACAATGAAGCTCTGCATGCTAGCATATACAAATTACAAAGTAACAACAATATTTAAAGAAAGTAGGAAGCAACAAACACAGTACTCTGCCAGAGGTCTGTCATTACAGAAGAATGATACTATATGTACCAGTAGAAAGAACCCAAAATAACAACTCCACTGCCTTAAACAAATTGCCTAGACAAAAGAAAGCAATTAGAAGGGAATGGCTTGGTCAGGGCTAACAAAATCAATCAGTAACTAAGTTCATGGGCTTCATTAATAAGAGTGATATGTTCACATGGTCTTCAATAAGCATATTCACAGGCACTAAAGTGATTGAGCGTGTTGGAAGAGTTAGCTGGTGAGGAAATCTCCAACTTAGTAGTCTGTTACACCAGAGAACAACAGTCAATATAATATACTACAATACATATGATCATATAGGTTCCATAAAAATGACAAAATATAGGACCAAGCAGAAGAAAGCTGCATAAATATATCAAACTTCCAAGACAGAAACACAGTTCTCCTAAACCCTCCACACACAAAGATGGTAGCTTTGTTACCATTTGAACTTGGAGAATTAGGTCTATGATTTTGTGTGAGCTAGTTGCAAATCGCAATACCAAGAAGGTATTGGTCATTTAGCAGAAAAGTTGCCAAATATATCCTTCTCCAAGTCCAGGAAGTTGAAGAAGTAGAAGATTTTATAAAAAGGATGCTTTAAGTCTTGCAGTTTATGGCCGAAGGACCTTGTAGACATTAGTATATGGATTTGGAGTAGCCTCCAGATGTCTGAAAACCAAACCCTCAAAGTTTTAGGCTGAAATCAGCAAAGCATAACCATTGCCCCAGAAAACGTGAAAAGAATGGTTGTTCTTTAGTCCATTATTCTATCATATGAGTCTTCACTTTGGTACTCAATGGCTAAACATGGATATACTAATAGTGAATGGAGAACTTACTAGATCTTGAAAAGAAAAATATATAATCTGATTAGACGTATATGTTTTTCATAGATTTGTGAGAAGATGGGAGAAGAACTAAGTCAGGATAGCGTTCCTAAATGCTTGCATGTGAGCACATCTGTCTACGGCCTAATGTTCTTTGTCAGTCAATAACATAACCATGCGTTTGCTTCACTTTCTATCAATAACTGTGGAGAATTACCAATTAGTTAATCAATAAACAAAAAATAAGTTTCTTATAAGGTTTTTAGACATTATAGTTCAACCCCCAAGTAGTAATGTAACACAGGAAACAGAACCCAAGAACACCATCATCCATGGAGTCATGACAATGTGGTAGAACATTTTTTATCTATCAAGATAACAACAGACATACAATACTACCACCATATATTCAATTTCCAGACAAGAATAATCCAGTCATTGAGATTTGAACAAAACAAGATAGATTCATATGCAAGTAATTCAAGCACAATAAAATTAAAAGGAAATCATATGAGCACAAATATGGTCAGCACTAAACCTGCAAGTTAACTTTAAAGCAATGGTCAGATGTTAGTCAACTTCTACATCTTTGAAGGAGGCCAGCAGCCTCTCTTCCTCATCCTCCTTTTCCTCATGAGCTTTTTATTTCGAAGCCTTATCTTCTTCCACAATTTCAGTTTCATCTTGTGCTCCAGCTTCCGTTGCAGCTTTGAATCCAATGGAAGTTTTTCAAGTGGCAAATCCACATCACCATCACTTTCTGACTGGGACTCACCACCATCACGAATTTCAGAAGATACCTTAGCAAGGGTTCCAGCTCTTTTCTTGGTCATAATGGGTGCATAAGTGCAGGCTCCATTGAATGATTTAGCATGCTGATCAATGGGGTTCATGAGAAGCCTAGAAACTAAATGCAGAACAATATTAATCAAACTGAAAAATAAAGCAGATAAACTTTAACAGAACTTGACAATAAGAGGGGAAAAAGGCTGAAATACACAGTTAGTCGATAAAGTTTAGCTCATGAGTAATTTTAGTCTCTGAAGTTTAAAGTGATCGCTTTAACTTTAAGTCCCCTAAATAGCATGGTCAAACTAAAAACTAACATGTTATCACTATACATGGACTAAATGAGATCATTTTAAGTTTGTTAGGAATAAAATCGATCACTTTAAGTTCGTTAGTGACTAAAATCACTCATGGGCTAAAGTTTACACAAAGACAAAGTATTTTGGCAAAAATATGACATTAATAATTAAAACAAAACCCATATAGTAACAATAAAAGTAATAGTGAAAATAGAAAATGCATAAATCATAGAGTTGAGAATGAAAAGGGGTTTGGAAGAAACCCCGAATGTTAATGATGTTAACTCCTAAAAAATAGTGGCAATATATATTGAAGGAAGACCCAACTGAGTATAATAACTAAGACCCATATGCTAAAACAAAAGGCATTCACAAATAAAAACAATCACAGATTACTAGTTGCCTAGCTTGCAAAAAAGAACACATGGGCATGATAATGAATTCTGCAGAAACTCAAGTAATCCTAAAGCAGTAAAATGTCAAAATGTGAGCTCAGTTTGTTTTGGGTTGTTATGTAGATAGAGTGAAAGTGTATCTATTGGTCTTTTTGTATTTCTTGATGGACTAGTAAAAAACAGAAAGGAAAACAACAAAGAGGAGCATCGTGTAGAGATAATCTCACCTGGATTTGTAGTGATAGGCAAGATTGAATATGGTGACGATGATGAAGATGAAGTAGGCAAAGAAGAGAAACAGGCGATAGTACTGTAGCTAACGGGGAGAGCCATTGTGCTCTCTCTTTCTTTGTTTCCTTCTTTTTTGTTTTCTTTTGGTTTTTGAGTTTTTTTTTTCTGTTTTGGTCTCGTCGGCAATGGCAAAGAAGACAAAAGAAAGCCAAATCACTTTTTGGTCGTAAGTCGTAACCAAATTTCTTTTGGGCTTTTGGCTACCATACCGGACACCCCCAACCCCTTCCCACAAAAAAAAAAAAAAAAAAAAAAAAAAAAAAAAAATAAAATACAAATACAAAACAAATTATACCCTTTAAACTTTGGTTAATTGTTATTTAATCCTTAAAAAAATTTATTTTTATTATTAGAAATGTGCATTCAATCCACCAATCCCATTACCTCGAGTGGACTTTTCGCGAGTTGATGAGTCTCTCTCTTTTTTTTTTTTTTTTTTTTAATAAAGATTGGGTTAGGTTAAGTTGAAAAATAATAAACTTTAATTATCTTGACTAGTTGACCCAACTTGTGCGTTTAATACTTTACAATTTATATGTGGGTTTTTTTTTTTTAGAGAGTTTCAACCTATGGCATCTGCTCCTGATGATAACTCTTTATCATCAGACCAAGACATCAATCAGTTTTTGGTATAGGCGGGGATTGAACTCTAGGTTTCTTATACAACTATCAGAGATTTTACCAGTTAAGCTAACTATAATCCACATATGTGGTTTACATTTGCAAGTTGGATTTATTTTTTAATTATGAAACTTAGTTTAAATCCATTAGTTTGATTTATTTTGATATTTAGGAGCTTGGTTTTAATAAAATTGGAATATTATTCAATTGTGTTCATTGTAATTATTTATTGAATAACAAACTTAAATAGATGAATGATAAATCTATTTTTTTTTAATTAATCCTAAAACAATGTTCCCAACCCAACCCAACCCTTCTAGTCCTCGGTCAAAGAATTCTCAACCCAAAGAGGTTAGATTGGGTTGAAAAATAAGTCAAACTCAACCCAACATGACTTATGCATGCTCCCTACTTGTGAGTTGTGTGAAACATTCAAGTTCACATTTATTTCCAAAATTGATCCTTCCACCTATAATCTTCATTAAATTTTTTTTATTATTATTATACCACCACGCACCCTCGGCACAATAGTTACTTCACAAGTATAAGTTTTTGTGAGGTGAGGAGCAAGGGCCAAGATTCACACACATATTAGGCTAAAGTAAAAAACAAGGGATAATTATAGTAAACCCACCTGTAGTTAGGCCCATTTTCACTTTGCCTACTCGTGGTTTAATTATTTACACTTTGCCTACTTGAAATTAGTCTCGTTAGCCTTCCGTAACCCTCCTCTCTGTTTGCCATTAGAAAAACACATTATTAGGCAAAAACAAACATAACAAAAATCAAAAAGGTAGAGTTTTTGATTGCTTAAGAGCTTCTATGGTGGCAATGAACCCAACTCGTTGATCCTCTTCTTTCTTTGCACTTCCATCTAGTTCTCAATTCTCTTCCTGTACTTGGTGAAATTCGCATGGCAGTATTCGGGGGCTCCGATGACATGCGTCGAAGTTAGGTTGGTCTCCTAGAGCTTGACAATGTTGTCGACCACGACCACGTCGGAGTCGAGGTAAATCATGCGGTCAACGCTAGAATCGAGAATGTCTCTGACGTAGTTCTAGGCGTAGTTCAACGGGTTCTCGAGAGCTTATCGGATCAAGGAGGAGATTAGGTTTATCACTGTGTCTTCGCAGAAGATGTAGACCTTGAAGTTGAGGGAAGGGAACGTGGATCGGACGGGTTGGGTCAGGACCCAGGGACTTGCCGGGTCGAACTCGGCTGAGATGAAGTGGCAGAACACGTGTTCGGGACATGACATGTGTCACTCAACCGAGTGAACCGCCACCATGGACCCACGTAGGTACTCTGAGTTCAGCGTCATCGCTATGTGGATAAACGACGCGTTGCACGAGGACACATAGGACTCCTTGTTCTTCATTGACGAGCACTCTTCTTCATTACGGTAGTCTGACGCTTCAGCAAACCGCGACAACCCATCAAGCCCAAGCCCATCTCCGTCGTCATTCGGTCTCGTCGAAAACGACTGTGTACAGAGACAAAACAGCGACAAAAGAAGCAACTCAAGAAGAAACAAAACGACAACGCTTAATCTGAAAGGAAGCATTACTGGGTTTTCTAGGTTTTTTTCTTTGTGGGTTCTTGAAGAAGAAGAAGAAGAAGAAGAAGAAGAAGAAAGAGATGGGTTTTGGAGATTGGGTATAATGAAGTCTAAGGCTATAATAAATTTCTTTCTTCTTCTTCTTTTTGAGAAGTTCTTAAGCAATAAAAAACCCTTAACTTTTTTATCTTTGTTATGTGAACTTCTATGTTGTTGTGAAATTGTTGATATTGTTATAGATTAAAAATAATTTCATTGAGCCATTTGATTGGTGTGTTGTTCCTCCACTTTGTTCTCATTGAAGTTCATGAGCAATAAAAACCCCTAGTTTTTTTATTCTTGTTATATTTGTTTTTGTTTAAAAATGTGTTTTTCTAACAGCAAACAGAGATGTAAGTTATGGAAGGCTAACGGGACTAACCTTAAGTAGGCAAAGTGTAAATGATTGAACCACAGGTAGGAAAAGTGAAAACGGACTTAACTACAAGTGAGTTTACATAATTATCTCAAAAAACAAATATATATATATATATATATATATATCAAAAAAATTATTTAAAAAATCCTCCGACACCCAACAATAGCTTGATTCCAATCCCAATCTAAGTTGGAAATATACCCAACCATCCGAAACATTTTAAAAAATGTAAACTTATATATGTCTTTACTCAAATGGCCCAATCCGGGTAAATGAGATCCCATGAGTTGTAAGCCCAAAGTTATATATTAGGTTATGACTCTGAAACACGTAAGAGCCTAATTTTTGTATAGGGATATTTATTGATTGTAAAACCCAACTCGTGAGGTGAAGAAATGTGGGTCATGAAATCCAATATCTGAAGTAAGTAAATATGGGTCATAAAGCCTAATCTAAAGTGAAGTAATTTGGGCCTATCACAGGCCTGTTTCATGTAGAACAGAGTTAGGCTCGAGGCCCCGCAGACACACTAGCAAATATGATTCAAAGGACAAACTTTTCATTTCACACAGACTACAGTTATGAAATTTCTTTAATTGAATTTGACCCGGGATAATAATTATAAAAAAAAGGTTGCATAATAATGGATAATTATGGGATTCAAAGAGTACTTGGATTTTTTGGCCCAAAATTAATGCTCTAAATCAGATAAAATGAATAAAATTTTCATTGGTTGAAAATTGATTTCAATGTAAGCATGGATGTATGGAATTCAATTTAATTGATTTTGATTGGCCATTTGAAGGAGTAATGAACAGAATTTAAATTATTAATTCTTTTTAGGTCAATTGAAAGATTATCATTAATATGCATACATTGGTAACCCTACGAGATAATAGTGAATTTCATATTATCAAAACTATTTGTTTGTTTTCTGCCAATAAATAATTGATTTAACATTTTATAAATTTTTATGTGACTTCTAATAGAAATATATATATGTAGTACCCATGGGCCCAAATCACGTATTGGGCCGGCCCAAAGGCCCCCCATAAAGAAGAAAGTCCAACCCAACAGCGCGGAATGGTCCGAGGACATAGTAATTCCATCCTGTGAGGCCAACCAAGGAAGTTGCCATGCATGAGCGTAGTATGGACATGACGTCCGAGGATTAAAGGACTTAGTGGCCTGTAAACTCCCGTTATTGGATGCAATAACTGAAAGAACGAGGACAATAGATAAGGGGATTTGATAGACAAATATCCAAGAAAAGGCTACTACCACCGTATTGAAGGCATTTTACCTACCTCTCTGGCCGCATTAATGAAGAAGTGACGCCTGAACACTGAATTTCAACCTTACCCTCACCACCAGAGATCTTAATAAAAAAGTTATGATGGGACAAGTATCCAAGGGGAACATCCAGACTACACGTGGAAGAAAGAAGAAAGGAGGGCAGGCCTATAAAGGGGGAGGGAGGGGAAAAAGAAAAGGGAGAGAGAGAAAAAAGGGGAGGTAGAACTTGTAAGAAGCATTAAGGATTGTCTTCGGCATCAATGTACACAATTCAATATTACATCTTTGTATGAGATTAGTGCATGAGTCATATGACTTAATCCAACCTTTGTGTTATCTACCATCTAAACGATCTAGATTAGTAGCCCACTCTCTATAAATTCATTGTTTAGGCCTCATTAGTCTGGTCAGAAAGTCTAACTCTGGTCCAGCACGATCTATGCCCTTACAATATATATATATATATATATATATATATATATATATATATATATATATTGTTAAACTGCTCACATGGTCTTAAAACTTTGTAAATTATTTCAAATTAGAGGTAAGTTGAGCTTCGTCAAATAATGTTCAAGCTCAACTCAACAACAAAAGCAAAATGTTCTAGAACCAAGTCTACAAACAATATTCAAACTCAAAGTCATCAAAAAGTTAATATATAAAAAAATAAAAAGTCATCAAAAAGTTCAAAAGTTTGAGCTCGACTTAGTTTTATTTGATTAATTAATCAAGCCAAGCTTAAGCTCAAGATCCAACACAAGTATATTATCAAACTTATATTAAGCATAATTATCAAACCCATTTGGTTTGAACAAATTGTCCCTAACTTCCATTAATTAAAAACTTAATAAGATTTGAGTTTATTTCAAGCCCATAAACAAGCCTAAGCTTAGCTTGTTTTTTATCAAGCCCCATTATTTGAAAGCCCGTTCATAAACATTTAAAAAATAAATAAATTTGACTTGTTTATTAAACATGTTCAAATTTGATTTTTTTATAAATAAATAAATACGAACAAGCCTTTTATCGAGTCAAACGTGAGCTATTTATTAATGACTTAGTTCATGTACAATCGTATTTCAAATCATCCATGTACTTTTAGACATTCCATTCTAGTTCCTATACATTTTTGAAATGTTTCAAAGGTGCCCTTGTTATCAACTAATGGATTAAAAAAATAAAGTTGCAAACAAAATTCATGTAACTTAACTTGAATTGCATGAATTTAATTTGCCACATCAACATTTTTCATCCATCAATTAACAAAAAAATACATTTTTTAAACATTTCAAAGTAAAACATTTAGAAGTATGTATGCGAGTTCCAAAAGGTTAAAATTTGATGACCAAAAGTGCAATTTAACTAAAAGAATTATTGCTCACACGAGACTTAACTCACTTAAGAAGTATAGTAACCATGTGAAGGCAATTCAAACGTCTGAAAATATCAAAATAAAGATTTGCAATTCAAAAAGAAATTCTCGCGTGGCAACCACTAAATTACCATGCACAGAATCCGCAAAATGTGGCATCAAAGTTCAATAGACTTCACATGAATAACAAAGCTATTATGTGAAATCCTCACATCAAATACAAAACCGCAAAGAAAGTATTAAAATCAAATTATTATTAGTATTATTATTATTTGGTTAAAATGTAAAATTGACCCTCTAATTTTTTTTAAATTTCATTTTAGTCCTCTAATTTTATTTTTGTTCATTTCAATCCTCTCAGTTTCAAATTTATTCAATTAAGGCCTTTCAGTTAACTTTTGTAAAAACATTTTGAAAAAAAAAATCTGAAAAATATTTTTCAATCAATAATTGAATTTTTTTAACTTAAAAAATTTGAAGAAAAATTTATAAAATTGAAAAATTAACTACAACATATAACTTGGGGTGTCCAAACAAAATCGTAGCCCGATCCACCCAAAGAATTCGTCCAAGCCGGCACGAAAACCAGCCGACCCGACGCCAGTGATGGTCGGCGGCGAGTTTTCATCCCCAAAACCCAATACCGGCAGGTCGAATGATGGGTTTGACCATAAAAACCGAGATCTCAACTGATTCGACTGTATGTACACTGGAAAATTAGTTTTTCTCCACCGATGGGTGTGTTTTGCTGGTCTTTTTGTCCAATTAGTCGAGATCTAGCCTTTTCTCTTCAAGATCCACCAAGATCTTGTTGAGATTTGGCGAGATCTCATTGAGATTCGGCCTTATCTCTTTGAGATCCACCAAGATCTCACTGAGATCCGGTGAGATTTCGTTGAGATTCGACCCAATCTCAACCAAATTTGGTGGTTTCTGGCGAAATCTGTCATAGTTTCGAAATTTTCAACTCCGACTAAGGACTGACTGGTATCCAAGGAGGTCCAACCACCTGAACTTAGAGACCCGAACTTATCGGGTCGGTTCTAGGTTGGGCACAAACCTGACCTAGACCGACCCGTGAACAGGCCTACATATAACAAAAGTTGACGGAAAAGCCTTAATTGAATAAACTTGAAAGTTAGAGGACTGAAATGAACAAGAGAAAAGTTAGAGGACTGAAATTAGGGGTGTGCAAAAAATCGAGGAACCGAACAAACCAACCGAAACCGACCCAACCGTTGCCAAAATTTCGGTTCAGTTTCGGTTTCATTTTTTAAAAACCAAAATTTTCAGTTTCGAAGCTGGATTTTTCACCCCAAAACCGAACCGAACCGAACCAACCGATATATATATATATATATATATTTATGTAACTTTAAAACATAACTCATTAGTGGCTTAGTGGTATACTCCTTGTGTTTTGGCTAGCAGATCCAAAGTTCGAGCCTTCGCTTAGAGCGTGAGTTTTTTGCTATTTAATTTTTTAAAACCCTAGTACTGTAGCATGATATAAATACCCCCTAATCCCTAATTTCTTCTTCTCTTTTCTTTTCTTTAACCGCCCACTTCCCCAATTTTTTCTCCGTCTCCCTTCTTCTCTTTTCTTTTCTTCAACCACCCCTAATCCTCTACCCTTCTCACATCTCTGCCATTCTCGCTTCAGTTTAGCCGCTCCTTCCCCATCTACCTTAGCCGCCTCATTCTTTTCTTTTCTTTTCTTTTCGTTCTTTGAGTCTCATGGACCATGGCCATGCCTTTCTCTTCTCTTTGAGTCACATATCTTTGTACAGAGAACAAAAAATCACTAGTAGCCCCAAGCATGGTGGTAGGCTCCTACTATGGTGCGGTAAAGTTCAAATTTTTGTTGGAATTTGTGTGTAAATTGTTGAACAAATATTGTTGGAAGTTTTTCTTTCTCTGTCGTTCTGATTTGTTCTACAACTTTCTCTATGTTGCTCTATCACTTTGTTTTTTTATATGTGATTACAGTTAAGGTTTTAAAAATCTCAATAATCCTCTATTTGAAAACCAATAACCAACTGAAACCGACTGAAACCGAAATACACCAAAATCGATTGATCTCTAGCCATTTTGATCGATTTCGGTTAAGAATTTCACAAACCGAAATATTCAGTTTCGGTTGGCCATACTCATAAAAACCGACCGCAACCGAACCGACACACTCCTAAAACCTAAAGAAACTTAGAAAGTCAGTTTTGCATTTTACTCTTATTATTTTGATAAGGAATCTATCAAATTATCTGGCTTGATATTGGATTTAAAGTTAAAACTTTATTTGAACCCTAAAATAAAGGGTACTGGTTCACACTTGAATTAAAAATAAAATAGAATAAAATAAAATTTTTTTTTTAATTGCTACTATTATAAAAGGATTAGGGATTTTAGTATATCATAGGAGAACTTACCAATATAACAAATAAAATTCTTTCATTTATTCAATTCTATATTTAAAATTCAAATTTATGCTAGATAAAAAATGATATTTAATTATATACATTAAACATATTCATGTAAAAAATGGTTTAGCGCCACCGTGACACAAGTAATGAACTAGATCATTTTGAGCTGATTGCAAATTAAACAAATCAACATGAAATTGACTCATCGAGAATCACTAATAAACATCAAAATTCATTTTTCCTCAAAAAAAAAACATCAAAATTCATTTGTGTCATGTTTGTAATTGTAGGTAGCGTCAAACATAATACAAGTAACTAACCAGAACGGCAAAAAAGAAAGCTGGTAGACACCTTACCAATTCTTTCTAGAAATCAGGTACCTCCAAAATGCTAACCATACAAAATATCAAAACTAAACAGTTATGATACAAAGACCTCTTCGATTTCTTTTTTTTTTTGGTGTGTGTTAAGTATACAAACACCTCTTGGGTTGCAAAATCAATTTGCACTATGGACCAAAATTCAAACAGAACCTAAACTAGGGAAGAACATGAGAGCGAAATATAAGGGGATAGGTACAGCAAAATCCACTGCTCCAACACTGCACAAGAGAAGGTGAGCTCAGTCAGAGCATCATAGATATTTGAGCAAATTCAAAATTTTAATTAAGCATTTTCAAAATTTTGTTAAAATTCTTTTCAATAATATATATTTACGAGTGTATCAGTACAGTCAATGCACCTGTGCTTCAGCACATGCAAGTTTCATCATAAAACTTGATTTCACAGATGTTCATTGATGAAATAAATAAACATACACAAGGCAGAACACAAAAGAAGAATGCCAGAAAAGGACTTACCACAGATAGTAATGGTCCCTGCTTAAACTTGTCATGAAATGAAAATGCCATTGGCTTTGGATTTTCTCCAGGTCCTCTAATGAACCCACTGATTTCATATCATGGCAAATCATAGATTAGTATGTCTAAAATAATATTCTAACCAATCACACTTTTGAGAGCAAAGAACATTTATAGGTGTAAGAAACAATATTTACCATGTAACCAATAGAAAGGTAAAAACCACTAGCAACTGAACTAAAACAGCAAAAATAAACTCACATCAGTGACGCAGAAAGTAGGGGAGCCCTTCTAGCATCATATATGGCTATCAGACCCCTGTATAGTTCATCCCCACCTTTGTAAGATACAGCCAATCGCTCTCCTGAAGCATCCCAAGCTATCTTCTCAATACCCTGACTGAAGAATTAACACAACATATAGAATCATTAGTTGACAACATTACTGTGCACAACACATAATGACTACATGTACAACAAAATTCAAGGCATAATTTGGGACCACCATTCTATAACCACGACACAATCCAAAATATCTTGACAAGGATTGGGAAAAAAAAGAGGGGGAGGGGGTTGGGGGGTGGGGGGCAGCTTTGCTCCCATTTAAAAACCAAAAAAAAAAAAATCCTCTGGCCCCATAGCATGTCAAAAAAGATGTTATTCATAGTAAGCTCTATCAAGAATTAATTTGGGTGAAATGAAAAGATTTCCAATGTGTGTGTGTGTGTGTGTGTATGTATATATATTTTGAAAGTCAAAAATTTGAGCTAAGCACAAAAGGTAAATTCATCACTACCTGCCGGTCAAAGACATTATCTCAGGCAAATCAACTGGCAATAGGTGCGCGTCTGAGAAAAAAAAAAGGCATTAATCACAGCATGCCTAATAACAAGTAAGACCTAGATCTATTATTTAAAGCAATAACATATGTATACATACATGTGGTATGAATGTATATATATGCACACATACAAACACCACAGTCAAGTAACTTAATGAAAAAAGCCCATGGACCCAAATAAACATGTTGAACTGATATCTATCCATGCAAAAGATATTGTCAAAAGGGCAAAAGACTACCTGATGATTTTGCATTTGAAATCTTTGCAAGCACATGATATTAAAGATCCAAGTAAAATTATGAAATTGATGGAACATCACAAACCAATAAAATGTCTGTTAAAGAAGAAATACGTAATAAATTTATAAAAGGTTGTATAAGCTGGACCAATTGAGAAAACTAAAACGTTTAACTCTGAATCAATGTGTGGATGGCTGTTTACTAAGCATGGTAAATGGAAAAGATTTTAGTAAATACAAAAAAACATTGCTCAGCCTGAAATTGCACAGAGAGAGACTGACATTACATTTGCAGTTAGGGCTGCTGGTAAAAGTTTGTTATGAATCAAGGTACTTGAAGGATTACCTGGGAAGGTAAGAGCTCGAACGTTGTTTTCTTTGCTACTTTATTAAGATGATGAATAAATTGGCAAACAGATTGGAGTTCTGCATTGTTCAAATTTGGGTTGATAACCCAGCATCTATATTTAAAAAAAGAAAAAAAATAATAGCGTACGAGATGACACTTTTTTCTTGCCTTTGTTTTTTGGCATTAACCTCATGAGCTTTCTAGTACGTTAAGATGAGGCTCTTGTGTGAATCTAATATGTAACCTATGATTCAAAAGAAAAATATACAAGTTCTGGAATATCATTTAATAGACAAGATCACACATTTGAAAATCTTAGAGAGGGTTGAAATAAAACATAGATATCAACATTTCAATTTTTCTTTCTTAAAATGAAATGATTCAAAATGAGAAGTAGAAAACTAAGGTTGCAAACCTAATGATGGAGGCTTTGATGCAAAGTGTACAGATCCCAATGTTGACGACCCTGAGAAAGCAATTAGTATCATACGCCCATCAGGATCCCATGCTGCTCCCTGATTTTAGAAGAATAAGAAGAAATTAGTTAACTTTCTACCACTGTATGTTGACCAGCATCAAATACAATCCAACTAAGAAAAAGGTACTGAACTAATTGACAATCATGCATCAATAACTATGACTTCCAACTCATCTTCAGCAATACAGGGGTAAATACTCCCAAGTATGTTGGCCCTATGTATTATTGTCTCTCTTCTTCTTTGGCACAATTATTTTATTCAAAGCTATCGTTCACAGCCCTTAACAACACAATATTTTCAGTTTTCTTTGCTCTTTTCCAAACCCAAATCAGAACCCTTCTCTGTACCCTTTGAAACCTTGTGACCTAAAATATAACAATTGCACAAATATAACCCTTTTCTTTGCACTTAAGTTGTTTTCTTGGTTTCAGTTTCTTTCATCCATCAAATGTGAATATATATATATATATATATATATATATATATATATAAAAGTCACCCTCCATCCCGTTATGGGAGGAAGAAGTGTGAGCTGAGCTAAAGCTAATTGTCCATCAAAAGTGAATCTTTTCAACCCATAATTCAATCTACTAATCCTTAACGTTTCACCTTAATTCCCCCAAACCTTAAGCCCACAATAATCATTTGTAAATAGATCCCCTAAATCTGTCCTAAACATCAAACTATATTATTCCTCAAGTATGTTTCTTATTCTTCCCCACAATTGCAGATCTATAATATTCATAAAATTTCTCCACCAGTACATGTTCCAGAAGATGTCATAAGGATTCCCAATTTCAAATGTAGGAAGGATTACCAACAGGGAAAAACTTTCTTCATAGTCCAGAGCATAGTTTTTTTACCACAATTAAATCTCCCAAAGTGGATTAGGATTGAACAAAATTTGTAATCTACAGATTCTATGTTTACTTGAAAAAATTATTTAGGCCAAGGAAATGATACTTGAACAAAGTACAGGTTGCAGGATTTTCTGGGCAACAAATAACAGAACTTCAAGGATTGTTTTGATAGGTTCTTTGGTGGCTAGTGGCTAGTGGCTAGGGGCTAATGGCTAAGTAAATTTAGTGGGGTTTTAGGGTTTTGATAGGTGTAAGAGAGGTGGTACAATCTGTGGTTGAAAGAGAGAAGAAAATGGAGAAATTACCTTGTTCTGGACAGCATGAACAGTGATTTCAACAGGCATCAAGATGAAGATGATGAGTGAAGGCAAACCTTAATACTCAACATTCTATTAATTAAATCTGAATCTTCTCGTACATGAGCATACATATAGAGACTCGGTTCATTGTCCTTCTAGCATTGGAACTCTTATATTGACTAGTAAACTAAAAGCCTAATAAAACCCATTATAGGACTCTTAATTCTACTAGAAAATTCTATCCCATTCTAGACCAAAAATAATTTAGAAAACAACCATAAAAACATAATTACAGGCAGGGCTAATTCAAATTTTGCCATATCTGCCCCTGCATTCAAAAGCTACTAAAACTATTAAACTAATGACCCACATTAAAAAATACTCTCACCATATACCCTTAGTAACTCAACCTTCAAAATTATATAAGACCCATCCTAATCCAATGTTGAACATAGCCATAATACCACACAAAAAAAAAAAAGAAAAAGGATTTACTAAATAAAAACTTATGCCACAGACAGCTACTTAACCTTTCTTCCCTGCCCACATCAACCTGTGATGTGTATTCAGTTTCCATTCAATTAACAATATTGCAGGCAAATAGATACACACACATGTATTTAAGTATGTATACACACACACACACACACACACATATATGTATGTATGTATGTAAAGAAAAAAGAAAGTGCCAATTTTTTGGTAAACCAACAAATATCTAAAACATCTCATGAGAATAAAAGCTTAAAAATGACCATTTTGATACACTTATTAATGTTGGTAACTGACCAAAAAACAAAAGTCTAAATAGATGAGATCAGAGCAAGTTAGACAATGTGATAATGTGACCATTAAAAGCCTATATGATTACAGGAATTTGTATCATTGAATGAATAAGTAGATGTCATTTTCATTTTTACCGTGACAAATCCACTAGTTGAAGACCATGGTTCTGATGTCCATGTGTTTGTTTCCCAAAGATAAAATGTCCCGTCACTACAAAGAAGCAGGCTAATCAGCTTACTTCATGTTCAATCAAGAATAAGATCAGTTAGATCAAGGAGCAATATTTAAGTTAATGACCATACAATTTTGCAGCAAAAAAGTAATCACCAGTAGGTGACCACTTCATCATTGAAATACCCCCTAATCCTCGTCGAATGGGTGTCCCCACACCTGGAAATTGCATCCAAAAATTAATTTATGAATACAGAAAAAAGAAATTAACTATTGCAGTCTAAGGAAATACAACAGTCACATAAAACAAAGTATAAGTTCCACAGAAGAGGGACTTTTTTTTTTTGGGTGAATTTGGGGGTTTTGGGGGGGGGGGTGTTCCCAAAAGTTTTAACTTATGATTTCAAATATATCATGTCAGCTCAACCATTCATTCCTATGTCATTGTCAAGAAAGTAATTGGAACTAGAACTTCTTTCTTCACTTGATATATATATATATATATATATTTAACAGTTCTTACATTATATGAAACAATAAAACCAGGTATTAAAGGAGTCCCAGGGGTTTCCTTCAAATGGTTAAGCTTGGGCCATTTTCGTTAAATAATACATTTTCAAGAATTATTTTCTAAAATAGCAATTTTGTAAAATTATTTTGCATAATAGACTTGTCATGAAAGAGAATAGTTTCTGCAAGCGAGTCCAAGTGTACTCATCTTTAAGAAAGACCAGTTTCACAGTTTTAAATGAAACTTGTCTTTAGGAAAGACAAATTCTACACCACATTAGCCATGTCAACATAAAAGAAGTAGAACTCACCTCTCCAAAAGACGAGTTTAAAGAAAAAGGCTATTTTGCAAATTAAGTTTAAAACAATATTACTTTACCAAATAATTTAAAATATATCATCATTTATATTGAAAAAAAAAAGGCCATTAAGCTTGTAATTTGATTTTGTTCTTTGCATGCCTAAAGAACTCATTTCTGTACATCCTTCATATTTTCATGGTTTTTGGGATTATATGGTAAATTACTTCATTTTTTCTGTGTTTTAACACAAGCTAGGTTGCCAAAACTTTAGACAAGGTAAATCAAACAGACAAAGCCTCAACAACAACAAAAATGATGGTGAAGTTGACGATAATGGAGATTAGTCATTTCATAGAGCAAACATAATTGCAGGAAAGTAGCAATAACAATGACTTCCAATTACTACTAAAGTCATTGAGCTAGCAATTCTACAGAATATTGTAAGTAGAAAGATTGCCAAAGTGAAACTAATAATGAATGCACAGAAATTTGAGGGACAGTACTGTTATCATACCTTGAGCAACATCCCATACGGTAAATGATGAGCTCTCATAAGAGGCGGATGCCAAATATGTGTAAAAAGGTTAAGGAATTTCTATATTACACTGCTTAACAAAACCTCAGGGAAAATAATTTGTCAGAAAGCCTACTTCTGCTGCATAAAAAACTACAAAATATAAGATAAGGCTCAATCCAAATTAACAGGTCTTTGTAGAATATGCTATATCTAAAGACTATTACAAGTCTAAAGGGCGTTTGAGAAGAGTTTGATTATAAGGGCTTCAATATGACAGAGGAGAAGATCACTTGCAACAAAAAAGATAAGTTGCAAGAACAAGCAATAGTGGCGGTAAAAATTATAATATCTACAGGTTCATGTAATAAACAGAACTAAAATCAATTAAGTACTGGAGTTGATTTGGATATCTTCCATCTGGACTCCATGACAGTGCACTAATTTGTTCATCATTAGGACTTCGAAGAAAATCCACCAGAATATATCGGACTCCAGAGCCCCTAGAGTTGGTTCCCAAGAAGGAAACAGCACCAGGTCTCACAGATGCTGCATTGCCTGGGAAAGAAGCAGCCCAAATGCAAATTCCGCCCCTGAAAAGTGAAATTCCATCTATTATTGAGAAATTACATGGACATTGATAACTATAGCATACCTACCAAACAAAAAGCTAAAATGTAGACATAAAATCAAATAACTAGAATGTAACATTTATGACACTTGCTTGCATGCTACAGAAAGCACCCTCCCGCTGTTTGGCCTCCACTCAAGTACTTTAACATCTCTTTGTGACTCGTTGGTCAAAATGCAGGGATCCTTTCCTTCTGTCCAAAATATAAATTGCATTGGCAGTCATTGGCAACAAGCTAAAAGGCGAGTTTTCTAAACAAACAAAGATGCTAATGAACTTACTACAAAAGAAGCAACTCATACTGCAGAAAAAAATGATAATTTATTGACAGCATGCATAAGTTACAGACCTGAATCCTCATAGTCACGAACCATGACTTGACTTGGCCCAGATATAAATGCAATAATATGCTTATGTTGGTGCCAGCTTACTCCCTGAAGATCAACCTCCGGTAACAAGTTTACCTGTAAATGTTGTAATTTGAGAACACAAATTTAAGATATCCATAAGCACCTGCTTGAACACATCCTTCTCAAGTGTAATTTCTATCATGAATTCTATCAAAATTAAGTTAAGAATTTTAACATTCAGTTACATGACCCGAACGGTGAAAAATAAGGTTCTGCGACATACTAGGACAGGAACAGCAAGCCTTGTGATGTACAGACAACCAATATCATGGCCCTCTAAAACTTGTAATTCACAACATGTTTACATAGGGCAGTGCAGACCCACCACCAAATTGTTATAGCTTTCCAATTCACTTGATTATTTCAAAAGAGGATGGGCCTTGGTGCGGTGGCAAGCGCCTTCCACCAAAAGCAATAGGCTGTGGGTTTGAGTCTAGAAATCAATCTCTTCAAAAAAAAAGTTGAAATCAATCTCCTAGACCCTGCAAATGGGAACTTCGCGCACTGGGCTTATTTTTATTATTTCAAAACATCAAAATTCTCTCGGTCACACATGTACCTAATGGATTCTGAACCCAAGAACAAAGTGCTAATTAAGCCAGAGCTCATTGGCCCTTTGTTTCAAGCAAAGAACATGTACAACATATCAAACTTACAAGCGAAGTCATGGACTTGAACCAAAAATTTTGTACAAACTGGAGTTAATAAAGTGTATTGAGGAGGAGAGAGTGATACATACATCATTAGGATGAAAAATGCGTGTGAAGGAGTCATTGAAAATCCCCTGAAATGCAGATATTAAACCCTTTCCTTGCTGTTCTGAGTCCTGCTCAGAACCCGGCGGCACCACTTGATTTGACTGAAATGGAACCGGGCTGAACACCATTCCCTGTAACAAATTTTCAAGACCCATTTAATGGCCTGTTTGGGAGTTAAAAAAAGGAGGGGGAGTAGAGTAGAGAGAAGGAGAGTAGTTAAATTACCTTGTTTGGGAGTTTTTAAAAGGAGGAGGGGGAGGAGTTGGGAGGGGTTTCAACTCCCTCCAACCCCTCATTTTTAATTCCTCCAAATTGGAGAGATTTGGAGGGAGAGTGGAGAATAAAAATGCTTGACTAAATGAATTACCAAATTTGCCCTTATTATATTAACAAAATTACAAATGAAAAGACTAATTACTCCCCTCCCCTTTACTTAATTTTAAAAACATCCAAACAAGATGGAAGATAACCATTCACCTTTACTCTCCTTCCCACTACTCTCCTCCCCTCTACTCTCCTCTACTCTCCTCCCTCTCTAAACTTCCAAACATACCATAAAGGTTTAAGTCCAAAATACACTACTACTACGTGTTAGGTTTTAGTTAGTTCATGACTTTAAACTTGAGAGACAAAAATCTCTAATGATCCAACATTTTTAGGGAGCAATAGTGTATATTTAAGCGAAAGGGGTTTAAGTATAGACTATAGACAGAGACACAGTAATGTAAGAAGGCTTACAAGAAGTTTGGCATAGGTGTCTTTGGCTCGATCGTCTGAGAGGCTCTCCGCGGTAACTGTAGAAATCTATAATATTAATATATATATATATATATATAAGAAATAAAACAAACCCAAAAATCATGATACGGAGAGAGAGAGAGAGAGAGTACTGAGGTCTCGATTGATTTCACAGATGGTGACAGAACCAGGATGAGGAAACGAAGGCATGATGAGGAAACGAAGGACTTCACTTTTTTTCTCACTGCGGACTGCTGTGGTGAGTGGGTGAGTACTGACTACTTCAGAGTAGAGAACCAAAAAAAATAAATAAATAAAAAACAGAGAGAAATGAATGAATTTTGGGGGTACTACTTACTAGTTAAGTTTTTCAATAAATTGAAATGAAATGGGGTAAACTTTTTAAAATGATACTAGACAGCCGAGACCGAGAGAGTTGAAACAGGTTCGTCAATTCATTCATTCATTCATTCGTGTACTGTAGCCTGTAGGTGCGTTGGGTTTCTTCAGTGAAACGGCGTCGTCCTTCCGCGTTCTTCAGCGAAACAGCGTCGTTCTACCTGCTCTTTTTGAGACAACATGGTCGAGTGACATTAGTTGCATATGACATTGGTTAAAAAAATTAGTTTTTTTTTTTTTTACTAATTTATTTTTTTAAGAGAAATAATATGTCTATAATATTTTTACGACAAATTATAAGTAACAAGTTATTAAAACACTCACAAAAATAAAGCTAATTAACTATATTAGCTTCGCCAAAATATAAAAATGGCTCTACAACAATGGAGGTATAGTTAAAAATTTTAGCTTCAAAGCTATAATATGCAGCTATTTTTGGCTGCATACTGTAGCTTGAAGCTAAAAAAAAAAAAAATTTATTACGCTTTTCTCTCTTTTTCTCGTTAAACAAACATTTCCTATTCTCTCTCTCTCTCTCTCATCGCCAATTTGTTCCACCGACCTAGCTCGCCGACCCTCCCCAAGCCCCATCATCGATCTTTCTCTTCGTCGTTTTCTCTTTCTAGATCGAATCCAAGCTCAAATGATCTTATGATTTTCGATTTTAGTTGATTTGGTGGGTTTGGTTGTGACAGCCAGGTGGGTTAACCCTCTCTCTCTCTCGCCCCCTCTCTAGATTGAATCCAAGATTTTTTGATCTGATGATTTTCGGTTTTTGCTGGGTTTTGGTTGATATGGTGGTTTAGGTTGTGATTTGGTTTTGGGTTTGTGATTAGGTTTTGATTTGGGTTGAGGTTGTTGGTGGTGATAGCAGAGGCAGTGGGTGTGGGCGATGGCGGCTAGTGGCAGTGAGTGTTGGCAATGGTGGTGGGTTTCGCTTTTGCTATGGTTTTTTGATGGTGGGTTTCTAATGGTGGGTGGTGGCTTGAGTTTGTGATTGGTGATTTTTTATTTTGTTTGGTTTGAGTTGAGGAAAAAGATTAAGGATTTGGGTTGGTGGTTTTTTCTTTGCTGCTGTGGACTGATGATGGTGGTGGTGGATGTTTGCGCTATGCAGGTTTTTTTTTTTTTTTTTTCTATGGATGTTTTTATTATTATTTTAATGAGTTATTTGTATTATTTTAATCAAATAGCTAAATATATAGCTTTACTGTGGTATGTATAGAGGTAAAATAGATAACCACCAGAGGTAAAATAGATAAAGTGACTTTTGTAGATGCCAAATAGCTATATTTTTTGCTCCACTGATGTGGATGCTCTTATTGGTTATTATTATTGGGGCAAAAAAATAATCTTAGTGTTAAATTCAAATTTGAACTAATAACAACTAATCACCTGTGATTTGTTGTGAAAATATTGTGGACGTAGTACCTCTCGTTTGCTAATATTCAGTTTAGTTTTTTACAATTCATGGGTCTCATTGTACTCTTTTATACTATTCATGACTCTTATTGTATTATTTCAGCTATTTTTAGCTTTATCTGTAAGACTTTTCCAACTTGTCCACTTTTCCAACGTGTCCACTTTTCCAACTTCAAGATATAAAATTCAAACAATCCCAAAATTTAGTAGAGTACTTTACAATTTATCCAAAAAATTAAGATCAATTTTTTATATAAAGAATAGATTTTTATAAGTAAAATTATTTTACAAAATGGTAATATTTTAAAATATTTATAAAATAACATTTTCATAACAATCATCCCATGGTTGGATGAAATGAAATGATTGATATTTTATATAAATTAACCAATTTTTTCCAACTAAAACTTAGTAGTTGATTTTGGGGATGGAAGAGTATGTTTTTTTGGTAATTTAGGTCTATATAAAATGTGCCACATGACCTAGGCGAGAAAATTGGGGATTATGTTTCTACTATTAGAGCATCCATTTCAGTTCGTCCAAATTTTCTGTCTATTTTGCAAGAAAAAACTTATTTTTTCTATTTTACACATCTACCTTTACAAAATACCCACATCAATTTATCTATTCTACATATTTATTCAATAAAATATTCATTTTTTTTACATTTTTTATTATTTCCTTCTCTCTCGTCTTTGGAACAAACTCATAAACTCGTCTTCTTCGTCGAGCCACACCTACACCTAGCTAGTCACTGTCTTCTCTGTCGAGCTACAGACCCAACACAAACCCAAAATCACCAACACCCAGCCACTAACCACCATCAACAATCAAATAGAACAAACCCATCGAAATCACCGGCATTCACTGAGTCAAGGCCTTGGATTGTCAGATCATGGTTCGCCGAGAAAGCTGGTCATTTTCATGTGATCGGAGATGAGAAAGGCTGATCGGAATCATGGTTCGTCATTTTCATGGTCCATCGGAATCACCGCTGTATTTGATCGAAAAGGCTGATCAGATTGTTAGATCAGAGAGGCTAATCGGCTTTAAGAGAGAGTTGATCGGTGGGAGTGAGGCGAGAAAGGAAATGAGAAAAAGAGAGTGAGGTGAGTCAGAGGTAGAGAGAGGAGAGAGAAAAAAAAAGAATAAAAAAGTCATTTGCATATATGCACGGTTACTGTTCATTTACATGGCCATGGTGTATATTTGCACATTTTTACAAAGACTGATGTGGATGTTTTTTGGGTTAGAATGTGTAAAATTTGTACTTTTTAAAAAAAAAAAAAATTTAGAAGATTATAAATAAGCTGATGTGGATGCTCTAACATAAGTAACAAATATTTCAATGTTAAAATTGAAATCTTCTTTTGTAGTGATGATTTTGATGTTAAATAATGAAATCATATTTCCTCAAAAGTGGGGTTTTTTTTTTTTTTTTTTTTTTTTTTTTTAAATTTTAAGGATTAGAAATGATGTAGATTTCATTGAAGTGGGTCATATTATTTAACTTTTGGTATAAATTTTTTCTTCAATTAAAATTTATTTTTCTTGCCTTTTGACATACAAATTAATTAATTGAGTTTTTGTGTTCAAATTTTGCTAATATATATTTTTTTTAATTTATAAAACGACTAATTTACTCACATTTTCTTACTTTTTTTTTCTCACATTTTCAAAGTATAAGTATATTTTAGCATTTTTTCAATAAAAAACTAAATAAGCTAATATCAAACGCACACCATATTAAGCGTATTAAGTTAAATTACAAAAAAGTAAAGTAAAAAACTAAATGTCACATGGAGGCTATGCTATTATAATGTAAATGGTTTATGTGATAAGTGATAACTAAGACTAACTAGAAAAGAGGGTAAAGTACTAAAGAAAAAAAAAAGATAAGGTAGAAAATGTCTATTCATTTTATTTGTTTTGGGTGACAAGGCCTAAATTTTATCCTTTCTCTGACTGAATTTAATAGACAATGCATTTTATTGGTCAATAGAAGAGCCTTAAATTTTTATCTTAATGACATAATTTTCGTTAAAATGTGCAGTATGTAAGACAGATAAATACAATATATTTTATTGATGAAAAGAGGGGGCTTATTCTTTTATTTGGGTGCCTTAGACCATTATTTTAGTCGGCTATAGTGTTAAGCAGGCTCTACATCTAAACTTTATTTGAGCCAAACCATAAGATCACATTTTTAAAAATTGAAAAGTAAAAAATCACAAAACTGCAATTTGACTCTTATAGTGACCGTTTGGATCCGGATTATTGCTGCGTCTGTGCGTTTGCGTTTGTGAATTGTTGGGACCCACGCTGTACAATAGACACAAAAATGCTAAGGATCAGCAGGAATGAAAAGAGCTGAATGCAAGCTCAATGCACCGTTTCATTAAACAAAAACACATGTTGGGGTACTATTCATGGACACCTTCAAAGCCAGCAAATTTCAAATTGAAAGAGCTGGAACGCAGAAGAGACGCACCGTTTCATTAAAAACTCCAAGGCGTGTGTGTACTGTTCACGGGGTGTCTGTGTAGCCTTCACTCAACGATCTGTGATGAAAACGGTGAGAGACGGTGCACACAGCTTCCATCTGATCAAAACGGTGCGCTCTGGTTCAACGAATCTTTTCATTCTCTTCTTCATCTTTCTTCTTTTCTCTCAACTACCGTGGCAAAATGTCTTCAAAGCTCTTCAATGCTCCGTCCAAATCCTTTTCAATGAATTGCACCTACCCACCAACCATAAAACCATCAAAATAGAGCACACACTCATTACGTGAAACTCTCTAAAAAGACCCCCTCTATTCTTCCTTCGCGCGAGCTCACCTTCTCTCCGCTTGGGACATTGTTGCCGCCACTGTGGGTCTTTACATTCACGGGTAAGTTGTGTCTAACTTCTCATGCTCTCTGATTTGTTGGTGTGGTTATATTGTGATCCATGAGGCTTCATCAATCTGTGGTTTTTTTTTTTTAAATGTTCAACGATTGTGTGTGGTGTTTATGTTCAACGTTTATTTGTGGTGTTTGTGTTCAACGTTTGTGTGTGGTTCTTTTGTGTTTTCCATGACACTATAATGTGGGTTTCTTGATCCTTCGTGTAATACCACATGTAAATTCTCTTCCTACCTCTGTTGTATTTGGATATATGTGAGTTTACTTTGCATTTTTCATGTGGGCATGCCTAACTAATTATATGATATGCACACGAATTGTTTGTTGAAATGCCTCAATGAGTATAGAAGGAAGTTGTAGCACAAACAGTTAAGGAGAAATCGAAGGACGGTGGTAGTAATGATTCGAGAGCTGACTGGAAAGACCCTAAGGAACTACAAGCTTTTTGTGAGTTATGTTCTATTCAAGTCCTAGAAGGCAAGAAGAAAGGAGGATTTCTGACCAAAATTGGGGTTGATGTAATGATTGAGCAGTTGGGTGACATGAGAAAATTGGTGACTTACCTGCAGATTAAAAACAAATGGGATCATCTGAAAAAAGGGTGGAGGCAGTATATAACGAGTGTTTTGACAATGAGACTGGGTTGGGTTATGATGCTGGTACTGGGCTGCTTCAGGCTAGTGATGAGTGGTGGACTTGAAAGATTGCGGTTAGTTTATTTTACATGATTGTGAAAAACTTTATTGTCTACAACTATATTATTGTGTTCTAACTATTGGTTCTCCACATGTAGGCATGTCCCAATGTAAAAACCTTCAAAAATAAACGTTTGTCGAATTGTGACTTGATGAACATCATGTATGGAGGTACGGTTGTAACAGGGAAAAATGCATTTTGCACGAGTGGTCAAATGCCAAAGGAAACCACCGAAAGGTCTAGGGACTCCGCTGATAGCATAGAATTTGTTGACCCCCAATGTGAACCCTTTGTGAATGTTGACGCAATAGAGGTTGAAGGTCCATCATCGTCGAGGGCAGGACCGACAATGACTAAGGGAAAAGGCTTGGTAACTAGTGTCCACCTTTTCAAGCCAATTTGCAAGAAATAAAAGTTCAGTTGTGCAAGAAATGTCCGACTCTTTGAAGAGCATCTTAGAGGTTTTTCTTGAAAGTAGAAGTGTAAGTACTCGTACACCATTTGCTTCCACAGCAACTACTCAGGTTAAAGCAATTCTGGATATGGTGTTGAGTCTTCCTGGGGTGCACTTGGGTCATTACCTTCATTTGTTCAGCACCCTTTACTTCATGGAAAAAGAGCAGGGTAGGCACATGTTTGCAGCACTTTGCGATGACAAGGACGTCCAGCTGAAGTGGCTACAAAATGAGTACCAAAGGCACCCTGAATTTCATTTTCAGTGAAGGAAAGGGGATTGTCTTAATAGGATTGGTGTAGTAATCGGATTTTCAGTGTTGTACTTGTTGCACTATGTTTTTTTTCTTTTGTTTTTATTGGTAGAAACTAAAATGCTTACTAGGGGTGTGTATGTAAGACAATGGTTACCAATTAATTGTCATGTGTAGTGTATGCTTACCTTTTCCTTTTTCTTATGCTTACCTATTCCTTTGCTTGTTGCATTTTCTCTTTTTTTGGTGAGTTTTGAAACTAGTAAAACTTTTTCTTTATTTTTTAAAGGTTTTTGTTTAATATATGCCAGGTCTTGACAATAGATAATGTCTTGTTTTGTTCAATACTTCCTTGTAAAACACTCTTTAATTTTTAATTTCTTATTTTTTCATATGTTCTAATATTAATAACCTTTGTTGGGCATAGTTAAGTCCTCAAAGCTTGATCCATCCCACAACTGCATGACTAGTGACCACATGGAAGGTATGTAGTTTTATACTTGCATGGCATCCTTTATACCTGAGCTCATACATCAGTACAATTTTCCAATAGTCAAGTCACGCTAACTGTCTCCAAATCAGTATCATTGTCTCATATTCATCTCTCATCTCTCATCCTGATTCTTATTCTTAATTATTCTCTTTCCCTTCCATGTTAATCTTCCCTTTTTCTCCTATAAAATTGTCGAATCTGAATTTTATTATTCTGGCTCTACTTGCATTTATTCAAGGTTTCTTTTACCTAACAACTCTATCAATGTTAAATTTATATGTGTGTTAAATTTATCAGTGTGTTCTATGGATAACAATTAAATGAAACATGTGTTAAATTTATCTATGTGTTCTATGGATATCCTTATCAGTTGATTCTTTTATTAAATACATAGCATCTTTTTGTGGTTCTCATTAAGTGCTAACTTACATATATAATCAAGTAAATGCTAATTATTGTTGAGTGTTGTTCATTATGACAAGTGCTTCTTAACATTGTTGAGTGTTGTTCATTATTTGTGTTTTTACCGAAGGGAAATTATTTACAATTTCAAGATACGTTCAAAGGGACTATTTTTCAATTCTTGCAGATATTTAAACGGTCAAAGGTGCTCCATTCTCTATATCCATATTCAGTTTCTTTCACTTTAAAGTGTTTGTTCCGATGTCAATTAACTATACAGAAACAAACAAAAAAAGCTCTTTTGATTCCAACATAGTGTAGCCATTTCCAGCTTCTACTAGTTTAAAATGTTTGTTCCAATGTCAATTAATTATAACAGAAACTAAAAAACCTCTTTTGAGTCCTGCATAGTGTAATCAGCATGCTTGTAGATTGATGTCCTATATTGTTTATTACATCCCTGTTTAGTATAGTATGAAGCCTATACGTGCGTGCTTATTTTGGATACCTTTTACTTTTACTGTTTGACTCTAACAACAGGGCCAAAATGGCCAAATGCCATGTTTTTTAAAACTTTTTAGCCACAAAACACAGTTTCGGAAATATATGGCAATCTACCACTTTTTCCAGTACTCGAGCTCCCCATACTCGAGTACTGTAGCTTATAAGTTCCACCGTGGCATGCTGAGATGGCAATTAGATTTAAAAAATGCCACTTAGTACTCGAGTTAGGCAAACTCGAGTACTGTGGTTTTGGTACCCGAGTCCACCAAGCTCGGGTACCTGGATTGGGCGCTCTTTACTCCGTACCTAGATTGGGCGCCCTTTACTCCAATTGGTACTCGAGCTTCAAAGACTCGGGTACTGTGTTATCAGTACCCGAGCCCATGAAGCTCGAGTACCAGTTGTTTAAATTTCCATAGTACTCGAGTCGGTTGAACTCGAGTACTGCTGTTCCGAATTTAAAAATTACCCAATAACTCTTAACTCTAACTCTAACTCTAACTTTAACTCAGTCTCCCTCTCACGTTCTCACTCTCCGTCTCCCACTCACGCTCTCGTTCTCAGTGTCGCTATCATTTTCGGTCTCCAAGCTCTCATTTTCTGTCTCCAAGCTCTCATTTTCGGTCTCCAAGCTCTCATTTTCTGTCTCCCTCACGGTCTCTCCTCTCACTCTTGGGCCGCATCTTCACAAGGTATGTCTCAAGTCTCAATATTTGTTTGAGCATTGGGTATTTTCGGGTATTTGTATGTGGGTATTTTTTGGGTATTTGTATGTGGGTATTTGTATGTGGGTATACGTATGTGGGTATTTGTATATGGGTATTTGTGGGTATACGTATGTGGGTATTTGTGGGTATACGTATGTGGGTGTATGCGGGTATTTGTGGGTATACGTATGTGGGTATTTGTATATGGGTATTTGTGGGTATACGTATGTGGGTATTTGTATATGGGTATTTGTGGGTATACGTATGTGGGTATTTGTGGGTATATGTGTCTGAACCATGAACCCGAATATATTTAAGGACATATATAGCTTTATCAGTTTATAAGAAGGAAAAATGAGAAATGACAAAAAAAAAATCAGCTGTGATGGCTACACTTTAAATAAATAAATAAAAAGGTGCTCTATCAACTTGTAAAATATCACTACAAAGTTCCCACATTTACAATTATGGATTGAATTGGGGTTTATACTCTTACTATATTTTTAACCCATCCTTGCTAAGGTACTACTAAATACTCTGCCTCTGAAAATTAAAGATTACAAAACAAGCTCATCCTGGCAACACTCTGAACATGACCTAGAAGTGTCTTTTTTTTTTTGGATAGGTAGTAGAAGTGTCTTCAATGTTACCCATATTAAATTTTAATTCCCATTGCACTGTTTATTATATCCAAACACCAAAGTGTCTTGTAGTGTTATATTATTCTTAACTATATTTGAAGAAGAAAAGCCAAAAGTTTTTTGAAGTTCTGACCTAGACAGCTTCAGATCATAGGAATTCCATAATTATCATATTACATAATTTAATAGCATAAGCACCACAAAGCACCAATACATAGCATGTTCCATATGTCAAAATTGTGCCACTGGTGACAACAATTTGCTTTTTCGGAAGTTGATTTTGCCACGCAACCTTCTTAATCCATGCCAACACTATCTACATAATTATATGAGACATCAAAAGATTCAACACAAGCTAAATTAAAAAATTTTCAAGATGCATCAGCCACCATGGATTGACCAAGGGATGAGGCCATAAAATGTATCTCCTTTCTTTGTGTGTGTGTATATATATATGTGTATATGTATTAAACTGAGTGCTTATGGGTATTTGATAAATATGCTAATGGGTCAATCACCTTTAATTTATGCTAGATATGGACCCACATCGAGCGGGACCTTCTATAGGGACTGTCTTGACGAGGCAACCTTTGCATCGTTCAAGTTTGCTTTGGGATGCTCCTTTGGCAGGCGAGGTATGCACTAGTGTTGAAAATTGTAGTCTATATATGTAGTAGAAAGATTTTGGGCATTTATGTTTGAAGTGTAATTATTACGTGTAATTAATAATACTAAGCTACTCTGTTTGCAGGAAGTGCCAGGTGTACTGACTTGTCGTCATCGAGATAAAGGTCTGTTTGAAGGTGAGTTAGATCCACGGATTGCCACTTATATCACAGATGTGGGGTTAGATGGGCTACTTCGGGTCCCACATATGGACCTTGACCATGCATTAATCACAGCCTTAGTGGAGAGATGGCGGCCAGAGACGCACTCATTCCACTTGCCCCACGGTGAGATGACTATCACGTTACAAGACATAGAGGTCATAATGGGGGTACCTGTACATGGCTTGCCGGTGGTGGGATTCACTCATATGGACGGTTGGCGTGACTTGTGCACCGAATTGCTAGGTACCATCCGTCCACCCGAAAGACCAGTCGGTACAAAAAAGAACACTGCAGTGTTAGAAGGGCCGAGGATAAAAGCCAAATGGCTCGAGGAGCAGTTTAGCGACCCTCTCCCTGCTGACGCCACTGAGGAGCGTGTCCAGCAGTATGCTCGGTTTTACATACTCCAAATGTTAGGTAGTATGTTGTTTATGGACAAGTCTGGCGAACGGCTCTCACTCATGTATCTACAATTTTTCGTTCCAATCAGCAACGGAAAGAATTATAGTTGGGGTAGTGCAGCACTAAGTTGGCTATATAGACACCTCTGTAATGCATCAGAGAAGACAGCGAAGCAAATTGGCGGTGCACTGCTGTTAGTGCAGCTGTGGGCGTGGGCGAGGTTTCCGCACATATGTCCGGTGATGAGGCATCCACAGCAGGCATTGCCCCCAGGTCCACTTGCTATCAGGTATGTAGGATCTTAGATCGTTATCGTTTTACATTTACGCATTAACTTTTTTCGCATGGGAATGATGTAAGTAACTAATATGCAATTAATATGTGTGTGTTGTTTGGTAGATGGAAAGGGGCTAGGATAACAACTGACCATCCAATGCACGTCCTACGCGCCTATCGTGTGTCACTTGCTTCGCTAAGGCCAAATCAGGTATCGTGCCTTACCTTACACCATTTTAATGATCATGGCATGTATTCTTCATATTCGTTAAATTTGCTTTTTTTAATTATATTGTTAATATGGTTGTTTGCATATGTTGGATCATTGTAGATTGTCTGGGAGCCATATAGAGATTACTTGAGTTCCCTGCCTGCATATTGTACCGCAGGCCAACACATATGGAGGTCCATCGTGCCGCTTATACATTTTTGGGTGGTTGAAGGCCATCACCCCGAACGTGTTCTCCGACAGTTTGGGATGAAGCAAGGCGTACCGGATAATATCGATACTTCAATTGAACTTCACAAGATAACACTTCAGGGCAAGCACGAAAAAAACTGGGTTGAAGAACATGCCACTCATATTGCTAGATGGGCTGCGCACGCCACAATTGCCGAAGCACCACCCTTTCATGGGGTAATGAGCTACAATGACGAGTATATGGTGTGGTATCGTCCCATCACTGTTCGGCATATTACAAAAGAGACCTCGTACTGGGACACTTTGGTAAGTTTACGAATACCGTTCTGTTATAAACGTACCTCGCTTTGTATAGTTTAGTTCCAAGTCCTAACAGTACTGTTGTATACTTGTGACAGGTTGAATCACAGTTGAGGATTATGGCAAAGTTCGAACCAGGGTCTGAGATCTACACTGACTGTATGAATGCGTTGCAATCTGTTGAAGAGATCGGTCGGTTGACCTTGGATGATGCACGCACTGTGGGCAACACAATTGAACCGGCTGTAGGGCGTGGTCGGCAAGCCCGTGGACATCAAAGGCATGGAGGTCGTCAATCTAGTCAGCGTCCCACAACTAGTCGCCGGCGCACATCTAGTGGGCGTCACACACCCGTGCATGACCACACCATGGAGGAGGCAAGTCAGACATCAGATGAAATGTGTTTGGACACTGGTTATGACATGGAGTCCATGGCACAAGTGGATGATGCGGGTCCATCCCATACGTTTGTCCATGATGATACCTACCCACCCACATCCTCTCCCCCACCGACCACCAGCACTACCCCCGCAGATGTATGTGGTACATATGAGATGAGATTCATGCCCACCCCTGGTCTGCCCACCCCTGGTCTACCCACCCCTGGTGCCATCCAAACACAGATAACGATCCCCCCACCTGAGACTTCACCCAGTGAGGATCAGGGGCTTCCCACCCTTGGTGCCATCCAGACAGAGATACCCACCCCCTTACCAGAGGCTTCACACATTGAGGATCGGCCGCGAAGGCCACAACGGACACGGACACATCCTCCTGACTGTGGGACTGGACATGGTACTTGTCTTCTTATACCGATTACATATGCATCTCTTTATGGTTAAATGCCCCTATTTATTAGTATTCGCTGGTGTTCTTTTCAGGCAAGGTGAGACCAGTCAAGGAACCAGTGAGGAGAAGAAAACGGGGATGATTTTCTAAGGTCAATTCTTGAGAGGCTTTTGAGTAGGTTAGGACGGCACTTGTCAAAACGGAGAGGCATATTTATTGGTTTACTTGGCTTTAATTGAGGTTGTATGTCTAATAGCTGTGTTTGGTTTTACATTGGGGATATTACATTTTATGGGAACTGAATGTGTGCCCTTGATTCTAGAATTGGGACACTGCTTCTTTACTAGTGATTAGTAGAAGACATTTGAGGGCTATACTTATAAGGAATGATAAGGGTTTGGCTATTTTCCCTAGGGTCATTGTCAAACATTAAGTACTTTTTGACAATTTGAAGGCATTTCCCACTTGTTTGGCTGACTGTTTGATCTAATTAGATTGATGTAGCATGTGAGATTTTTTGTATGGTTGATTTGGAGCTCCTCCAATTTCGGGTTCTTTTCCAACTTCTATCACATGTTTAGGCTCAGAGATAGGTGAGATGGGACTTAAATCATAGGCTTAATTGATTTAAATTTTTCTACAAGTTGGATGTTCGTTGGATGACAATGTCATTTTGGCCGCCGTTTGTCTATACTCTGTTTGCTGAGGATTCCCCTTTTCTCACTATAATCTTTTCGATTAGAGAAGTCTACCCCCAATACCCAATTGAGAGAAAAAGCTGTGGAAAACAAGAACAGGATGGCTGACGAGCACGGTGCCCAAATTCCAAAAGTGAAACTTGGAAATCAGGGACTTGAGGTAAAACCCATTTCAGTTCCTTGGTTTTACTTCCAAATTTTCAATACCCTATAAGATAAAGCACAAAACTTTAATTTCATTCTTTCATATACGCTTTTACTGTGTGTTTGGAATTTGCTCAAGGTAGTACTAATTGTCCAAATTCATGCAGTACAACTGAGAAAAAATGAATTTGATTTAAAACCCAGTTCATTGCTTGACTTCCCCACAGCAATGGCATCATAAAAATCTAAACTTTTTTGATCATATAGCTTTTCTTTATTTTGTTTTGCATTTAGTTTATATATTATATCTGGGTTTTTTCGTGTCTACCTGTTAATCTATTGAAGTGCTTTAATGGCAAAATAAGATATAAAGATTTCTTCCTTTTTCCAGGTATAAATGGGGTTATATGTTTTGAACTGATAGATCAACAATTTTAGAAGTGTTATAAGTTGAAAACTGATAGAATTGATAAGTAAGATCAAAACAATAATAACATAGTGTCCCTCATTTTCTTTTCTGTATAGGGTTGAACAAACAAACATTATATATTTTTGAGATGGTAGGCCGATAAATTTTTCTCCTGTATCATTTGTCGATCTATTTGACGAGCCATGATAGTGTTAAGTAATTCATTTTGTAAACTGGGATCACATATTTTTACCTCAAGTAGACATGCTATCATCAAATTCATTTGGACTCTCTCTTAAAAAAGTGATCAGAGGCCTGAATTATGCCCCACTGTTCCTCTTTAGAATGTGGAGAAAGAGTTAAGAAATGGTTGTTTGAGTTCTCCTCCACAAAATAAGAGATTTTTTTGCTTGTTATAAACTTTTTAGATTGTAATTTAATTTGTCTTCCAGGTTTCAAAGCTGGGGTTTGGCTGTATGGGGCTGTCTGGAGTCTACAATGATCCTGTCCAGGAAGAGGTTGGCATATCAATCATCAAGTATGCATTCAGTAAAGGAATCACATTCTTTGATTCAGCAGATGTTTATGGAGCAAATGCTAATGAAGTTTTGGTTGGAAAGGTAATGCACCTGCACAATAATATTTTACTGGATGATCTATATTCATTTATGCTAGCTATAATGCGTTTGAACTTTGAATACCTTTGCTGATTTAGTTATACTGGCAGTATATCCGTGAGATGCATGACATTTTATAGGGGTTTACTATCTCCATATCTACAATCACATGACTTAAAAGACTTTCCAAATTTTATTTCACTAATCTAATTAATATTCCTCAGAACAAGGAAGGAATCAAAGAGTTCCCTCAAAAAGTATTTTTAGAACCTTCTTTCAATATCTGTTTGCATCATGTCCATATCTAGAATTAACTTCATATAAACATATAGAAAATAACATAACACATATAAAGATGAAAAACACAACATAAAGGAAAATGCAGATCTAGATGAGATTTTGGGATTTAAAGATGTGTGTGTTCCATTGTTAATGGTTTGTAGAGAGAATGAGAGATGAAGAGCTGAGAGAAATGAAGAAAGAGGGACAATTATTAAAAGCAAAGGAAAAGGTGTAATAAAACAATGAGCAAATGGAGCAAGGACAATGACTCAATGAGTAATTGAAGGACCTACAAAAATTAATATAATAGCCAATATCTGTATTGGATCCATTCATAATAGAGTGACTAAATTTTACACTGGCCATCAACCTACTGCAACCCTCCTCCTTTTCCTAAACTTTTTTTTTGATAAGTCTCCTCCTTTTCCCAAACTTGAGACTAGTTGTGAACAAAATATATAACACTAAGCATAGACATAGGTAGAGTTACGCATAAAAATGAATAGCACCAAAAAAAAGAGGTCAATTCTAGCTGTCCTTGTAGCTGAATTTAATTCAAGGGCTGAACTTTCTCTGAGCTTGGATTTGTATATATTTATATGGTTTAGATAATATCTCGTTGTAGACTAGGATATCCTAATTAACAAAGAACGATATAGGAAATGTTTTGGCTTTGTTTGAAAAACTCTGTAAACGAAGGGATTGAGTACAATATGTGTTATAATTTTGATATGATATTGTTATTATATCTCTTGTATCAAGAAATTAACGAAGCCACTTTGTTACCCTTGGGAAGAATCTCTTGTATCATTTTTGGGCTGTCAACCTTAATGAACGAAGCCACTTTCTTACCCTTGGGAAGAATCTATAACTTGTTAGCTACAGAGATCAATCTCCTGTGCATCTAAAACCTGAAACATTGGAAATGGACTTCTGAAAAGCCTTGTCCATGCATTGTCCACATTAATTGAAAAGCCTTAAGCATTTATTTTGGAAAATAAAAAACCATCACTTGCTTCTGAAGCCTTTGCCAGAAACTTTTGTCATTCTGCCAGGTTTCATAAAAACGACAATCAAAATAGTGACAGCAAACCCTGATGGTGAAAGCTTCTATTTATCTATTCATTAGTGGAAACAGAAACTATATTAGTAGACCATCTTATGAGAACACAAACCGTCATGATTGTTGTTACTTCTGCAGCTGGCTCAAGAGTAAAGAGGTTCATAAAATTTATGTCTTGTCAGGCATTGAAGCAGTTGCCTAGGGAGAAGATTCAGTTAGCCACAAAATTTGGTATCGTCAAAATGGAAGCTAATAGAGTTACTAATCGATGGTACTCCTGAATATGTCCGCTCCTGTTGTGAGGGTAGTCTGAAGCGCCTTGATGTGGATTATATTGATCTCTACTACCAGCACCGTGTTGACACTTCAGTACCTATAGAAGACACTGTAAGGGTTTCAAAAATTCTCTCTCCTTTTCAAAATGCATTCTGCAAGTGACATCAATTTTTATATATATTGTTGCCTTAACTCAAACTCATAAGCAGTGCTGTTAGACTCTTTCACCTTTTTGAAGCTGTAAACTAGGTAATTTATCTACTAATTTTTTTAAAAATTTTTTTTTTATGGTAGATTGGGGAACTTAAGAAGTTGGTGGAAGAAGGAAAAATAAAGTATATTGGATTGTCTGAAGCTAGTGCAGACACAATAAGGAGGGCACATGCAATTCATCCCATCACTGCTGTACAAATGGAGTGGTCCCTCTGGACTCGCGAAATTGAGGAAGAAATAATCCCCCTTTGCAGGTAACTTCATATTCTATTCCAAATTATTAGAAAATCAAAATCTCTATTCACAATTTATCCATGCCTTCCTGCCCTAAAACCATTCCAGTTACCTTCTTCCATCATGTTTATATATCAATCAACTTCTCAAGTTCTTGAGGCTTAAAACAGAAAAATGCTGAAGCATGTTTCTTGCATCAGAGAAATGTACATGGATGTATGATAGATTAGTTCAATTAAAAAATATACCTTTTTATTTGAATTTTATACTTTTGGCAGTAGATTTATCTCCTAGGATAAAATGTTATATTTCCCCCGCCTTGGGTTGTCGTGCCATTTGCATTTTCCTATTACGATGCTGCTGTTACAATTTGTTTGAACACCATACTGTGCCGTGAAAAGCATACTTTAAGGATATATGCCAAAATGTACAGGGAGCTTGGAATTGGAATAGTACCATACAGCCCTCTTGGTCGTGGATTTTTTGGTGGCAAAGCAGTCATAGAAAGTATACCTGCAAATAGTTTTTTGGTATGTAGCTGGTTTTTCATTCCTTATCCGTGCATCTATATAAACAGATTTTTTTTGGCTTGTTAGAAGTTATTGTTTTTCTCTTGTTGCTTGTGAGATTAAGCTTGGACTGATGGCTAATTTTTACCTTTTGTCAGAACGCAAATCCTAGATTTCAAGGAGAGAATTTTGATCAAAACAAGACCCTCTATTTTCGATTAGGAAAGTTGGCTGAAAAGCATGGATGCACCCCTGCACAACTTGCACTTGCATGGATTCTTCATCAAGGAGATGATGTGGTTCCCATCCCTGGTGAGTGACTCTTGTGAACCTTGTTCACCTTCAATCTTGTATGTGTTGCTCAGATTTTCCAGCATCCTTTGAATTTCTTGGAAAGAAGAAAATAATTTGAGATAAACAAATCATTAGAAGATTTTCTATTTATTGGTTGGGCTACTGAAAAATCAACCATCACTGTAAATTCAATATTAAATACTCTATCTGCTATTAGTCTTCCTCCTTCATCAACAGCTAGTTAAAAAACAGGGGGAAAAAAGTTACTTTTACCTGCATTGGAGAAGCTGGAAGATGCTAAGCCTTCAGAAGCAGCATCGGCCAAGAATTCACAATCAGGTGGAGTGTTAGCCCACATGTTTCCTGCAAATTGCTGAAGCAACAGAGTTTTAGAGGGGTTATGGAAAAACAACAGAGTTTTAGAGGGGTTATGGAAAAACAGCAGAGTTTTAGAGGGGTTTTGGAGAAACAGAAGAGTTTTAGAGGATTTATGGAGAAGCAGATTCGCTTTCGGATAGTACAATTAAGCAGCTGAGTTTCATGGGTGGTGAGAGGAAGAGAGGCAAGGATTCTCCAGGGAAAAGAGGTGACTTGCCCTTTCATTTGGCTGCTACAGCAGGGAACTTGAGTAGAGTTAGAGAGTTTCTTCAGATGTTGAACTATTTGGACTTGCAAACTGCATCTATCAGTGCTAGGAACGGCTTTTATCCATTACATGTTGCAGCAAAGCAGGGTCATCTTGGTAAGAATATAATCTGATTGCCTGTCTGGTTATAACATAATCCTCATTATTGTTATTTTTTATGCACAATTTTATACGTAATCTGTTGTGGGTTCGAGTCTGGGAATTAGCCTCTTCCAAACCTGCGGAAGTAGGAGCTTTGTGCACTAGATATTACCTTTTAATGTTATAAGTAATTTGTTGATTACAACTCTCAGCAGATTTAGATAAAAATCTTGATGTTTCATAATAGCTTAACCATTTAGGCGAACCAGTAGGTATTACCCATGTAGAACTGTCATGGTTATCAAATTTTACATGCATGTGTCTACAAAATTGGCTTTTTAAAGTTTCTTCACACCAATTTGCCTTTAGCATATTTGCAGGTTGCTAGAAAAAGTTTCTTCATGAAGCAGAAAGATTTTGGTTTGCTTTTGTTCTGTTTTCTATTAAAAGGCTAAATGAGAAGAATGGGGATAGTGAGCAGCAAAGGTCTGATGATAATGGATATACGTTATGCCAGATATTGAGAGCAACGAAGCTGAAGTATGTTTCTGATCATTCAAATGTCCTTTATTTTGTGATCGATTGCTTTTTTGTGCTTCGGGGTCATCCTCATATTGTTGTTTTTCATAGCATTGTGGACTTCTTCAAGGAGCTGCCTCAGTTTGTTGTCAAGGCTGGTCCAACTTTGAGTAATGTATATGGTGCAGATTGGGAGAATAGACTTGAGGTATTGGGGTGACAGCAATTTATGCCTATAATTAAAAAAAATATTGTTTAAATATGTGTCTGTTTATTTGGGCTTTCGTTCATGGTTTTGTTTTCATTTTTCTCCAATCAGGCACAAGAGATGCAGGCTAAGTTTGTGCACTTCAGTCTACTAAGCCAGTGCGTATCTTTTCTTTTTTCATCTTTTATTTGAAGTAATGACATTAGTATCTGCTGCATAATCAATTGACTTTTTGTTTAAGATTTTGCCTTCTCCATTGAGTACACCACATGTTTCTGTTTTAATCCCTTTGGTTTTGCTTGCGTTGGTTTTACTGATTTATATTGTATGCAAGAAGAATGAGACCAGGATGCAATTTAATACAGCTACTTCCAGAAGCTCTTATGTTAGTGGAGATCATGCAAATCTCTTTACTTTTATGTGTATTTTAGTAGTCATGATGTGTGTGCTGAAGTATTCAGTGTCCATATTGAAATTAATGCTTTTGGTGGAAATGGTAGTGTGCATTGGTATCAGAGATTTTAACATAATTTTCTTCACTAGATCCTACATTCCTTTTCTTGTCACTTTTCACCTTTATTTGGGTGGATTTAATTTATTTCTACAGTATGTAGTCTTACTTGTCAAGTTTTTCCATTATATCTGTTTATCAATTATTTCTTTTATGGAACTTGGATGCTACTGGGTGGGAGTTTCTTCCAAAAGCTGGAAAGTCCCTTTGAAACCAACTGTGCCAAACTTTGCACGCCCCTACTTCTGATGAAAGTTATTGATTCTAAATTTATTGGTTATCAGATTGCATCATAAATTGCAAGTTTTTTTTTGTCATTCTGCAAAATAGTTCTAAAGTAGGCTTCATAGTAATGATCAGGTCTTCATTATCTGAACCCCTGCAAGTATTCTGGAGCTATATACGTGGGGAATGTATTGCGAATATTGTTTAAAAGGCTATTGACCACATGGTGCCTTACGCTCAGCAGTCCTACAAAGTCAGTGATGTTTTTTCTTTCAAATGGATCAATAAGAAGTGGAAAGAAGGCTTTTCAGTCACCTCCATGACCACTGCAGGTAGCGAATGGGGTATTGTCATGTCCCGAAATGCTGGTTATTCTAATCAGGTAGTTCAATTTCTTATTGCAATGTTCTTTTCAAGATGAAATACTGGAAAAAGCACTTACGCCTTGTACTGTATTTTTTCTTAGGTCGTTGAACTTGATTTCCTCTATCCAAGTGAAGGGATTCATAGAAGATGGGAGGGTGGATATAGGATCACCTCCACTGCTGCTACAGCAGATCAAGCTGCATTTATACTTAGTATATAATTATTTATGTAGATGGATGCATTTTGTAATCCAAATAGGGTAAAATTTAGGTATATTTCTGGAGCTGGAGCTGCTGTATAGATACCAAATCCTGTTAATCCGTATATAGAACTCTAACGTATATAATTGCACAAATCTATTATTCTAGTTTACTAATTGAAGTTTGTACTTGTCTCTCTCTAACAGCTAGTAAATCATGTTTATTTTTCACCTGATGGGCAATGGGTGGCAAGTGCCTCATTTGATAAGTCTGTCAAGTTATGGAATGGTGCTACTGGGAAATTTGTTGCTGCTTTTCGGGGCCATGTTGGGCCTGTTTATCAGATCCTTATCAGATCAGGTTTGTACTGTTTCTGTGATTATAATCATCCACTTGTCTTGGAGCTAATATTTATGTTGCATGTTGCCCAACAGCTGGTCTGCAGACAGTAGGCTTCTTTTGAGCAGCAGCAAGGACTCCACACTGAAGGTAACTTAGAAAAAGTATTACCTTTTATTCTTATTAATAGTTTCAAAAATGGTTGAGAGCCTTTGTTTTCACATATTGCTGTAAACTCAATTCAGATTTTAGGCATTTTCAAACAAGAATAGACTAGAAAATATATAATTGTCAAAAAAAGAAGGTATAAAATGTGTATAATGCCATCTCTTCACAATTAAAAGATCTTATGCACAAAATGGAAAAGACTCATAACAAATGCTATCTGCCATTCTAATTAATTTCGCTACATTGCTTCTGATGGAGAGTTTCTAATTATGAAAGTTTTCTTCTATCCATATAAATAAATAAGTACCCTCCCCATGCTCTAATCGTACTTACAAAATTCTTGGCTTTGATGTTGTCTCTTTGCCATGTGCAAGGTGGTGAGTTGAGCAATGATGGAACTGATATCTATTATGCATTAATAAATTTTCAAATTTTGACCACAAATTAATGTTGTTTAGACCCTTTAAATTAAAGCATCCACATCTAGATGTCTTTCTATAGTTGTTACATGCTGGACCTTGATTGATTTGATGGTCATGTGTTTGCTGAGGATAGGCATATCCAATGACCTTCTGTTGAAATTTGTTAAATTCATCTAGGTTTGGGATATCCGGACACGGACGTTGAAACAAGACCTTCCAGGCCATGAGGATGAGGTATGTTCTGCATCCAAATAAAGGTCTTTTAATTTTTTGTTTTGTTTTCATAATTGATTTTGGATTTTACTATATCATTTGGAAAGGTCTATGCTGTTGATTGGAGTCCGGATGGTGCGACAGTGGCGTCGGGTGGCAAAGATAGAGTATTGAAGTTGTGGATGGGTTAGATAAATTAGGGGCGAATACATGATTGAAATGTCAAAAAACATGGTCATTCTGCAGCTTCTACCATCTGGAACTATTGAGTCTAATGTCAAGATGCAAGTATATGTTGAGTGATATGCACTGGGATCAAGAAATGAAGAACCAGGATTAAGGTTTAGGAAGAAGATGTTCAACTTCTAGGTTGACATATTCCCTTCCCCCCTTCTCTTTTCTGTTTTCGAGTTGTAGATACACTGCAAAAATGTTGTGCTGTAAAGCATCACTTTCCTCTTCTGAATATAGCAATTACTCTTTTAGTAGGAAAGCATTGCACCATGTTGCGCCGAAGTGTTACAGATATGATTAATTCTATAAAATTCATTGCTATTATCAGTAATCTCATTAATCATATCAACTTCCTATCTATTATTTTGTTGAAACCAAACTTACTTCAGTTAGTGTTTAAATCCAAAGATTTCATGTTTACCATTTTGAATAAGATGTCATCATTAATTTTACTCTCTCTCTCTCTCTGCTATTATTTAAAATATTTTATTGCAAACAAATTTTAGATTATTTTCTCTTTGAATTCATGGTTTAACATGAAAGTATGACCATGGTAGTCCGGATTGTTTTCAGGCTAAGGATTGTTTGTCTGCTTAGGATGGCTTAGCATCACCACCAAGCTATAGAGAAATTCAATTCATTATTAATATTTCATTCTAAAATTCAACATCGCAGAAGTTTAATGGATCCATGCTTGAAACCTTCCAGCCCATTCAAGATATTGGCTAGGATCATAGGAATGGGATTTGCATGACAGATATTTTGAACATGTACCAATGCCATGCCTACAGTCTACCTCATACAGATTTCCTACAAAAGTAGCCTACCAAGGTAAACAGAGGGCATGAAGGTAATGTCAAGATGCAGGGTTTAGGGCTTTTAGGAACACATAAACTAAGAAAGCTCTAATTATGTCATTAATACAATCCCATAAAAAAATCCCCAATCAAAATAAAAATCAAACTTGTTCAAAACTCAAATAAAGCACAAAATCTAGTTAATATCTGGCGTCTGCACCAGTGTACAAACCAATTTTCACTTAACATACTTGGTAAACCAATTTAACATGTCCAAATGAGACTCTTCAGCACTTTTTACAGCTGACTCATCATTTTTGTTTGTACTTTACTGTCCACCATGAGCCACACCAGGGAATATTTTCACATAGTTGTCGAACTGAAAGATAAAAATAGTATGAGGGTTAAAAAAAAATGCAACTGAATTATCAATAAGTAGAAACTGCAAATCACTTCATTTTTGTTATGGGAAGAAGAAGTAGTATCTTTCACAAAAATAACTAGAAATTTTACTGAAATTGCTCTAATGCTAGAAGAGATTATGCTCTCTCATCTTGAAAGACATGACTAAGAGCATTTTACTCAGGCTTCATTTAATTATAGAGTACTCGAGTCCTACAGACTCGAGTACAGTTAATTATATTTATTTGTTAAATTATTAATTGTAGCTGATATGGACAAACCATACTCGAGTTTGATGTACTCGGGTACTGTCCAAGTACTCGTGTACATCAAGCTCGAGTACTACTTTGGAAATCTTATTCGTGCCATACTCGAGCTTATTGGACTCGGGTACTTTAACACAGTACTCGAGTCCTCTAAGCTCGAGTACTAGGTGGCACACTTATTGCACACTTATTGCACACCTACTTACTGGCGCCAACGGTCGTGGTAAATGCATAATCAATGGTACTCGAGTTATGTTCACTCGAGTACCTTTTCAGAAAACACCTCCCTCCAGCTTTAACCATTTTTAGTATTTCTGCCTTTACCACTTGAAGTTCTCGTGCGAGTCAGACACTGGAAGCAGAAAGTTACTGTTGGGTCACCATCTAGTCAACAGTTTCAGTCTCCATCCACCAACGTGCACTCCGTATACCTTTTATCTACCGTGTTGTGACTAGTAGGTAAAGGTTCCTACTCTTATTTCATGGTCTTTGATATGTTGTGTTTGCATTATGAGATTTTTATGCATGAGTTAAATGCCTTCAATGCTTGGTGTTTAGATTGTGTTCGTATTTCTTGTTTTTATGCATGAGTTAAATGGCTTCAAAGTTACGTTTTTTGCATGTGTTCATATGAGAGTTTTCTGCATGATTCCCATGTTCTCAGTTTCAAACTATTTCACCATGAAATAATAAATAAAAAATATATAGAAAAATGTCATTAATGCATTTTGTTGTAGAGAATTAGGAAATTATATACAAAATGAACTAGTTGTTACAGAGATACCCACTATCTGTTGATGGTTTTTGCATATATTTAACTATTAATTGAATAATATGTATTTCAAAGAATTTTAGGTATAATTAAATATTATGTGCAATATATTATATACTTAAATTAAATTCAAATACATAGTTATATTTGTATCCCATAGTTTTTCAATATTAACTATGTACAAGCAGTGGTGGAACCAAGATTTTAGTTTAGGGGGGGCAAGATCAAAAACACAATAATAAAAAAATAACGTAACATTATAATTGATATTAATAATAAAATTATAAACAAACAATACTTGTCATACAAGGCCTATTAAAATTAAACAATTGTAAAACATCTAATTCATAGTTATTGATGATCAATCATCAAAGTAAAAGATTAATCTATGTACATAAGGTTTAGAGATCTAATTTGATTCCTCAAAATAAATTGAGAAAATAAATTTCAACTTTTCTCTATTCTAGCCATTATTTAAAATTTTGTATTTACGGTAGAAACTCAAATTTTGAAACTATGAAAATGAAAGAGATGGAGGAGGAGATAGGTGATGGAGTTGTAAATGCTGTAGTACCATAGAAGATATTATTAGGTGTAATTAGAGCTCCATGGGCAGGACTTCAAACCAGAAAAGAAGGAAATTTAGGTAAGTGAAAAAAGAAAATGACAAAAATAGTAAATATTGGTCAAAAGTGTAAAGAGCTTTTACAAGTTTAGTTTGGTGGCGTTTATTTTGTGTCAGATTGTTTAAGGTGGAAGGAGTTGTTATTGTAACACCACAAAATTCAGCAATATTTTTACAAAAAATTGAGGTGTTAGTACATCATTGGTTAGAATAAAATAAAATAAATTATTATGAGATTCATGTCAACTAAAAATATGAGTAGTGTGAAAATATTGTGAGAATTTGTTGTGTCTCTAAACTTTCTCAATTGAAAATTTTGTTATTTTATTATTTATTACATGTCATGTACAGTTTGTTTCGAGAAACTGTTCCTTTGTTTTTCTATTCTATGTCAGGAGCAAACTCACTTTACATAAGCATATATATATAATAGACTTTTTAGGACGAGAACATATTCTATTTTGCTACAATCATATTGCAGTACCATTGTTGGGTTGTTGGACATGAACATGAGGTCAGTTGGTGTGGTAGTCCATGGTCTTAGTTATATGGTAATAATAAGTCATAACACAATGTTGTTTGAACTTGACTTTTTTTTTTTTTTTTTCAAATGTAAATATGATTGTATATGAATTTTTCGTTTGATTATGATTCTTAATTATGTTGATACCTATATAAAATTTTTTTATACGTGATTTGATTTTAAAAATCATTATTTGACAATAAGAGATTTTATAATTTTTGTTTAGAGAGAAATTTTATAAATTGAGTTAAGTAGAACCCACTTGCATGGGATATACTATCAATTGTTTTTATAAATTCAATTATTCAATTATTTATATGTCTATGATTGAGTGTGAATATAAATTATTTTTATCATAAAGAAAATTTATGTAAGTGGTTATAGATTATGACAACTTATATATTGTTCATAACAGGTCGGTGATGGATTTTCACTTTTTCTATGTGTATTACGATGGAGAGATGTATTATCATGAGTTGCATGGGTTGTCATACCAAGGCTCGAACCAAAAGCAAAAATGTGTTAGGGTGAAGCGTGGGATAGGCCTTATGAAATTGCAACGAAGAATATTGAAAGTGATGGGGTTAGACCACTCTAGGCATAACATTTTCATTGTGTATCGAGCACCTCAACGGGTTCTAGACAGCCATGTTTCCTACAATTCACTACAGTTATCGAGTGGTGCCCAAGTGAAGATGATGTGGGAAATTGTTGAACAAGTGGTGGTGAAAGGATTCGTTGCTTCGGAATTTTATGTTACGGTTGAGCCCACTATAGTAGAGGCTGGAGAGGGTTCACAACATGCTGTTTTGGATGGAACTGTAGAAGAGCACATTGATTCAATACCATTACAGTCTTATCAAGTGTGTGAGGAAAACACAAGAGATGGGTATGATAATGAACAGTGGCAGACATGGACCCATGCTTCACACATTGAGGAGGAGCAACAGGCACATGAAGTGCATGAAGGAGAGCATTTATCTGATGATGAGTTGCATGGGGGCACATCAGAAAATGAAGATGATCACGGACTTGGTGATGATGCAACCCATATTGATGTTACTAGAGATGACTTCGAGGAGCTCCTAGATACCATGGGTGAACATGAGGATGTTAATCATATTGAAGATGTGGTTGTAGAAGAGAATAGAGACACATGCCCTGGTCCCGATCCTACGCCGGAATGGTTCACCAAAAACACTTGGGATAATATGTTTGATCCATCACCGGTTATGCAAGCAGAAGTATCAAGTTGGACTCCTGGGGAGCAGCCAATGAAAGGAATGGTATTCGCGACTAAATTGGCGGTGCGACATGCGTTGACTTGGTACGCACTGCGACAAAATTTTAGCTTCAAAACTGAGCATTCAGACTCAGAAAGGCTTATGGTGAGTTGTGAGGATGATTCCTGTCCATGGTCAGTCCGTGCGATCTGTTGCAAGGGAGACAATGTCTGGAAGATCGCAAAATGTAAGGGCCCCCACACGTGCGACAAAATACAGAATGCTCATGATGGTCGGATGATTGATTCGGCGTTCCTAGCATACGTACTTGAGCGCTATATACGAGAAGACCCTGCGTATAAGATAAAGAACTTACGCCACGTTGCTTTGGCAGACTTAAAACACGAAGTATCTCACTACAAGGTATTCTTTAACTTGCATTCTTTTTTCAATACAATGTACAGACATCAGTCTTCAGTGAAGTATAAGCATGATATTTTTTTTCCCAAAACCCATGAATACCTTATGTTATGAAAAATGAAATTGAAAAAGAAAAGAAACAAAAGAAATAAAGAGAAACGAATATTTTCTTCATCTTATTTAACTTGTATTCATTTCTAACATAATCATTATGGTTCACATACAAGGTTTGGGATGCCAAACAAAAGGCCGTTGCAGCTATATACGGGGATTTTAAGGAGTCTTATACAGAGTTACCACGTTTTTTGGCAGGACTTAAGGATGCAAGTCCGGGTACAAAGTATAAGTTGTAGTGGATGATAATTATGAACGGGGAACCTGTACATTCAAGGCCGTCTTTTGGGCATTTCATCCATGTATTATTGGGTTCAAGAACTGTAGGCCTGTGATTAGCATTGATGCAACCCACCTCTATGGACAATATAGAGGGAAATTGATGATTGCAATGGCGACAGATGCTAATAATAAGATCTATCCACTAGCCTTCGCCGTTGTCGAGAGCGAGAGCACGGAGACTTGGGGTTGGTTCTTGGCTTGTATAAGAATGTATGTTACTAATCGGAGACATCTGTGTGTCATATCTGACAGACACCCTGGGATACAAGCTATCTTCAGAGACACTAATCGAGACTTTTTGCAGCCTCCCATGACAGAACATCGTTACTGCCTTCGTCATCTATGCAGTAACGTCAACACTAGATGGAAAAATGAAACTTTAAAGAATCTAGTCTGGAGGGCAGCAAGTGCTACCCAAGAGCGAAAATTCAATGCAACCTTCAATTTAATTGAGAATGTGAACCAGGATGCGCACAAATATCTGAAGGATGCGCCGAAAGAGAAATGGGCTCTAACTTTCGACAAGGGTTACCGATATGGGGCGATGACTACAAACGTCTTCGAGTGCTTCAATGGTGTTCTAAAGGGTGCTCGTAGCCTACCCATTACGGCAATGGTGAAATACACATGGTTCAAACTAAATGCTTATTTCGATGATCGTCGCAATAAGAGCATAGAGCAGGTGAATTCAGGGAAAAAATGGTGTAAATATGCCTTGGATATATTCATGAGAAATAAGGCGAAGGCGGAGCATCATAGGGTGACGAGATTGAGCGCACAACAACAATCATATCAAGTAGATACACCGCATAATCCAGGAAGTGCTGGACATGGGGATCACACACATGGAGTTAATCTGTTGCAAAGAACTTGCACATGTCAGAAATGGAAATTGTACAAGATACCATGTTCACATGTCATTGCAGTTTGTATTAGGTATCAACATGATGCAGAGCAGTACATTGACCTATGCTATAGCGTGGACGCACTGTTTCGGAGCTATGCTCCCGTTTTCCCTGCTTTGAAAGATAGATTATCATGGCCGGATCCTAAAGAAACTTGAAGGGTCCTCCCTAACCCCCAATTGATCCGGGAGAAAGGTCGTCCTGTCTCAACACGAATCAGGAATGAGATGGACGAGGCCGGGAATCGGCCTAGAACCACACCATGGAAGGAAGGAGGGAGGAAGGTGCAATGCGGGTTGTGTGACCAAGAGGGGCATAACCGAAGAACATGCCCTAAGCCGAACGAGGCCTCGACGAGTGGTGGTCAGGTGGACTAGGTACGGTAAGTTTGAACCGTGGCATCTTTTTTAATGCAACTTCAAACAAAATGCCTGCTATATGCCATTACATCAAAATGCATGCTATATGCCATTCAATTATATATTTTTAAAACTTCAGAAAAACTATTAGTGTTTCTATGCATTGAAAACTATTTGTTTCATTGGTTGCTATCACTCAGAATGTAATTGATATACATTCAGAACCTTATTTGCCTATTTTCTATTCAACTTCTATTCAATTTGTAATTAAAATTTCCTGCCAAATGGAAGCTAAAGTTTAATTAGTTTCATTCAATTATGAAGGTCTATGATACTATTGGTAGCAACAAAGCCGATGAAGACTCATTTTCTAGGTATTAAAAAATTAAATTCAAAAAAAATTTATGCACTTTGCTTGTGTTGTTTTGCCTGTCTCATAGCTTTCTTCCTCTTGGTTTTGTAGGTCCACATGATACTAGCATTGGTTCCTGCAAACTTATGGTATCAATGTTGCTCCTTTTGCTCCTGCTTCTTCTTCTTTATTTCTCTAGTCAAAGTTTTCTGTCTATTTAGCTTGATATAGACAAGTGAGAAACACTGGGGCCTCCTGATATTGACAGAGAACTTAAATATTTCTTCCTTCAAAAAAATAAAAAAAGAGCTATATGCAATTAATATTTGGTAGTAGTGGAAACCATATGACACATATTGTATCATCTCAGCAATCTCAACCACATACTATTTCTTTATTGCTTGTGTAGATGAGCATACCCTGCAATTAGGAATACACCTTAGGTGAATGAACTAAATTAAAGGATCTTTGAATTTGCAGGATATATGTTTTTTTTTTTTGGGTCAAAATATGTTTTTACAGTCTGACAATATGGTGTACAAATATTGTAATGAGTTGGATTAAGGTCCAGAACTATATTTTAGATTGAATTTGAACTGCTTTTGGAAGTTAAATTTAAACCTCAAGAATGGGAATACATGGATTCTGCTTCCCTATATAAGGTATATATGGTATTCTAGTATCAAGGGGGGCTTTTTTTGAAATAGCCATCCTTGGTCTTTGTCCAAGTGACTATGATTTTGGCCTTTTGTAGCAGTGAAAATGCATGGCATTCTCTACTAAAGGTCCTTTGTCTACAGAGAGTATCTACACACTGTACTAGGTGTAGAATGCCTCTAGTAAGTTTATATAGTTTTTTTATTTTTCTTTTTTTAACTTAATGTGTTAATTGTACTGTGTGACTATTGGGGCTCTCATTTTGGCTGAGGTGAACTTGGCTTCTCACCCGCCCAAAGATTTGCTTTTGTTTGCTATCTGATGACTTGAGGTGAGACAATGAGATTGTTTGTTGTTGGGATGCTGCAAAGCTAACTTTTTTATGCTTAATGCATTGAGTGAGCAATTGAAAGCTTGTAAACTGTCAGCTGAAATATGTCCTTTATTATATATATTGTAATGAGTTCTGATATTGTAATGAGTTGGATTAAGGTCCATAACTCTATTTTAGATTGAATTTGGACTGCTTTTGGAAGTTAAATTTAAACCTTAAGCTTGGGATTACCAGGGTTCTAATATTTTGGGATTGGATTGTTTTCCAATGTCTGAAGTTTACAGAGTTATGTTGCAAATTTTATTGTAGGACAAGGTGGTGGAGTGATACAGGGCACGGCAAGTGAAGCTGTTTTAGTTGTGCTATTGGTTGCTCATGACAAGGTTTTAAGGAGGCTTGGCAAAAATGTTTGTTGTTAAAATTGTAGTCTAAACAATCTATTTTGTATATTTTAATTTTAGTTTCCTTTTTCATAGTTTTGAATTATTGTTAAAGGATGCTTCCTAATACTTGTGTGAATCATGAATTCATGTGCTAAGATCTGTAACATAAACTTACTGATAAGATTGTCAGGATGGTCAATGTTGTATAACCAAGTTTACATTGTGTGGCTCTTAATATATGCATCCATTAGTAGGCTTATTTTGTTTATATGAAGATGATTCAGCTTCAACAGCCTTTTGTGCCTTTTCTTATCGCTCTTGCCAAGTTTTTTATTTTTTATTTTTTATTTTTTTTCCTAAGTGAATAGGGGGACGGGTGCTGCTGTGGTTCAAACCTTAGTGCCTACGCACCACAAATGGTGTTCGGTGCTGAGCATCCAAAAATGCTTCTCTTGCCATTATCATACAATTTTATTTAAGCTCTTAAAATACTTGGTGCTGGTACTAGCTAACTACCCCAACCTCTGGGTTTTGCTGCCAAATTCTTTTCTTTCATCTCTTTGGAACCTCTATATCTGTTGTGCTAATAAATTATTAGCACAACACTAAATTTCTTTAATGTTTTTTATCTACCAAATGAAACTGCTAATTGCAATAAATTTCTTTAGTGGTTTTATATGATCACCTTTGGCACATGACGGAAAACCAAGAAGGTTCTATGTCAAATTCTCAATGTTTCTCAGAGGTGCTTGAGGCAATGTTAATACATCACTTTTGAGTTACAATTATTATGAGTGTGTGTTCGTATTAGTCATTTCAAATGGACGTAAAAAAGCACGAACAGATTATACTCGAGCTTCATGGGCTCGGGTACAGGTAACACAGTACTCGAGTAGGTGAAGCGCGAGTAGCTATCGGTCATGACTAGTACTCGAGCTTCATGGACTCGGGTACTGTGTTATAAGTACCCGAGCACATGAAGCTCGAGTACTAATTGCCATGAATATGTTGCCAGCCCAGGTTTTGTACCCGAGCTTAGTGGGCTCGGGTACTAAACCACAGTACTCGAGAGCTTGGAGACAGAAAATGAGAGCTTGGAGACCGAAAATGATAGCAACACTGAGAACGAGAGCGTGAGCGGGAGACGGAGAGTGAGAACGTGAGAGGGAGACTGAGTTAGAGTTAGAGTTAGAGTTAGAGTTAAGAGTTATTGGGTAATTTTTAAATTCGGAACAGCAGTACTCGAGTTCAACCGACTCGAGTACTATGGAAATTTAAACAACTGGTACTCGAGCTTCATGGGCTCGGGTACTGATAACACAGTACCCGAGTCTTTGAAGCTCGAGTACCAATTGGAGTAAAGGGCGCCCAATCCAGGTACGGAGTAAAGAGCGCCCAATCCAGGTACCCGAGCTTGGTGGACTCGGGTACCAAAACCACAGTACTCGAGTTTGCCTAACTCGAGTACTAAGTGGCATTTTTTAAATCTAATTGCCATCTCAGCATGCCACGGTGGAACTTATAAGCTACAGTACTCGAATATGGGGAGCTCGAGTACTGGAAAAAGTGGTAGATTGCCATATATTTCCGAAACAGTGTTTTGTGGCTAAAAAGTTTTAAAAAACATGGCATTTGGCCATTTTGGCCCTAACAACAGTGTAATGGAATATTAAATCAGGAGAAAAATCAAGCAAATTGTCTCTATCTTTTTTTGGTTTTGCAAAAACTTTGCATGTACTAAAACATCTTAGTAAATAATATATTTTCCTACCTTGATTGTTACAGAGGATTTGTTATCTTTTGCAGCTATGGACTGATGATGAAGACTAAAACATCACATTGAAGTATTTACTATCAATCTTTTAGCTCCTTTTGTTGTTAATCTCTTAGCAATTATGGTGCTGTTAGTATTTTGGCTTTTGTCTAATAATAGTTATTTACTATCAATCTTTTAGCCCTTTTTGGTGTTAATCTCTTAGGAATTATGATGCTGTTAGTATTTTGGCTTTTATCTACTAATAGTTTTAAGTTGGTAGTTCTTTGCTGTTTCATCTATGTGGGGATTGTTATCAACTTTATTTTCTGTGTTGATGAACTATTTAAGAAAATAGCTGTATTCTTCTTGAATCTCTTTCATAGTTTTAATTTTATACAAAACTTGAGTGTAAAATCTTTCAAATATCGACTGGACTCTAGTCCTCAGATGACATGTTGTTGAGCGGAAAATCTTCTTTGAAAAGAAATTAACTTAGCTCAAAGCAATGCAATGCAATTCTCTACCAAAAAGAATCACTCAGAAAATCCTCAACTTGTTTTCGTAGATTTTCTCAGTTATCAATTACCTTGATTTTGTAAATTTTCTTAGTAATCAAACAATAGAGCAAAAAAAAAAAAAAAAAACAAAAAGATTAGTTTTCTCTAATATCTTAACAAGTTTTTAATAAAATAGCTTAGTCAAATAATTTTTTTGACATGGTTGATGCATGTGATTAAAATATATTATAAACAATGTTTTGTGAATGAAAAGTTGGTGATTTTTCTAATAAATATAATTGATAATATATTATAGGCGAAAATGGAAAACCCATTCTCTAAACTTCTTTAGAATTCTTTGTAGTTCTCTAACTTTGCTTTTATTCATGTCAATTGTCTAAGTTTCATATTTATTCAATTAAGGCATTTTTAATGGAAAATCATTAATTGAATAAACTTTAAAGTTATAAGAGTGAAATGAAGGAAAGTAAAGTTAGAGCACTAAAATGAAATTTAGTAAAATTAGTGCTTATATTATTTTCTGATTATTATTTTTCTTGGTTTTGTAGCATTAGATATCTTCCGTATTTCAAGGCTCTAAATTTTAAGCTCGATATCTTTTAGATCATTGTTCAATAGCTGTAAAGTAGTCTCAAGGTATACAAAAGGATGGATTTGCTAAACGACTCATCTGATTCCCAGCACCAGTGAGTTTCTATAGTTTCCCCTCTAAATGTGAATATACAATTTGTAGAAATCTTGGATGAAATCGTGAAAGCATACGATTAGGATTGTTAATTTATTGGTACCACCATAGTTTGACCCTAGTAGTAATAAAGGTTCAATAACATGTTTTTAGCCTACATATTATAGTATCACATTAGTATTTGTACATGCAATTAAAGTTGGTAAAATATGCAGGGACAATGACTTCGACCTGAGCGACGACATTGTACTCGTAGCATATCTAGTCGGGTGTAGATGTGCAATTTACATGGAGACCTATATGACCAAAGTATCGTTGCATACGAATATACAAACAGGGTATGAATGGGTACAGTATACATTAACTGGAAATCCTGATAAATGTCAAAGACATTTTAGAATGTCAAGCCATGTGTTTGAACAATTGTGTAATACATTGCGCCAGTATGGATATAACCATACTAGAAGAGTTTGCTTGGAAGAGTCTCTAGCAATGACATTGGTGCTACTTGGTCATGCTGAGGGTAACAGAATAGTGCAGGATAGATTTCAGCACTCAGGTGAGACAGTGCATCAACACGTGGTCATGGTAGTTACATTGTTAGCCACCGTTATGGCAGCGGACATTATCAAGCCTACTGATCGTACATTTCGGGACGTGCCAGAACATATATAGTATTCAGGTCGATATTGGCCACATTTAAGTTACTTTGTGAATTTGGTATCTTGACTTTATTTTATTCAAATTATCGTTATGGTCATACCACGTATTTCATTTTACATGGATTCCTTTTTGTGGCAATGGTTAGGGTTGCATTGATGCGATTGATGGGGTCCACGTCCCCGTGGTTGTACCAGTTGATGAGCAACACCCGTACTATGGCAAGATGGGGATCACCATAATAAATTGCATGTGCACATGTGACTTTGACATGAAGTTCACATTCGCATGTGTTGGATGGGAAGGGTCAGCGCATGACAAGAGGATTTTTTTTAGCACCTCAATAATGAGAGTTACAACTTCCCAAAAGCTCCAGCTAGTTTGTAAATATGTAGTTTAATTACAGTATTAAAGTATATATTAATGTAGTGAAAATGCTAATGTAATAAATGTGTTCATTTGCAGGAAAGTATTATCTTGTTGATTCAGGGTACTCTATAAAGAAAGGGTTCTTTGCATCATATAAGGGGGAGAGGTACCACATCCCCGAATTTCGGCCTGATGAAGTGCTGCATCATCTAGAGGAGAGATTTAATTATCTCCATTCATCACTATGTTTGGTCATAGAATGAACTTTTGGAGTTTCGAAGAATAAATGGAAAATTTTGAGAAATATGCCACAATTTTATATACGCACTTAATCATATATCATTGTTGCTACAATGGTTCTTCACAATTTCATTAGAGCACATGAGATAAACAATAACGTTGAACGTTTCAGATCTACAGGGGGCACATTTGGATGTAGTGAGAGTGGTCATTACGATCCCGTGGCTCATATGATCTCAATCTTGGACAAAATTGAGATGAAAGAGGTTCGTGACAGTATTACAACATCGATATGTGCGGACCATAACTAATTATGGTGACTGCTATTTTTGTCACAATATAAATTTTGAGTGTGCTTGAAAATACCATTAACATTATGGAAATTTTTTTGTGGGGACCATAACTGATGGTTCACAAACTTCAAAGATGTAATACCATTTGTTGTTGTATTGTTAGTAAGCAGAATTGAGGGCTCACAAAACTTGATTGTAATACCTTTGATTTATGCATTTGTATATATCGTTACGTGTGAAACTCATGGGTATTGCAACAGTAGATTTCAAGCTTATAGGGGACTTCTAAATAGACTCCAATCTTATCTGAACAAGAGATAAACTCAATGGATTTTAAGATTGCAACGGTAATCTGCCAGGAATTTTTTAAAAATAAAAAATAAAGAAAACAATGTCTACCCTGAATTTCTTTTAAAGACACCAAGAACCCTGAGTGTATATAGATAAATAAATATAATATATATATATATGTATATACAGACACATATATGCAATAACAAAACTTACAATCTCCATCAACTTGGCCATTAACATCATAGAGCAAGTTCAAACGTCTTCACATTGTTTTAAGAAGTACAACTACATACATATCATAAACTGTTACTTGCAATAGTATGATTAACTTACAAAAGGAATGTAATAATACAAGTCTGTATTATTACATACCTACACATCCCATTATGACAAACACATATGCCTGATTTTGACTTCCCCAAACCTAGTAGAGAAGATAATCAATACAAGAAACATGGCTCAGGATACTACTAGAGCTATTGTCAACTTCTTTGCTTTCTCTTTAGAAATCATGCGTGCAGCCTTCACTTTTTCAGCCTTTCATTTTGCAACTCACTCCTTTTCCAATGATGTGGCTGTCAAGGCATGTGCTTGCTTCAACTCTTCATTGGCAACTTCCACTGCATGCTCCAATCGCTTGAATTTTGCGATAACAATAGGTGTTGTTGCTGCACCACACGTACAACAAATGTTGGTGTTTAACCACTTGAAGAACTTGCATGCACGGTCATCATCCTACACAATACAATACAACACATAAACAAGAATACAACGAATTGGTTCTTTAATGCACAACACAAATATTTTGTCAATACTTGGATATGGTACTTACTGGCGACCAATAGCGACAAGTATAAAACCTCCTACCAAATGTATGAAGTTTCAGGGAAGTCCTAATGATGCAGTTCTTAACGTCATAAAGATGGCCATCATAATTGGAGTGATAGTCACTCGTTTCCGACATTGGCATGTCTAGGCTTGAAAAAGAAAAATAGAGGAGAAGGTGCATATGTAAGTAATCAATATAACAGAAGAAATAAGAGAGCTAAATAACATTAACCTACTAATAAGCAATCTCACTGGAGGAGCTTAAAGCTACTTAAAACTGATGACTTTGCTGCCTCCAACACAATTCAACATCAGCACAGAAACACTTTACTGAGATCTACTAATTGCACTACCCTTTACTCTGATGGTCAACAACAATGATAGCAAATGCTGAGCTTCTTTAGTCCCAAATTAGAATCTATATTAGTTGAAAAAAATTCTCACAACCATAACCATGTTAAAATCCTTTTGACAATAGATCCATCTCCTAAAAACAATGGGACTCTCATTCCCTCTACAGAATAGAGCAATCTCACTTTTCATTTTTTAGTACAGACCAGTCTTACACACACACAGAATTCCCTACGGAGCAGGTTCCTACTTTTTAGTTTTCACCTTTTATTAATAATTAATGGGTAAAATGGGTACCATCTTGACTACCCAATCATACCCTAGGTAATTAAAAGTTCTAATATTAGGAATAAAAATGAATTTCATGAAAACAAAAATGAATCTTTTGTCTGATCTTGTTGCTCTATAGGCAGCTTAACATAAAAAAAAGAAGAAAGAAAAAAAATAAAGAGCTTTATCAAAAGAAAAATCTAATGAAATAAAATAAACTGATAAGTTACTGAAGTCAAAATATAACCAAATTTATCCCATCATGTGCTGAAGGTTCTCCCTCCCCTAACCTGTGGTTTTAGGGAATGGACAGCCCTCTAATCTGTGGACTAGCTATTTTAGAGTGAATTCTTGCAGAATCCACGATTTTGACCAAGACAAACCATCAATGGTGGATTTATCTTTTCTACAATAAAACTAGACTCTGTAGACACTAGGGTATGAACCAAAACACACATAACTCATGTCCTTAACTCATCAGCCACTGACCAAGGTTTCTATGCTTATGATATGCTACAAACTTTACTTATTTTTTCCTGATCACATAAACCATACCTTATACTATTTATACTTAAGAAATTGGACATACTATAAACCATAGAATTCTTTAAAAGTTTCTACTTTGACTCCTAGTAGTATCCTAGTCAAGTTTACTAATTTGTATAACAGGAGAAAATGGAACCACATGTAAATTCTTGTAACTATCAATAAACTTTTGCTTCTTTCATTTTTAATTTTTAAACTTCACAAATTTGGAATCTTTAACCATGTCTTCAATTATCTTTCAAGATTCATATGCGTTTCACATCATTTTATGGTTAACCCATCAATAGGCTCACTATCAGCATTTCTACAGTGTGCAAGGGTAAGAAATTTCTCCCATATTAAGTCAATATATTGCAAAATTACAAAGTACAAATCAAATTCTGAAAACAACCAGGAAGAGAACATTCTACATATACACTCAAATACAACTGTTGAACCTAGTTGAATTTATTCAAAATGGCTCTTTAAAAACTGAGGCAATGCATTAAAAACTACACCAATCCCATATCACAAGCACCCCAGAAGCTTCATATAAGGATTCGAAGGAGACAAGGCAGAGTAAATCACTAAAAGCTATAAAGATTCATGCTTTAATCAACTTCACAACAAGAAAATAGGAATCCACTTTTACTTGGCAAACTTGTATCAGTTGATAGTATGTGATGACCCCAACACTTATTTTAATCTTCCCAACTTCTTTCACTACTCGAGTTCTTTTTATGGTTACTCCAATGTACATTCTCAAAATCTGGCAAACTAAGATTTTATCTTCACATTGGAAGAGTGTGAAATGGGTTTATGGGAAGAGAGGTGTCATGGGTGGGAGGTCGACTGAAATTAGGGAAGAGGGTGAAATGAGTTTATGGTCTGGGTAAGAGTACACGCCGGTGTCGGACTGGGGTTGTCTTCCTCATGGATTTCTCACCTAAGCTCTTTGCCGGCGTCGGACCGATGTAGGTCTTCCTTGTGGATTATTTTGGTGGGCGTGGTTGAGTACCGAAGGCATAGGCTTTAGCTAGGGTACGGTGAAGAGTGAATAGAAGAAGGGAAAAAAAAAAGGTTGTATTTATTTTCTACAGTACTTTTAGCTGAGCTACAATACCCGTATATCCCAAACTAATCATCCATGTTTTTTCACTTATTTGCTACAATGTTTTCAGTTTTCAGTTTCAGCAAAATAAGTTCTATCCAAATGAACCCTTAATTGCATGGCATAACAATTACATATTGGTGTCCTCAATAAGTGATTTCATCTCTTTTTTTTTCAAAGGAAGTGATTTCATCAATGATATTAGACAACAAAGATGTTGAAATCATGATTGATGCATTACAGTTCATGCCTTAGGTAAAAAGTGTTGGATTATACATAAATGCGAAGCATCTTACTTAAGGGGCACCAACTTGGCAACTAGTGAAGAAGTACATCATATATAAGGAAAGGAGGAAGTCCAATTAGCAATAAAAGGTTTACCTCCTTAAAAAAACCTAGAAATTTAAAGTGGAGTCAAACAAAACAAAATTGCATGTCTCTTTGTAGTAATGGGTGGATGGAGAGTTCAAGCATTCAAGTGTAGTAGTACACATGGTCTTTGGGAGATCACAATACAAAATACGTACAGTGAGTTTGTAGAATAGAATGGTAACAAAATCCCTAATTTTGATCAAATTTTAATGAACAAGAAGTGAGTTAATATTTTAGGGGTAAGATCCCCTCCCGTTTAAAATCCTCCATTTTTCTCCAGTTTTTGTCTACATGAATTGACGAGGTCGTCCAGTGTAAAGATGACCACAACCACATCTAAGTCAAGGACGAGAAAAATGATGAAAGGCCTTTCGTATGAACAAGACAAGCCTATGCGTATTAAAACTAAAAGTTAATTCCATGAGGCCAGCTGACAAAGGGTAAATGCGTCGGAACAATTACAAAAGCAATGATGAGCCAACGGTCACCTGTTACACATTAAACAGAAACTTCATTGCCATTAAATTCCGCATCTCCTTCAGGAGAAAACGCCTAGAGAAGCATTAACTGGCATAACTAACTCGCTAAAAAGCAAACTATAAAAGGCAATGGAACCAAGGTAAGTTTCTTCATGAAAAACTCAGTAGACAACAACTATACTATCCATTGAGAGCCATAAGCTGACTTAAGCATCAGAGTGTTCCCAACTGGAATCATGCTAGTGAATCTTCCTTGTCTTTTCTTTTCTTAACAACAGGTTTTGCAATTCGTCCATCATCATTGACGAGGAGCATTTGGACAATGTCAATTTCCTGCTTCATCAGTTTGGCGCAGTCCATGGGAACTTAGACTTGTTTAGCCATTGTACTCCTATTAACAAAGCTCCTTAAGACCAATGGAATCCACTGCAACATCACCTCCGGATCCTGTGGTAATGGCTCAAAAGATCTAGGCTCTAATAGCTAATGTATAAGAGTTAATGAAACATAATGAAGAGTTGAAGCGTTGAAATCGTCTTAAGGGCAGCAACACCTTACTACACCGACAAAGCAACAACATACGCAATGAAGAACTTAGCAGCCCCGAGAACAGAAAGGAAAAATATGCTTTGGAATACATTAGACAGTCCACGCATGACAATGATCACATGATGAAAAGCTTGCGAAGGGAGTTGGACGAGGTGAAGAACGCCATGAAGGGAAAGACGAGGTGAAGAACGCCATGAACGACATGCTTAAACGAACAGATTCACCCTTTACCGCTAGTGTTCTGGGATGCCCTCTGCCATCAAAGTTTCGCCTACCTCAACTGGAGTTCTATGACGGCACGAAAGACCCTCTTAACCACATAGAGGCTTTCAAGACAATTCTGAACCTCTAGCAAACTCCAGACGAAGTCATATTTAGGTCTTTTCCCGCCACCGGGAGCTGCCAGGGTGTGGTTCAACAAATTGCTAGCATCCTCAATTGCTAACTTTGAACAAGTTAGTGACTCGTTTGTCCGGTATTTCATTGGAGGACAGCGTCACAAGAGGCCAACCTCTTACCTGCTGACAATAAGACAGCAGGAAGGGGAAAGGTTGAGAGAGTATGTGAAGCGTTTCAACAAAGCTGTGCTGGAGATCGACAAAGCTGACGACCAAGTTATAATGACAACCTTTCAGGCTGGGCTCAACAATCCTGTTCAAAACTCAAAAGTACATGAATGGGGAGGACGCTTTCACTGCGAAGGGGTTTACGAGCAAATGGAAAAAGGAAGAACCTAGTGACTCCCAGGGTAAGAAAAAAGAACACAAAGACCATTCATCGGAAACTGAGGCTAGCAAGAGCAGCCCAAAAGTCTCAAAGAAAAGGTTGAACTTTACCCCATTGGTAATGCCTGCAGATAAAATCCTGATGCAGATTAAGGATGAACCCGCCCTGAAATGGCCAAAGCCGTTAAGCATGTCCTCTAGGAAGCACGACCCCAAGAAATACTGCCGCTTCCACAAAGATCATGACCACTACATCGATGAATGTCCTGATTTGAAGGAGCAAAATGAGGAACTGATTCAACGGGGGAAGGTCTAGAAGTTCATCAAGAGGGATCACCAGTCTCGATCGAGAAAGGAAGATAAACCCCATGACGACAACAAAGATAATGGACGAGACCATCTGAAACAAGCTTTAGGGGAAATAAGGATGATAATAGGCGGACCAGTATCAGGAGGATCATACAAGTTCTTGAGGAGGGCTTATCAAAGGCAGATCAATAGTGTTCACGTCAAGCATCCTTTAGCAAAGTACCATTGCTCAAAATATGACGATATAATTTTCTCTGAACGAGATGCAAGTGGAATCAAGCAGCCCCATGACGATCCCCTCGTCATCATGTTGGAATTGAAGGTTTTAACACAAGAAAAGTATTAGTCAATAACAGGAATTCAACAGACATCATGTACATGGTGGCCTACCAGCAGCTGAGGTTGGACCTAAAGCGGCTTCGACCTTTCATGTCACCTTTGGTCAGTTTCAATGGAGACCGTATCTATCTAGGAGGTATCATCTCGCTATCAGTCATGACAGGGACGCATCTAGCCCAGGTAATGAGACATGTGGATTTTTTTATCGTTGATTGTCCATTGTCATACAATGTGATCCTTGGACGACCAACATTAAATCAAATTAAAGCTACAATCTCGACTGACTAACTCAAGATGAAATTCCCAACCCTACATGGGATTGGAGAAATACGTGGAGATCAACTTCTTTCCCAAGAGTGTTATCAAGCGATAGCTTCCAAAGAGAATCATGCCTGGATGGTTAAGGAAGAGCTTGAGAAGCCTTCCAAAGATTTGGAAGATGTGAAGTTGGTAGAGGGAGATCCTACCAAAGTCACTAAAGTTGGAGGAGGACTTGACCTAGTATTGAAGGACTAGATCGTAGAGTTTCTAAAGAATAATCTAGATATCTTCACCTGGACCCATAAAGATATGCCAAGCATAGACAACAAGGCGATAGAACACTGACTAAATGTCAACCCAACAAAAAAGCCCATCCAACAAAAACGAAGAGTCTTCGCTCCAGGAAAGAATAAGGCCGTCATGGAAGAAGTAGAGAAGCTCTTAACCGCCAGTTTTATCAGAGAAATCTTCTATTCTGAGTGGCTCGCCAACGTCTTCATGGTGAAGAAGTCCAACGAAAAATGGCAAATGTACGTTGATTTTACAAATTTAACCATGCCTGCCCAAAAGACAACTTCTTGCTCCCTAAAATTGACCAATTCGTGGATTCTATAGCTGGTCATGAGTTACTGACCTTCATGGATGCCTTTTCAAGCTACAACCAAATTCGCATGAACGAGTAAGATCAGGAGAAAATTGTTTTCGTCACTAGCCAGGGGTTGTACAGTTACAAAGTCATGCCATTTGACCTGAAGAATGCAAGGGCTACCTATCAGAGGCTGGTGAATCATATGTTCAGCAAGCAATTTGGTCGAAATATGGAGATATATGTGGATGACATGCTTGTAAAAAGCAAAAAGGCACAGTCACACTTGGACGACGTTAGAGAGACTTTTGACACCTTGAGAAAGTATCAGATGAGATTAAACCTGGCGAAATGTGTGTTTGGGGTCTCATCAGACAAGTTTTTGGGGTTCATAGTTTCCCAACGAGGGATCGAGGCCAACCCAAAGAAAGTTAAAGCCATACTTGACATGACCTCCCCAAGGAGCATGAAGGAAGTACAGAGGTTGACTGGATGAATAACAACCCTGAACAGGTTCGTCTCTAGGGCCACAGATAAATGCCTTTCGTTTTTTAAGACATTAAAGCAGGCCAGTGGACAGAAGAATGTGAAGTAGCTTTCCAGGCATTCAAGGAATACCTGTCCAAACCACCACTCTTAAGTCCGTCCGTTGAGGGGGAAGATCTGTTCCTTTACTTAGCTGTATCACAAACGGTCGTGAGCTCAGCATTAATCCATGAAGAGCTCAGGGTCTAGAGGCCAATTTACTACACAAACCAGGCCTTCCAAGGTGCAGAGGCTAGATACCTGAGGATAGAAAAGTTGGCTTTCGCTTTAATTGTCACATCCAGGAAGCTTTGTCCATACTTCCAGGCTTATACCATCCTTGTCATGATGGACTAACCCCTTTAAAAGGCCATGGGCAGGTCAGATGGCTCGAGAAGAATGGTTCAATGGGTTGTGGAGCTAAGTCAATTTGATATTGGCTGTAAACCATGGACAACAATTAAAGCTCAGGCATTAGCTGACTTCGTCGTTGAATTCACAATAACGGATCAGACTCTAGAAGCAGATTACTGGACATTATATACAAATGTGTCATTAGCAGCAGGTGTTGGGGAGTGTAGTGTGATTCTCCTTCCTAAGAAATATATCCTCAGGTATGGGGTCCAGCTTCAATTTCCAGCAATAAATAATGAAGTAGAGTATGAGGCAGTACTTACAGGCCTAAGGGTTGCAAAAGCATTGGGGTTAAAAACTTAAAGCTAAATTCAGATTCAAAGCTAATGGTGGGGCAGATCACCAAGGAGTATGAGGCAAAAGAAGACAAGATGAAAAGGTACCTAAAACTAACCAGCTAGTTAGTTTCTAACTTTGATGATGTTAGGATTAATCAGGTACCAAGGGAAGAGAACTTCGAAGTAGACGAAGTGGCTAAATTTGCATCGTCCAACAATGAGGTAGGACAACCTGGGCTGTACATAGAGGTACAAAGTCTCCTAAGCATAGAAAGGTTGGATGTAATCTATGTTCAATCTAAAGAAGTTGGAAGGATTCAATAATCACTTACATCAGAGATGGCACGCTCCTACCAGATCCTTCAGAGGCTAGGAAAATCAGAGTGAGGTTGTCCAAGTTCACGATCCTAAATGATGAGCTTTACAAAATGGGGTTTTCTCAACCCTACTTGAAGTGCCTAGACTCCGAAGATGCTGCATATATGCTGAGTGAGGTCCACAAAGGTGTTTGTGGAAATCATTTAGGCCTACGATCACTCATGGGGAAAGTGGTCAAGCAGGATATTTCTGGCCAACCATGCAGAACGACACAACCCATATCGTCTAGAAGTGTGACAGGTGCTAGCGGTTTGGAAATGTACAGCATGTCCCAGTAGAGCACATGACGAACATTTTGTCACCATGGCCATTCTCAACATTGGGAATCGACATTGTAGGTCCCTTACCACTAGGTAAAAAGCAAGTTAAATTTTTAGTTGTCGCCATTGATTATTTCATGAAATGGGTGGAAGCAAAACCTTTGGCAGTTATTACAGAGGACAAAATACAACACTTCGTCTGGAAAAACATCGCTTGTCGGTTCGGGATTCCAAGGGTGATTATCTCTAACAATGGGCGACAATTTGACAACAACAAGTTCAAGGATTTCTGTAAGGACCTGGAGATCAAAAATCACTATTCTTTCCCTGGACATCCACAAACGAATGGCCAAACCGAAGTGATAAATCGAAATTTGCTTAAGTTAATCAAAGCTCGAATTGAGGGGGTAAAGGGAGTATGGCCTGAAGAGCTTCCAAGAGTTTTATGGGCCTATAGAATGACTGCGAGAACAACAACAGGCTAACCACCCTCTAAATTGGCATTTGGAACTAAAGCAGTGATTCATGTGGAGGTTGGAATGTCAAGCCTTAAACGAACATATTATGACGAACATAGCCACGACAAGGGACTTCAACTCACTTTGGATTGCAAACACGCTCTAGATTGGTTACTCGAGGTCAGGGACGATGCAGCTCAAAGGATGGCTCTATACCATGAAAGGATGACAAGGCACCACAATCAAAGGGTGAAGGTAAAACGTTTCAATCCTAAAGATATGGTTCTATGGAAGGTTTCACTAGCCACCAAAGATCCAACTCAAGGAAAGCTAGGCCCCAATTGGGAAGGTCCGTATAAGGTTATCCGTTATTCAAGAAGAGGGAGCTATTACTAGGAAGATGTGAATGGAAGACCCTTGCCTCTTCCTTGGAAGGCAGAGCACCTCTAGAAGTACTATCAGTGACGAAGTTGACACCCAGCATCAATAAGTTCCAGTGCCTGGAGCACCTCGCTTTATTCGCCATCAGATAAGCGAGACTTTATTGTTTTCATGCATAAGCTCTACTTTCATATTTTCAACACTTTCCATTTTTCGTTAAGTATTATCCTTGTAACACCTTTTATAAGCAAAGATGAATAAAGCAAATAAGGCACTCCAAAGCAATTTCTTTTCAAATGGTCAGATCCTAAGCATCTTATGAAAAAAAAAAAAAAAAAAAAAATCTCCTCATGCCGAAGTGACAAACTTAAAGCACAACGTCGATGATAAAAACTCCGTCAACATAATGACGAGTTTAAGTCATAAATCTCAATGATAAAAACTCCGTCAGCATAATGACAAGTTCAAATCATAAATCTCAATGACAAAAACTCTGTCAACATAATGAAGAGTTTAAATCATGACGAAATTAGATCACAACAACAAAGTTAGATCATGACTACTAAGATAAAATCTCTGTCCATGAAAAGATGAGTTTAAATCGTGGCACTTGCAAAACGACAAAGTATAAGTTACAATATTAGTGACAAAAGAATTCGTCTGTAAAATTACAAGTTAGAGTTACTCTATCTACTAGTAACGAAGTTCTAAGCATGACAAGGGCTTTTTGCATAGGCAAATAAAGACATATCTATTGTGAAAGTATATTATAGCCTTGCCAACAAAAAGTCTCCCTAAAAACAAGACCATGAGTTGGCCAAGAGCATGAAACTTCTTGCAAAAAAGATCTCATCATGTCCAACAAAATAAAAAGGCACATTCCAGAAAGATTTCAAAACAAGACAAGCAATTAAGCAGAAGCCCCAATACCAAGAGGAAATAAGTGTTTTGAATGATTTCAAAAGGCAATAAATGTTTCAACAATTAAAACCCCAAAGTAAGGGGGCAACCATTGTTCGCCAAAAAGAAAAAAGATGTGTATGCTAAGAAGGAGGAATAGTAGATTCGTCAATAATTATAGTTTCCTTCCCTCCACTGTTGTCCTTTCCAGCAGTATTTTTCTCTACAATGACATTAGCGTCAATTTCTTCCTATTCCTTAGCCTCATCCACAAGAATTTCAGTGTCAATCTTTTCAAAATCCAAGTTAGAAAAGTCTACGACCAAGTTGTGGTGCTTCATCGTCCATCTTCATAAAAGCTCAAAACCTTTAAAGTATTGAATGAATTGAAGGTCTGAAAATTTCTCAAACTGCATGAACTTCTGGATGACCTTATCTCTCTCCGCGTCAGTCTTCAGGAGAGCAGCTTGGATCTCTTCATCCTTTTGAGCAATGAGTGCTTTCTCCACCCGCAAGGTTTTAGTGAGTTCCTTTATTTTCTTATTCGCCTTGTTTGTCTCGTCCATGGCAACAATCAAGTCCTTCCTCGACTTTGAACTTTCAGCTTCGATGGATTCCAACTTTGAATTGACCACCACGACCTTCTCCTCGGTGCTCAAGTAATCCGTTGTTATACGCAAGGACTCTCCAAGGACCTGGTAAAAAAAAATAGAGAAGAAACTATGTGCATATACATGTACAAATAAATACAAAGGGAGGCAGAAGAGGAAAAAGGGACATACTTGCACCAATTTGTGAATATGGCGATTAACCAACTCGTGAGACGGAATAGACGACAATCCTTTGAGTTCGTCGTTTGTGATCACGTTGTGAGCACGACCCAAAGTAGTGGTAGGATCATCCCAAACACTCATTCCAGCCTTGCCTTTCCCTTTTGAGCGAGTAGTAGGGGGAGTAAAGACTGTCACCTCCAAGGATGGAGTTGGGGAAGACGAAGCAATCTGAATGGATGGAAGAGCAGCAATCTCACCCTTTTCCTCACCTAATTTCCTTTTCTTTGAATCTGCGGCAACGTTAGACAAGGGCTCATTCTTCAAACCCCTGATACAAGCATACTTCTCCTTGCTATATCTAGTGGCCATTTCTGCTAATCAAAAGCTAAAGTAAGTAATTGGACATAGTAGGGACGAGGCTAATGAGAACAAAAGTATTTTGGGAACTAGAAAATAGACGATCTTACTTTTCTCTTCTCAGCAAATTTTCTCCAACACGTTATTTGAAGGTTTGGGTCCCAAACAACAGTCAAACAAATAACGAGGATCAACAAGGTTGTCGAAATCCTCGATCTCACGGGTGAAAGCAAGAGCAGCACGAACCCGATTACTGTATTGATCTTCCAACTCAAGACAATCAAGAGCTACAAAAATTGGAAGGCAGACATTATCAGGCAAGTAGTAGTGATATAAAAGAAAATAGAAGAAGACGATGAAAGTACGCACCAAGCGCAAGAACTTCCCAATTTCGCAGTAACCTTAGGACTTCCCCCCAGAAGTTGTCAAACACAATTTCCCAACCCGTTCCAGAAATAAAAAAAGTATCACGATTTCCAATCATGAAAAGACAAGGGAAAGCCTTTGACAACCCTAGACTCTCTATCCCAAGGTAAAAGCTCAAAATACCTATAATGAGTGGGGGCTTTTAGACGGTACAGATACAAAAACTCATTCAACGTTATCATATCCCCATCACAAGCAGACACCCAGATGGACGTACAACTTATAATCGCCCACCAAGCATTACAGACGAGTTAACCTAGGGCAATTTGAAAATGATGCAGAAGTTGCATGATGAATGGGTGGACAGGAAAACGATGGCCTCACAAGAAGTCAGCCTTATTAAAACACACCTCTTTGTGGGAAAAGCTACAAGCTTTTTCACTTGGACAAGGCAATATAATGGAGGTACCTTTGGGAAACTGCAATCTTTTTCTAAAACCATTTAAATGACTCTCTTTCAAGGAGCAGAATTTAGAAAGGGGATGCAGGGGGGTGATGACAAAGACGAAGGCAGTTTTAACGCAGCAATGTCAACCACCTTACACAAAGACTCAGCATTTGAGGACAACTGTGTCTCTAACTCACTCGACCTAACATCATCTTCCCTATACTCAACAATAGCCATCTCCAAATGGTGTCCTATCAAGGAACAGTGGATCAAGGGATAAAGAGAGAACAAAACATGCCTAAGAGCAGTAGAACGTGACACAAACAAACCAACCTAAGGACATTGACCAGTGAAGTACTCAAGGAAAACCCCTAATCTAGCAAAGAAAAAGTAAACCAAAGGGCACTCTTAGTTAAAGAATCCAAAATCAACCATCAAAACGTAAAGAAAGGAGACCTTACCAGGAAGATTTGAATTATAGAAGTTTCTCAGTGCTCCTAAGTTCAAACCATATAGGGCAGAGGAAGAGGAACAATTTTCCTAAAGAAGGAAAAACTGAAATTAAAGCGCGCCAAAATCAAGGTGATTTCGCATATGTTGCAAATAAGGAATAGACTCGTGGTTCTTTCCTAGAAAGTAGTCATTTCACAATTAAGATGGAAGCGAAATTTCAAGAATTGGGAAGATACGAACCGTCACATTTGGTCACATTCCTAAGATCGTCCAAAACCTTGATAACTACAGAATGGAGGGGCAACTGACGAGTATCGGTTAAAGGTCGTCCAGTGTAGAGACGACCACAACCACATCTAAGTTAAGGACGAGAAAAATGATGAAAGGCCGTCTGTATGAACGAGACGAACTTATGCGTATTAAAACTAGAGGTTAATTTCATCAGGCCAGCTGACAAAGGGTAAATGCACTAAAACAGTTATAAAAGCAATGATGAGCCAACGGTCACCTGTTACACATTAAACAGAAACTTCATTGCCATTAAATGCCGCGTTTCCTTCAAGAGAAAAATGCTTAGAGGAGCATTAACTGGCAAAATTGACTCGCCATAAAGCAAACTCTAAAAGGCAATGGAACCAAGGTAATTTTCTTCATGAAAAACTCAGTAGACAACAACTATTCTATCCATTGAGAGCCATAAGCTGACTTAAGCGTCAGAGTGTTCCCAACTGGCACCACGCCTGTGAACCTTCTTGTCTTGTCTTTTCTTTTCTTATCAACATGTACTGCAGTTCGTCAGTCGGCATTGACGAGGAGCATAATGACGAAGTCAATTTCCAGTTTTATCATGAGTGACATGTGGCAAACAACACATCCAAAGATTAAAAAATACCCACCTCAACTATGAATTTTCTCTTTGTTCGTTCTCTATTTCTTTCCGTCTCTCTCTGCCCCTTTCTCTAAGTTTTTGCCCCTCTCTCTCCAACATCATCACAGTTGCATAAGAATCAAAAGCACAAAAATCATAATGAAAAGCCAAGTCCTTTTGCGTTATTACTTTTAATGACTCTCGTGGCCTTAGAATCAACTTAAAAGCTCAAGAACTCAGACCCTTATTGGTACAAGCCATGGCTTCCTCCTTTGGGTCTTGCCTTGAAGAGAGCGTGAAGAAGAAAGAGGCTGAGAACCCAGTTGTTTATTCCAAAACTTGGTTCTCGTGGGTTCAGATCCTTCTCATTTGATATTTTGCTATTAGTTTTTCTTTGATTTTGTAGTGTTTGATGTTAATTGTTATGTTTTACTTTGTGGGTTTTGCTTGGTTTTGGGAAATATATAATGGGTATTCATCAAAACAAAAACAAAAACAAAAACTGAAATGGGTTTGTGATGAAGGTACTCTTGAGGTGCAAGGGTTGTTCAAAAGACTTTGTGTGCAGAGAGACGGAAAGAGAGAGAGAAAGAAAGACCCAAAAACAAAGAGAAATATCATAGTTGAGGTGGGTGTTTCTTAATGTTTGGATATGTTGTTTGCCACATGTCACTCATCTAAACAAAAAAAGGAGAAAAATGGACGATTTTAAACGGGAGGGGATCTTACCCCAATATTTTAAATGTTAACCATTTTAAATGACAATGATCCTCAAAAAAAAAAAAAAAAAAAAAAAAAAAAATCTTATGACAAAGTATTAAATATAAGTTCATGTATGATGCTTCTTCTACAGGGCATGCGACATGAAACAAAATTTAATTGCCAAAATATATAGGGATTGACATGAATCTTACAAGTTGTTACCCAAATTTATGATGACACTTACGGATTCAAATTTGCATACAGGGGAAAATCCTAGCTTCATCATTGATTACTGTAATTACCAAATTTTATATTTAGACACAAACTAAAAGCGAGAAATATTTTTTTTATTAAACTTTACTGGCAATACATGGCTTGTTGACTAAGTAGTAGACAAATTTCTATCATTTATGCTCCTCATTACAAGGTGTTGATGATTACCATCCTATACATTGATCAATTACCCCTTGGGGTAGTTCAACTCAAGTTGCAATGGGTCAAAAAATATGGAGGGAAAGAGTGCCTCCAGGCTCCACCTATTATCGACTGACAAATTGCATTGATCCAATTAGGTCTAGATGCTCGGTTCACTAGCTTTTGGAAATTGCAAAGGTTCAAAAAATATGCACCCTATTTTTCACACCTGTTGCTTTTATATTACAGTGGGATCTGAATGCAGTGAATGCTTGGAACAATGTTATGGATACAAATCAAGCTATTATTAGTTCTTATCTAAACCCACAATTAATATCACTTTTTTACCAACCACTAAAAATTTGTATTTGTTACCTTAGCCAGGTGTGAAATTGTTGTCATTTTTTTGTCTAGACTTTCTCAGGCACTTGTGAGAGGGCTACGATAATTTCGGTCATTTCACCACACCTGGTTTTTTAAAGATTTTTTATTGGACTAATTGGGCTTGTTGGATTAGCTTTAGGCCCAATTATTTAAAACAAATTGTGATTTAAAAAAAGGAAAAATTACTAAGACCAAAGTTCTTAAAAGGGTCTCTGAAACAAATCTCAGAACATATACAATAGATAGAATATGAAAATAACATAATAAATAACATATCTAAATAACGATCAACCGAGCTACTGTCTAATACCTGCATATTAGAAAATTACAAATTATCCAATACACAGAATAAAACATATTACAGATTATCCATTGATAAAAGGTGCATCTATCTTCCTTCTACTGGCAGAGAAAGAAAACCGTGTGCCAATGGGCTTCGACTTGTAGAAGAGGGTGATACATAAGTTCTACTAATAGCAGACATCCTGTTGTAGCAAAGAACAGAGTCATCTTTTTTTAACAAACAAAACCAACCAAACCAGCCACAACTAACAGCAAAAGAAATAAGTAGCTTCCAAACCAGCCAATTTGGTCCAAACACAAAGAAATATATAATCTGCTCCAAAGAAAAAGGAAAAAAAAAATGATCCGTATTCAGAAATATAAAGCACATTTTCAAGGTAATTGCACATACAAAGTGAGTTAAAGAAGGAAAGAGTGTCTAGATTCCAATTAGCCAAAAATAAAAAGTGCCTACATTCCAATTTCCTAACTATAAATGAAGTATTCTTTTTCAATTTTAAACTAAGCACCCAATTTCTGATTTAAGCTAATTACTTAATTTTCTTTGCATATTCTAGGCAGTAGATCACAATAATCAAACTAGGGTTAGGAACATTCACAATCTCCCAAAAGACACTAAGCACCAGAGTTTATAGTTAGTCCCAGAACACGCCACAATGAAAACCAATCTTACCAAGCAATGCTAGCGAATCACTTAAGCATAAAGATCAGTAATTGTGCTTGAACTTGAACCTGATTCTGAATCCAAATAAGCTGGAAAAAAAAAAAAGAACAATAAGTCAACTTTGCTTTAATAAACGATATACTTCAATATATAAGAAAAGTTGGGAGGATTCCAAAATATTACCCAAGTCATATTCCTCAAATTGTTCAACATCATCCATTGCTTTTCGAAGAGAAATTGGCACTAAGGCTTGAAGCCAATTTTGTGTGCATATAAGAGCTTGTATCATTTTAGGAGAGAGTGAACTACAAAATGGATCAAGTATACGCCCTCCCGTGCTAAATGCTGACTCATAAGCAACAGTAGAAATTGGTACTGCTAACACATCTCGTGCCACTTGAGATAATATTCGATACCTAGTAGAATTGTTCTTCCACCAACTCAATATATCAAATTTCTCATCATCTGTGCCTTCACAATTTTCAGCCAAAAATTTATCCACCTCATTCTTGCAACCCATAGATTGTCTCTCCTCCAAAAACCTCCGATATCGAGAGGCAATAAGCTTACATGGATCATCATAATTCACGTGAACTTGTATTGATGTTTCATTCTCACTCTCTACTAGTACACTTGGTGAATTGATTGAAGCATGATGCTCATACAAACGAGTCAATGCATCTTTCACTTCATCAAGCATCCCATTAACCACAACATCATTATATATCTCTGAGAAACAAAACTGCAAGTAAGTCAATTTCTTTCGGGGATCAAGCGCCACAGCAACATATAAAAGGAGATTTATTTTATTCCTATTCCCCCAATATCTTTCAAATTTGCGTTTCATATTTCTTGCCATTGAAGAAAAAATATAATCATGGCTTCTGATTAATTGATCAAAGTTGGTTTGGATCACAAAAATATCATCAAAGAAAGCATTGGATGTAACATACATCGAACCTGAAAACCTCTTTGTTGCATCATAAAAAAGTTTCAAAAATTCCACCAAAGACTTACAATTTTTCCAGTCTTCCTCATTTGGAGGTCCCCCACATAGTGTTCCACTTTTCCGACACTCATCTTTATCCCTAAAGTAAACCCGGTAATTTGAATCCTCATCCTCCAATCGCTCAAATGCCTTTTTAAATTTTTCTGCATTTTCCAACATTTGATAGGTGGAATCCCACCTAGTTGGCACATCTAGGAATAGAAGATTCATGGACTCAATGTTGAGTTTCACTGCATAATTCTTAAGAGCTTGGAATCTATTTGGAGACGACTTCACATACCTCACAGCATAACGCACCCTAGCAATAGAGATGTCAAGTTCTTTTAATGCATCACCTACAACAAGATTTACGATATAAGCACAACACCTCATGTGTAAGAACTCATGCCCTAAGACAGTCCCCTTCCAATCTTTAGTTACTCTCTTTAAGAACTGGACAGTGGTACTATCTGAATTGGCATTATCTACGGTCAAGGTGAAAATGCTATCAATGTTCCACTCAAGCAAACATGTTTCAATTTTTCTACCAATGGTTTCTTCCTTTTGGTCATCAACTAGACAAAAGTTCAAAATTCTTTTATTTAGCTTCCAATCATCATCAATAAAGTGACAAGTAAGACACAAGTAATTTATGTTTTGAATTGAAGTCCATGTGTCAGTGGTAAGGCAAACCCTACGACCTCTCAAGGCTTCCCTCAACTTCTCCCTTTCAGCAAAATATATGTTTACCACATCTCTAGCAACTGTAAGATGAGAAGGGATATTACAGAACTCAGGTTGCAACACATTACAAAATCTTCTAAACCCATAATTCTCTACAAACTTAAAGGGCAATCCATCTATTATAATCATCTCAGTTAGAGCTTTTCTACCAGCCTCCAAGGTAAAGCTCGTTGCCACAAGATTAAGACCCTCCTCTCCTCCTTGTGCGGGTTCAAAAGACAAGGTTTTTTGTCTCTTAGGCTTATAAGGATACTTGGGACAATTTACCAAATGAGACAACAAGTTACTCGACTCAACAAGGTATTCTTTTTTGCAATAATTACAAACAATTCTAGATTGACCCTCCTTATCCTCTATTTTTTCAAAATGATCCCAATCGCGAGATTTTTTTCTATGACTACTAGCAACCTTTTTACTCAACTCAACCTTATTATTAGGTGAAAGTGAGGGATTCTCAACTGGGCTTGGAGTCGCAGCTGCTTGAGTAGCAATAATGTCTTTAGTTCCAATAGCTTGGGTAGCATCTATGGGTTGAGCTCCAGCAACATGTATAGTTTCCTTGGGTAGCACCTCACTAGGAGTAGGAGGATCCATGACCTGGAGCCACATCAAAAGAAAAATTATCATATTCGAATCCAAATTGTCCAAGAAAAATCATTGATACTGTTTCCAAGTCAAGCAACACCCATGTGAGACTTTTTGTATCAGAAATACCAATTGAAATCTCCAAAGCTTGGAATAAAATAAATAAAATCACTTTATTCAATATCCAATTCAAGTAACAGCTAGAATTTTAATTGTGTATTTGGAATAAGAATGGATTAACAATACACAGTCCACCCTTTATATTATCAAATCAAAAAAACAATCCACCTCTACAAACAAAGTCTACCTTCAATTTGTAGACTACAGTTGACAAACTAACTTAAAAAAGAGAGGTCCAATTTGACAACATGAGTATAATCTTGAACACAGATAACACCGAACTAACCAATTCTCACTACAATTCATGAATTTGGTAAAAACCATAACCATTATTTGAATTGAAAATTGAAAATGAGCTATGGGTGCTTGTGTTCAAGACCCATATCAATGAGATATAGCTCAACTGGCACTTCCTACTCCCATAATAATTGCTTGGAGGGTAAGGCTGTGGGTTAAGATCCCTGGGTGCATGTATAACACCAATTTAAAAAATTGAAATTGAAAATAAAATGGCCACTAAAAGAATAGAATGCAACAAACTTCGCAATCATACTGTTAATGCTCCATTCAACCAAAAAGAAGTCTTTTGAAAAAAAAATTATATCATAATAACAACAAAAAGAAAGCTTTTGTCTCACTGACCCGTGCTGATTAGTTCAAAACTGGAATAGCTTCAACAATAGCAAGACAAATAAGCATACAGAGATATCAAGAAACCAAACAATTTTATATTGTGGCCAACTTTAAGGACCTTTGTGTCCATTAGCCAAAACCCATTATTAAATTAAGAAGTATATATCACAAACTCATAAATCAGTTGTTGTTGTGACAAATGACCAAAGAAAAAAATGCTGGTTGTAAGAATAAACCATAAACTAAGAAGCACGGGTGCGTTTCCAGATTCAGGTGCGGGTACGGGTGCGGGTGCGGGTGCGGGTGCGGGTGCGGGACTCGGCAATTTTTGAAAAAATAGGGTGCGGGTGCGGCGGAGTGCGGCGATTAAAAAATTATTAAAAATATTTATATATATTTTATATATTGCTAAGCATGCTTATATAATAATAATAGAAAACTCATATAATAATAATAATAATAATAATAATAATAATAATAATAATAATAATAATAATAATAAATAGATATGCACAAGTTTTTGACACTTGAATTATTGACTGGGGTATTAAAATAGATAAGACTTCCCATAAATAAATAAATAATAATAAAAGATGTGGCTTAGTGGCTCACTTATTTGATCAGCCTAAACACAAAATAAAAGATATATGGAGCAGATATTAAAAAAGGTATAACTTCTCATTATTTAAAAAAAGAAGAAAAAAAAAAGAAAAGATGGCTCACGTGTTTGGTCAGAGAGGCACAACAAACAAAATAAAGCCTCTCTGACCAAAGGCATTTAAGTGATAGAACTGAAGAGAAACAAGTCACTGAAAAGAAACGGTGTGTTTGCAATTTTCTTTCTTTCTTTTTTTTTTCCGGCTAAATTAAACGGTGCGTTTCGCACCTGATGGTTTTTTTTTTTTTTTGAATTTCGGCCAATACAGCCGATTCACTCCAGTATCGGCGTTGCGCCCGATACCGACTGATTCGGGCTGAATCGGTGCGAGTCGGCCGGGTTTGGCGCGCGTTGGCCCGAATTGGCGCCGTATCGGTGCGAATCGGCGCATGTTGCGCCGAAGAAAATAGTTTTTTAATGTCCGACGCGGCACGGACGCGCAAGCAGCGGCGTCGCCTGCACGTCCCCACGTCGCGCCGCGTCGGACGCGGGTGCGGTGGCCCAAACGCCGCACCCATGCTTCCTAGACCATAAATGGCACACATGAGCAAAGCCATCACACTGAATGTCTGAATCTGTCGCCTAATTATATTAATAAAAACCTAAATACATTCAAGCCACTAGTACCCAAACCCTCAAAAATCAAATATAACCCTAATCACTACAAACAAGGTGATGTAGGACAACCTAGGCTTCCCACCTAGGTTAGTCCTACCGTAGACCTTAGGCTGCCCACCTAAGGTGTTTGGATTCACCACTAAACAAACACAATGCAATCACCGCAAATAATCTCAATAATAATACTAATAGTTTGTTCGTACAAAAGAAATCATCTAGAGCTTTATATGCAGCTTTCAAGAATCACAAAGATAAGGATAAACTCTCCTAAACAAATCATAAACAATTTCAAATACTAATCTGATAATCCTAAATAATTTCAAATACTAATCCAATAATCCTAAACAAGGATAATGATGAACAACTAATCCTAACCACCTCACCAATCTAAACTAAACAAATAACTATGTTACAATCTAAAATTATCCACTGAAAATCTAAAATGAAATATTGAAATAACATTCAGTTATTCTCTTGCACTATACTCCCCTGGTTTAAGAAAACTCGACCTCGAGTTTTGAAGTGATGAAAAATGAACACTTTGGTGCTTAATGGTTCCTTCAGATTAGAAATCACCCTTGAAAGCACTGAGAGTAGCATAACCTTCAATTCCATGACAACATGGAACTCCTTTGGAAACACAAAATCAATGTGTTGAATAGGCACAATCTTATCTTAAACCATAGTATCAATCTTTTGGACTTCATCAGCCTGTAGATATTCATCAACCTCATGGATCATGAAGGGCTCAGTGGCACTCTCATTAGAATCAACCTCCACATCAAGTACACCCTCCACCTATTTACGAATAATAATAATAATAAATAAGGCAACTAAAGCAACATGTAGGGGTTTGAGTTGATAATCCAATGGAACAGGCACCCTCTCTAGCGTGTGGTGCATGGGTTCAAAGTTCAAACCCCACCTACCCCTCCCCATTGTGCACCATTTATGTAACACCCCCAAATTGTTGTTATCTCAGAAGATATGTTTACCAACTTAGTGGGTTTGATAGTGAGTTTAGAGCCTTTGTTTGGGAACTTGGAGGTATGTTTGTGGTTTTGAAGCCTCAACATTTTTCTCAAGGAATTGATTTTCTCGGGTGGCAATTATAAATCGATAATTGATGAGGCACTTAGTTGCCCAAAACATGTTACTGGACTTTGATGCTTTTACATGCAATGTGTATAAAATGATTTTTAAACTTCTTAGATAGTGAACCTAGCCTCAAAAGAAACAACTTTTTTGGGGTACAACCTAAAATTCTGATATTGTCCTTCAAAGTGAAAACAACTCTGTATTCTTTGCAAGTACGGATTCTGGCTATTTTTTGGATCCCAATTTTTTGGGGGGGGGGGGGGGGGGGTACTTCTGTTATTTATATGAAATATCTTTAAAACATGGAGATTAAAATAGAAAAAGACATTTACTTAAATTGTGAGCAATTTAGAAAATTAGGGGCCTGGGATAATTTGGCTGAAACCTAAGGCTTTCTTTGTAATTTCTATACACTGCATCAACTGACACCAACTGCCCATCTCTTCCTAAAACTCTATATTCTTCTCAAAGAAACAAGAGAGTTTCACTTGAACAACAGCTTTTATGGGAGGGGAGACAACTCTGGTGCAAGGCAGAACCTATTCAGGATAAACAGATTTCTGTTTCAGTTTCAGGTAAGTGATAATCCATGGTCTTCTCTCAGGGCTAATACATGTTTCAGCTGTGTGATGAATTCTTCTTCTTTGGCCGAGTATTCTTGCTAGCATTTCTTGATATCCATAGTTGTGACTTTCACTTTTTAAATCTTCAAGTAACTTTGGATTGAATTAGAATCTGACACTAGTTTTGGTTTGGGATATAGCCATATAGGAGAGGAACTCTCGTCATGATTCATCCTTTCCAGCCTTGGTCTTTGAATTTTTTAGCTATTCCTTGATTTGATTACGATTCCAATTACATGTTTTTTTTACTCTTTTTAATTCTATTGTTGTACTCTGACTTCATTGATTATTCACAGAAGTGACAACTAGTAAAGTTGAATCCCCTTTTAAAGGTCTTTTGGCTATGTGTTTAGCTTCTAATACTTGGACCAATACTCTGACCTCTTTCTCCAGCTGTTCTTGAGTTTCTTAAGCTGTGTTACAATAAATTTCAGCTTTATTCCACGTGAATGTCTAATTGTGACAGCTTTCGCATAAGTTGTGTTACCATGGCTCTAGGTTTTATTTACATCATCATGTTTGGATTAAACCATCATGTGACTGTGACTTTAGGTTAAGCCGCTTATTCAGTCCAAATATTTTGGTTTATGCCTTGATGCAGTTCTAAATTGTGTGTTTGCCTTAAGCTCAAAGGTTTGGTTCAAGTATCCTTAAGATACCATCTTGAAATGCAATAATTGTTTCATTTCTCTTTTGAGGCTTTTAAGCCCTTTAACTTCTCTTATTTGAATTTGCCAATGCAAATATGAAACTAAAGGAAAAGGCTCCAAATTTCTAAGCCACTTTACTTTTGTTAAAAAACTCATTTTCAGTATGATTTTTCTAAGCTTACTTTGGTAGAAAAGTTGTAAATCCTAATGGACCCTTGAACCTTGAACTTGATCTGAATGTGCTTCTTTTGTGTCCTTTGGAATCTAAGTGTCTTGCTTTCACAACTAGACTTGTATTTTTCTTCTTTTTACTACATGTGTTGCCTAGTTGTATGGCCTATTTTGTTAAGTTCTAGTAACTTCACTATTTGCATGATATACTTTGTACCTTGATTGTCTAAGCTTTGTTCTCTTGAGAAGACTTTACCAATTGCAAACTAGCTTTCCAAATCTAAGTCCTGCTTGTTTTTATGAAAGTCAATAGATTGTATCTACTTTCCACTCATGCACAATTGAGTCTAATTTCAAGCATTCACTGCTACTTCCTCTTCATCCATATCTTTAATTCATGTTTCAAGCTTTAGAATTAGACTTGAACTTTATTTCATTGAGAAGGGAAGTTAGCTGAGTTCCTTTTATGTTTGGCTCAGATTTGAATATGTTCTCCTATTTTGCTTATGCAATTGATATGTTTGTAAATTTTAACACCTTCATATTTTAATCATCTTGAAAATATATTTTGGTTCATTCGGATCACCAATGAGATATTTGGCTCCGTTTGTGATATGATCATGAACTTTGCATCACCCAAGTTGATGTAAAGGCTTACCAAAATGCCATTGCTAAATGCTTGTATATTCCTTCAATATGTATCAAACAAATCTAAGGTGTTGAAACAAATCTAACTATGTATCTACATATGATGATGTATGGATGCAAGAAAATCATTTTTGGCTTAATGTTTCTAATAAGAGATTTCTATTTTTCATGAGGAGCTTTGCCTACACTAAACGGCCAAATGTCTTCACTATGAAAAACAGCACCTTTTGCCTTGAATATGTTTAATTCTTTCCCTTCAGAAATTTTACAGCTGATTTTGTTTTTTGTTTTACTTTTTTACTTTTCTTTTGTCATCATCATGAGCTAGGGCTGATGGTAAATCAATAGCAGCACAATTTGTGCTCTGCCTTTACCTATTGCAGTTCCATCATCATTATTGAGAATGGGGTAGTTCACTCTTTTTTCTTTTTTCTTTTTTAGTTTAAATAAATTTTGATAGTTACAATGAGAAGGAGGTTTTTAAGCCTAGGACGTTTCCATTGGAAACCAGGAGGTGCTAATTGAGCTACAAGGCTCTAGGATGATTCCCCAGTTATCAAATTACTATAACAAAAGGTTGGTTCTAATTAGCTTAATTGACAAAGGCTTTTGTCTTCAAATAAGATACACCAAAAACTGATCGATAACTTGGCCAGATGATAAAGAACAATCCTCTTAGAGCAGATACCATAGGTTGAAATTCAATTGTCAAAAAAAAAAAAAAAAATCTTATCAAAGAATGACTATAGCAAAAGCACAAAAAACCCAATAGCTTCATTCTAAATTTCTAATTAATCACTGCAATTTGAGTTAAAGTTTTTCTTTTGCTCTTAAAACAATCAAAATCCTTCAAATATATTCTTGATTAAACTTAATTTTCTTCATGAACAAAACAAGATAGAAGTATTTATACTTATTTAATGAAAGACCCATTTGTTATCTGAGATATTTCACTTAACAGAGGCACAATGAAAAGAAAATGCAAATGCCATAACAACTTTAACGTAAACCCTGTATCAATCATGTTTATATGGCAAAGCTAATGAAGTTTTACAAGGAATTATATAAGAGAGAGAGAGAGAGATGATCCGTACGGTTTAGGGGGTAGCCTCTGCAGTGAAGAATGCCGCCGAAGTGGGTCGGATGAGTGAAGACTAGAGATAAACAGAGGAGGACGTTTTCGTGGGACTGAGGAGAGAGAGAGGGAGTTGTGTCAAAATGGCCGTGTGTGTTTGGAGCGGGAGGGAGGGTTTAATAAATTTAATGATTCCTCTTTTCTTTTTTCTTTTTTCCTCTCTTCTTCTTCTTCCTCTTTTTTATTTTATTTTATTTTATTTTATTTTAGGGCAAAACGATGAGGTGTGCAATGTCGGTCATTTTAGCCCTTAATTTTTTAAACATGTTAATATAGTCTTTAAACTTTTGATATTGTGCTAAAATAATTTACAAAAAATATTAACGTCCCTAACATATTTACTAAAATTTTGTTTTTTGTTTTTTTTGTTTTTTTATGAGAAGATAGGTGATGAATTTTGGTTGTTTTTTAAATGAGAGATAAAAGATTGAGGGGGATTTGAAGGGATATTTTGACCTTATCATTTGGTTTGGTTGGTCAAGATTGGGTGTGTCCCAAATTTGGTTCAACTCAAATTAAGTTTCGATAATAAACTTATTGGATTAAAATAGGTTGTAAAACCTATGACCTTTATCTGATTTTTTGACAAGTTAGGTCAATCTAAAATAACTAGAATTATAAAAAATAGTATTAAATAAAAAAACTAGAATATATATATATATATATATCAGCTTTTTAAACACAAATAAGAGAATAAATAAATGAAACACTTAAAAAAAATTATATATCAGCTTTTAAACACAAATAAGAGAATAAATAAATGAAACACTTAAAAATTAAATAACACTACATAAAACTTTGAGTTTTTGGTCCAAAATTACTATTCTTATAATTTGGGGAAAATGGGCATTTGCCCCTAATTTACAAACTATGCATCAAAATGCTCTTATTTTGAACCTATTTAGCAAAATATCCCTATTTTTGAAACTCGATTTTAATAAAATTGAGTTATAGGTGAAACTTGACATTAATAATGTCCAGTTCTATGCTAAACACTAAAAGCATAAAATTCTAAGAGCATTTGGCATACTAAACACTAAGAGCATCAACATTAAGCGTGCTTTTTAGCACATCAAACACTAAAAACTTACCAGCACCAGATGTTCTAAATGCAAATTTGACATTTGCTACGATACCATCCTTAATAGCATCAGCATTGGTGGTGCTAAAAATTTAATAATTTGACACTATAAAAAACTATTTAATCTATTTTTACTTGCTAGTTTACAACTAACTCTACGTTAATGCTCTTATTTTGACATCAAGGATAACACACTATTCATTTTTTTTCTCTCTCTCTTCATCTTTATTTCTCTATCTTCTCCTTCCCTTCAACTGACAGCCATTCACGACCCCATCATCTCCGCGACCATATCAAAAATCACAACAAATGACCTAAACCCATAATAGTGGTTAGAGCTTCAACCCAAACCTACAACAGATCTCAACCACAAACACAAACCCACTACCAATGACTAGCAAAAAACAGCAAAAGAGCTTCTGCGCTCATAAACAGCCCGAGAAGCATCCGAGTTAATCAACAGAGCTACATCCGTAGGAGGGAGATGAAAAATAACAAGATCTTGAGGCAGCAAAGCACCTCTTCTAGCAAGGGCATCGACGCACTTATTTGCCTCTCTATAGCAATGTTGGATTCGGGTTCTTAGAATCTTCTTCAACCCTTCAATACAGTATGCAATAATCACATCATTACTCAAAGGTCCATCACAACCTTTCTAAACTAGATTCACCACAAGCATAGTGTTTAATTTAAATATAACCTAGGTTAAGTTTAGCGCAACACAAATGTTAATCCTATCTCAGAGTGCCCACAGTTCAGCAGCCACACTGGAGGTCAACCCAATGGCCCGGGCATAGCCATTAACCCATTCTCCACAGGAGTTGCGAATGATTCCTCCTCCACCAGCCCTACTAGGGTTGCCCAATGAAGACCCATCTGAATTTAACTTATACCAATCATTTGGGGGGGATGCCACTGCACCTAGATGATAGATAAGTTGCATTGAGTTTCCACCTTTAAGGATTTTTGGGGTGCTGAATCTCTAAAGATGACATTGTTACATCTAAGCCAAAGGCCCCACACTCCAAAAAGGAAGATGATGCTGAAAGATATACCTGATACTGAAGGGTGATAATTAGTACAATTTAATCAAAGCCAATCCGTTAAACTAGAACCATAAAATGTGTTGGTGTGGCACGGTAAAGCCAGATTATTGTAGCTATATTGCTAAAAAATTTAGCTATACCACCACTAATGTTGCATTTTTTTGGTGTTTATGGATGGTGCTAAAAATAACAATTTAACTTTTTAGCATCACCAATACTAATGCTAAATAGAATGATACGAACAACAAATGCTACAATTTTCTTATTATTTTATTTAAACTTTTCCCGCTCTTCCCTTAATACATCTATCTCTCTCTCTCTTCCCATCTTTTCTGTGAATTATTTTTCCATTTAGCCTTAAATTTCTAAGAATTTCGTTAGTGGCCACGGAGGCAAAACAAACAGGGTGACTAGCATCTCGAGTTTGTTGAACTTGAGTTTTTAAAACTCGAGTTCAATGGTGGAACTCAAGTTTTAAAAACTCGACTTCTTGAGGTAATAAATAACTGACATGGACAAACTACTAATAATAAAATGCTTGTCTTTCTTGAGGGCATAAATTGTTTTTGAGCACTTCACTCCCTCTTTATCGGCAAAAATCAACCTTTTACTAAAATTCAACCCCACTTTCCAAGTAGAAGCAAATGGCATTTCAAGATTTGAAGGTTCAACTATATTTTCCCAAGCGTTTGTAGAAAATGACAAGGTAGGAGGTGTGCATGCAGGGATTCTGTTCATATCATTCTGGACACCAATAACATTATCTACATCAGTCTCACCACGCTCAAATACATCATCAACATGAACATTGGTAGCAATTTCATGGTCGCCGATATCTATCTCAAAGTTGCCTTGATTAATTCTCTTTTCATACTCATCTCTATTGTCAAAATTTTCACTATTAATGGCAGTATCATCAACATAGTCTTCTTCATTATTCTCTACATGTGTAACAGATTCATATTGAGTATTTGAGACTGTAACCTACAAACTTATAGTTGTTTGTTGGATTTTCTCAACGCCAACTTCTGCACGTGGCTCCAACTTTATGTACAACTCAATAGCACTTACTTAGGCTATTCCCTCCATCCTATCAAATATGATATATACATGTTTGTTTGCTTCAATCGGCATATATTTGAAATTAATCTGGTGCTTGAGGACTTCATGTGGAGAATGAAAAGTAATTTGAATGTCGTATAAAGCAGGGCTCACACACAATTCTTCCATAACTATCATCTTTAAACCATTAAGGGTCTTCAACTTACGATCAATTTGAGTATAATAGAACTTTAAATCCAACCCTTCAAATGGAAATCCCTTGTTCGCATTGACATTGCTAAGTGGACCACTATAGTATAAAATTATATCAATTACAGTCATTGTGAACCTATTAGAGTCAAGTGTAATATGTTAGTTACAAAACATTTTATTTACTCAAAGTATAAAACATTTTATCTAGTCAAAGTGCAAATTCCAATTCATTCGAAGGGCATGACTTTCATTACACATTCTTACATTACACATAAAATGTCTTCAAATTAGTTATGATAAAAAAGCCTAGCTATATAGTTGTTTCATACCCAATACCAAAAAAAAAAAAAAAAAAACCCAAAATCCTTCTAAGGTCATGATAAAAACACATTCTTGATAAGAGCCTAAAATTACTAAATATGCTGGATAAATTTTGCTAACAAAAACCATGCAAATTATGTTGTATATATTCACAATATTATAGTATATTAACTAAGTTATGTTAAGTATCTACTAAATAAATAAGCAAAGTAAAACCTACATCTCAACAATAAATAATACCCAATTGCAATGACAATAAAACCCTTACTTGAGATGTAGATTTGCTGAGATGGAGGAGCAGTGACAAAGAGAGGCAATGTGGGGTGAGATTAGAGGCAATGTTGTGTGAGACATGTGGATATTATGGGTGAGTGAGCAGTGAGACAATGAGTTTGTTCTAATTTCTAAGTTTGAGTGTTTGAGTTTTTAGTTAACTGCTCTGTGTGTTTGAAAAATTTATGCTGACATAAATCAAGTCTTATAAACTTGAGTTTACCTGTTTAAAACTCAACTCTATCAAACTTGAAAGATTTATGCTAAAATAAATAAAGTCTTATAGGCTCGGGTTTTATTTTTTATTTTTTATTTTAACTCGAGTCTATAAATCTCGTGATTTATTTGGCAAAATAACATCCGCATCAACAAGTAGAACTCGAGATGCTACCTTAGGGTGTGCCCGTTTAGAGAGAAAATAGGGAGGATGGAAAACTAAGGGAGGAAAACAGACATTTTTCACTGTTTGTTTGGAGAGAAAACCAAGGGAGGATGGAAAACCGAGAGGAAAATTTTCCTCCCGAGCCCACAAAAACTTTTCCTCCCAAATTGGGAGGAAAAGGTAGGGGAGAAAATAAGGGGATGAGAGCATTTACTAAAATGCCCCCATCCCACTGAAGGTTGTTTTTTTTTTTTTTTTTCTTCAAACGTTACTAATCAGTAACGTTTTTTTTTTTAACGTTAACGTTGAACTGTTTCTTTTTTTTTTTTCAATGTTAACATTGAACTCTTTTTTTTTTTTTTTTTTTTTTCATTTCAACGTTAACGTTGAATTTTTTTTTTTTTTCATTTCAACGTTGACGTTGAATTTTTTTTTTTAATTTTATTTCAATGTTACTATTAACAAGGGTATAATAGTCAATTTATACCCTCTTACTTTTCTACCCTTCTAACCAGACACACAAGAGAGAAAATTAAATATTTTTCATCCTCCTACTTTTCTATCCTCCCATAATTTTTCATCCTCCCACTTTTTCACTCCTCCAACCGAACTTACCCTTAGGCTCCGCTTGGAAGTTCATAAGAGAAAGGAATAGAATGGAATAAAATGATCATAAGGGAATAGAAAAGAATAGAATGGAATGGAATGGAATGAAATAAATTTAAGTAAGGGAAAAGAATGGAATGGAATTAAGTAACCTTGATTGGATGTTTTAAAATAAAAGAATGGAAAGGAATGAAAATGAATGGAATGTAAGTAATCTTGTTTGGGAGTAACATGGAGGGAATGGAATGGAATGGAATTATTTTATTGCAATATTACTATTAGACCCCTGTTTTAAAATAAATAGTTGAATAAATAAGGGTATTTTGGGAGTTTTAATAAAAAAATTCATTAAATCTAATTCCATTCCCTCTCATTCCTCCTAATTTCGGGGGAATGAAAATTTGAGGTTTTAAGGGAATAGAGAGGAACGAGTGTTCCCTCCTATCCATTCCATTCCCTTCCACTTAAACTCCCAAACAAGAGAATGGACTTTTCATTCCCTCCATTAAAACTCCAAAACAAAAAAAGAGAAGAATATTTTAAAATTATTTTTTTCATTCCATTCCATTCCATTCCCTCCTCCCAAGCGAGTCTTACTAATACTCTTTTTTTAGGATGTCTCCCAATGATATGCTAGTTTGCCTATAACCCCCTCCTGTATCTCTTCTCTCTCTTTCTTTCTCTCACAGCCACCCACGCCGATCTCAACAAGTTGTCCACCAACGCACGCCGCCGTCGACCTCGCCGCGCCGCGCCGCTGACGCGGATGTGAATTCGCTCCTTTTGTTGCTGGGATTGCTATGCCACTCGCACCGTGTGAGATATTTCTTTTCATTTCTTTTCTTTTCCGGTGGTGGTTTTCTTGTTGTTTCTTTTCAAACTTCCATGGCCAATCAAGCTTCTCCTTGAACAAATCTACATCCTTCAGTTTGGGTTGATTTTTGCAGTTCTCTCTCATGCGATGCTGTGTTCATCGTGATTTACTGACTTTGTTTGGAAATTTGTTGATGTTGTTTTTTTGGGTTAGTTTAGCAAAAATTGTGCAGAGGCTCTTACTCCGCATCTGTTGTTTTGCCCAAACGGCACCAGGTTCAGGTTCAGGTTCGGATTCGGATTCAGAAGAACAACTCAAGTATCAAGAAGCCTTGCTCGCATCTTCATTTCAACACAAAAAACAGGTTCTTTCTCTGAATCAAATATCATGAGGGCATTATATAGAGCCAGACCCATTATCCTTCACTCCACGCCTTCTTCTTTCCCTTTCTCAGACCCTCAAAAATGCCCATTTGGCCCTTTCAACTCCTTCCCTCAAAAGAGGTTCAAAAAGCCAGTAATCTCAGCTCGAACTCGCTTAGAGGACAGAGTCAGAGACCCAAAGCTAGACAAACTAATAACTCACCTCAAAAAACTCCAAACCATCCTCAATCTTCACCAACTTATGTCAAACAAAAAACGTGGTCCCTTCGTTTCATTACAACTAATGTCCAGGTGGAAAAACATCGTTGGATTAAATGTCAACATAGGCACATTTATCAACAAATACCCGCATGTTTTTGAGGTTTTTAAACACCCAATTAGGAGGAATCTTTGTTGTAGAGTTAGACAAAAGATGAAGGCTTTGATAGAAGAGGAAGAGAGGGTTGTGAAAGAATGTGAATTAGAAGCTGTACAGCGTGTAAAGAAGTTGTTAATGATGTCGGTAAATGGGACTCTTGGTGTTCATGCTTTGAGATTGATTAGAAGGGAATTGGGTTTGCCTGAGGATTTTCGTGACTCAGTTCTGGCTAAGTATAATGCTGATTTTAGGTTGGTTGGGTTGGAGATAGTTGAATTGGTTGATAAAGATGAGAGTGTGAGGGTTGCAAAGGTTGAACTTTGGAGGGAGAAAGAGTATAGAGAGAAGTGGTTGAGTGAGTTCGAGACCAAATATGCATTTCCTATTAATTTCCCTACAGGGTTTAAGAAAGAAGCAGGGTTTAGAGATAAGTTGAAGAATTGGCAAAGGCTGCCTTATTTGAAGCCTTACGAGAGGAAAGAGGTTGTAAAGGTTCGAACTTGTGGTGGGATTGAGCAGTATGAGAAGCGGGCGGTTGGGATTCTTCATGAGTTCTTGAGCTTGATGGTGGAGAACAAGGTTGAGGTCGAACGGTTAGCTCATTTCAAGAGGGATTTTGCTATTGAAGTTAATGTGCGTGAACTACTTTTGGAGAACCCTGGAATTTTTTACATTTCTACTAAAGGGAATGCACAAACAGTTTTTCTTAGAGAGGCGTATAGTAAAGGGCATTTGATTGAGCCAAATCCAATATATGTTGTTAGAAGGAAATTGTTGGACCTTGTTTTACAAGGCTGTCGAAGTACTCGAGAACTGGCAGCTGAAAAGGAAATCAAGGAGCTGAGTAGTTCTGCAGGGTGTACAGCAGACGGAGGTAGGAGAGATGGTGACTGGGTTATCCCAATTTTGGAGAATTTTGACAATGAAAATCCCTATTACAGTGTGAGTGAAATCAGTGAGTAATCAGAGTTTACTGAATTCAATGAGAAAGGAAGTGGTGAAAGTGGAAATTGCATTGAGGGTTGAATCAAATAAGCCATACGATGGTCAACATTTATTCTCCATCAAGTGTGTATATGTGAATAGGTCCAAATATGACCCATAATCTTGAATAGGTCAGATTGTGGTCATGGACCTCAAGAAGGTTCCCTCAGACAATGACCCACTCAAGAGTCAAGTAACTCACCTAGGACATTGAGTATGGTAAGTTTCATATTCATTAAAAATTATCTGTCTTGATTGTATGCTTGTATTTATGAATATGGCCTGGGTATAGGATTTATTGATTGGTTCAGTAAACATCTGTTTAGCACTGGAAAAACATATGTTCATAATAAGCATTGGTTATCTCATGATATCTGCGTAGATTTTCCCTTGTATTATAGCGAAAGCATTTATCATTTGCTTGAAAGTAGTCATGGTTCCTCCTGTACGCTAAATATTTTTATGTCTGTTGAAACTTCTTTTTTCCTCTAAAGAAGCTTCAGACATATCTCTTGACATACTTTTTTGGGTATTTATCTATCACGTTATTTGTAATAACTGCCCTACTTCAGAACAATGTGCAGAACTGAAAATCTGTTATTCAAAGCAGGTTAAATTCTTGGTCTATCTAGGCTTGTTGATTCACTTGTTGGAGAAATCTATTCTTTGCATATCTTATGGTGAATAAACTCTATCTCCGACTTACCATCTAATCCCGGTATTGGTTTATGCCTCATATTCTCAACCATTTGGGGGAATAGTGTTTGTGACAATTGATTTGCTCATAATAATAAAATTATATAATGCCTTGTTTCTTGTTTGGTTAACAATAAGGCCCTGAAGTTTCTGCAAGTTTCCATCTACTTGCTGCTGGAAATTCAATATATGCTTCTAAATGGCTATTTCATTTTTTCATTTTTTGGTTCTTTGTTTGTATGTGAGACAGTGAGCCCACTAGCTTAGAGTTTTACAATTTTTGTTTATATTTGTCTGCTGAATATCATATTTTGGTTGTTTTTCTTATTGATTCTCCACATTTCTGAAACACTTGCTTGGACAGTCATTTTAGTGTTTGTGAAATAGAAATTCTATGTTTTGGTAAAGGTTCAACTGTCACAATTTTTCAGATTTCCTTGCTCCCCAAATGCTTGTCTTCTTTCATACCTACAGCCCAAATTGACCCTTGGGGTCGAGAATTGTGATAAACACCTGATGTGTAGGCTCCGATAAATAGTTATGAATCATCCAACCTTGAGAGAAGAAAAGAAAACCCTTATCTAAATTCTTTGTAGTACCTGCTATTCATATGAAAATTTATGATTCAAAACTGAAGTATTCAAAAAAAAGACCAAAGTGTTGAATTTAATTGTAAATCAATGTTCATTCCCTTACATGTTTTGTTTATCTGTTTCCATCTTATTATATTTGCTATCACTTTTATCATTTCATGCTTTCTTTATTTTTGAAAATTTTGGTCATTGTAATGTGTTGTGCAATAGCGGAAGCTCTAACATCAATTAATATGATTTGGAGTTAGCGGAAGAATATTCACACGAACAAGAAAGTAGAACATCCACAAGAGACAACAATATTTATCATGGTTTGGCCAACTCCTTGCCTACATCCACAGGCAATGCCAACAAAAAATATCCAATATCAATGATATGGATTACAATGACTCTTAGCAAACCTCATTGACACTCGCAACTCACACAAACAATGCTGACAAATCTCACCAACTTAAAGCAAACCTCTCACAAACACAAACTCACAATTCCAAAGTCCTAACACACCCAATAACTCTCTTCGAGCGCTGACAACAGTGGAGCTAAACAGCTATATAGCTATTTTAGCTCCACCAAAACACAAAAATCCACACTACAGCAGTGGAGGTAAATGTAAAAATTTTTAGCTTCATGCTACAGTACTCATCTATACATACATGTGCACTGAAGCAAGAAGCAAAAAAAAAAAAAAAAAAAAATATATATATATATATATATTAAACTTCTCCTATTAAAATAATATTTTCTCTTTTTCTTTCTTTCTCTCTCTCCGGCATCTCTCATCTCCTCTTTGCTTCGTCGGCTAGCTCACCGGCGGTGTTGCTCATAAAATCCATATAAAACTCACGGAATCAGACACCCAGCCACGAAAAAAACACTAGATCGGATCACCAACAACGCTGATCCACCAAACCCACATCACAAATCACCACAAAACACAAACCCACAGAGTTAGACACAAAACACAACCCAACAATGCCGATCTACCGATCCTCCGCCTCAACCGCAATCTCAACCTCGCTCTCGTTTTGGTTTCGCACAAAACACAAACACCACCACCACCACCGATCTACACGGGCTTAGACCCATCGATCTACATGGACCACTGATGAGCAAACCCACCACCACCACCGATCTACACGGACCTAGACCCATTCCACGGATCCAAACACATGAACCCAAACCACAGCACCTTTACAAATCCACCATGCTCAACCACCGCTGATCTACACAAAATAAGGTCACCTCCACGGACCCACCATGCTCAGCCATTGTTGATCTACATAGAGAGGGAGAAAGAGAGAGCCGATCTGAGAGAGGGAGAAAGACAGAGAGTTGAGCCGCTGACTGAAGAGAGAGAGAGATGATAGAGACTGATGAAAGAGAATAGGTTTTCTTTTTTTATATATTTATTTGGAGAGAGAATAAAATATTAATTTTTTGTTCTGTATCTTTCGACTCACTGTTTACAGTTGGTAAATTTTTTGGGTAGCAATTGCGGCAGTAGTGGCGGCGACGGTAATGGCAACGGTGGTGGCGACGGTAGTGACAGCGGTAGCGGTAACGATTGCGAGTAGCTGTGATTGTTATTTATTGTAGTGGATATATTATTTTATTGTAGTAGATATATTATTTTATTGCGATGTTTATATTATTTTATTGTGTTGAAAACTAAAATAGATCCACTACTGTAACATGTTTTATAAAGTAAGTAGGTAAAATAGATAAAGTAACTTTTTGTGGAGCTAAAAAACTAAATTTTTAGCTCCATTGCTGTGGATGCTCTTATAGTCACAAAATAGACTCTAGGCCCACAACCATTGGTAAGTTTTCAACCCCAAAAACCTACCAAACTACTCTTTGAAGAAGCCCACTCATGTTTTTCTGAGTCTTCTTCTCTCCCCACGTGGGAGGAAACCTGGGCAAAAGCCACCAAACCTTTTGCAATAGTGCCTCTTTATAAGGCTCCAATCCTATTCCTTGATGGATAAGGAATGCCCAATTGCTTCTTCAACCTAAAAAAAAAAAAAAAAAAACCTTTTTCCTTTTATGTCAAGGAGACTCAATATTTTCCACATGAAGTAAATTCTTTGTTTTCTACCCCAAGGAAAAAAGCTTTCCTTCTAAGTCAAGAAAACCCAAATCAAAATTAATTAGGAATTTGAGGCAATATTTAACATAATGAAAATGGTTTATGTCCAACGTCCCAACTAAAGAACCAATTTGATACTGTTTTTTGTCTTTGAAAGTTTCTAAAGAAAACTTGGCAGGCTTGCGAAGGAGCCATGGTTCAAATGGAATTTCCTCCTCTCACAAGTGTGGGTGGAGGGTGTTGTGGGTTCAAAGCTCACTAGTTGCATGTGTAACTTAAAATTAAATTAAAATAATAAATAAAAAGAAAGAAAATTTGATAAGCTCGATATTTTATGCCTTGGCATGACAATTACCATGGAGGAGATCTCATCTAGAAATAGATTGACCTCTCTTTACTTAGAAAAGGATATATGACTCGCACTTTTAATGGATGGAATATTAGATGGAATGCTAATACATCTATCTGCCAAAAAAAAGAAAAAAAAAAAGAAAAAAGAAAAAAAAAAGTCGTTTACATGATTTGCCAGAGTTGATTTAAGAGTTCCAAATATCTCAAGCATATACGGAAATAGTTTGATTTGCTGTTTCCTTTCTTTCCTCTATTTGACCATGTAAGTGAGGCACAAATTTGAATGAGAATCATTTTATGCATTTTGGACACCATGAAAATTATTTGAGCTAGTTTGGATGGATTAATGATGTGATGTTGCACATACTTGTTCACTTCTGTTCTGATTGGAACAAAATTATGATAGGAAGAAGATATAAGACAAGAAACAATTTTTACCTCCTCAGTCTGAGGCCCAGAGAATGGGGAAGATGTAATGAAGAAAGACCAAAATTGAGGACACTAGGGCAGCCAAGGAATATATTGAATCATCGATTTAGTGATGGTATGTGCAGAATGATCATTCTAAATAAGTTAGCAAAAATTAGGCCATAAAAAATTTGATTTTGATTGTCAAATTTTGTATAACTATTTGACCACCAAAAAACAATGTGTTATTGAAGAAGTTAAAACTAATTTTTTTGCAACTTTTATATCAGTTTACGGTAGCAAGTTGTTAAAAATAATATAAAATATTTTATTAAAATTATTTCTCTTTCTTCATTTAAAAAACTCAAATTCTCTTTCATTTTTTTATTGTAATGAGTTGTTTATATTATTTTAAATGATGTGGTAAAAAAATGGAATATTTGATATTAGGTGTATTGTAAAGTGAAGTAGTAAAAATATATAAGGCAGCTTTTGAGGTGTTAAAAGCTAATTTTTTTAGCACCATTATTGTAAATGCTTTAACTTCAAAAAAAAAAAAGAAGCTAGCCTAGTATTAAAAAAACTTTTTATGGATAGATGATTGCATCTTAAAATATTAAGAAATAATGATTTTGTGTATTTATAATTTGTTAATACTATATAGATACTTATTTGGAATTTTTTTTCCTGCTTATACGCTCGCTCCCTTAAACTTAAAATCCTGGTCCGTCCCTGGCTTGTATATGTTATGTATTTTCACTTTGTTTTCTTCTTCTTCATCCTGGAGACGTGATCTTTTCTGATAAATGGCACTAAATGGCTTCTTGAGTTGAAGATCCTGTTCTTGGGCCATCTGAATTAAAAGAAAAGAGGGAGAACAAAAGTGAAGTTGCTAACTAGCTGATTGCAGTAATCTAATTTTTCTTTATTGGATAATTAAAAGAAGCATGCAGTATTTAGAGGCAGGAATGACAAGATTAGTTGTGTCAATCCAAAAATGGCATGAGCTTGTTATGTCTCAATTCATAATCTGTTAGTTTCATGTTGTGTTCACTGGTTGTGTCAAATTTTGTCATTTCTACTTGTATTACCTATTTCTTATAGAGTAAATATATGGATGCATACAACCATGACATGTTTCATTCTGACAATCATAAGATAACTACATGTGTTAGAAGTTACAACTCTTTTTCTTATTTTCATTTGAGTTATTGCCTATAAGTTTCTAATAGAGCCCATATGAGAGCAATTAATTTCTCATTAAATGTCTTAAGACAATAAATTTCTCTTCATAAACATTCATTCTCATTTGAGCAACCTCATAACGAAGACAACAATAGTTATTACTTCTTATTAAATCCTATTATTAGGCCTATAAATTTCTTCCATAAAGTTTTCAAGACAATAAATTTATACTCATAATTCCCTAGTTTAATATCTTTTCTGGCATATTTTTGTCTTCTCTTCCTATTATCATTGTCATTTGGGCTACCTTTTATTGAAGACAATTACTCTCTCCATAAACATGACATCTCCTACTCTTACAACTTTTCATTTTTTATTCCAAGAAAGATTTAAATGCCTAAACACTTCTCTTTTATTGTGTTTGTAGTTTTCAGTCTCTCATTCCATAATCATGAACTTTTTTTTTTCTTGTATCTTTTCTAATTGATTGTAGAATAAAGGTATTTTATTTTTTGGTCAATAGGAAGATTAATTTCTCCCATACACTTCTTGACAATAAATTTCTCCCATAAACTTCACATAATTTCCCATCAAAAAGTTAATTTGCATCTAATACATAGGGGGAAAGAATTTGAACAACCTTTGTGTACCTATAACTAGATAACCTCAACAAAAAAAGTAATGGTTTGCAACCTACCTGACATACTTATTAAGCGAGTCAACTGTGACCTATTTATTAAGAGGGTCAAGATTCCTCAATTTTACTATGACCTATTTATTAAACTGGTCATTCATGTTGACTTTTTTATCATATTTTATCAAAGCAAAAAAAAAAAAAAAAATAGTGTTAACCCAATTGATATGAACTACAAAAACCAAACATATAGATTTAAAAAAAAAAAATCAAAATTAACGAATAACTACATCACAAATAATCGTTCAAAACTAAAACACTCAATATCACAAATAATCATTCATAATATGTTAAAGAAAATAGGTTTTGATTAAACGGGTCAAACAGATTTTGTGAGTTGGACACAAATATGACATATTTATTAAACGGATTAGTTGTGTCAATTTGAAAATAACACGAATCCGTTAAATCTCAATTCATAACCTATTAACTTTATGTCACGTTCACGAGTTTTGTTAAATTTTGCCACCTCTACTTGTACCTATTGTCTATAAAGTAAATACAAGAAAAAATGCCCATTGACCCTTTGAACTTTGGACTAGTGGCCAAAGCAGCCTTTGGACTTTTATATTGGCCAATGTATTCCTTAAACCTTATAATGTTGCCAAATCAATACTCTAGTTAATCTCCCATTAATGTACTAATAGAATAGTCACGTGACTCTTATGTGTACTTCAAAAAACAAACTCATCAATACCATAAAATTGAGACCAAATGGAGAAAGGAGAAAAACCTTGGTTTGACTAGCAGATAGGAGGTTGAGAGAAACGGTAACAAAAATGCATTAGAAAGAAAGAAAGAAAGAAAAAAATACTAGAGGTGAGAGGCAGTGACAATGGTGGTTGTAGAACGGCACGGTAGGACTAAGCATACAAACTAAGCCTTTTTATTTGTCCTTTAGTGTCCGCTTTTAACCGACCTTAATAACCAGAGCATGGCCGTTCTCTTGGGCGTTGGTCAGGGACGGACCTACTAAGGGGCTTAGGGGGGCCATGCTCCCCCCCCCCCCCCCCCCCACACACACACACACACACACACACACACACACACACACCAACATTTCTTTGAAAAATTTTATTACGTAGGATGATTCAAATTGTTATAGTTGCCCTCTCAAATTTTTGGATTGGTCCAAATAGCCCAAAAGAAACTAGTCACCTAACTCTTTCTTTGGGCCCGTAGCCCCTCCATAGTCCAAATACAACGCAACAAAAAATCCTCAAATCACCAATATCATAATTCAATTATTCATAACCAAAAAAATTTCATAGAAAAAAAAAAATTCCCTTATGGGGGTTACAATAATTTATATGACTCTTTTTAATTGATTTATAAATTATGAGAAAGTTAATTACAATATTTAAATTTTTTTCAAAAGACAAAATGCAAAATTATTTTAGAAGCCAATATTGATGATGTAGCATTGCCAACTCTTAATATTAATATTCCAATTTTTTAAAATCCTCAAACAAAGTTTTGAAAACTTTATTAGTGTGATTTTCAGTTGCATCCAAAAGTATGAGTTTATCATATTGGTGAATTGGTCAATGTGATAAAATCATCATATTAATTCCAATTACCCAAAATTTGGAGATCCGAGGACTTCTTCTTCTTTTTTTCTTCTTCTTCGAAAAGGTTAGAGTATTATGTTGTAACTTTCAACTTTTTTGGTTCGTATTATTTCCTTCTTGACTTAAATATTTAGGTAATAAAGTGCAATTGTTTTGGCTACCATGATTTTTTTTGAATAAACGATGGCACTTGAAATTTTTTTGGCTTATACTTTGGCCCCCCCTAGGTTCAAGTCCAGGTTCCGTCCCTGGCGTTGGTGATGTTGAAATGGTTGAACTTGAAGCTGTGATTCCATATGGGGTTTGAACCATTTGTTGTGTCAAGCTCTGTTCTCTCGAATCCAAACAACAGCGTAAGCTCTTGTTTCTCTCAGTCTATTTAACCCTCATCAATCCATTGGCTAACTTAATTACAACTACTAAGGCTGCTTTTGGCTCAGTGTAAAATGTTTTTTGAGTGTAAAATATTTTCAAGTGAAAATATTTTTCAGAAATAAAAACATTTTCAGGTGAAAATATTTTTTATAAATGAAAACATTTTCAGGTGTTTGGTTGCATTCCAAAAAATGCTTTGGAAATATTTTCTAGTGTTCAGTTGTGTTCTTAAAAATACTCTAGAAAACCCATTTTTATCATGTTTCTCACATTTTCTTAGGATCTAAACAAATATTATTACAGAGAATCAAAATATATAAACAATCAAAGAAACAAAAACCAAAACAAAAAAAATCAAAATCACAAGAGAGAGAGAGAGAGAGAGAGAGAGAGAGAGAGAGAGAGATCGGTTCGTGGGTGACATGGTGGTGGCGACGGTAGTGCCGACATGGACACAGTGGGTCGATCTAAAGGTGGTGGCTCGATCTAGGAGTGGGTCACTCACTGGGTGGTTTGATCTAGGAGTGGGTTGCCCACACCGTGGACAAATCGGCTTAGGGGTGGGTTGCTCATGGCGGTCCGATTGGCTTAGGGGTGGGTCGCTCACTAGGTCATGGACTCACGGTGGTCTGATCTATTTTCTAGTGGCTTCTGCTTTGTTCGTGCTCCATGTAAGTATTCTTTCTTCTCATCGGCACTGAGGGGAACACAGCGGTGCTGCTTGCTAGAGTGTGGGGTGGACCTTGGACTGTCGTCGGAGTGTGGGGCGGAGCTCTGTCTCTCTCTCGTTGGTGCGTGGGGTGGAGCTGAGGTGAGCTTGGAGATGAATTTCGGACTGTGTGAGGAGTGTGGGAGAGGAGTGTGGGAGAGGAGTGTGTGAGAAGTGAAAAATTACGGAAATGGTTTGAAGGTAAAATGAGTCCTGAAATGAATTTTTGGATTTGGGGGCCGTATTTTACAGTCAATGCAATGGTTTTCCGTTTGACAAAATTTTACATGCGCAACCAAACACATGGCAGGGCGTAAAATATTTTAAGAATTTCATTTTCAGCCGAAACAAACGTAGTTTAAATCTAAACTCCTATCCATTTTGGAAAGATGGATCTTAAGGTGAATACACACACACACACACACACACACACACACACACACACACACTAACGGGAGATTAACTGAAGTACTGGTTTGGCAGCACTGTAAAGTTTAAGGAGTAAATTAGCCAATGTAAAAGTTCATAAGGGTGTTTTTCTCACTAGTCCAAAGTTCAGGGGGTGAACCAAAAATTTATTGATGTCTTGGTCTGATAATAAAGAGCTATTATCAGAAGCAAATGTCATAGGTTGAAACTCTTTACAAAAAAAAAAAAAAGTTCAGGGTGTGTTCGGACATTTTTCTCGTAAATATATATGGATGCATACAACCATGACACATGTCTTTTTGACAAATCATAAGATAACAATATGTGTTAGAACTCCTCTATTTCTTCTTATTTTCATTTGAGTTATTACCTATTATTTCCTAATAGAGTCCATATGAGAGCAATTAATTTCTCACATAAATATTTTAAGACAATAAAATTCTCTTCGTAAATTTTCATTCTCATTTAAGCAACCTAATAACAAAGACAATAATAGTTATTACTTCTAAATAAAGCTTATTATTAGGGCAATAAATTTCTCCCATAATGGTTTTAAGACAATAAATGTGTACTCAGTAAAATTTTTTGGTAGCTAAAGTGGTGAAAAAATGAGAAGTTATTAGTTAGAGAAATGTTATATCTACAATATTTTCATAACAAATCATGAGTTGTTATGGCTGAGTAAAAAAGTAATTTTAGTTGTAAATTCAAATTAAAATTATTAACAACTTACCACCTATGATATATTATGAAATAGGGACGGACCCAGGATTTCAGGCTGGGAGGTGGGGGGGGGGGGGCCAGAGTTAAGCGAAATTTTTTTTTTTTCAAATACGCATCCATATAGTATTAAAAAACTATCAACTAAGACAAATACACAAAAATCATAATTTCTTAATATATTAAGATACAATCAACTACCAACAAAAACAAAAGACACAAAATACTATTGCTTCTTAATACAATCATCTATGAAAAGGAAACTTGACATTCTTTTAAATTTTTAAAATTATCTATGATTGAATCCAAACTAAATGTCAAAGCTATATCATTTTCAATCTATAAATTTAGTTTTTTTTTTCACTTCTTTTCAATTTATAAATTTATGTAATTTAGCATTATGAGTTAACAATAGGCGCAAGTGAATTACTGTCATTTTCTTAAATTTATATGACAAATTATAATATTATATGATTTACTATGCACTACCACCAAAAACTTTTCCTAATTTTACCCATTTTTTTTTCTATCACTTGTCCCTATTATTGCACAACTACCAGTCAACAAACAATCAAACATATTCTCTCTCTATCTCTCTTATCAATATAATATAAGAGAGAGAGTCACAAACACAGAGTGACAGAGAGTAATAAAGCCAAAAATCCAAAAGAAAAAAGAAAAAAACAGCACAGGCACAGATCCTATTCCTATTATCATTGTCACTTGGGCGACCTATTATTGAAGACATAACTTTCTCTCCATAAACTCTCTACGCATTTAAGGCCTTTGTCCAGCCCACTAACAGCTGAGCTGGTTGGCTTTCTTGTGTCATCCATGACATTTATATTTTATTTATTTTAGTTTTTCAAGATTAATAGTTTTGCATTTAATTTATCACTATTTACTTAATAGTATTTTCTAAATTGATTTTTGTTCAAGAATCATGCTTTTACATCAATAAATGATAATATGAAATTCGTAAATTTATTTTAAAAATGATTTTATTTGAAAGATTAATAAACACAATTTTTCAAAGCTTGTTCATATATTATTATTATCTATTCACTTTACAATAATAACGAAAATTCTTTTGAAAGTTGTTTAAATTGATTTAAAATTTTTAAGGGTAAATTTCCATATTTTTACACATTTAATACATTATTTGTATTTTAATTAATATTAAATTAATTTTGACGTCATCACATTTTGATCTTAGTTGAAACGCGATCCGACTTTAAAAATCTTGTCCCTTTCCTTTCTCCAGTTCTGTTCCAATAAAGATTTAAATGCTTCTATTTTATTGTGTTTGTAGTTCTCTCTCTCATTCCGCAATCATGAAATTTTTTTCCTAACTTTTCTAATTGGTTGTAGAATAAAGGTATTTACTGTTTGGTCAATGGGAAGATTAATTTCGCCCATACACGTATTGACAATAAATTTCTCCCCTAAACCTCACACAATTTCCCATAAAAAAAAATTGTTTGCATTTAATACATGGGGGATAGAATTTGAACAACCTTTGTGTACCCACAACTTGATAACCTCAACTATAAAAGTAGAAGGAAAATGAATTTCAAGGGCAACCAAATATCTTTTTTGAGCACCAAAGAAATGAAACAAAGGATAATATTTTTATTTTATTGTTTTGTGTTTGCCCTCTTTGGTTTTCACCAAAGTAGTTCTTTTACGTTGGTACCCTGGGAACTTAGAAAGCACTATGTAAGAATTGTCAACCACCTCAATAACAAACCCCTTGGCTACCATTGTAAATCTGGAGATAATGATTTGGGCCTTAAAACTCTTCAGTTCAAAGAAGAGTGGGAATTCTCCTTTTTCCTCAACATTCGAGACACAACGCTTTTCTATTGCTATTTTTCATATGAGAACTTCCGTGCTGCTTTTGATGTGTTTGTTGGAGATTATGATCATCGCTTGGATTGTGGTGGGGACCATTGTATTTGGACTGCGCAAGAGGATGGATTCTACCTATATCAAATAAAACATAATGAGAATGTCAAGCAACATGATTGGGAACAATAAATATGTAGGTGGTGACAAGTCACAAGAGGATGGATTCTACTTATATCAAATAAAACATAATTAGAATGTCAAGCAAGATGATTGGGAACAATAAATATGTAGGTGGTGACAAGTTTAAATATCAACATGCACTTCTTGATATTTACAATGAAGTCATCTTGGGTTCAAATCCCACTTATGCATTGTAACTATTGAATTATCCAAAAAAATAAAAACAAATAAAGATGATGGTTTGCAACCTACTTGAAATCTTAGTTTGAAAAAAAAAAAAAAAAAACTTTTTCTTTCATGAGATGAGATTTGCATACTATTCTTCAATTGACATTAAAGTCAAATTCAACCAGAATATAATTGTGGGTCGATATATTTATGGGTTATGCTAACGAATGCCCTAAGGGCATTAGTTAACAATCCATTTTAGGAAAGTTTTAACATCACTTTTATGGAAAATGAAAAAAGCTGCCAAAACATTAATTGTTTTATTTCATTTTCCCATAAAAACTTTCTTTAAATGGATTGTTAACCAATACTCTAAGGGCATTTGTTAGCATTTCCCTATATTTATTTACAAGGATCTTCTTTAGTGCTCCTTACTATTGATAATACATTTTTGTGCTTTATGGATCTATTGTCATACATATTAAACACAAATATAAATTGTCCAATTTCATGGACCAAATCCATGTGAAATTTTCTTAGAGAAGATATTAGGGAGTTGGATTGGAGGGCATAAAACATTATTTTGCTAACATACTGGTTTACTTGATTTGCCTTGCAAACAACCATGGAATGTTAGTAGGGGTGTCCACTGAACCCGACTCGCCCCCACCCAATCAGACTGCTTCGATGGTCAGACGCAGGTTTCGGCTTGTCGGTTGTAGGTCTCTTTTAAAACTTCTGAAACCCAACCCACTCGAATACATCAATTCTTCCGACAATTTTTCAAAAATTTCGGACCAAATCCAATAATATCTGGTCGAGATCTAATTTGTATCCTTCAACACCAATGAGATATCTTCATTATTCGATGAAATCTAGGCCAAATCTCGATAGATATAGCTAAATCTCAGCCTTGGTGATAAAACATGAAACCGACTGATACAACCCGACACCCAACGAGACTAGAACCGGCCGATCCGGTGAGTCTTTCGGGTTGGTTTCGGGTTCCATTTTTATGCAACTGAATCTTTTTGGGTAGTGTTTGGGAAGCACAAACCCGACCCATTGATAGCTGTAGACACTTGATTTTGCGCCCATGATTTAATTTTGGAAGATGGCTAAAATGACCATTTCATATACCCAAAAAATCATAGTTGCATTACATGTATTAATTCATTCATTGCATATTATAAAAATGATTTTGAGATTCTAACGGTCGCGATGGTATGTCTAATTCCCAAATCAGACTGTCAATTGAAAGATATCAAGGGATCAAGTTTTCACGGTTTGCATGCATTGTACGGGTGAAGTCGATCACATATGATTAATTGAAATTAATTTTGATTGGTTAATGATTAAAATTAATTAAATTAATTTGTGATTGGTTAAATATTTTTCTTAAAGTGAGATTTGTTGCATAAGATTAAAATAAATAAGCTGATAATATTTTTAAAGCTATACATAATTAGGCTTTTGGGATAATTATATTCAAAATAATTATTTTAAAAGTCCTAATTATCACTTTGGGATGAGATTTATCATGAAAATAACTCTTAAATTTGTCCAAATACAGTATTAGAGTTGGAAAACACTTCGAAAACGTGCAAATCAAGTAGCATATTCAAGTTCCAAGACACTTTTGGCATAGTAGAACTCAAATTTCGGACTAGGCTGTTTCTGTCAAAGTTGTAGAGAATTGAATTTCCCTTTAGCTATAAAAATGTCAGCTTAATCTGAATTTTGAGTAAAAGGATAAGGTCAAAATATTGAAACTTGTTCTGATTTGAAAAATCAGCTTACTCTTATCCAAATCTCCTTTTTTTTTTTTTTTTTTTTTTAAGGATTTTCCCTATATGTTTTTTTGCTTATTTTTTAAGGTAATTGGACTTAATTTTTAAGTAAATCTAGCTTATTTTCTAAGCAACTAACACCTCTATAAATAGGGGAGGTCTCCCAACCCTTTCTGACCCTTCTTTTCGTCTTTTTTCTAACCCTTTTCTGAACCTTCCTTTTCTGACTTCTCTCTCCCCTTACGTTAAAGAAGTTTTGGAAGCCCTGCCTTAGAATCTTCTTTTTTGTTAAGTGGCTTCACTTAAATCCTTAAAAAAAATTGTTTCTCTTTGAGGAAATCTTTCCTTGAGGATTAAGTTCATGCAGGTATAACTCTAACTTTGTTATAATAACATGCTTTCATACATGTTTTAGTTTCCATAGACATGGTGTTTTCTTTTGTGTTTAAATAATCATGTTTCTCATATGTTATCACATGTTATCTTTTGCTTTCAAAAGTTTTCACATGATTAATTGATGAACGTGTCTAGATCTAGAGTTGAATCTTGCCTTAGAATATTATATTTGTAATTTTTCCAAATAAAAATTTGCCATGTTTTCAATAAAATATCTGATCTGAATTTTTTCCAAATAAAAATCTGGTCTGTTTTTAATATAAAATCTGATCTGCATTTTTCCAAATAAAAATTTGGTCTGTTTTTAACATAAAATCTGATCTGCATTTTTTCCAAATAAAAATCTGGACTGGTTTTGATAAAAAATCTGATCTGCATATTTTCCAAAAAAAAATCTTGTCTGTTCTAAACCAAAAATCTGATCTGTATTTTTTCAAATAAAAATCTGGTCTGTTTTTAATTAAAAAAAAAAAATCTGATATGCATCTTTTTTTTTTTTTTTTTTAAAATCTGACTGTTTTTTAAATCAAAATCAGATCTGCATCTTTCAATAAAAAATTTGTGTTTTCAAAATAAAAATCTGTTTTTTCCAACATTAAAAAATGGCAATCAGATCTGAATTCTTATTTTAAATCCATTCTTTTCTTTTATGGAAACTCAAGACTAAATTTTTCACTAACGCTCTGTTTGTTTTAGCATTAACATTTTCTAAAAAATTGTTCATTTTCTAGAGAGCATTTTTTGAAAACTATCTCATTTTCTAATATTTGGTAACAATCTTAAAAATAGGCTTGAGAACGTTTTATGGTGTTTGGTATCCACAATTTTTATAACATTTCTTGTTTAATTTAAAACATGTATAATATGTGTATTGTGTAAGGCCACCCTAATGTGACCAATATAAATCAATATAAAAAAAAAACCAAGAATGAATTTAGTTTTCAAACTAAAATTTTGACAATGGATGCAGTCAAAATTAGCTGTCAAATTTTCATGATTTCAAATATTCATCTTGTTCATGTATAGGAACCAAGGTAGTCAATAACGTACCGGCCGGTATGTACTGTACCATATTGGTACGTATACCGGTATCGAAACATCAATATTTCGTACTGATTTAAATACCGGGTGTATCGGCCATGTACTGGCCAATTTCTGGCAATACCGACCGGTACCGGGCGTACCGGCCGATACAGAATTTTTTTTTTTTTTTTTTTTTAGTTTTGTAATTTTTGAATTTTTATAAGGGCAGAATAATAACTTATTTGCATTAACTTATTAGTATTATTTTTTTTCTTATTATGCAATGAACAATTAAGCTTTTGATTTTTTATATTGTTTTTTTTTTCCTTTTAGTAGATGCTGATGTCTAAAACCATGAATAATTTATTCTGAATTGAGATAATGTTTTATAGTAAACTTTTATATTTATTACAATATGTACACACACACACACATACATATATATATATATATATATTTATTTATAAATATAAAAAATAACGGTAAACTCGAAACGGTATACCGGTATTAACCGGTATCGAAATATATCGTTCTACTAGTCAAACCGGTACACCTTTCGGTACGAGATTGACTCCCTTGATAGGAATAGTAACGTACATAATACACACACACACACACACACACACACACACACACACATTAACCACACTTCTCATAATTCAAAATAATCATTATACCCATAAGTTCCATTTTAAATAGTTCAAAATGTCACATAGGCCAGATAGTTTTACTAGTAAACTAATCCAGTACAAATAGTTTGATAAATACTAAAAATTGTTGTAGAAATATTGACTGATCTATGAGGAGAAAAAAACCTTATTAAAGAATGGTTTTATAGAGGGGAGAAGAAATAGGGAGAAGAAAGAGAAGAGAGGCAGATAGAGAGAGAAATATGGGGGAAGAGAAGAGGCCAGAGGGGGTGATAGTGAGGGTGTGAGAAGAGAGGGGGGAAAAAAAAACAAAAAGAAGAGAAGAAGTGAGAGAGTTTATTGTGAGAAAGGCTGAATGAGAAAAAGGTAATATTGTTTCTTGAATCAGAAGAATATAATAATTATAGGAGTTATGCGCCGCATGGAAGAGAGATTGTTTTCCAATTTTTTTTTTTTTGGAAAACAACCTATAAAAAATAAACATTATTTTTATAAGAGTTTTCCGTTGATTAAAGATAGTTTTCCGTTGACTAATTTTTTTTATGTTACCAAACACTGGAAAATATGGAAAACTATTTTTATAGAAAGTTTTCTAGCGAAATAAACAGAGTGTAACTATTCTCATCAAATTTTTTCACACAAAATAAAATGATAGAGCTAAGGTTCTTGTATGAAAGTTTGACCCTAGATCTAGGATTTGACATAGCATATGTTGCATAACATTTCATACTTTGAATATGGGTATATAATGATCATGTAGAGTCTAGAAGACTAGACTTCGTCTGGGCAGAATGGATGTCTAACACATTTCCATTCCATAACCTTGCCCCCAAACTTAGGTTTTTGGTTAGTAGATTAATGTTTTGCCTTTAGCATTGGTAGAGTGTAACTAGGATCAAAGCTTTGTAGTTTTTGCATAGATTGTAACTAGGACCAAAGCCTTGTAAAGTATTCTACCAAATTGTACTTTTTAATCAATTAATGATATGTGAGGTATTTTGATATGTAATTGTATTTAATTTTTTTTTGGTATAAAAATAAATGGCGACTCCACACAATTACCCAAAAAAAGAGAAGCCCAAAGCACCCGAATCTCTTTTTTGAGAGCACCCCTACGGTCTCTCACAACAGCCTTACTTGTAAGCCCATGAGAGCCCATTACATGTTCAGGTTTGGCAATGTGATAGGGCTTCAGCTGCTTTAGCTTCTCCTTGCATTGTTTGACCTTCTACAAAGCGATAAAAAAATCCCTACAAATTCTTAATGCACAATGGGTTGTCTTAGACATTTGCCTTTGAAAGGAGAAGTACAATTAGGTTACAAGAATATTGGTTTTTGCCTTCTTTATAAATGTGTGTGTTTTTTTTGGTTAATTTTTTTTATAATAATACTTTGCAAAAAAGTTTCTTGAGTGATAATAATTTGAAATAGGGGCAATTATAATAAACACATCCGTAGTTTGGCTTGAAATCACTTTGCCTACCTATGGTTAAAAAAATGTCGTTTTACCCCTCTAAGGTAAGTTTCTTTTGTCTCCTGTTACTCACCTCTATTAAAAACAAGGGTAAATGTGTATTTTTGCACTCATTTTATGTCTCTTTCGTCCCAAAACATAAATAAACATACAAAAACAATAAAAAATAAAGATCACAAGTGTGGATTTTATAAAAATTAAGAAACTTGGCTATGAAAAAGGAGGTGCTGATTTATTTTTTTTGGTGAAATTGTATTCATAATAAACACACACTCTAATAAATTAAGTACTTTCTTTCGCATATTGGGTTAAGATTGATTGAGAAGCACCTTTGCATTGGAAGCAAGAACCTGGAACAAATCTGCAACAAGAAGAAGTGTCCCCACTGGAGTGATCATGCTATGTCAACTGATCTTTTTCTCCAACAGTAAGGAATGACCTTCCAGTTCATTATTGTTCCAAAATCAATTTTAAATGACGTTGTTAATATGGCCTCTATAGTTTCTAGGATGCTATTTCACCATAGTTGGACTCAACCAGCAATTTTCTAAGGATTTGATTTAATTCTAGTACTTTTCTAACAAGACGTGTTATTTTATTTTAAATATACAACAGCAAATAGTAGTGAGTTTTAGTGTTTATTTTTAATTTAATTAGTAGGTGATGTGTCAGCCTCTCTTTAAAAAAAAAAAAAAAAAAAAAAAAGATTATTTTTAAAAAGAGCACCCGAGATAAGCTGAACACATTCGTAATATTAAACCAGGGTTATTTGCCTTGGACCTTGGTCTTATGTTAATGAAAGTATCAAAGAAAAAAGAAATTAGGGAATCAGTCATTTGACGATTGGTCAAATTCGCAGGTAAGCCATGTTTCTTGCACGATGCTTGCAATTGTCTCTTTCTTCATTTTGTAATAATCTTCCATCTCTCTCTCTCTCTGCAATATAAAATATACTGCTCCAATGTTAATTAAATACTTTGCAAAAAAAAAAAAAAAATCCATCACTGCATTGCAAAAACAAAAGAGCCCTAAGAAATAGGATTTTACATTTTACACAAAGAAATAAAGGCAGAACATAAAAGAGAAGGAGAAACTTACAGCCAAGCAGAACCCAAAACACAGCTTCCAAAAATCAAACACCTTACCTGCACAAACCCAGATCTAAACTCCAAAAATCAACTAAGAACAAACTACAACCTCAACAAAAACCCAAACACCTTACCTGCATAATCCCACAGCCAAGCAAAACCCACAGAACAAAATCCCACCAAACCCATTTCTTCCAAAAATACAGAATCCCCATTCAAACTCGAAGGCTGAACCCACCAAGCCAAGACCCATGAAAACATAGCCGTGGTTGGATCAACTTCTCTCCATCAGCCATTAGCGTTGCCTCACCTCATAGAAGGGACGGTCGCAGAGAGCTTCTCTCATGTGTTTGTGGATGATAATACAGATATTTAGAAATAAATCTAGCCTACGTGGGTTTAATTCATTTTATTATTCTTCAACATTTTTTACAAATACCTCTTTTTCAGGGTCTTTTGTCTAAATATTACAAAAAATTAAGTTTTTTATGGTTATAGGTACTGTTGAAAGTTATTTAGGAAAATGAGGAGAGAGAGTGAATTTCGGCAACAGTGTTGCCGAAATTCTAAGAAAAAGTAGGAGAGAGAAAGAGGAAAAGTATGAGAGAGAAAATATAGAATTTCGGTAACGCTGTTACCGAAATTCTGTCTGCCCAACCCCTGCCCAGGCGCGAGTGTGTGCGCGAGTGTGCGCGATGGGGAATTTCGGTAACGCTATTGCTGAAATGGTAAGAAAAAAAATTGGAAAATTTCGGTAATGGCAATACCGAAATTGGAAAAAAAAAAAAAAAAAGGATAATTTCGGTGTTGCCAGCACCGAAATTGGAAAAAAAAAAAAGGGATAATTTCGGTGCTGCCAGCACCGAAATTGAAAAAAAAGAAAAAAAGAAAAAAAAAAGGATATCCACTGAAATTATCCTCTTTTTTTTTTTTTTTATAATTTCGGTGCTGCAAGCACCTTTGTATAAATTCAATATATATATATATATATATTTTTTTTTTTGAGTAAATAAATACACCATTATTGGCTACACTCATGACAAATTGGTATCACAATTTACGTTTTCTCTTCAGCTATATACTCATCTGAGTCTGATCAATGTATATAGATAAGAATGAAGATCTTCCCCTAAACATGGTATGATCACACTTCGAGAGTTGGACAACAACCTAGTCTTAAATGCTTTGGCTACCCACGATAAATTTGTGTACTAAAAGTCTAGAACAATGTATTGAAATTGGAAAAAAGAGGATAATTTCGGTGCTGGCAGCACCGAAATTATTCCTTTTTTTTTTTTTTTTTCATTTTTGGTGCTGGCAGCACCGAAATTATTCCTTTTTTTTTTTTTTTTTTCAATTTCGGTATTGCCGTTACCAAAATTCCTCAATTTTTTTTTCTTCCCATTTCGGCAATAGCGTTACAGAAATTCCCCATTTATTTCTTCTCCCCCTTCGGTCACTCGCGTACACTCGCGCACACACTCACGCCCGGGCAGGGGTTGGGCAGACAGAATTTCGGTAACAGCATTACCGAAATTCCATATTTTCTCTCTCATACTTTTCCTCTTTCTCTCTCCTACTTTTTCTTAGAATTTCGGCAACACTGTTGCCGAAATTCACTCTCTCTCCTCATTTCCCTAAATAACTTTCAACAGTACCTATAACCATAAAAAACTTGGTTTTTTGCAATATTTAGACAAAAGACTCTCTTTTTCATCTTGTCTGGTCTTTTATTTTTTGTAATTTTATGTTTTTTATGGTTTTGATGGGGCAAATTGAGAGGTGGGTTAGGTAATCTCAGATAAAGTGACATTTTTCAAATTAATTAAGGACAAATTATAAGTGGGTTTAGTGTAATAACTTATTTGAAATAATTTTATATGCTTTAATTTTCCCATTGCATATAATATGATTGTCAACTTTGCTAAATCAAAATATATTAGCATAGTTAAAAGTTTTGTAATTGAATTGGCACCTCCTCATGTACAAAGTGCTTGAAAGTTTAGAGGGAAAAATATTTGAATTGCGGAGTTAGTCGTATGTTGTAATTATCTTATAAAAAAAAAGAATTGCATATATTGTATGGTTTCCTCCTATTAATAATACCAAATTACTTGGTGCCAAAAAAAAAAAAAAATGTTTCCATTACACAACTAGCAGTAATTTCCTATCAGATCTCGAGGGACCAGAGTATAACTCACCATGGACTCTGGCTAGGCAGGTTTTACATTAGGCATTGGCATCACCGTACTGGTAAATACTGAAAATTCTTCTCAATAATTACTAAATGTTAAGGCCTATAGTAATCTTTACTAATTTTTTAAACATGTAATCACAAGAACGGAAGGAATTTGCAACACGAGTAAGACATCAGAAATTTTGATGTCAAACTTGCTAGATCTCCCCTTTTATAAGTAGAGAAATTATTCAATATTACTAGAACAAATGTTCTCTACTTTCATATGAAAATCCTACCAAAAGAATTTTATTAACTGGATCTACTAATATTTGAGAGTAAGAACATTACTTTGCATAATTTGGGATGTTGCTCAATAAAATTTATCGATTTTGAGGGCCTTTTATTAGGATTTTTTTTATACTAATTTTGTAAACATGAAGTCACAAGAATGGAAGATAATTTGGGATATGATTACCCAATTTTGCTGAATATTTTCTCTTGAGGGTCTTTAAGGAGTCTTTACTGACTTTCTGAAAAATAAAAACAGAAAAATGGAATATAATTTATTAAAATGATTTCCATTATTCTACTTGAATTCATCAAAATAAAAATCAATTCCAGGCCTTTTTTTCGCCTGTCACAAATGATTTTAATTAGGGATGAAACAATTTTTTTTTGAAGGGCCAAAAAAAGAACCAATTTTTTTTTGACCATATATTATACCATTAAAAAAAAGTTATAACCATAAAAGTAGAAGAGTAAAATTCAAAATTAAATTATTATATGAAAAATGAAACTAATCTATATTTAGTATCGGCAAAATATAAGTCTAAAAATATATTTTTCTTGATATACCTCAATCATTTATAATCTATCAAAATGGAATTCAAAGTTTTTTTTTTTTTTTTTTTTTTAAATTCTAAAAATAATCTATGGTCGATTATATATGTACTACATTTTGGATCTTTAATATACAAAATCAAAGATTCAATTAGAAAATCATATTCGATTTTGTTGCAAAAACCTAGTATATTATAATAATTATATACAAGTAAATTCCTTACAAAATATATTTCATAATAATATTGATTATAGTACTGATATTATATAATATAAAAGTTCTCAATTTGATGAAGTTTTATGCAAATTTACAAATACAAAATTTAATAAAAACAAAAAGAAATAACTATTTGTTTTCTTTGTATGGAAGGTTAGAAATTTAGGGTTTTAATTCAGTACATATCAAAATAACCATCAAAATTATTTTAATTACTCTTTTCTATATCTTAAATTGAAATTTATGTTGGATAAAAATAAAATTTACTAAAATGATTTAAACAAGTTCTGTCAAAACAGTCAATTTGTCTTTATATAAATAATGAACCAAGTAATTTCTTGATGATTATTGCGGGTTAAGCAGGTTAATGTGAAATTGACTTATTAATTAATGAAGACAACAATGGCTATAATTTCTTACTTTCATTTGAGTTATTGCCTATAATTTCCTAATAGAGCCCATATGAGAGCAATTAATTTCTCATTAAATGTTTTAAGACAATAAATTTCTCTTCATAAACTTTCATTCTCATCTGAGCAACCTCATAATGAAGACAAAACGAGTTATTACTTCTTATTAAAGCCAATTATTTGTGCGATAAATTTCTTCCATAATGGTTTTAAGACAATAAATTTATACTCATAAATGTTTTGGTAGCTAGTGGTGAAAGAAAAAAGGAGAAGAAACTATTAGTTAAGTATCTTTTCTGGCATCTTTCTATCTTCTATTCCTATTATCATTGTTATTTGGGCTACCTATTATTGAACACAATAGCTTTCTCTCCATAAACATTTTAGTAGCTAATGTGAAAGGGATAAAAATAAAAAACCTAAGATGACATTTCTTACTCTTACAATTTTTCATTTTTTATTAGGCACCCATTACGTCCAAACGAAGTCTAGTCTTCTAGACTCTACATGATCATTATATACCCATATTCAAAGTATGAAATGTTATGCGATAGATGCTATGTCAAATCCTAGGTCTAGGGTCAAACTTTTATACAAGAACCTTAGGTCTATCATTTTATTTTGTGTGAAAAAATTTGATGAGAATAGTTAATGAAAAGTTTAATCTTGAGTTTCCATAAAAGAAAAGAATGGATTTAAAATAAAAATTCAGATCTGATTGGGATTTTTTAATGTGGGAAAGAACAGATTTTTATTCTGAAAACACAAATTTTTTATTGAAAGATGCAGATATGAATTTGACTAAAAAAAAAAAAGTCAGTTTTTTATTTTTAAAAAGATGCAGATCAGATTTTTTTTTAATTAAAAACAGATTAGATTTTTATTTTAAAAAATACAGATCAGATTTTTTTTTGGAAAATATACAGATCAGATTTTCTATTAAAAACAGACCAGATTTTTATTTGGAAAAAATGCAGATCAGATTTTATATTAAAAACAGACCAGATTTTTATTTGGAAAAATGCAGATCAGATTTTTTATTAAAAACATGGCAGATTTTTATTTGGAAAAAGTACAAATCTAAAATTCTAAGGCAAGATTCAACCCTAGATCTAGACATGTTCATCAATTAATCATGTGAAAACTTTTGAAAGCAAAAGATAACACGTGAACATATCAAAAACATGATTATTTAAACACAAAAGAAAACATCATGACCATGAAACTAAGACGTATATGAAAGCATGTTATCATAACAAAGTTAGAGTTATACTTGCATGAACTTAATCCCCAAGGAAAGAGTTCCCCAAAGAGAAACAATTTTTTTTAAGGATTTAAGTGAAGCCACTTAACAAAATAGAAGTTCTAAGGTAGGGCTTCCAAAACTTCTTTAACGTAAGGGGAGAGAGAAGTCAGAAAAAGAAGGAAAATGGTTAGAAAGAAGGCGAAAAGAAGGGTCAGAAAAGGAGTCAAAAAAGGGTTGGGAGACCTCCCCTATTTATAGAGGTGTTAGTTGCTTAGAAAATAAGCTAGATTTACTTAAAAATTAAATAGAATCACCTTAAAAAATAAGCAAAAACATATAGGGAAAATCCTAAAAAAAAAAAAAAAAAGAGATTTGGATAAGAGTAAGTTGATTTTTTAGATCAGAACAAGTTTCAATATTTTGATCATATCCTTTTACTCAAAATTCAAATTAAACTGATATTTTTATAGTTGAAGGAAAATTTGATTCACTACAACTTTGTCAGAAACAGCCTAGTCTGAAATTTGAGTTCTACTATGCCAAAAGTGTCTTGAAACGTGAATTTGAAATCTGCTATTTGATTAGCACGTTTTTGAAGTATTTTCCAACTCTACAATTGTATTTGGACAAATTTAAGAGTTATTTTCATGATAAACCTCATCCCAAAGTGATAAATAGGACTTTTAAAATAATTATTTTGAATATAATTATCCCAAAAGCCTAATTATATATAGTATTAAAAATATTATCAACTTATTTATTTTAATCCCGTGCAACAAATCTCACTTTAAGAAAAATACTTAACCAATCACAAAAATTAATTTAATTAATTTTAATTATTAACCAATCAAAATTAATTTCAATTAATCACATGTGATCAGCTTCACCCCATACAATGCATGCAAATCGTGAAAACTTGATCCCGTGATATTTTTCAATTAACAGTCCGATTTGGGAATCAGACATACTATCGCGACCGTTAGAATCTCAAGATTATTTTTATGATATGCAATGAATGAATTAATGCATGTAATGCAACTATGATTTTTCGGGTATATAAAATGGTCATTTTAGCCCTCTTCCAAGATTAAATTATTGGTGTAAAATTGAGTGTCTACAGTTGTCATTGGGTCGGGTTTGTGCTTCCCAGACTCTACCCAAAAAAATTCAGGTGGATAAAAATGGAACCCAAAACCAACCCGGAAGACTCACCAGATTGGCCGGTTTTGGTCTCGTTGGGTGTCGGGTTGTATTGGTTGGTTTTTTGTATTATCATCTAGGTTGGGATTTAGCTGTATCTATCGAGATTTGGCCTAGATTTCATCGGATAATGAAGATATCTCGTTGGATGTTGAAGGATCCAAATTAGATCTCGACTAGATATTGTTGGATTTGGTCTGAAATTTTTGAAAAATCGTTGGAAGAATTGATGTATTCGAGTGGGTTCGGTTTCACAGGTTTTAAAAGAGACCTACAACTGATTGGCCGGGGTTGGATTTACGGAGGCCGGAACTTGCGTCTTACCATCAAAGCAGTTTGATTGGGTGGTGGCAAGTTGGGTTCAGTGGACACCCCTACTTGCAAACATTCCATGGCTATTTGCAAGGCAAATCAAGTAAACCAAAGCATGTTAGCAAAATAATGTTTTATGCCCTCCGATCCAACTCCCTAATATCTTCTCGAAGAACATTTCACATGGATTAGGTCCATGAAATTGGACAATTTATATTTGTATGTAATATGTATGACAATAGATCCATAAAGCACAAAAATGTATTATCAATAATAAGGAGCGCTAATGAAGATCCTTGTAAATAAATATATAGACCCACAATTATATTCTGGTTGAATGTGACTTTGATGTCAATTGAAGAATAGTATGCAAATCTCATCCATGAAAGAAAAAGTTTTTTTTTTCAAACTAAGATTTCAAGTAGGTTGCAAACCATCATCTTTATTTATTTTTTATTTTTTGGATAATTCAATAGTTACAATGGAGAAGTGGGATTTGAACCCAAGATAACTTCATTGTAAATATCAAGAAGTGCCAGTTGATAAGTAAACTTGTCACCACCTACATATTTATTGTTCCCAATCATGTTGCTTGACATACTCATTATGTTTTATTTGATATGGTAGAATCCATCCTCTTGTGACTTGTCACCACCTTCATATTTATTTTTCCCAATCATGTTTCTTGACATTCTCATTATGTTTTATTTGATATAAGTAGAAACCATCCTCTTGTGCCGTCCAAATACAGTGGTCCCCACCACAATCCAAGCGATGATCAGGATCTCCATTAAACACTTCAAAAGAAGCATGGAAGATCTCATATGAAAAATAGCAATAGAAAAGTGTTGTGTCTTGAAGGTTGATGTAAAAAGAGAATTCCCACTCTTCTTTGAACTGAAGAGTTTTAAGGCCCAAATCATTATCTCCAGATTTACAATGGTAGCCAAGGGGCTTGTTGTTGAGGTTGTTGACAATTCTTACATAGTGCCTTCTAAGTTCCCAGGGTATCAACGTAAAAGAACTACTTTGGTGAAAACCAAAGAGGACAAACAAAAAACAATAAAATAAAAATATTATCCTTTGTTTCATTTCTTTGGTGCTCAGAAAAGATATTTGGTTGCCCTTGAAATTCATTTTCCCTCTACTTTTATAGTTGAGGTTACCAAGTTGTGGCTACACAAGGGTTCAAATTCTATCCCCCATGTATTAAATGCAAACTATCTTTTTTATGGGAAATTGTGTGAAGTTTAGGGGAGAAATTTATTGTCAATACGTGTATGGGAGAAATTAACCTTCCAATTGACCAAACAATAAATACCTTTATCCTACAACCAATTAAAAAAGTTAGGAAAAAAAGTTCATGATTGCGGAATGAGAGAGAGAACTACAAAGACAATAAAATAGAAGCATTTAGCATTTAAATCTTTATTGGAATAGAACTGTAATGACATCAAAATTAATTTAATATTAATTAAAATACAAATAAATGTATTAAATGTGTAAAATTATGGAAACTTACCCTTAAAAAATATAAATCAATTCTTTCAAATGAATTTTTGTTATTATTGTAAAGTGAATAGAAAATAATAATATATGAACAAGCTTTGAAAAATTGTGTTTATTAATCTTTCAAATAAAATCATTATTAAAATAGATTTACGAATTTCATATTATCATTTATTGATGTAAAAGCATGATTCTTGAACACAAATCAATTTGATTGATTATTTGTGATATAGTCACTCGTTAGTTATTTTTAATAGGTAATAACACAAATGAAAATACCAAGAAATAGAGAGGAGTTCTAACACATATTTTTATTTTTGGTTTGGGTTTCCTAATCATTTGTGACAAGGAAAAAAAAGGCTTGGAATTGATTTTTATCAAAGTTTTGAAACCCGTACCGTTCATTGAATTGTAAAAAGGAGAGGTTCAAGGTTTTTGAGGTCGAACCAAGGTTGAACCGGGGTCGAACTGTGATGATGTCATAATTAATTTTATAATTAATTAAAGCCTAAATATAGATATTAAAATTATAAAACTAGCAAAATTGACTAATATATCTATATATGTGAGGGAAATTTAATGATTTTGAAGCATATATTTAATAATTAAATAAGAAAGTTAATAAAATAAAATAATAACCATGAAAACATTAAAATTTATGATTAATTTTTGAAGTAATGTTGAATATCTTTGAAGGATTTTAACTATAATTTTTTTTTAATTCCTTGTAAGAGATGGATAATTTAATTAAGTAAAATAAAATTATGTTAAGTTGTTTTTATAAAAAAAAAAAAAAAAATTGCTAAGGGGTTGGACCGCACGATTCTTGACCAGTTTGTGCAGTCCAACCCTGGTTTTAGGGGTTCAAGGAATTAACTAAAAAAACAATTTTTTATGCTTAAAAAATCGGTTTTTATCTCGGTTCCCTGTTAATTTTCACGGTCCGACCTCCCAGTCCAGTCCGGTTATGAAAATAGTGATTTTTATTTTGATGAATTCAATTATGCTATCACAATGGAGGTAGCACTCCCCCATTAAAGCAATCGTTATATTCGGCCAAAATGGGAATATACCCCTTTCGTTGAAACTTTTCAGCAAAATGCCCCCTGTCTGAAACTGTTTAGGAATATGCCCCCATTTTAAACTCGATTTTCTGAAAATCGAGTTTCAATGAAAAAATCGACTTGGCAAAAATCGAGTTATAGGCAATCAAACTAAAAAAAAAAAAAAAAAATATATATATATATATATATATGTATATATATATCTGCATGGAACTTGAGTTCCAAGCAGAAATTTTCAAAAAACTCGCTTTTTGGCGAATCGAGTTTCAAAATAGGGGGCGTTTTGTTGGAAAGTTTTGTAGAAAGGGATAAAACCTCATTTTGGCCCGTTATTTTCACCTAAACATACATTGTGTGCTAAGAACAAAGAAGCACAAACCTTGAGAAAATTTTAAAATTTTCGATGATCTTGAGGGCAGCATGCAAGATATTAAGGGCATGGACAGTGAATATCAACTTTGGTCCCATCACCATGGCCGATGACATGACTGAAACCTGATCACCAGGATCACAAGCTCCAGCTTGATAGAAAATTGAAAAAGTTGCTTCATACTGAGTGAACAATTAGACTAAAAGGTGCAAAGACAAAGTAAAATCTAGATATGATTCCATTTACACTTGACCACCCCTACTCTAAGCAGAGGTGATCCTGGCAAGTTTAGCATGGAAATAGAATAACGGAAATCATTTTAATAAATTATATTCCATTTTGCTGTTTTTATTGTTTAGAAAGTCAGTAAAGACTCCTTAAAGACCCTCAAGAGAAAATATTCAGCAACATTGGGTAATCATATCCCAAATTATCTTCCATTCTTGTGACTTCATGTTTACAAAATTATTAAACCATTACTTTTTCATTATTATTTGGATAATTCAATAATTACAATGGAGAATGGAGATTTGAACCCTAGACATATTCTTTGTAAATATCAGGAAGTGCTAGTTGATATGTAAACTTTTCACCACCTTCATATTTATTACTCCCAATCATGTTTCTTGACATTCTCATTATGTTTTATTTGATATAAGTAGAATCCATCCTCTTGTGCTGTCCAAATACAGTGGTCCCCACCACAATCCAAGCGATGATCAGGATCTCCATTAAACACTTCAAAAGAAGCATGGAAGATCTCATATGAAAAATAGAAATAGAAAAGCATTGTGTCTTGAAGGTTGATGTAAAAAGAGAATTCCCACTCTTCTTTGAACTGAAGAGTTTTAGGGCCGAAATCATTATCTCTAGATTTACAATGGTAGTTAAGTGGTTTGTTGTTGAGGTTGTTGACAATTTTTACATAGTGCCTTCTAAACAGGGCCGGCCCTAGACATTTAGGGGCCTTAGGCGAGAACTAAAAAATGGGGCCTTTTTTATACCTATATATTAATTAAATTAATATTTATTTAATATTTTTATATTATAATATATTTTATTTAAAATCTATTTTTCTTGCCTTTTGAGATGCAAATTGACTAATTAAATTTTTGTATTTAAGTTCTTCTAACATTTCCTTTTTAATCGATAATATACCTAATCCACTTAATCTTTCTTGGGACATTGTCGATCTTAGATATGATTTTATTAATTTTAATTTTGAAAAACTTCTTTCTGCAGAAGCTACTGTAACAAGTATTGTTAGTAAAATCCTATAAGCAATGCATATATTTGGAAATGAATCTAATCTTTTTATATAATGTAGCATGTCAATTGGATTATAATCTTTTATTTCTAAAATTTCTTTTAAAATGTTTAACTCTGAATATAAATCTAAACCATCAATATCAGAATAATCATCATGTTTGAGAAACTTTTCAAGTTTAAGACAGTATTTTTTTAAACTATCATTATCTAGTGACTTTAATTTTGTGAAGTTAAATAGAAAACCAAAAAAATCTTCATATATTTGAAATTGTTCAAATCTATTCTCACATGAACTAATTGCTTTATCTACTATATATAAGAAATAATCAATTCTAAAAGATTCTTCAGCAGAACGTGTTGTCTCATTATGAACAATTTCATCAAATTGTTTCTTTCTATGAATTATACGTTTCTCACGAAATACAGGTTCTATTTCCATTTCTAATGCAATTTTTTTAGATGAATTCATTGCAGATGTAAATCCACTTTCTCTATATTCTTTAAAATAAGAAATGAGACCTTTTAATTGATCTATAGCAACATCAATGTGCATGTCTTTTGATTGTAAGTTTTTACTAACAGAGTTGACAGCAAATAATATGTCATACCAAATAGTCATACCCAATAAGAACTCAAAGCTTTCAATTTCATATGTTGCTAAACAATCAGCTTCACTTTTTATTTTAGGATCTTCACTTATTTGTGCTAATTGTAACAAAGCATCTCTTATTTGTGGAGCTTGGAATTTTATTGCTTTTACACTTTCAATGCGACTTTCCCAACGTGTTTGTGATAATGACTTAAGAGTTAAACCTGACACATTATCTTGAAAAATTTTCCATCTTTTTGTAGAAGAAGAAAAAAATGTATATATGCGTTGTATAACTCCAAAAAATGATATAGCTTTTGGACAAGAATTGGCCATATCACAAAGTACAAGGTTAAGACTATGACAACTACATGGTGTGTAAAGTGCTCTAGGATTTATATCAAGAAGTCTTTTTTGTACCCCTTGATGTTTTCCTTTCATATTAGACCCATTATCATATCCTTGTCCACGTATATCATTAATATCAAGTTCAAGAATATTTATTACATTTATAATTTCGTCAAAAAGACCTTTTCCGGTAGTGTCATCAACTTTTACAAATTCAACAAAATGTTCTACTATTTTTATTGGACTTGTTGAAATATCAACACATCTTAATATGAGAGACATTTGTTCTTGATGACTTGCATCTGGTGTACAATCAAGTATAATTGAAAAATATTTTGCTTCTTTAATCTTATTGATAATTTTACACTTAACCTCATTTGCTAACAGTTGTATCAATTCATTTTGTATTTTATGTCCAAGATAATGTTTATGGATTCCACCATTTTGAATACGTCTAATATGTTCTTGCATAACTGGATCAAATTCTGCAATCATTTCAATTAGACTTAAAAAATTTCCATTATTTTCTTCATAAATCTTTTCATTTTTTCCTCGGAATGCCAAATTATTTTTACCAAGATTCTTTACTACAGCAATAATTCTTAATAAAACCTTTTTCCAATGATCTTTCTCTTTGTTAATTTGTTCTTGGATATTTTTATCTATTGTTTTATTTTTTGACAATCTCATTTCCAAATCTAGCCAAGTGTTCATGTTAGTAATATGCTCTCTAGTTGTTTCATGCTTTCTAATTTTAGAACTAATATTTTTCCAATCTTGAGTTCCTTCATTACATAGTTGGCCAGTATATTTAGACTCAAACAACTTGTAACAAAAAGAAAATACTTGGTTTGTATCTTTTGAATACACTAGCCATATTCTATCATGCTTCTCCCCATTTGATAATATTCGAGTGTAATGAATAGTAGAAAAATATCTAGTGTCATCACTTATAGGAAAAATTATATTATTGTCTCTAATTGGACCTCTTTCTACTAATAAATCTCTTAATTTTGTGTTAATATTTTTCCAATTACCTGGATCATAAATATTTGAAGGAATATACTTCAACATGTCATTATTATTTTCATTTTCTTCTAGTTGAACATTATTATGGTGAACATTTGTGACATTTTCATTATTATTTTCATTTGTGACATTTTGAACTTATTCATTTGTGACATTATTATTTTATTTTCATTTTCTTCTAGTTGAACATCATTATGGTGAACTTGTTCATTTGTGACATTTTCATTATTATTTTCTAAATTATTTTGAAGTTCATTATCAAGATTTGTTGTATTGCAAAATTGAATATCATTGTTATCTTGCAATTGTATCATTTCATTATCTTCTAACTCTTTTTGGTGAATTTCTTGCTCATTTGTGATATTTTCATCTAAATTTTGTGTTATATTTTGTTTATTACTAATAACAAATTTATCCATTGATCCTTTTTGAGACTCAATTAATTTTTCTATTTTTTTTCTTTTTTTAAGTTTTTCATATTCAGATGCATATTTTCTAGTTGACATTTCTAATCAAACAATATATTTATAAAGACTAAAATAAAAAATAACTTTCAAGTATAGAGCAAAGGAAAAATAGAACCTGATTTATATAGAAATTATTGTTGTAATTTCACCGAACAATAACAAGCTTTGAGTAATCTCAACCTGCATAAATAAATACTTATTTAATATAAAGGAGCTGAATCATTAAAAAAAAAAAAAAGCAAATAAATAGTTCACGGGACAGGGCTGGAATGGATAGCCTGGATCATTAAGAATTTAAGACAAGTAAAACTAAGGAAAACATAATAAGATCAAGGGGCTGAACTGAACGTCTGAACCATTAAAAAAAAAAAAAAAAAAAAAAAAAAAAGGAAAGGAAGGCCCAAACTATTAAAACTAAGGAAAACATTATTAAAACAAAACCAAGCCCAATCAATGGCCGGCCCCAATCTCTTTATCTCATCCAGTCATCCAGTTATAAATTTGTTTCCATTCTCATTTCTCACTACACAGTACCGGACCCCAAAAATCTCAATCAAACACTCAAAACCGGACCCCAAAGTTTTATAAATTATACCTGAAGATGAAGACATGAAGTTCACTGTTCACGGATGAGCTGCTGCTTGCTGCCTTCTGTTCTGTTGTTCAGATGCTCACTTCAGTCACTTGTTTGAATTGGATTTGCAAAGAAATAGAGAATGAGAGTTCAGAGACAAAGAGAGGCGGAGAGTATGAGAGACAGAAGAGGTAGAGAGCAGAGAGAGGTAATAAAATTTTTAGGGTTTGAATTGTTTTATTTGTTTTGATTTGTAAATGTTTTTTGGTTAATCTCATAGACTGGATTTTTGTGTAACATTGTGTAAAATCCAGAGGATAACATTGTGTAACTGGATTTTTGGATGGTTTAACATGTTTTTTTGGGTTTAAATCTGGTACTGAATTTTTTTTTATATTTTAATCTGATACTAAATTTTTTTTTTTTTTTTAATCTGATACTAATTTTTTTTTTCCAACTACCCCTAATTTTTTGAAATTTGGGGGCCTCCCCTTCCCTTGGGGGCCTTAGGCAGTCGCCTAACTTGCCTAAGGGAAGGGCCGGCCCTGCTTCTAAATTCCCAGGGTAGCAACGTAAAAGAACTACTTTGGGAAAACCTAAGAGAAGGACAAGAACAAAACAATAAAATAAAAATATTATCCTTCGTTTCATTTGTTTGGTGCTCATAAAAGATATTTGGTTGCCCTTGAAATTCATTTTCCTTCTACATTTATAGTTGAGGTTATCAAGTTGTAGGTACACAAAGGTTATTCAAATTCTTTCCCACCATGTATTAAATGCAAATTAACTTTTTTTTGGGAAATTATGTAAGTATATGGGAGAAATTTATTGGTCATAAGTGTATCGGAGAAATTAATCTTCCTATTGACCAAAAAACAAAATACCTTTGTTCTACAACCAATTAGAAAAGTTATAGAAAAAAAAAAGTTCATGATTAAGGAATGAGAGACAAAGAACTACATACAAAATAAAAGAGAAGCGTTTAGGCCCTAAAACTACCATTGTAAATCTGGAAATAATGATTTTGGCCCTAAAACTCTTCAGTTCAAAGAAGAGTGGGAATTCTCTTTTTACATCAACCTTCAAGACACAACGCTTTTCTATTGCTATTTTTTTCTTTTTTTTTGAAAACCTTTTCTATTGCTATTTTGGCAAAATATAACGATTGCTTTAATGGGAGAGTGCTACCTCCATTGTGATAGCACAATTGAATTCACCAAAATAAAAATCAATTCCAAGCCTTTTTTTTTCCTTGTCACAAATGATTAGGAAACCCAAACCAAAAATAACAGTATGTGTTAGAACTCTCTATTTCTTCGTATTATCATTTGAGTTATTACCTATTATTTCCTATTGGAGCCCATATAAGAGCAATTAATTTCTCACAAATGTTTTAAGACATAAATTTCTCTTCGTAACTTTTCATAGAGTGAACCTATAGTTTTTCTCTTCTCTTTCTCCCTCACCATTCCTGCATCTTGTGAGGAGTTTTACCATCATCACCTACACAATAGAGTGCTAGTCAACTGATTGATATTGGGAATCTTTGGAGAGCCCAGTTCAAGTCCAAGTTTCACTTGGTGACTAGCGGTTTGTATTTCAATCGACAAGACTCTGTAGAAGAAAGGACTCAGTGAAGTAAGATACTGGTAGACGCTCAAAGGGTATAGGTCTGGAAGATCTATAATCAAACTTGTACTGCATCTATTATATAGTGAAGCTCCGACTTGGAGGATCAGGAAAGAGGTTTTTTCACAAAGAGCTCCAGCTTTCTCTTTGAAAACACGTTTAAGTGCTTTCGTGTGGCTAGTAAAATAATAAAGCCCAGAAACTTTTAGATCCAGTGTTTCCAAGTCGATCACGAGATCAAAAGAACTTCAAAATAATAAAACTAGTATATATTACTTTATTATTTGAATAACATGGCATTCTACTTCATTATGAAAATTGCATGGCACATTAGTACATGCTAGCTAGCTTTAGCATTTCAATTGAAGATTGTGTTAGGTTCTAAAGATTTAGGTGTAAATATTTAGAATCATATTTTTATTATGTTGGCAAACTGAGAACAAAACATGTCTAGTCTAAATATTAGGCAATTCTTAAAAGTGTTTGTTTCAATGTTCATGTCCAGCTGATTGTAGAAAAAGGAAAAAAGTTTCTGCCTTGCTCTACCAATTGAGAAATTAGGCTCAACTGATCAAAAATCCCAGGAATAGAATTTCTATAGATTTTTATATCAGGTCTAAGCCCGCGAAAATATTTAAGGTTTCATTCCAACTTCTCCACATATAAAAGAGAAACTCTAGCTACGTTTTTCAAACTTTTGGAAGACTTGTGTGTTACTCTTTGTGAGATTTGAGAGGTTTTGTACCTTCTAAATACACAAGAATCTATCGGAGCAAGATCTACAATCAAGAGTTGGTAGAACATAGTTGCTGCATCAAGATCATTACTGATGGTGATCTAAAACCTTTGAATGGGATCTCAAAGTCACAAGCAAGGCTGCTTGTGTTGGTGTAAATTCAAGAAGAGAAGGAGTCTGTGAATTTGGAGCTTACACATGGTCGTGTCAGTAAATTCCTACATGAGGCAGCATTAGATCTAGGGTTAAATATTTTGTAAAAACTTTGATTCTCTTATAGTGGATTTACTTTACCTTGAGAATAGCTAGGTCAAATCTTCCACAAGTTTTTACCTTGAAATGGTTCGTTTCATCAGTTTTTCTAGGTCATTATATCGTGGTGTGATTTATTTTCCGCTACTTTGCATGATATGATTTATTATTGTTTAACCTAGATCTGAATAATAAACCCTAATAATCAACTTGGTTAATTAATTAAGTTAAATAATCTGTTTTAAGGGGTCCAAATGAACAAACAAGTGATATCAGATCGGATTAGCTTTTGTTTATAGGTTTCTTAACCTAGAGTTGATTCTTGACCCCTGCTATCATGGAACACGGTCACTCTCTTGTGATCCCCCCACACTTTGATGGGAATAACTATACTTATTAGAAAGTCAGGAGGAAAGCCTTCTTGAATGTAGAGATTGCTCACATTGCATGGAACATCTTACAAACAGTGCATGAAAGCACTAAAGTAGTAAAAATTAATAAATTGCAGTAGTTGACTTCTAAATTTGAAAGTATTAGAATGTTGATGATGAATCTTTTGATGAATTCTAAGCTAAGTTGAATGATATTGTCAATTCCACTTTTAATTTGGGTGAAGTTTATGATCAACCTAAAATTGTGAGGAAAATTCTTAGATCATTAAATGAGGATTTTAGACCAAAAGTGATTGCCATAACTGAAAGTAAAGATGTTGACTTAATTCTTGTAGATGAACTTGTAGGATCTCTTCAGTCCTATGAATTTGTCTTACCAAAACTAATAAATCCAAATCTATGGCCTTGAAATCTGTTGATGATGTTGATGATTGTGGATTTGATGATGAACTCTCATCCACTGAGATCGATTATCTTGCCAAAAATTTTAGAAATTTTCTGAGAAATAATAATAGGAAAGCAAGAAATAGAAACAATGTTGATATTAAGAATTTGAAGAAGAATGACACTTCCAAAAACAACAATTCTGAAAAATCAAAAGATAAAGTAGGTCAATCTTCAAATAGTTCTTTAGGACAACAGGGTTATGGCTGTCAGGGTTATGGTCATCTAAAATCTGAGTGTCCAACATTCTTGGGATCCAAAGGTAAAGCTATGGTTGTTACTTTAGTGATGAAGTTTCTGATCATAAGTCTGAAAGTGATCAAGAAGGATTTGAGACTGCTAATGAGAACCCTTCTATTAAGGAACTCTTTAGGAATGCTGACTTGAAAGAGGCTTATAACAAGCTATGCAAGATTGCAGCTAAAGATGCTACAAGTGTTGAGTTGGGGTTTAAAAAGATAAACACTCAGGAACAAGAAAAGAAAAATTTTCTTTTAAAGTTGTTCGATGCCAATGAACTCTTAAATTCTGTTAAGATTGAGAACATGACCTTGCATAAAAAAGTTAAAAGTTTAGAACTAGAATTATCTATTGTTAGAGAACAAATAGATAGAAATTCTACTTCTAAATTGGATGACATGTTAAATGTTCAAAAATCTATTCTGATAAGACAGGTCTAGGGTTTATTGAGATTGGATCTTCTTCGGTTGTTAATCCTTCCAAATTTGTACCAGCATCATCTATTTTTGTTGTTCATCAATCTGTTTCTGAAGTTAAGGTACCTAAGGAAGAAGTTCTAGCTTCTAGAAGAACTAGGGTAGATCTGAATGAGTCTAGACCTAAGAATCCCAATCAATCTAGAAGCAAGAAAAACCACAAACCTCAGTTGTTTTGTCACTTTTGTGGTGGAGCTAGACATACTAGGCTAAATTGCTTTAAGTTGCAAGCTTTAAAGCAAACATCCAAACAAAAAGTGCCTATGTCAAAAGCACAAGATCCTATGGCACTTATCCAGGAGCTGGTAAAGGTTCTTAACCTTTATACCAATACTGGAGCTAAAATTAGGGCCAATTCAAATAGAAATCCCACCTCCAAGTTTGCATTTAAAAGAGTCTGGATGCAAAAGACTTAGTCTCAGTGAGTTTGTCTGATATGGTCATTGTGTTAATTCTTTCTTTCTCTTGTGACCAAAATTATTTTTCTTTAGGATTTGCATTTACATGAGATTCATACATTGCATTCTAGGTTTGATTTTGTTGTTTTCAATTTTTTTTAATAAAAAAATATTAAATTAGAAAATAAAAAAGGGTTTTTGTATTATACATCTTCAAGATGTGTAATTGAGGGTGGCCTATGTAATTTATATTTCATGACTATGTACCTTGTTTAGTTTTGATGGGGTTTATTTTTCTGCACTTTGCTAGTTTGTGCTATGTGGTGCTTATATTGTGTGAGTGGTTTATGGTTTTTAAACACATTATCTTGATTTTGAAGTCACATTTTTTATTTATTTATTGTAAGGACTAAAAAATATTAGTTGAAAGTCATAAATATCCATCTTACTACTATTACTCGCCAATCGTGAACACTTGTGTGCAAATCATAAAAGTCGTGCTCGGCAAGGTGTAGCACTTGCACAGCAAAATACTTAAGGTGTTATTGTACAATATATAAAAGAAGCAAAAAGAAAAATGAAAAATAAAGAAAAATATGTTTTGCTGTGACTTAAATAATGCTCTCAAGTGTAGGATTGTCGCAAAGTAATAACTCGGGAACTTCGAGGTTGAATCCACAGGAAAAATGGAATTGATTAGCAAACCACAAGAGAATAAAACTAAAATAATAAAGTTTAATTGAAGAGATTTTTGATGGTTTAGTAAAGTTAATTTAAATTGAGAAAAAATAACAATATATTAAGGCGCTAAGGTTTAGGGATCCACTCACAACACATCTATTAATAGTCTTAACAATATTTATTCTATAACTCAACTAAAATTCATATGAAGGATGATCTTAGTCGAATAATTTAACTATAAGAACTCAAGAATTAATTGTCTGCGGTAGTTTTATGAAATTGATAGAATTTAAGCAAAACAAAACTAGTGAATTAGTTCGCAAGGAATACTCAGCATTTAACGTGCCCAGAGTCTACAATAAATCAAAGAATTATACATAACTAAACAATTTTCTAGATGTGTAAAACAATAAAAAAACATAAGCATTAAAACCAATAAATAATTGTTAAGAACATACTAAATTACAGTTGGGTTTCACCCCCTGCCTTTGCAAGGCTTCTAGCAAGCCATAACACAAATAACACTCTAAAATTTGTAAAGAAATTTTAAGAAAACCTAAATTATGTTCTATGATAGCTCTCCTCCTGAATTTTGCCCTAAAGAGTTTTTAAATAGGTCAAGGAATCCTGTTACAAGTTGAATTCTCGTTTGGAGAAAATCTCATGTTTTTAGGCTTTACTTAACCGACATTTTTGGCCCATTTAACTTTCAAATTCGAACTTTTGGTAAACGACAAAGTTGTAGCCCTTTAAATTAGCTTTCCAGCCCAACTTGAATCATCTCATATCACCTTGTGCTTATTTTCTCATAGTCACTTTCAAACTTATGTGATGAATAATGTAGAAATTGTGCTTATTTTCTATTTACATATCACCTTGTGAGTATCTCATACACTTACTAGTTGCACACACCACAAACAAATCTTTGTTAAAATCTATACATGTGATTATGTGTTAAGTTTTGTGGCCTTCCAAAATTTAACTTCTTGATGTGTTTAATGCATTTTGGGGGAGTAGGGAAAGAAAAGATTGGAGAAATTTGTTAAAGTTTTTTTTTTTTTTTTTTTTTAAATTTTGATTTTGTAAAACATTTGAAATCGTGAACATACATCTTATATCATAAAAACAAATTTTCAAATGGTTTTGCAAAAAAAGTTTTCCAGATTTTTCAAAATTTCTGTTTCTTCAGGATTCTACTTATTGGGACTATTTTTCAACCAATTGAAAAGGGAAGAGGAAAATTCAGTTTTCAACTTAAAGTGTTAGGCTTGCTTGATTCCTTCCCGATTCCTTTTGATCAGTCGGGCCTATTTCCATGTGCATTTCAATTCCTTCTCGATTCCTCTTAACCGATCAGATTTCTTTTTCTTTTTCTTTTTCTTTTTTTAAAAACACATAGGTATCAGATCAAACTTTTTAAAATTGTTCTTTGTCTTTCTCTCCAATTCCTCTCTCGATCCCTTCTCACAAAATTTTTTTTTTTTTTTGTCGTTTTCTTGGTCAAAGATTCAAAGGTTTTCTTCAAAACTCTAAGGTAAGACACTTTTGCCCTTTCTTTTTCATCGAATCACATTATTTCATGCATTTTTTTTAGGGATTTTTGCACTTTTAAAATTTGGGGTTTTCGATGTTTTTGGGATTTTTGATAAAAAATGAATCATGGGTTTTTCATCATGCATCATTTAAACATGATTCCCACACTTTAATTTCAAATTTTTGGTGGTTTCTAAATTTTTTGAAATTAGGGTTCTTAAGTTCTTGAGAGATTTGGGGATTTTGTGAAATTGGGTAAAATTGGTTAAAATTGACTTGTGTTATTGATAGATTGAGTGATTCTAACATGATTTATGCTTGTTATGTTGTTCAATTGATCAAAATGAAGTTTTTGTCTTTTTAAATTATGTTTTTCAAAATTGGGGATTTTCAAAACTTCTTAATTTTCTTGGTAAATTTTCAACATTGTGATGAATTTAGACTATTTTAGAGCGTTAGAGCATGCACCATATGAATTCTAATATGATGCATCATATAGTTTTTCATAATTGCATGTTATCTTGTCTCTAACCTTTCTTAATGTAGTCTACCCTTGATTTTGTTGTGTTCTTTTTGTTTTTGTCTTTAGTCATGGCTCCTAAGGTTTGTAGGAAATTTAAGACTAGAGCAAATAGGAACCCTGAGTCATCCTTTTCTGGTTGAGCCTTGGTGGATAGAGATAGGTTTTTATCTGCCAAATATGAGGAGATTTATGAGACCTTGACTAAATATAGGTCCATATGGGGTGAAAGGGAAAATTTTTTGAGTGAGTTGGATCCCTCCATCCATTAAACTTTGTGTCTAGGAACTGGGTGTTTTTGTGTGAGGTGTCTGATCCTCCTCCTGCAACTTTAATTAGAGAGTTTTACACTAACCTCTCTGTTTATTCTAAAGTCCTAGGTGGTCATTACTTGACTTCCTAAATTCATCGTTAAGAGTTTACCATCACTAAACAAACTGCATCTGAAGCTTTAGGGGTGCCTTTAATAGGGTTAAGACATAAGTCACAATAATAGGAATCTAACCTTAGGCTTTGGCAGTTTTTGGTGCCTAACACCTTCCCAAGACCGTACCTTAACTCCAATCCCATATCTCTAGTAGTAAAATCAAAAGGTCCTTCCTCGAAAGGATGCTATATAAATGGTTCCTAGACCATTGCAAAAACTAGGTGGCAACTCCCAAGATAAAAACAACCACCAGAGGTGCTTTTATAATCATCAGCATTCCCTACCCAATCTGCATCAAAATATCTAGCTAACACATTATTAGTATCCTTATAATACTAACACTTTTTCTTAGTAAGTCAATAGTGAGTTTCACATTTGGACTCATAGGAGTTCTAACAAAATTAGCAGACTCTAGACCAAACTTCTTCACAAGATTTTTAGTGCATTTAGATTGAAAGATGAAAATACCTGAGTCACTTTGTCAAATTTGCAAACCAAGGAAGTAGTTCAGTTGTCCAATCATGTTAGTCTCAGATTCAGTCTGCATCATGCTTAAGAAGGAATGAGCTAGGTCATCTTTTGTAGATCCAAAGATGATATCATCCATATAGACTTGAGCTACAACCAATTCTTCTTCAATTTTCTTGATGAACAATGTTCAATCAACTTGTCCCCTCGAAAATTCATTGGACACCAAATAGTCAATGAGATGATCATACCATGCACTAGGTGCCTGCTTCAAACCATAGAGTGTCTTCTTAAGATAAAGCACATGATTTGGAAAGTGAGGATCACCAAATCCTTTTAGTTGTGCTACATAGACTTCCTCGTTAAGAAATCCATTAAGAAAAGCACTTTTCACATCCATCTAATATATCTTGAACTTCAAGTGACAAGCCAAAGCAAGTAAGACTCGTATGGACTCAATGCAAGCAACATAAGCAAATGTTTCATCAAAGTCTACTCCTTCAACTTGAGTGTATCCTTGAGCCACAAGTCTAGCGTTGTTGCGGATGACGTTCCCTTCCTCATCAGTCTTATTGCAAAATATCCATTTGGTGCCAATGATATTCACTCCTTCCAGTCTAGGTACTAGTGTCTAGACCTCATTCCTTTGAAACCGATGAAGTTCATCATGCATTGTCTAAAATAACATGAATAAGAAACAAATTTAGCCACATATTTATCAATTGTACGCTTTCTTAAGGTAATTTCATTCATGTTTCCCATGATCACTTTTGGAGGATGATTTAGTTTAATCCTAGATGAGGGTTCTTTTCCCAAATGATCATTAGGTTGAAGTCATGTAAAGCCATCTTCTGAGGTTTGTATGACACTAGGTGAGGCAGGGGAAGGAGGATCTTGATCACCTACTTCTTGATCATTTTTAGGAGTCAAAAGAAGGATGGACTTTGGTAAATCAACATCTTTTGAAGACTCAAAAGTTAATGCTTCATCTACCACAACATTAAAGATTTCCATAACCTTTCTAGTTCTTTTGTTTAGCACTCTGTATGCTTCGCTAGTGGAGGAATATCCTAGAAAGATCCCTTCATCGCTTTGAGTGTGAAGCTTTCCCACATTCTCTCTATCCTTTATAATGAAGCAAATGCTACCAAATATTCTAAAGTACTTTACAGTTGGTTTCCTTCCTTCCCACAGCTCATATGGAGTCTTCTTTGTACCTGGTCTAAAGTACACTCAACTTATAGTATGACATGTAGTGTTAATTGCCTCGCCCCATTGGTCTTTTGCCATATCCTTGTTAGGTAACATAGCTCTAGCCATATCTTGAATGACTTTATTTTTCCTTTCAACTACACCATTTTGTTGAGGAGTGATAGGGGCCAAGAATTCTTGAGCTATGCCAGCTTTTATGCAAAAGGACTCCATTTGAGAGTTCTCAAATTCTTTGTCATGATCACTTCGAATTCAATTAACTTTCAACCCTTTTTTCATTCTGCAGCCTTTTACACAATGTCTCTATGAGTTGAGGAGCTTCGGACTTTGATCTTAGCCAAATAACCCAAGTGAATCTGTTGAAGTCATCTACCACCACCTTGATGTATTTCTTTCCTCCAAGAGACTCCGTTCTTGTTGGACCTATAAGGTCAATGCAGAGGAGCTCAAGAGCTTTTGTAGTGGCAGTGGTCAAAGTGCCATGATGTTGAGCTTTTGTTTGTTTGAGTTGACACGATCCTCATACAACACTTACCACTTTACTGAGTTTAGGCATCCCTAGGATGACTTCATTCTTTGACATAATTGACAGTTGCTTGTGGCTGGCATATCCCATCCTTTGATGCCATAAGTCTTCATTTGGTATTCGAATGCTATTGCACACAATCTCAACATAAGGAGTAAGACCATAGCATTTATCCAGTGTTTGAATCCAGCTTATGAGTTACTCACTTGACTCATTTAACACCAAACATTTTCCTTTCAAAAATATTACCATGAAGTCTTGGTCACAAACTTGACTTCTGCTTAATAGATTCACTCTTAACCCTTCCACATACAACACATTTGCAATGTCTGGTAACCCTAATAGAGATATGATTCCCTTTCCCTTTATTTGAGATTTGCTTCCTTCACCAAAAAGTAACATTACCACCTTTCTTGGATTCAAAAGTGTTAAAGAGAGTGCGATCTCCAGTTAAGTGTCTTGACCAACCATTGTCAAGATACCATAGATATGTGTTCATCACTTTAAAGGCAGGGTGCATCATGAAGCATACTTCGTGCTTATTTGTCACATCATAAGGCATGGTCATTTCTTTGATTTGATCACCAAGTGGTTTTACCCTTGCTTTTATCTTCTTGAGGTGTACACCTTTATGGAGATGCATTTTGAGACAGTCTAGTCTTCTTCTACTTATAGATATAACTTTTTCTGCAATCATCATGATTAATTTCAAATATCTTTTTGACTTACATGTCTTGAGAAATTTAAGCATATCAATGTTAGAAACACAATAGATATTTGAAAAAAAAGATCTTTTCATGCAATTTGATTCCATGACAACAAAGGTCAATGGATCACACAATAAAGATTTAAACCCAATCAGAGTGTGCCCACTCTAATACCACTAATTAGGTTAAGATAGATTGGCCCCGGTTACTTAATTCAATTACCTAAGTTGATTAATTTGGTTCAACAACATGCAAATCATGAAGGCACAAAAAATCACCAAATAAACTAAATGCAGTGAAAATTAAGTTGACACGGTGATTTGTTGACAAATGGGAAAAACCTCAAGTAAGACAACCCCACCAAGTGATTTTAAGGTCACCACTTCTAAGAATTCACTAATCAACAATTAAGTAGTTACAAGTATAAGGAATTTTATCAACTACCCAAGCCTATCCCAAAATACCAACCTAAAGTTGAACCTTTACTTCAATACCCAATTAAACTTGATCATGTAGTAGCCTTCTTTCCTTCAGTGCTTAAATCTCCAATCTGTGACTAACCCTTTGCATGAATTCCAGTATGTGACTAACTCTAGTAACTTTGAACGATATTTTTGGCTGCAACATTCTTCACTACATCAACAATGAAAATCAAGAAGCACTTGGTTACAAAATCATATGGTATACAAATGCAGTAGCTTCTTATAGAGAAAAATAAATTTCTTGGCCTATGTATCCGTATGTTGACAGCTTTTAAAATAAGCCTTATATATGTTTAGGGTTGTAAAAAAAGAAGCCCTAAACAAACACATAAGCCTGGGCCAAATTTCAAATCTAGAAAACTGGAAAACGTAGTTCTCGATAGATCAAGCTGCTGTCAAGCTATCTATCGAGCTTCACATTAAGTCTCAATAGCAGGCATCTGTCAAGCTATCTGTTAGACTTAATGAATAGCTTTTCTTCATTTGTTTGTTAGACCAATCTTCATGACTTTAATATGAATACTTGATTTACTTGAAAAACATATTTCTTGATGTATTAAATTTATTTTAGATCTACCCAATTACAAGTAACGTGCATTATGTCAAAGGATTAGCCAATTACATAGAATATGACCCTAACACCCATGTATAAATAATGTGTGTGTGTGTGTGTGTGTGTGTGTGTGTAATTAGTATATTAAGATAAGTAATACATGCTTTAATTCTAATTAAAGCATGACTATTAATCTATATATCTATATATATAATAATAAGCGAAACATAGAGAAACTCAAATTAGAATTCCAAATTAGAGTTCCAATTTTGCGCCATGTGTCCTAAATTATTTATTCTTAAAGGGTTTTATTATTTAATTTTAAAATCAAATGTGGGACCACATCATACAGATTCATCTAAGTGAGTTATTAAGTACAAAAACCAAAGAGTTTAAAATAAATGAATCGTAAAAAAAAAAAAGTGCTTCACAATAATTAAAATAAAAAAACTTGGACAATTTACATTTTGTACCTAATAATATCCTTACAAATTTTTTTAAAAAGTTAACAAAATATAAAAATGACTATCAATAGTATTTAAATTATATATATAGGAATGATATAATGTCTTTTATTGTATATCTTTAACTGTATCCATGCATATGCATGGAGTTACAAGCTAGTTTGTAATAATTTTACAAGAATGCAAAGTTTGGTGAAGTGGAAGGTTTATAGAAAAAACATCTAAGGAATGCTCCACATTAAGAACCCATGTATGAATAATATGTGGATTTATAATTAGTATATGAAGAAAATTAATATATGGTTTAATCCTAATTAAAACATGACTATTAATTAGTAATAATTTCACATGAATGCAAAGTTTGATGAGGTGGAAGGTCTAAAAAAAAAGGCAGCTAAGGAGCACTCCACATTAAGAATCCACATCCACATCTATCTATCTATCTGTCTATATATATATATATATATAGATAGGTAAAACTTAGAGAAAATCAAATTAGATTCTATAATTAAAGTCCAATTTTACGACATGTGTCCTAGATTATTTATTTTTAAAGAGAGTTAATGTTTTAATTTTTGAGTCAAATGTGAGATCACATTAAAAATATCCATCAAAGTGAGTTATTGCCTACAAAAATCAAAGAGTTTAGAATTAATAAACAAAAAAAATTAATTAAAAAAATAGACAATTTACATTTTCTACTTAATAATATTCTTACAAGACTTTTTAAATAGTTAAAAAATGGTTGAGTTCAAGTTACACATGGTGTAACTTCAAGCAATATTACACTACTCAATATTTTTTAATCAGATGCGAATTTTGACAAATTTATCGTTAGATTACATTATCTTCATATATTCTCTATGTTACAAAATTTCATGATGATCAAAGATTAATAGTCATGTCATCAATCAGTTGTTTAAATTTCAAGTTTTTATAGTTTAAAATAATGCATAAAAGATGAGTTTATGGATTAAATGGTAAATAACATCTAATTGGCATGAATGTTAAGAACATATAGAACATGTAATTCAATGGTGGGATTTTCCAAATATAAATTTTATAACAAGTTATTGGGTGGTGTAACACTGCTTAGAGTTACACTAGATGTAACTTGAATCCAACTCGTTTAAAAATATATATATAAGAATGACTATCAATATTATTTAAATTATATATGTAAGAATTATACTATACATCTTAATGTATATCTTTTAAGTATATCCATATATATGCATGAGATTACAAGCTAGTATAAATAATATGTGTGTATAATTAGTATATTAAGATAATATATACATGCTTTAATCCTAATTAAAACATGACTATTAATTAGTAATAATTTCACATGAATGCAAAGTTGGGTGAGGTGGAAAGTTTAATAAAAAGACATCTAAGGAGCACTCCACATTAAGAATCCACATTCTCCCACATGAGGTTCTTACCTTCATTTCATACCTACATACATATATATATATATATATATATAGAGAGAGAGAGAGAGAGAGAGAGAGAGAGAGAGAGAGAGAGAGAGAGAGAGAGAGAGAGAGAGAGAGAGAGTACATGAGGTTCTTACCTTCAATTCATATATGTATATAGAGAGTTCATACAAAAAGTCTAGCAATTCACCTAGTATGGACCAGCAACGTTTTCAATTTTTTCACAAGTTGGTTCTTGCATTCCTAGTGATGATCGTGTTCACATCCTTGGGGCTCCGCCCGCCTCCTGGCTGTTGCCCTATTGAAATTCTGTGTTGCCTACCAAAACTAAAATTTTAAATTTTTCTCAAGGTTTGTGCTGTTGGATAAAAATCTAGTTTGTTATCTCATACAAAACACACAGCGGAAGCAATAATCAATGATTTATTTCATTCATGATTGACAACATGCACTATGTAAATTTCAGAATTCAAGAACAAAGTAGCGTACCTTGGTGTGGAGAAATTCAAAACAAAAATTAGAAGCACTTGGGAGCACTTTTAATCTTCACTCCAATTTCACTTTACGCCCAAGATGTGTGGTCTCTCAATCAGTTTCCAAAGGAAGAATGAAAGTGTGTCTCACACTCTCTCTTTTTCTTTTTCTCTACGATCCTTTTTCATTAATTAAAAAATTCTGTATGTTTCTCCCTTTATAACTAACTGATTATCTAATTGGGCCGGCCTGTTGGGCCTTTCCAATTGGGCTTTAGTGTGTGGCTTGGAGTGAGACCAAAAGGGACCAATAAGACACTAGCTCCAATGGGCCTTGGGCTTTTCCGTCTACTCTTGACAAGTCCAAAGTTATCATCAATTATATTTAATACCACTATATAAATATAATTGCACTCTAGGCCTTATTAATAAATTATATCCCAAGACTTTATTATACACGCAACCCCTTCATTAAATATTCATAGTAATACAAAGTCATGAACGTAGACTGCCACTTTGTAAATTACTACATCTTATCATTGAGTACCCGGTTTAATCCTTTAAAGTTATTCATTATATATTTATGAAATCCAATTTCATAATTATATACTTTAGTTATTTCTTACTAAAGTGGTTAGGCCTAACTCTCTGAATAATTGAACCCATTAAAATTATCTCAAAGGAATATTTTATATCTCCACCAAGAGACTATGAATTCCATCTTGAGAATATATGTTCCATCTTTTGATGGCTGCCCAACATACTGAGGTTTTGATCGTTACTTTAGATCTCACTCCTGATATATCAAAGCAACCTATACCTCATGATCAAGTCCATTATTCTCTTAGAATTAAGAGTTCATGCAAATAGAAGTCGTGAGATTTATTATTCATTTGACAGTCGTTAGGAGAATAATAAATCTCACAGCGGTCCAGTTCAATATGTCTTAACTCTTAAAACATATCAACATATCAACTAGAAGTCACCACTTCCATGATCAAGACAAATCATCTTAGTTGATACGTTATAGTCTTCGTAGATGAAATGCCCAATTTCATCACTGATTATAAACTATAAATTCTGAGTTTACAAAAAACTTGTGATTTATATCTTCTGTGAATAAATCACATAAATCACATACTATGCATCTCATGGACTATATGATAATGTCCAAATATTCATGTTACCATTATTTTAGATAAAAATAAAACAACTTTATTAAACAAAACATTAAGTCATACATAATGTCACATATAGCATCATACAATAGGATTTAAGGGCACACATCCTAATAATCTCCCATTTGCCCTAAAGACTATTGTGCACTAATCTAACTCCCATTCCCTCCAAATGTGACTCGAAAGTCCTTTGAGGCAAGGCTTTGGTAAAAGGATCTGCTAAATTATTTGCACTTTTAATCTTTGCTACCAAAACATCTCCACGAGCAATAATGTCTCGAATGATGTGATACTTCCTCTCAATGTACTTTCCTTTCTTGTGATTCCTTGGATCTTTGGATTGTGCAACCGCTTCACTATTATCATAAAACAATGTGATGGGAACATGCTCCATTCTTATAACACCAAGATTAAAAAGGAATTTCTTAAGCCAAACAACCTCCTTTGCTGCTTCACAAGTAGCAACGTACTCAGCTTCCATGGTGGAGCCCGCAATGCAAGACTGCTTAACACTCCTCTAACTTATGACTCCACCTCCCAAGGTGAAAACACATACTAAGTGAATTTTCTGAAATCTAGATCCGATTGAAAATCTGAATCTATATAGTCAATGGGAATCAAATCCTCACAATGGTAAACAAGCATATAATCTCTCGTTCTTCTAAGATACTTGAGAATGTGCTTTAGAGGTTGCCAATATTTTGGTCCTGGATTTGATTGATATCGGTTGACCGTGCCAACTGAATAACAAATATCTGGTCTAGTACAAAGCATGACATACATGAGACTTCCCACTGCAGAAGCATAAGGAACTTGTCTCATCATATTTTCTTCCTCTTGAGTCTTAGGCCTTTGGTCATCAGACAGAAAAACTCCATGTCTAAAAGGAAGCAATCATTTCTTAGAGCTTTGCATGCTAAACCGTTCTAGAACCTTATCTATATATCCAGCTTGTGATAAGCCTAATATCTTATTCTTGCGATCTCGCTAAAGCTTGATCTCTAGAAAAAAGTTAGCCTCACCCAAGTCCTTCGTATTAAATTGGCTAGACAACCAAACTTTAATCGATGACATTACCCCTACATCATTCCCAATGAGTAGAATATCATCAACATAAAGCACTATGAACATTACTACTTTGTCTCGATGTCTTTTGTATACACATGGTTCATCAAGATTTTGTTCAAAACCAAATGACTTGATTGCTTGATCAAATCTGATGTTCCATGACCTAGATGCTTGTTTAAGTTCATAAATGGACGTATTCAACTTGCATACCATATGCTCTTGGTTCTTTGCTATGAAACCTTCCGGTTGCAACATGTATATTTCTTCTTTAAGATTGCCATTAAGAAATGCAGTCTTGACATCCATTTGCCAAATCTCATAATCATAATGAGTAGCAATGGATAAGAGAATCCTGATAGATTTAAGCATGGCTACTGGCGAAAAAGTTTCATCATAATCAATACTTTCCTTTTGTGTATACCCTTTCGCCACTATTCTTGCTTTAAAGGTTTCAACATTTCCATCTATCCCTCTCTTCCTCTTGTAAACCCATTTGCAATTAACAGGTTTAATGCCGTTAGGCGCCTTTACAAGATCCCATACATGATTGGAATACATAGAATTCAATTCAGATTTCATAGCTAGAACCCAATGATGTGCATCTATATCATTCATTGCCTTTTCATAAATGTAGGAATCCGATTCAGCCTCTTTTGAGATAGCTACATAAGTTTCTCCCAAACCTCTAAATCTCATAGGAGGCCGAAAATTCTCCCACTACGACGAGGCATCTGTGTACTAGACATCTCATGAGTAATATCTTGCGGTGTATCCAATACAGCCACATCATCCCTAGTTTCATCCATTGGTTGTTCAACTACAGGTTCATCTATTTCAGCCAATACAACTCTACTTCTAGAATTAAAATTATTCACATAATCATCTTTCAAAAATTTGGCATGGGTGCTAACAAACACTTTGTTATCCTTATGATTGTAGAATAAATAACCCTTAGTTTCTTTTGAATACCTTAAAAACATGCATACTTCCGTTTTAGCTTCCAACTTATCAGACTTTCCTTTCAACACATGTGCTGGACATCCCCAAATGTGGAGATATTTCTTACTAGGCTTGCGCCCACTCCACAATTTCTTAGGTGCGTTGGGAATAGATTTTGATGGAACTAAATTCAAAACATACATAGCAGTTTTTAGTGCATATCTCCAAAAAGAAACTGGTAAAGTTGAGTAACTCATCATGGACCTAACCATTTCCAAAAGAGTCCTATTCCTTCTTCTGCTATACCATTTTGTTGAGGAGTTTCAGGTGCAGTCAATTAGGAGACAATCCCATTTTGAATTAAGTAATCCTTGAAATCCCCAAGAAGGTATTCGCTACCTCGATCAGATCAAATGGCCTTTATGCGTTTACCTAATTGATTTTCAACTTTAGCCCTAAACTCTTTGAACTTGTCAAAGGCTTCGGGCTTCGGTCTCATTAGGTACACATAACCATATCTTGAGTAATCATCCACAAAAGTAATGAAAAACTCATAACCTCCCTTTGCTTTGATTGACATAAGACCACATACATCTATATGAACTAATTCAAGCAATTCTTGGGCTCTTCTACCTTTTGCATTAAAAGGTCGTTTGGTCATCTTACCTTCCAAACAAGATTCGCAAAATGAAAATCCATCAAAGTCCGGGTTGTAAAAATCCATCTTTGATTAGTCTTTGAATCCTATTTGAATTAATATGACCCAAACGCAAGTGCCATAGACATGCATCACTAGTAGAAGGAAACTTTCTCTTTAATGATTTTACATGAGAGCTACTATCTATTTCAGAATTGTATAATTCATGCATGTCAGGAGTTAAAATATAAAGACCATCCACAATATTGCTAGAACAGATAAACACTTTATCCTTCTTTATTACAATATTGTCTTTCAGGATAACACAATATCCATGTTTACCTAAGTAAGTTGCAGAAATCAAATTCCTATGAACATTAGGTACATACAAACAGTCTTCCAATATTAAAACTCTAAACTTAAAGCATAAATTAAACATTCCAACAGCTAAAACTAGAATCCTGCTTCCATCAGCCAAAGTAAGAAATAGTTCTCCCTCATTCAACTTTCTGGTTTCCTGGAACCCCTGCAAAGAATTGCAGATATGATTAGTACAACCAAAATCCACACACCAGGAATCCGTTGGATTCTGTACCAAACATATTTCAAGAAGAAAGGAACTTTTCATACCCTTATTCTTGGCAGCTTTGAACTTTGGACAATTCCTCTTCCAATGTCCTTTCTCACCACAATGGAAACATTTTCCTTTGGTTTTCTTTCCTTTGTTGGCAACCCCTAAGGCAATTTGTTTACCATTTTTCTTAGTGAAGTCCTTCTTCTTCTTCTTACCTTTGCCTTTCGACTTAGGTTGAGAAGTAAAAACTTCACGCACATTGGCTTCAACACTAGAAGTACTAAAGATGTCTTCCGTCGCCACTAACTCATTCATTAATTCAAACAAAGAGTAAATCTTTCTGTTCATATTATAATTGAGTCTGAATTCCTTAAATGATTCCGGTAGTGACTAGAGTATCATATCCACTTGGGATTCTCTATCAATGTCGGCACCTAAAACTTCTAATGTGTTCAAATTAGCAATCATCCTTAGACAATGCTCCCTCACTGAACTTCCTGCAGCCATTTTGGTATTATAAATTTGCCTCATGGTTTCTTGCCTTGCAGACCGGCCTTGTTCATTAGACATCTCCTTCAGACTTAGTATGATGTCCGAAGAATGTTCTACATCCTGCATTTGATACTGTAGAATATTTGAGATAGATGCTAGGATGTAGCACTTAGCCATCTCATTAGATTTCTGCCAACGATCATATCATTATTTTTCCTCAAGAGGAGCATCTAATGAAGGAAAGCTAGGACATGGTTGAGTAAGCACATATTTGTGCTCTTCAGCAATAAGAACAATATTCAAATTTCTTTTCCAGTCAACATAGTTGGATCCAGTCAGTTTGTTTTGATTAAGAATAGCAACAAGTGGGCTAAATGATGCCATGATTTAAATCTGAAAATAATAAACATGAATACAATAAGTAAACTGGACATTATCTATTTAGCTTATAAGCATACAATATGGAACCTTAATAAAACCATAAATTAATATATGCAACGACAACCCAATCCATGTCTATAATTCCTTGGTAGCAAGTTTATTATAAACAAATTAATTGGTTGAAAATTATTCTCATTATTAGTGCTATCATGATAACTCTTATCAAACACTAACAATATGCCGTATTACTTTTAGCCTCTAAGTAATAATGACATAGCTCTTTTGGGAGGTTAACATTACACTTAGTCTAGTGTACACCATTATCTAGAGTCATGTGTAGTCACATTTCATCTCCCTTTTATAGTGTTTAAACTTGTAGTACCGTGAAACTAAACACCCTCCTTTGGGATCGCGAGGCATATACGCCAAGATGAGGTGTTTGTCCACGCTACTTTAAACGGGTAAGTTCAATCTTGTAGTACTATAAAGTAAACACCCTCCTTTGGGATCGCGAGGCGTATACGCCAAGACGAGGTGTTTACCCACACTACTATGAACCGATAATGGAGGCTGTGAGATCCAACCCTTGTATCTCTCTCCCACTAGATATTTTAAATTAAAGGTTTTAAGATCAAGAATCATAATAATGCTAGACACGTGAAAAAAATTAATCCTAATTTCATTAGGAATAAAGTTCATTAAACTAGCATTAACATATATATATATATATATATATATAATATAATATAATATATTACGTTATAAAATATATATTATATTATACATATAATATAATATATATTTTATATAATAATTTATTATATTATCACATGACAATATATATGTCTTACAGCCATGTACAATTCTTGATTTGATGCATATCAACCAATCCGTACCAGCCAAGGCATGTGATAGTAATTCTATGCACTAAATGACAAACAAAGCATTGACATTGAAGCCATGCAATGAATGCCTTAAAGTCCAAAAAGTGCAAATTTATTCCAAGCCATATAATGACAATCTTGGTAATCATGTTCAAGCCATGCAAAATTTAAGTTTTCATGCATGATGGCCATGCGGTACAATCATCCATGCATGAAGTCCAATCCGTGAAAATATAGGCCAAGAGGTGCATTGAATTGATTCAAGCATTGGTAGTTGCAAACGGTTATACATAGAATAATTATATTAATGCAATCCGTGCAGACTGAATCACTCACATGTAGCACTATTCAATCCCACTTGCAATATATATATATATATATATATACGGATTACATGGAAATTAAAAATCATGACACAACACCACAACTTGATGCAGAAAATTGTAACACAAAGATAACGGTTTTCTTAAATTCTAAAATTCAATCACACATTATACAATCATGATATGAAAACCTGGCTCTGATACCAATTGTTTGATAAAAATCTGGTTTTGTATCTCATACAAAACACACAGCGAAAGCAACAATCAATGATCTATTTCATTCATGATTGACAACATGCACTATGTAAATTTCAGAATTCAAGAACAAGGTAGCGTACCTTGGTGTGGAGAAATTCAAAACAAAAATTAGAAGCACTTGGGAACACTTCTAATCTTCATTCCAATTCCACTTTACGCCCAAGATGTGTGGTCTCTGTTAAGGACATATTTTATTTAGTTAGCTAATCATTTGACAAAACGCATTTTACTTGTATTTGGATAGATAATACTTCAAAGAACATGTTGTTCAAGTCTAGTATTAAAGCCATGAAGATTGGACCAAGAAACAAGTGAAGAAAAAGTGTTCACTAAAGCTAAATACCTGTGGACAGCTGCTCGACAAATAACTATCTATCGAGGTTTAATGAGGCTCGACACCTGCTATCTATCGAGGTATCTATCGAGGTTACGGAAATCAGAATTTTCAGATTTGATTTTTGGGCTAGGCTTTTGTATTTGTGTATGGTTTCTTTTCTCACAACCCTAGGCTTATATAAGGCTTATTTTAGAGGCCGTCACACAAGAGAATACAAGGAGAATACATGTAAAAGGTGACCGAAACCTTATTCTCTCTGAAAGAAGCTACTGCATCTTTGTGCCTTAGGGTTTTGTAACCAAGTGCTTTTTAATCTTCATTGTTGATGAAGTGAAGAATTTTGCAACCAACATTCTTCTTCCTCAAGTTGGTGAGTAAGTCTCGTACTGAGATTCGTGCAAAGGAGTTAGTCACCTACTGGGATCCGTGCATCACAGGTGACGTTCATATATTGAAGAGTTTAGAGGTTCTGAAGTGGTAAAAGGTTTCTGCTGTGAGTTCATCTACGGGGATTGTAGAGTCTAGGGATAAAGGTTTTGTACTAGATCTGAAACTTCTCTTTACTATAGTGGATTGTTTTTCGGGAGGGTTTCCTCCTAGGTTTTTTACTGTGAAAGTGGTTGGTTTCATTAGTTTTCCTGGGTCATCACATCTTGTCTTATTTATTTTTTCGCTGCACTTAGTTTTGACATGATATTGATGTTTGTTTGTTTGTTTTAACAAGTTTATTCATAATAAATCTAATTAACAACTTGTGTTTAAAACTTATTAATTCTATCAACTGGAGTCTAAATTTCCCAACAGTCTCTCAATTAGTTTAAAAAAGGGAGAATGAAAGTGTGTCTCACACTCTCTCTTTTTCTTTTTCTCTACAATCCTTTTTCATTAATTAAAAAATTATGTATGTTTCTCCCTTTATAACTAACTGATTATCTAATTGGACGGCCTATTGGGCCTTTCCAATTGGGCTTTAGTGTGTGGCATGGAATGGGACCAAAAGGGACTAATAAGACACTAACTCTAATGGGCTTTGGGCTTTTCCGCCAACTCTTGACAAGTTCAAAGTTACCATTAATTATATTTAATACCACTATATAAATATAATTACACTCTAGGCCTTATTAATAAATTATATCCCAAGACTTTATTACACGCGCAACCCCTTCATTAAATATTCGTAGTAATACAAAGTCATGAACGTAGACTGCCACTTTGTAAATTACTACATCTTATCTTTGAGTACCCGGTTTAATCCTTTAAAGTTATTCATCATATATTTATGAAATCCAATTTCATAATTATATACTTTAGTAATTTCTTACCAAAGTGGTTAGGCCTAACTCTCTGAATAACTGAACCCATTAAACTTATCTTAAGGGAATATTTTATATCTCCATCAAGAGACTATGAATTCCATCTTGAGAATATGTGTTTCGTCAACACTAAATATGGCTGCCCAACATACTGAGGTTTTGATCGTTACTTTAGATTTCACTCCTGATATATCAAAGCAACCTACACCTCATGATCAAGTCCATTATTCTCTCAGGATTAAGAGTTCATGCAAATAGAAGTCGTGAGGTTTATTATTCATTTGACAGTCGTTAGGAGAATAATAAATCTCACAGCAATCCAGTTCAATATGTCTTAACTCTTAAAACATATCAACTAGAAGTCACCACTTCCATGATCAAGACAAATCATCTTAGTTGATACGTTATAGTTTTCACAGATGAAATGCCCAATTTCATTACCGACTATGAACTATAAATTCTGAGTTTACAAATAACTTGTGATTTATATCTTCTATGACTAAATCACATAAATCACATACTATGCATCTCATGGACTATATGATAATGTCCAAATATTCATGTTACCATTATTTTAGATAAAAGTAAAACAACTTTATTAAACACAACTTTATTAAACACAACATTAAGTCATACATAATGTCACACATAACATCATACAATAGGATTTAAGAGCACACATCCTAACATGTGCCTCTTAGCACACAATGCATGTTTTGGTGAATATGTCGGTTGCCTTAATGGGGCAGTGCTATAGCACAATTGAATTCACCAAAATAAAAATAAAAGGAAGGCTTTTTTATTTTATTTTTTTTCAGTCATTTCTTATCCTTATTGTCTTTCGTTATTATCATTTGCTGTCCTAACCTCCTAAGAACCGACCAACTCACAAATGGTTTAAATTATGAACAGGACCAATTTTTTTTCTCTGGATGGATTTTTTCCATGTCAAATTTGCATGTAATTCTCAATATTATAATTAGGAGTGTGCATGAGTTAGGTTGAGAAGTTTTTTCAACCCAATCCATCATTGTGAGTTAAAAAAAAATTCAACCTAACCTAACCCATCACAGGAACCCAACTCAATCCACGTGGATCGGGTTAGGTCGGGTTGAGCCCATGATGAGATTTACAAATCCGCCTAACCGAACCGAACCCACCTATATTTAATATATTTTATAAATTTAAAAAAATATGTTTAAAAAATATATTATATAATTTGTTATTTACTTTTTTGTCCCTCTTCCTAAATAAAATCCAATCCCTAAGTTTTTCTCATATAGTTTGTGTTTATTTGGTGTTATACTTATGATTATTTGGTTATAAATTTACTCTTATTTGTGTTGGTGTTATTTTGATGCTCAATTTAATAATAATAATAATAATAATAATAATAATAATAATAATAATAATAATAATAATAATAATAATAATAATAATAGTAATTGAACAAAAAACTGTCAAGATTTATGATTTTTTGGGGGGAGGGGGGGAGATTAAGCTTGGTCAAATACTGGTCAAAGTTGCTCAGAAAGTGGTGTAGTGACTTGTTGTCTGTGTCATGTGCTGGCCGTTATGGTACCATGTGTTTCCAAAGGAAAAAGCTTTTTCAATTTCTGTAGCGAGCATTTCGCGACCTAACTAGCCCATGAGTAACTTTGCATCTAGATTCTAGTTATTTGATCCTATCTTCAAATTTTTTTTTTTTGGTTAAAAGGGGGGTAATCTGCATTAATATAAACTAGCCACAAAAGGCGAAGTATTGGCAGTAAGCCTTAAGGAATATAACCTCGAAGCATCAGAATTTAAAATATTACAAAGTTCTTCCGAATAAGGATAGTCTAAAAATAGCAAAAGTCCCAAAAAAGTTGCAGCCTCCTTTGGCGAGGTAATCCGCTCCCTTATTCGCTTCCCAATAGATATGCTCGATCCTGACTTGGTGAAACTGATGGAGGAGGTACCTGCAGTCACTGAGTAGAGAAGAAAAGGAGTTAATGGAGGGTTTAGAAGATTGCATCAGGTCAACTACAATTTTTGCATCCAATTCCACAAGGATTTGGGAAGTGCCGAGTTGGGATGCAAGCAACAAGCCATCCTTTAGCGCCCATAGTTCAACAGTAATGCTAGAAGCAAACCCAGCCTGCCTTATGTACCCCTTAATCCACTTCTCTTAATGATCTCTAATCAAGCCACCCCTTCCCCCCCCCCCCCCCCCGCCTTGCCAACATTCCCAAGCGAAGCACCATCCGAATTTAGCTTAAACCAACCAAGAGGGGGTCTGTTCCAACGCACTTGGACTGCAATATTGCACCTAGACTTCTAAACTTTACTCACACAATAAAAGTGCTCTCTAGCAACCTGAAGACACGAGTGATGCAGCTTCGGATTTGGAGGATTCTCAAATTGCAATTAATTCCCCTTCCCTTGATGACTTGTCTGACAAGAATGCTCCCATGACTACACAGCCAAAGGAAGTGCTTAATTTTTGGTAAGGTGTCTAACCCCCAAATCCAACAACCTGTGAAGGGGGTGGTTTAGGCAACTCAACAAAGGTTAGTCTATAGGCCGAGGCCATGTAAAAATCCCCATTAGGGGAGAACCTCCACATAAAAGAATCTTTATTTTCACCATAAGCTTGGATGGGTATTGCATGGATTCTGTTAGCAACTATCCTAGGAAGAGCAAAGGAAATTTTCTCCAAATTCCAGTATCCATTCTGATGGACTTCAGCAACAGTCCACCCTTCCTCCTGTTGGGTAAGAGGCCCTTCAATAAGTTCTCTAACCAAGCTGCCCTTCACCCAATTAGTCACCTAAAAATTTAGATTTGATTTGTTCCCCACATTCCAACAAATGTCTTTCTTGAAGGTAGGAAAGCCCACTTTAATTGTAGCCCAGTTAGAGGAACAAGGAAGCTTATTGGGGTCAATAGAATTCCTACAATTCTGAGAACAATACTTGCCCAATAAAACCTTTGCCCATATAGAATCTTTGTCTTGGTAGAGTCTCCAATTAAGCTTAGCAAGAAGAGTGATGTTTTTTGCCCTTGCTGCTTGCAACCCGAGGCCTCTCTTTACCTTAAACCTAATAACTTTGTTCCAACCCACCAGGTGAAGCTTTCTTTTTTCCATTAAAGAGTCCCAAAGGAAATCTCTGTTAACTTTATCAAGTTTTTCACACAAATGATTTGGAAGGGCTACCCCTTGCATGATATGATTTGGGATTGCTGCCATGACAGAGTTAACAAGCACTATTCTTCCAGCAAATGAGAGAAACTTAGTTTTCCACCCTGATAGTTTAAAGATTACTCTCTCCACAATGAAGTTATACCTATTTCGGGCAGCTCCTTTATGAATTAGGGGGAAGCCCAAATACTTCCCTAAACATGAAGTTTCAGCAATATTCAACAGACCACAAATATCCTCTTTAATGTTTGAAGGAACATTAGGTGAGAAATAGATGTGGGATTTTTAGCACTAATCAATTGACTAGATTCCTTGTAGAAATTTCTTAACACCTTCATTATGGAATTAGCTCCTGCCTTATTGGCTTTCGCAAAGAGCATGAGATCATCCGCGAAGAAAATGTGTGAGATGCCCAAGTTTTGCTTTGACGCTTTCAGAAGGATCCATTCTTCCTTTCTACAACTTTCATTAATGAGAAACCCAAGGTATTCCATACAAAGAATAAATAAATACGGTGAAAGGGGATCACCTTGACGTATTCCTCTTGTGGGCTTAAAGGGGGTATGCTTGCCTCCATTAAGAAGGATAGAGATAGTCATTGAAAAAACACAACTCATAATGAGCTTAATCAACTCATCAGGAAACCGAAAAGCTTTAAGGATGTTGTGATGAATGACCACTCAAGGTGATCATAAGCCTTGACAAGATCAACCTTGATAGCCATAAATCCCACTTTACCCTTCTTTTTGTCAAGAGAATAGACCAGCTCTTGAGCAACAATAACATTGTCCAACCCTCCTCTTCCTGGCACAAATGCAGTTTGATTGGGCGAGATTAACTTATCCAAGAGGGGTCTAATGTGGCCAACAATGATTTTAGTGTCAATTAGCTCACACACAAGGCTGCCCAAGCCTAGGCCTAAAGCCCCTCACCACAAAAATAAATAAATAAATAATAGCACTAAGGAAAAAGGCCCGTCTTCACTGTAAAAAGCACAAAATTTTATAAAATTATATATATGATTGTGCCATTTTTTTTAATAGTGATGTTAAAGATACTGCAAATTTTATAATTTAACATGTCACTGATCACAAAAAAGTAATTCAAATATTCGTTAATTAGGTTGTTGAATTGTGATATTCAATTCTCTATATGAAATTAAAATTAGTTTAGTTGGTATTATTCATCAAATTATGTATTTAATGTGTTAAATTAACATGTATTAAATCATTTATTTAATTAATATTTACATATAAAAGGCCCACATAAATTTTTTGCCTTAAGCCCCAAATTATGTCAAGCTGCCCTTGCTCACACAACACCCATCCTCTCTATTCTCTATTGCTCCAAAAATTTGAGAAACCTTAAAAGAGATATGAAGTGAGATTTTATTCAACTTATTGTGCTCATTTATAGAGAGAGAAAACCTATACATAGAGTGAACCTATAGTTTTTCTGTTCTCTCTCTCTCTCACACCATTCCTACATCTTGGGAGGAGTTTTACCATCATCACCTACACAATAGAGTGCTAGTGAACTGATTGATATTGGGAATCTTTGGAGAGCCCAGTTCAAGTCCAAGTTTCACTTGGTGACTAGCGGTTGGTTTATCAATTGACAAGACTCTGTAGAATAAAGGACTCAGTGAAGTTAGATGCTAGTAGAAGCTCGGAGGGTATAGGTTTTGAAGATCTATAATCAAACTTGTACTACATCAATTACATAGTGAAGTTCCGACTTGGAGGATCAGCAAAGGGGTTTTTTCACAAAGAGCTCCAGTTTTCTCTTTGAAAACACATTTAAGAGTTTTCATGTGGCTGGTAAATAATAAAAGCCCTCAAACTCTTAGATCCAATGTTTGCAAGTCGATCACGAGATCAAAAGAAGAATTTCAAAATAATGAAACTAGTATATATTACTTAATTATTTGAATTACATGGTTTCATTCTACTTCATTATGAAAATTGCATGGCACATTAGCACATGCTAGCTAGCTTTTGCATTTCAATTGAAGATTGACACAATTTATTTGAACAAACTATTTATCAATTATCTTCATCAGTTCATGAGTCTGGTAACAGTTTCCCTTCAAGAAATGCCTTCGACATTGAGAGTGATCTCTCTAGTTGGGTAGCTGGAGTTTGGTGTCCACCTCCTCTTACAAGAACAAAGACTAGAATGTCACGATAAACTTGTGTCCACCCACCAACCTGAACAAAAGAATAAGCATTTGGAAAAGAATACGAAGCACCAAAAAAAAGAAAAAATCATTTAACAAAATTTATTCGCGTAAGGTTATACATGGGAACTTAATAAGAAAATTGACTTGCTTTCCCTCAAACCATGGCCTGTAAGGCACAGTTACACTCAGTCCCAAATCCTTTGCCAATCCATCTGTCAATGTTCGAGTTCCAGTAAATGGGATACTTCCATCTACATCTCCACTGCCACATTTAATTGAAATTATATAAACTATAACCAAAATTCTTCTTACAAAATAAGGAGTGAAGTGAAATGAAAAATTCTCAATGAAAATCTTCTTTTAATACCTATAGACAAGAGTCCGGATGCCAGACTTGACAAATGATCTGAAGAGTTGAGTTGTCATTACCTCTAGGTCTACAAGATTATAGTTCAAAACCCTGAAAAAATGAGATGATACAAACGAAGGACCTATGAATCACCAATGTTACAAAGAGCATAGAACTGAAAATTTGAGACAAATAATGTTGACTGATGAATAAATTAAAGGACAAAGTTTAGCTACAAAATTGGTTGTAGCCTAAAGTTATAACTTCCTTTAATAAAATTAACATTACTATATATTTTGAAAATCTAACCATTGAATTGCATATTATTTATACTCTTAGTATACATGTCAAATTTTGTGCCAATCGGATTTTATTTACTATATGATCTATACGCTTATATTTTATACTTGATTTTAAATTACAAAAACTTTCAATTTAAATAATTTATTGATAATATATCTATTGATCATTAATTTTTTAGAAATTTTGCAAGCATAGAAGACGTAATTCAATAATAGATTTGTCAAAATTTATCTTCAATAAAAAGATATTGAGTAAGGTTGTAGTCTTAAACTACAATTAATTTTGTAACTGAATTTTGTCCTAAATTAAATTGCTAGTAATCTTTAATAGCTTTCATCTACAACCAATGAATTTTTTGCAGAAATCATAGAATAAATTATTACTGATATTTTTTTTTATGTCAAATTAAAATATTAGAGATAATGCTTGCGTATGTAACAAAGACACCTAACATTTGCATTCTTCACTTAGCATTGACTTTTTTATTCCTTTTTTTTTTTTTTTAATAAGTGAGTTTTAGTCCCAATGAGAGAAGGAATGAAAGATTCAAACCAGTACTATCCACTTCAGTGTATCCTTTTTTTTTGGTATGTTCGCAATATGTAATTTAGGTGAAACAAAAAAAACTGCCTATCCTCAAAGAAAATGATTGGAATATCCAAAGATTTGTTGTTTCTTCTAAGTTTTTGACACATTAAACTAGCAATTGTATATAAATTTATTCTAAATATTATAGATGCTCTTTTTTTTTCTCTCTCTCTCTCTCTAAAGATAGTGCAAAAGCACTTATAGTTGCTATTGTTTCTCCCTCTCTCTAAAGATAGTGCAAAAGCTCTACGTACTTGTTGCATATAGTCCATTGAGTGATTCCAACAAGTTTAGCATGGAGAGCCTTCTGCACATCTGTTCTATTTAAATATGCCCCTATTTTTTGTTGTAGGCAGGGATCTGTGTTTGCAATAATAGTCTGTAAACATGTAGAGGATCCAAAAGGCAAGGTTAGTGAAATATACAGAAGACAAGACAGAGTTGAGTTGATCTCAACATATTATACATGTGTCGTGACAATTGGTATATATATATATATTTGGACTTCACCTGTTGAGGAAGAGATGCGTGAAGTTGAAATCTTGAACTTATCTTCGGATTTAGTTTTTCTAATTGTGATTGATTCATGGGTACACAAATGTCTCCCAATCCATTATTTTTGTCGATGGAAAGAGTAAGTTTTTTTGAAACTTTGGTATTTACATGATTACAATCTTCAGAAAGATTGCCTCTGAAAGCCTGGCTCAGAAGCTTAGAGGTGCTACAAACTGTAGTGAGAAGTTTATATGAAGCATCCGATATCAATCCACGAGACAGTAAAATTCATCTTCCCCGTCGAAATCATTTGCTAAGTCAAAAAGAAGAGGACTTCGCATCTAAAATGTCAAGTATTTTATATATATAATTTAGGAGAAAATATAAAAGTAGAACTCATATTTCCAATTTTAATTTACAATCATCCCCTTCACTGTGATGTTTATCTTGGATTGGATAATGAGTTGTAGAAGCTGTGGCACATAGTGACCTAACACAACATGCATGGATATGAGCATAGAGAAACAAATCTCTCTCTCTCTCTCCCAATTCTTTATACTTCTTCCACTTATATGAACCGTGAGTTCTATTAGAAATTTAATTAGTAGAACCTACTGTTATATATGAGGAATGTGTTTTATTCATGAAGTACTAAATAATTACACTTCTCTCTCTCTCTCTCACCTTAGGCGGCATCTTATTTTGTTTTAGTTTTTTAAATCCTCCTATGTATTTTAGCTCGAAAAAAAAAATTATGGTATTCCTAACCCATTAATTTAACATTTGAATTCAAGTTCAAGTATCCAAATGAAATCAATGTACGGATTCTTCTTTGAATAAATACATAGCTACATGATCATCTTAAAAATAAGATCATACCAACATAGTTCTCTCCTACAAGATATATACTTGAATTCTTGAATTGTGGAAATTTGAGTAGCCATTGTTGTAGGAATATGAAATTGTATTGTGCTTAATTTAAAAAAAAAAAAATATATATATATATATATATGTATTCAATGTTAGATTTATGTTAAAATATTCATAATATATATTGAATCCACTTTGTCAGGAATTTTTCTTTCTAATAAGGTTAAAGCATACCTGCCATGTCATCGGTGACATTGGCTTGTAAAATGTTTTATTTTCGAAATAAGAGAAGCCCACTCCTGCGGTACTCCACATATAACATATTGGCTTCTGTAACAAAAAGGGAACTCAAGAATTCAAGTTCGTTATTCACTTGAAATAAAAGATTGGCCTTTGTTTTTTTTTAAACTACACCTCTAAACTAAGTAATTCATTATTGAATTTCACTTTCAAATAAATATTTCAATAAAATTTTAAAAAGAAAAAGAAAAAAGAAGCCAAGTCTATCATGATTTGTTTCTCTTGTAACACAATGTTTTTTTTTCCCCTTGTAATTGCCGAGCTTCACTTCTACATATGGGTCACAGCTTTTGATTGCAGAATTGGTGGGAAGATCTTTGGCTTTCACAACTCGAACATATAGATAAAACATCTATTCGACAAGATCATAAGTTCTCGTAGCTCTTGCTGCTTAGGAGCAGCTGGTGTACTCATTGGTGAAGATTGAGTTCCTTTCTTCTAGCAATATTTTGTGCTAAATTTTCCTTTTTGCTGCAAAATCTACTCTTTGTAGATATAATTGGTTGTAGCACCAGCTAATTAGCTACTACAAGAGCATTAAAAATTCCAGCAAGAAGAATTGTGGTAGTTGAGGTATCAATCACTGCTCTCGTAGCTTTGATGCCTGAAGTTGAAACATGAACATAATATAATAGTAGCTATTGGAAGATACATTGCAGAAAATAGAGTAGAGATATTTGTCCAGACTCTCTAGTGTAAAGTTTCTCTTACCTTTAACATACTATAAGAAGTTTGTTACTAGCTGGAACCGTCTTCATCACCTCTATTGCCATGAGTTCTTCATATCTTATGGGAAAGATAGTGAGATTTCTTTTCTCACCATAGTTATGATCAATAGTGATATCAAAACACTTCAAATCCTGGAAGATATATAAGAAGCTGCCCAAAGGGAAGCAGGTACAGATTGAGTCTTGGTTCTGTGGTTTTCAGAGTAAACTATTACAACCGGGCTAGATGGTTCGTTCCATTTCTTGGCTTTTAACTTTAAGAATGTGGCTTCTGCAACTTCACTACCATCTCCATACTACCTTTTATGAGCAATTTTTGTCAAACCATTTATGTGGATTTAATAAACTAAAAGGAATCCTAATTTTTTATAAAGGACAACAGACCATAATGAATTAATGATATAGCTGCTGATTGATAGTCATTACTGTGCGCACCACAAGGTGTGCTGGAGGGAAAATGATGGAGAAAGCTTCTGCATTGTTTAAACGCAGATTAATGATAGTGCTGAAAAAGCAAGTGGGATGGTTGTCAAAATTCCATGCTTCTAAAAGATTTTAGGTACCCCACTTGGAAGGACAAAGATAGTCTTCCAGGTAAAAATCTCAGGCATGTAATACATTAAGCACTTCATTGGATTCTTTCGACTTTGGTAGCTTTGTTTAATTATCAAAGTGCAGAAATGACCCCTCACAATTGCCCCCCACCCGCCCTATCTTCCTGCTTTTGATTTTCCAACATTGAAGACAAGTAAGAGCAATGTGTTCTCTTAATTTTGTTTTCACCAAATTGCTTTTGCTATGTGGACAACTTTCTTCTTTTTGCAGGAATGGTAATGGGAAGTAAAGCAAGAGAAACGGATAAAAAAAAAATTCAAAGGGGGCTAAAGGCTAAAGCAGAGTATGCTAGCTTAGAGAAAAGCAAACGCAAAAACATAAAGCTAAGGCTAAGAGTAAGTGACCTTGCACATAAAGATGCTTTTGAACATTATTCTCTTTCTTATTCTTCATTCAACATAATTTCCTATTCTAAACATACTTTCTACCTGTAAACTTACAAAATTTCAGGTTGCATCGGCAGCTTTATAATTTTTCAATGATCAATATGTTTTATTAGGAAAAATATCAAAGTGGTGATGTTTTTTGAGGTCGATCACAATCTCCAAGTTCCAAGTTAATGAAAAATTAACCCACCTATCAAGTCCTTTGAGTCACAAAAAATAACATTTGTTTCAAGCTGATTGAAGCCACATGGCGGCAGGCGGCAGTATAAAATGAATGAAAGGCCTAAATGGAAAATTCTAATTAAATGCAACATTAAATTAAAATTTTATAATTAAAATCATTTAATATTTGGAGGAAAAGCAAATTAAGCATCCCATAGTTGCCTATAAGCAAGGGTCCTCATCTTTCTATATATATTTATAGGTAGAGATCTCATGTGGGAAAGTACGAGGCTTTCCCAAGTGGCGCATTTTATGTAAAGAGAATTAAAATATTCTCAAGTGTGACATCAGAGATAAGAACAAATTAAATATTAATTTCTTTTTTTTTCATTTGGTTCAATATTTCAAAACTTTTTTAATTAACAAATAAATATTCTTTGTATCCTTTGTTTCAATGTTTTATGACTTTTCATCCCCCACTCATACACAAACTCTTTGCATTTTATTTCACCATTTTCACCTCTTGCACTTCTACCCATTTATATATACCTATCCATAACCCTTATGCCATCATATGTCAAATACATATAGATCAAAAATGATGTCATTTACCTCCAATCTTTCGATGACACCTACCTAGCTCTAACATTGTTGTCTCATCTAATCCTAATTGATATAAGTTAGCTACAACCAAGAAAGATGGACTTGCGTTTTATATTGAATGATAACGGTAACTATGATTTTGATGTTAAGGTCGAATGTTGTGGATTTATGGTTTTCGTAAATGATGTGATTAACTGTGGGTATTTGTGATATGTATTTTGTTTTAGAATTAAGGAAAAAGAAAAAAAAAACACATTCTATATCAACTTTTATTCTATAATGTTCCTCCAAAGTTGGTTTTTTTCCTATTATTTTAATAAAATAATTAAATTGGATATGTAGGAGCAATTTATATTTTTTTTCTTTTTATGCTGAACTCATTTCTAATAAAATTCTATAACAAGTATGATATATTACATATACAACATTCTCCAAAACTATCTTACATAAAACATTACAACATTATCCGTACATCATATGGATAACTTGCTGGTTATATTTTAAATTGGATTCAATTGTTATCTAATTTTATGCCACATGTCTTTTTATTCTAGGTGAGTTAATGAGGTGTAAATGACGAATGGTCTAATATAAATAAATCATAAAAAACTCAATAAAAAAAGAAAAAGAAAAAAAGAAAGAATAATCTCATGTGTATATCCAAAAGAAATTAAAATAAAAAAATAAAAGAGAGAGAGAGAGAGAGTATAATTTGAATCCATATATGTGTGTAATTATAAAGTTTTTAATTGTACCGTGCATATGCACGGGTTATATACTAGTACAAGAAAACACCATTACTCATTCAAAAATAAGGTGAATTCTTATTTCTTAAAATTAAAGTAAGAATGTAATTTCAGTAAATTTAGTTCGAGATCAAGTTGAAGACCCTCAATACACTACAAAAAACGCGTTATGTAGTCGCGTTTTGGAGCTGTGTTTTATAAAAACGCAGCTACAGGGTTGTGTTTGAACTGGGTTTCTGGAAAACGCAGCTCCACCACTAGTCTATAGCCGCGTTTACTAAATGCAGCTATAGACCATAAGTGGAGTTGCGTTTTCCAGATGTTGGGGCTGCATTTTCTAGACCCATCCGTGGAATTTTTTTTTTTTTTCAATATGTCTAGAGCTGCGTTTAAAAAATGCACCTTCAACACATCTGGAGTTGCGTTTATTAAATGCAGCTTTAACATTTATAGAGCTGCATTTAAATAAACGCAGCTTCAAAGATGCTTGAGCTGCGTTTTCATAAACGCACCTTAAACACATTTGGAGCTGTGTTTATTAAACGCAGCTTCAACATTTTTAGAGCTGCGTTTAAATAAACGCAGCTTTTACAGTCTGGAGCTGTGTTTTATTAAACGCAGCTCTGTTTTAAGTATAAATAATAATAAAAAGAAGAAGTCCCACAACTCCTAATCCACACAGCCGAAAAAAAACCCTTGATCCCTCACATCACTCTCAACTCTCACCTTTCAATCCAACACCCTCCCCTCCTCTCCTCACTTCCACACACTCTAAAGAGGACAATTTGTCGGAGAAAGCTGAAAGCATCATCGCTGAGAGGGATTTGTTGGACTCTGAAGAATTGCTTGGTACTAAAATCCTTTTCTTTTCTCCTTCTTGGGTTTTTAGGGAACGTTGACTTGGTCACTTCTGATTGTTTGATTGTTGGGTTTGATTGTTTGACTTGGTTTGGTTGTTGATTATGCTTGGTCAAAATCTGAGCCTCACGTAAATTTTGAAGCTGATTGCTTAGGATTTTATATGGGTTTTGGTTGAATCTTTGTTAATAATTCTTGTAAATTTTGTTTGATTGCTTAGGATTTTATATGGGTTTCGAATATTTGTTGGGTTTGATTCAAACTTTATTTATAGATATATACTTAGTTTTTAGTTTTGATCTGGTTTGTAAAGTTTCCCAAATTCAAATTAGAGCTCATGTGCATCAATCTTTTGGGAGATGGCGTGGTTTGTACAGATTCCCAAAACAGGTTATTTTTGGTCTTTGGACATTATGGTATGTTACTATGTTAGATCTTCTGTCCATAGAACCTTTGTTTTTCTCATTTGTAACAATATATATAAAATAAAAGTTGGGGCTGTAAGCCATGGCTGAACCATATATGATGCTTGCTGGCAATTTTTTGTGATGTAAAAAATCATTGAGGGATATGCATTTTGTGATGTAAAAATTTGTTGTTGGGAACTTGTTTTATGTATGTAATTATATGTTTATGTAATTAATCTTTTTGCAATGAATTTGTTTTGTTTGTTGGCTATTGGTTGGGAATTGTTGGGTGTTGCCAACTTGTTTTGTTGGTTCCAAATTGGTTGCATCTGAGTGTTGGCAGGAATTACAGGTATTTGTTTTGGGCAAGAATGTGTTTAGGAAGAAAAAATTAAAAAAAAAAAAATATAGCCGCTTTTTAAAAAACGCGGCTACAGGAAATGTCGGGGTCTATAGATGCGTTTCCAGAAATGCAACTATAGGGGGTCTATAGCTGTGCTTTTATAAACGCATCTGTAGACAGCCTATGCTGCGTTTTTAAAAACGCAGCTATAGAACGCCCTATAGCTACGTTTTCCTACTCCCCATAGATGTGGCACCTATAGCGGTGTTTTTTTAAAAACGTGGCTATATACCCAGTTTGGGCTACGCATAAAATGTGGTTATAAGTTGGACCTATAGCTACATTTTAAACCCAGCCCAAACCAGGTCTATAGCCGCATTTCTTACAAAACGCAGCTATAGGTACTACATCTATGGGCAGTGGAAAAATGCAGTTATAGGGCGGTATGTAGCTGCGTTTTTAAAAACGCAGCTATAGGTCCCGCAGGGGGTTATTGTCACGCAAGATAGGCCGCGTTTAAAAACACGGCTATAACCTATAGCTGCATTTTTAAGGTCTATAGCCGCATTTTTAAAACATGGCTATAGCCCTCGTTTTTTGTAGTGATATTAAAACTAAGCACCATAATTTACATCCGTTTGGAGATATCAAGTAATGGTTCAAGACTAAGCTTCAACCCCTTAGATCATAAAGCACATTAGAATGTGATAAGAAGAATCTTTATGTTCTTTATAATCAAGAGCCATACAAATAATTATATATATATATATATATATATATATGTATGTATATAATTTGTTAGTCTTTTGTGACCATGTAACTTGTTAACACTAAAACAAACTAATTCGATACATTTTGAGTCCTAAAGCAATAATTTTAAGTGGGCATTTATTTAAGTGTTATTTATTTATTTTTATTATAATTATTTTTAAAATTCATTATTTTTGCTTCTTGATATTTAAAATTAGTTATTACATTTTTAAATTTATTTTTCTAAAATCTACTTTCAATTGATGATATGACTAATCCTCTTAATTTTTTTGTGATATAATTAATTTTAAATAGAATTTTATCAAATTTTGTTCTAAAAAACTTCTTTTTGGCAAAATAAAAATTGTAACAAATATTGCCAATTAAATTTTGTAATACATGCATCTGAATAAGAATTCAAACTTTTTATGTAATAAATAATTGTTATATTACAGATGTGAAGACTATTATGATTTTTTTATGGTTATCTTTGTTGGGTTATACATGTAAGTGAAATCCCACATTAAATAATGATGAGAAGAATGAATGGTTAATATAACATAATGAGCAGGTACCTATTAGGTTTAGGCTTTTTGGGTTAAAGTGTATCTCTATATATTATATTAATTACTCAATGAAGCTTTCCAAGGTATTTATCCCCCCCCCCCCCAACAAGTAGTATTAGAGCCCATAGTGGTGTGTGGCGAGAGTGGTGAGGTGTTCATGGTCCCTACCCAACGGGGATAGAGAAAGTCTAAATGGCCCACACACAAAGATCCTAGATAAAAAAATAAAAATAAAAATAAAAATAAAATTAAAATTAAAAAAAATTAAAATTAAAAAAAAAAAAAAAAACCCCAACAAAGGAATATTGCTAATGGTGCTAAATAATGGTGTGAAGCAAGGTTCCCATAGACATGGACATGCAGGGTTCCCATGGATGTGCATGCGAGGTTGACACGTGGTTCCCATGGATAGCATACGAGAGACCCATGGATGATGCGCTGATGAGGCGAAAATCCCATTAGGCAAGGGGGAGTGAGTAGGACTTGTTCATGGCCTACAAAGCGGTCTTGAAGCTCACAGAGAGATATAGACTCACACCTGAGGAGGAGATTGTTGGCTTACACGTGTAAGTGAAGTCCAACATTGAATAAAGATGAGAAGAATGTGTAGTTAATATAGCATAATTGAGCACATGCCCATTAGGCTTAGGCCTTTTGGGTTAAAGTGTGTTTTTATATGTTATATTAATTACTCAAAGAAGCTCCCTAAGGTGTTTATCCCCCCCCCCCACCACCCCAACAATCTTTTCGTTGATGTATTTCATTATATTCTTTCTTTCTTTTTTCTTTTTTTGATGATTTAAGTTTATTTGCAAAATTAAATATATATATATATATATCTTATAATTTTATTTTCAACTAACGAATTTATCAAAAGATCCTACACGAAATTCAATTAAACTTTACATTTTTCCCTTTTCTTTTCCCCTTAAGTTTTTAATATCCAAATAGATGTTTCTAGCATATAATCTAGTTTATCAAATGCATTACTACAACATCATTTAATAACATAATCACCTAACGATTCAACTCCCCAAAACAGAGATGATTTTTTTTTTTTTTTTTTATGACATTACATGGAACCTCATCGAGGCAGGGCCCTTTGGACCCACCTCTTGGGAGTAAATCATGAATACACAACCATACCTACTAGAACTGATTTGGGTAATTTTTGTGTTGACATATTTCGTGTCAAAAATTTTGATGCAATTGCATAATTTTCATGTATTCAAATTATTTGTGTTGCACTAGGGTTGGGTGTTAAGTTGGAAGACGCCAGAAGTTTCTGTTCATTGTACTATACTAAAGAGTTTCAATTGAGTAGGATATAGATGGGTCAAGTGAGATTCAATCAAGGAAGTTCACTAATCCCTTGCTAGTAACCTTGGTCGAGCAAGATTTATTTTGTGCCAAATAGAAAGGTTGGCCCTCTTTCACCAAAAACCTATTGGTCAAGCGAGTTTTCTGAAAAGCCACTGGCCTAGATTTCTCTCTAAGCTTTTTGTAGTCACTCAAACTCCAAACCCTACATATATCTATACATTTTGTAACCCTAATAAGAAGAGAGGAAGATGATCATAGAAAAAGGGAGACTAGATTTGAGAATTCCTTATCTTTTCCTACCCTCCCATTGAATACCTTTGAAAGGAAATTTCATCCATCACTTTGATCACATCTTGAGTTCTTTCAATGGCTAAAAAACATAGAGTAAATCAAAATCTTCATGAGGTCTTGCAATTTGAATTGGACTAATTAATCACTTGATTTAAGTGAACTTGATTAAAATCAATAGCAAGCTGTTCTAGGGGTCTAAATGTAACTTTCAAAATTAAATTTAATACATAACTTAAGAAATACCAACCAAATCAAGAAAATTTATAGAGAAAATCAAATATCACAGTTTATGTGTAGAATTTATCAAAAAATGGAGAAAGTTTTATTTATTTTTTTAAATGAGTTTTAATTTACATTGATAATGTGATACATGATGAAAGAAAGTTGAATTTCCAAATTTGATGTTGGTGTTGAGAGAGAGAGAGAGAGAGAGAGAGAGATCATTTGGAATGGGACCATGTGAGATTGAATGATTAATATTGACAATTTCCTGATTGGAGAAGGGAATTATAAGAAAGAAAAAATTGAAATATCTAGTGGTCGTAGGTTATTAATCATCAATGATAATTTGGTCATATAATTCTTTTTGTTAAACACTTTGGGACTAAATTAAAATTTCTATTATCTCACAATTTTGGGGCTTTCTTGAAGTGAGCTCATCTTTTTTTTTTTTTTTTTTGGGTTGAAAAACCTAAATTAATAATTTCAAAATTTGGGACATATTTACTATTGGGGCCCTAAGCAATAGAGCTACATTAGTTTATACAAAATTACTATTTATTTTATACTAAGAACCCACTCTTTCTATTTTAGCTAACCATTTTTAAAAATTTATACACATTAATATATATATATATATATATATATATATATATATTTGCATGAGCTACCGTGTCTCTTAATTTTTATTTTGTGAGGCCGTGTATCTTCTATTTGGACAAGTGCAATAACAAAATTTTATTTTGTATAACTAGTTCATGATCTAATATAGGTGATTTTTGAGCTTCATTAGCTATATATTTGGGTCTTACTTTACAATATTATCTCTTGCTGACTTGCTGTGTCCCTTTCTCTCTATCTTGCTTTGCAAGTTTGTCTCTGCCCTCTTCCTTTGTAGGTTAGTCATTAGTGTTGTTTGCCTTTAAGGAGTTGCATTGATACTAATTTTTTGGGTTTTTTTTTTAATATATTTATATCTATATTTTTTCTAGACCTGTAAGTTGAGACAAAGAAAAAACATTTAAAAATCAGCCAAAAGAAAAATAAGAAATCAACAAAATAAAAGCTAAACATTGATCCACCACGGCAAGAGAGATAAGTAGATAGAGCGGGAGAGAGAGAAAGAAGCCAGAAAAAGAGAAATAGAGCAAGAGAAAGAAATCCAAGTACTTGCACCTAACACCAAAATAGAGCACCACTAGAGTAATAAAGAGACTTGTGCTTGAGACAACGTAAAATCATTTAAAAATTAGTAAAAAGAAAACTAAGAAATCAACAAAGCAAAAAATAAATTCTGGCCCACCATGGGAAGAGAGAGAGAGAACATATTAAGAAACATTACCTAACACCGGAAGAGAGAGCTACCACCAGAAAGATAGAACCACCACTAAAGCGGTGATGATAGCTAATAGATGGCAGTGGCTCAACAGAGGGAGAGAGGGTCAGGGTTCAAAAGGGAGTGAAGTGGGAGAAGGGAGTGGGAGGCGGCACATTAAGAGAAAAGGTTCTGGGGTTTGTGTGAATTAATTGGCTTTTATATAGGATATGAAAAGCTAGTTATTTAAAAAAAATTATTAAATATATGGGTGGGTTGGGTCAGGTTTGGTGGGTTTGAAATTTTATGAACTGAACCCAACCCTAACTGCTATCAAAAAAAAAATTTTGTAACCCAACCCAACCCACCAAGCCCTAAAACCAACCCAACCCAACTTAGGTTGGGTCAAGTCGATTTTGACGAGTTTGCAAGTTGGCTGCACACTCCTAATAATACTATTTTAGTACAGTGGGTGCAAATGCTAAATAGCGTTGCCCATGGGCCAGCCTTGATGGGTAACCTTCCTAAAGCAAACACCATTTAAATCCTGGTTCTGAATTATGAGTGTGAATAAGAGCCAGAAAGCTATGTTTAGACTTGATAAGTCATATCAAACTTAACACAAAGTAAACTTGGGCCATATTCCAGCCTCGTACGTGAGCAACACTTCTTCGAACATTGTGTCTCAGTCCAAGCCTAATAGGCCATCCTCTTTCTAAACTTATCGGGCTGGATTGCACATTTATTGGGTAGGATGAAGTTTGGGCTTGTAGTCATTTATAGAGCCGAATTAGTTCTTACTTTAGTTAACAAAAAATAATAACCATTTATACTGTCTCAACAAATTTCATCACTTTTTTTCATGAGTTGACAAATTTTTATCGATTTTTATCTAAACCTATTAGGTTATATTATTAATAGCATTTTTTTACTTATTACTGTCAATCTATTACAAAATTTGTGAAACTTTTTATCAATTTTGTGTGTCTATAAATTTTTTTATCAAAAATCATTGCCACAATAAAACTACAAGTGTGGACTCCAAATTCTTTAAGGCTTTTTTTAACGAGTGCTGAATAGCACCTGTTTAGACTGCATGATTTTACTAAATTAGCCTTATTTTAATTGGAAAATCAAGAAAAACAACACATTAATAATACGTGTCAGGCGACATAAAAAGCAACATATATTGCATGTTTTTACTTAAATACCATTTCAATCATTTTTACCATCTCTTTTTTATCTCTTCCCCATCCTTTTGTTTCTTCATTCGTCCTTATCTTTTGATTTTTTTTCCTACTTTCCTACACGGCTGTGTCAAGCGCAACATGAAGGTAACGTTAACCATTTGTTATTTATTATTATTATTATTATTATTATTATTATTATGCTTTAGCCTCCAAAAAAAGAAATAACTTTTAAAAAGGAAATAAGACTCCTAAATTCAAATATTCATGAGATGGAACATTTAAAGAAAAAATTTATCTAAAAAAATATAAAAATACATAGATAAAAGGCTAAAATGTAAAACTGACCCTCTAAGTTTTACATTTTGTCATTTCAGTCCTTTAAGTTTCAATTTTGTCATTTCGGTCCTCTAAGTTTCAAATTTTATCAATTCAGTTTTCCGTTAGCCGTCAAATTCTGCCATTTACTAATCAAGACTATGTCGTTTTGGATGATTTTTTATTTTATTTCTTAATTTAAAAAATTGGAAAACATTAATTACCAAAAAAATAAGGAAACTAAGCGCTCAGGGAATGACATCGTTCCCTAGCACGTAGTTCATTCTTCAACAATGGAAAGATGAACTTTCTTACAGCTGTTTTGTTCAAGTAAAGACAATATTGCTTGAATTCATTTTCTTGCAACTGCTTCTCAAAAGGTGAAGAGTAAAATACTTGAATAATTAAATCAATAACAAATACCATTAAAGAAAAATCCAATTACTAACAATAACTTTAGATTTTTTATCACAGGCAATTCGTCAAGCAGGTTGAGTGCTGATGATGCCGATGTCCACCAGTGAGCTGCACAGTCCTCCATAGAGCGATATAAGAACCTGCAAAACAACAAGACGGGACCTAGCAGAGAGCACCGGTGTGGTGCCGGCCAAAGACCCTCCGAAGGTCAAGTTAGGAACCTTGCTTTCCACCCTAGAGTGCTAGAGTTGAATTGATTATGCGTACCTTGGTTTTGTGAGGGTTTTGGAGTATTTATAGTTACGTAGACCTAGTGCCGATGCCTTGCACTTGGGCCCAAGCGTGTAGATCAAGCAAAAGCCTCAATAGCCCAAATGGGTCACAACCAGGCTTATATAAAAAAAGGCCTTGGAGCCCAACACATGATGCGTATTACACATACCCGTCCACCACAAGTCCACCACATATTGTCCTCTTTAGCTGCCCCCCATTCCATGAATCTGTCACACAATATGACGGGTCCATGGAATTAGTCGATTCGTTCTTCTTAATCCGTCGTCTAACATGACGGGCCCATGGTTAGTCGGTTCGTTCTTCTTAATCCGTCATCAAACATGACGGCCCAATGGGATGGGTTGTTTTGATCTAGTGAACCAGTCATGCATTTGCTGCGGATGAACCGCCAGGTTGGAGTAGTCATAAATGCTCTAGGACACGTGGTGAACCTCGATCGAAAGCTTGCTAGAACCGAGGCGCCTCTTCGTGGGTCGCGCTGCTCTCCCTATATATTCATCAATTTCTCCAGTCATTTTCACATTCTGGAGAAATTTTCGCTGATCAGAGCACATCCGTCCTCTTTGTGATCATTGGCACACAGCTCTCTACCGTTCAGTCATTCATAACACTTCCTACCGTCATCTATTTACTCGTAAGTCTATTTCTTACATCCACCACCCCTCTTTTTATTTACACGTTGGTCCGTTGTCAGTGTAGACCTAGAGTTTTAGGTTTTCCTTCTCCGTCGTTTGTAGGTCCGATGTCTAGTGAGGCTTCCAGCGGTCAATCTTTTGTCCGTGAGGGAGCGGGCTATGAGGAGGTATACCCGTCAGGTTAGGGAGACCGGGGTACCTCCGTCGAGGAGAGAGAACCGTCATCCAGCTCTCCTTCCTTCACGGAAGAAGAAGGGCGAGGAGAAGACGGGTCGGACTACGACTCGAATGAGGAAGTGGAAGTTGTGGGTCCTTCCGTTCGGTCTGTGGTTGGCAAGGACGGTTTAAGGGAGTTCATCCTGCCTCCCGAGTGGACGGTGAATTACTTCACTTCCTCCATCAGTTTGCCACACTTCAACTCCCTTAGGGAAAAATACCAGATACCCAACACAATAGCCATCCGTCTACCTTTTAAGTCCGAGAGGTGCTACTATGAAGGACTAGAGGATGTCGGTGTGTACGAGCAAATGCTCAAAGCCGGCCTGCACTTTCCTCTAAGCGCCCTGCACCGTCGTCTCCTCCAGTATCTGGGTGTGTCCGTCACTCAGATCTCCCTAAATGCCTGGAGGGTTTTCTTAAGTGTAGAAGTTCTATATGGCGTCATGTCCAATGGGACAAGACGGTTAACGATGGAGGAGTTCTTCAATTGTTACCGTCCAGACGAAATCACTAAGTCAAAGGGGATGTATAGTTTCGTGGCAAGAAGCCCGTTGCTTAGATTAGTGTTCGAGACCCCAGACTCCAACCGCAACTGGAAGAGTAGGTACTTTTTCCTACAAGGGGACGAATGGATGGGTCATCCTGACGACCCAGATTTTACGCCCGTCGATAAGACATGGGGCATAGTATCTCCGTCCGGTATGCTTCTCTCTTTATGCCCGTCCCATATTATCTGCTTACTGTTTGTTTAACTTAATCCGTCTGTCTTTTGCAGCTCGTAGCCGTCCAGAAATTACCGTCGAACAATTTGGTTTTCTTGAGTCTATTTTCCAGAAAACTAAATTGTCAGAGAGGACTTGGGCGAAGCTTGTCACCCTCAAAACCATCCACTGGTACTGTGACGGCCCTGAGCCTTCGGCTGCAGCAATTAAGTACGACGAGGGAATACGCAAACGTAAGCCTATCTTTTGAATGTGACTTTGGTTTCTTGTTCGTCATATATTCTAACCGTCCACTATCGCAGAAATGGACGAGGCTAAGAGACGAGCCCTGATCAAGCAGCAAGCTGCCAACAAAAAGAAGCTTGGGGGTGACCTTCCACTTAAGGCACCCCATCCGTCTACAAAAAGGGGTCCGGAGTAGACCGATCGTCCTAGCAAGAAGCAGAGGCTGGTGACGGGTCTGCCCGCCGTCCATGACTCAACAAAGCCTCCGTCCAAGCTGGGCGTGGGTAAGGGCAAAGGTCTAATGACCAACCCCGACCCCGTCCAAGAGACAGCTCCCGTCCTGCTCCGTGAAGACCCTCAGTACGCCCTTGCCCAAATAACTTCTATAATAAAGGAAGAGGACTATGAGGACATCGGCAACCATGCGACGGAAGCAATGGGGGAGACGGCTCTGTTTAGCCTGACCCAGGTAATGTATCCATCCACTTGCTGTGTTGTTTTGACTTGTCATGCTTGCTTGCTAACTTTCTGTTTGTTTGATGCAGACGGTGCTAATGGCAAAGGGGCTTATGGACCGTTGCCTGGCCCGTGAGAAATCCTTGGATCGTGTGCGTTCCAGGCCAGGGCTTTGGGGGAGGAGTTGGACGAGTTGAAGCTCTGGAAGATCCGTTAGGAGCAGAAACTAAAAACGTCCGAGCAGGCTCGTGAGGCATTAGAGAAAGAAGTAGAATTCTTGAGGGAGACGGTGAAAGCTAACGAGGAGAACATCCGTCGAGCTAGGGTCGAGGCCATCCAGGAGTACAGAGACTCCGATGCGTTGCTGACGGAGCTCGGTACATCATTTGCTGACGGGTTTGACGACTGTCTCCGTCAGGTGAAATCGTCATTCCCGGATCGTAACGTTGGCCACATCAACATCGATGCCGGAGGTCAGACCCCTGCTCACACCGTCGAGTCCGAGGGAACCGCCGAACTTTTCGGTGAGGTCCCCAATGAGGATGAAGTCCCTCAAGCTGGCAATGTCGACGTCTGTCCTTCCGAGCCTGACGGTGCTGGAGAGCAAATCGATGCCCCCCAAGCGGAAGGATAGTCTTGTTATTATGACCATCATGTGTATTTGAAAACAAGTTGTAATTTTAAGAACAATTGGTTATATAATTTTATAACCGTCATGTGTATTTTTGTGAACAATTTATGCAAGTTTGATATTTATTCGTCGCACATTTCCTTCATGAATGCTTTACATTCATTTTATTGTCTTGTGCATGTTTTCAATTACCATCCGTCCATCTTATACTGCAAGCATAACCGTTCACTTTATATTCATTGCTATATAATTATTTTGGGTAATTCGTCCACCTTGTGGATTCGGCATATAAACATACCCTTTGTTGGTTCGTCCTCTTTAAGGATTTTGGATATATTTCAATTCCATTATACGGACCGTCCACTATGTGGACTTTTACATGGCCCGTCCACAGTGCAGATTGTGGAAGGTCCGTCCACTTTTTGGACTTGGTCATCATTTTCATCTTTAAGATGGTCCGTCTACCCTGTGGTTTGGTACGGTCCGTCCACTTTGTGGATTACAGATGTATTTCAATCCATTATGCGGTCCGTCCACCCTGTGGGCTTCGGATGTACGGTCCGTCCACTTTGTGGACTAGTAATTTTCATCTTTTAGATGGTCCGTCCACATTGTGGATTTTTGAAGGTCTGTCTGCTTTTTAACTTGGTTATCATTTCCATCTTTGAGATGGTCCGTCCACTTTGTGTGTTTCGGATGGTCCGTCCACTTTGTGGACTTGGTATTTTCACCTTTTAGATTATCCGTCCACTTTGTGGACTTCGGATATATGGTCCGTCCATTTTGTGGACTTGGCAATAATTTTCATCTTTTAGATGGTCCATCTACACTGTGGATTTTGGATATATGGTCCGTCCACTTTGTGGACTTGGCAATAATTTTCACCTTTTAGATGGTCCGTCTACACTGTGGATTTTGGATATATGGTCCGTCCACTTTGTGGACTTGGCAATAATTTTCATCTTTTAGATGGTCCGTCCACACTGTGGATTTTGGATATATGGTCCGCCCACTCTGTGGATTCGGACAACACGTAGACATACAAGTGTAAGACATTCAGTTTTTCTGAAAAACTCCTCTCATTGCAAATGGATGTGTAGAACTTTGTTTAAAAACATGACAAAGTAGCTCTTAGGCGCTATGTAAGTACTGTAGGAAATAAAAACTACAATTATCAGGAAAAGATAAACTAGTCGTCTACTGATAATACTTCTTTAGGTGCTCTGTATTCCATGGGTGGCTTAGCTTCTTTCCGTTCATGGTCTCTAGGTAGTATGTTCCCTTCCTGTGCCATGCTGTGACCCTGTATGGCCCTTCCCAGTTTGGTCCAAGCTTCCCTTGGGCGGCATCCTTCGTAGCGCCAAGCACTTTCTTTAGGACAAGATCTCCGACCTGGAAGTCTCTGTGCCGAACTCGAGAGTTGTAGTGCTTCGCCATTAGGTCCTGGTACCGTGCTATTCTTTGTTCTGCAACTGCCCTTACTTCATCCACTAGGTTAAGCTGTATGCGCATGGCTTCATCGTTTCTGTGCTCGTCGTGGTTTCCAACACGGTAGCTTGCAAGACGTACTTCAGCTGGTATGACAGCCTCAGATCCATATGCCAATCGGAACGGCGTTTCTCCTGTCGATGTTCTTACCGTTGTCCTATACGCCCATAAGACGCTCGGTAACTCGTCCAGCCATATGCCCTTCGCCCCCTCAAGCCGAGTCTTGATGATTTTGAGCAAGGATCGGTTTGTGACCTCAACTTGTCCGTTGGCTTGCGGATGTGCCGGTGATGAGTAGTGGTTTTTTATCCCCAGCTGGGAGCAGAAATCCCTGAATGCTTCGTTGTCGAATTGCTTGCCATTATCCGATACCAGTACTCGTGGTATGCCATACCTGCAAATGATGTTTCTCCATACAAAGTTCCGGACATTTCTCTCTGTGATGGTTGCCAAAGCCTCAGCCTCCACCCACTTGGTGAAGTAGTCGATGCCGACCACTAGGAACTTTAATTGCTTTGCCGCTATTGGGAAGGGGCCCATGATGTCAAGTCCCCATTGTGCGAACGGCCATGGGACCGTTATGGGCGTGAGCTCCTCTGTAGGTTGCCTAATTTGATTGCCAAAGCGTTGGCACTTGTCATAGGATCTGACATACATGTTGGCGTCTTTCTGCATTGTTGGCCAGTAGTATCCTGCCCTGAGGAGCTTGTGAACTAAAGACCTTAATCTTGAGTGATTCACGCAGGTTTATTTCGTGGACCTCCCTCATGACATAGTCTGCTTCTTCGGGAGCGAGGCATCTCAAATAGGGTCGGGAGAAACCTCTTTTGTATAGAACGTCTTTCATCATGACGAACCGAGATGCCGTAACTCTTAGTTTCCTTGCGGCCTCCTTATCGTCTGGAAACAGGCCGTCCTTCAAGTACGTAGCTATTGAAGTGATCCAACATTACTCTTTGCTTACCTCCTGCAAACCTGTACCGTCTATTAGTGGTGATGTTTGGGCGAAGGATAGTACGTGGTTGAGGACAATCATTGGCTTCGCAGACGCTGCCTTGGCAAGCTGGTCAGCTTCTTGGATTTCCTCCCTTGGCACTCGAATTAATTTGACCTGGAGGTTGCTTATTCGACTCTTCACCTCATCGAGATACTTCTTCATTCTTTCACCCCTACACTCGTAGCTTCCATTAATCTGGCTCGTGATGACTTAGGAATCGGAGTAGACATCCACTCTTTCCGCTCCAGCTGCAACGGCAATGTCTAATCCTGCTATTACGGCTTCGTATTCTGCTTCATTGTTCGTTGCTGAAAAGCATAAGCGGATCATGCACTTTATCTGATCCCCTTCCTGTGTGTGGATCACCACACCGACTCTTCCTGCGTGTTTGTTAGAGGATCCGTCCGTATGCACCCTCCATACTGGTAGCTCATGTGCCCCCGGTCTTTTGTGTCGGTAAATTCTGCAATGAAATCCGCCAGGATTTGTCCCTTTACCGCGTTTCGAGGTTGATACCGAATGTCGTACTCGCTCAGCTCGATTGCCCACAATGCCATTCGTCCTGCAGTTTCGGGACTCCTCATAGCTCTTCATAGGGGCTAGTCGATCATCACGTTTATTACGTGTTCTTGAAAGTACGGTTTTAGCTTTCGAGCCGCAATTGCCAATGCGAAAGCCAATTTTTCCATTGGGGGATATCTCTCTTCTGCCCCTCTGAGCGCTTTGCTTGTAAAGTAAACAGGCTTCTAAATCCTATCTTCCTCTCTAATAAGAGCTGCACTGATAGCCGCTAGGGAGACGGCAATGTATAGGAACAGCTCTTCACCTTGCTTGGATGGGCTAAGTAATGGTGGGAAGGAGAGGTATGTCTTCAGATCTTCGAAAGCTTTCTGACAGTCGTCTGTCCATTTAAACGATTTCTTCAATGTGCGAAAGAATGGTAGGCATTTGTCTGTTGCCCTTGAGACGAATCTGTTCAGGGCAGCTATCTTGCCATTTAAGCTTTGGACCTCCTTCAATGTCTTCGGGGGAACCAAATCTACTATCGTCTTGACCTTTTCTGGGTTGATCTCGATGCCCCGTTGAGATACCATGAAACCTAATAATTTCCCTACCGTCACCCCAAATGCGCACTTGTTAGGGTTCAGCTTCATGTTATAGGACCGAAGGGTGTCAAAAGTTTCTTGGAGGTCGCTCAGATGGTTGGACTCTCGAATGCACTTCACCAGCATGTCGTCCACATAGACTTGCACATTCCTTCCAATCTGATGCACAAACATCTTATTCATTAGTCTCTGGTACGTTGCCCCAGCATTCTTGAGTCCGAAGGGCATTACCTTGTAGCAAAAGAGCCCTTGACTAGTGACGAACGACGTTTTCTCCTGATCCGTCTCGTCGAGTTTGATCTGATTGTAGCCGGAGAATGCGTCCATGAAACTTAAGAGTTCGTGTCTTGCAGTCGAATCCACTAGCGTATCAATACGCGGCAGGGGATAACTATCCTTTGGGCAGGCCTTGTTTAGATCAGTGAAGTCAACGTACATCCGCCACTTTCCATTCGCCTTCTTGACCATAACTACATTTGCAAGCCAGTCTGGATAGTGTACTTCTCGTATGAAACCTGCTTCCTGCAATTTCTGGACTTCTTCGGCGATAGCCCGGTCTCTTTCTGGAGCAAATACTCGCTTCTTTTGTCGGATGGGAGAGTACGACGGCGATACGTTCAGCTTGTGTACTATTACTGTCGGATCGATCCCCGGCATGTCCTCATGACTCCATGCAAATACGTCCTGATTTTCCATCAAGAACGTGGTTAAGCTTTGCCGCACCGAGGTGCTGGCCATCGTGCCAATCCTCGCGGTCCGTCCAGGTCTTGAGTTGTCAAGTACTACTTCTTCCAGTTCTTCCACTGCTTCAGCTGTGACTCGCTGTCCCTCGACATTCAGTGCTTGCAATTGATCGTCCATCTCCGTCATGGCGACGTAGCATTCTCGTGCTGCGGCCTGATTCCCGCGGAGTTCTCCGACTCCATATCTAGTGGGGAACTTAATCATCAAGTGGTAAGTTGACATGACGGCTTTCCATGAGTTAAGAGTAGGTCGTCCAAGGATTGCGTTGTAGGCGGATGAACAATCTACCACCAAGAAGACCACATCCTTGGTGATCTGCTGTGGGTAATCTCCCACCGTTACAGATAATGTGACGGTCCCAAGGGGATAGACTCTCGTCCCCCCGAATCCGACGAGGGGGGAATTAGTCGGAACAAGCTGTTCCCTATTCATCCCTATCTGTTGGAACGCAGGATAATAAAGGATGTCCGCTGAGCTTCCGTTATCAACCAGTACCCGATGTATGTTGTACTCCCCTGCCCGTATGCTGACCACGAGGGCGTCGTCATGCGGATGGTGAAGGCGTCGGGCATCCTCTTCTGAAAAACCGATAGTTGGTACATCCACCCGCGCGAGCTTTGGTGTGAGGCCCGTCGTCTCGACGTTCTGCACCATCCGTAGGTAGGTTTTGCGAGCCCTTTTGGATAGTCTTATTGTACCTCCCACGATCATTCTTATGTCTACAATTGATGGCCTTGGGCGTTCGTTCTCCCGTCTTGGGGGCTGGTTCTATTGCGGATTCGCCCCTTCCTTACTAACAAACCTCTGCAACTTCCCTTGCCTGATGAGTGCTTCGATCTGTTGCTTTAGGTCGTAGCATTCAGAGGTGTCGTGGCCATGGTCACGATGGAATCAGCAGTACTTGTTTCTTGTCCTTTTGTTGGGGTCCCCCTTCAGCTTCCCGAGGTACGTCAAGGCCTCCTCATCCTTTATCTGCATTAGTACTTGGTCAATCGGGGCCGTCAGAGGGGTGAAGCTAGTGAATTTTGCCATGGGCGGCTTCGGGCGCCTATCCTCCCTTCTTTCATCCGTCCTAGCCTTCTTTTGTCCTTCCTCTAATCGTGCTTCATCCTACCTTTCCCTTTTCTTTGGCCTATCTTCTCTTGCTATCAATGCATATTCTGTGTTCATGTACTTCGTCGCCCTGTACAGTACCTCGGACATAGTTTTCGGATCATTCTTATACAGAGAGAAAAGGAACTTACCCTTTCGCAGCCCGTTGGTAAAGGCCGCTACTTGTATCTTGTCGTCCGCTTCGTCTATTGAGAGAGACTCCTTGTTGAACCGTGTTATGTAGGATCTCAGGGTCTCGTCTTCCCTCTGTCTGATGCTCATCAAGCATGCCGTGGACTTCTTATACCGGTGGCCCCCTATAAAGTGTGACACAAACTGGGCGCCTAATTCCTTAAAGGTGCTTATGGAGTTGGGTGTCAACCTGCCATACCAGACCCTAGCGGATCCCTTCAATGTAGTAGGGAATGCCCTACACATAATCTCGTCCGGCACCCCTTGAAGGTGCATTAGTGTCTTGAAGGACTCCAAGTGGTCTAAGGGGTCCTTGGTTCCATCGTAGCTCTCCAACTGGGGCATACGAAACTTCGGTGGAAGAGGGCACGAAGTAACAGGTGCCGTGAAAGGCGAGTCAGTTCGGTGGAGCAGGTCGTCGAGGTCGCTAGATACTTGTCCTTTAAGGGCGTTCATCATCACATCCATTCGCTCCCGCATCTTCTGCATCTCTGCGGCGATGTGGGGTGGTAAAGCCTCTGACAAAGACGGCTGCTTGGCATCCCTCCTTTCAGTCTTGCTTGGAACGTTGCTGCCCTCAGGTCCGTCGGGGTCCCTCCTTTCAGCACTTGTTCCTTCCTGGTCCTCCTCTTGTATTCCTAGATGTGCATTCCTTTGTCGTAACTGTTCTTCTAAGTCGTGATTCTGTTTAGTCAGGCGTTCGACCGCCGCTGCTAGTGTTCGGACCTGTCTTTCCAATGCCACAGCATGCGGTTCGTCACCCTGGTTGTTTGTTGTTGCCATCGATCTAGTGTGGGCCATGCAACTCTTTGTCCCGAGAGCAAGGTGACACTTTAACCACCCTTGTTTGTCTAGATTCCCACAGACGGCGCCAACTGATGATGCCGATGTCCACCAGTGAGCTGCATGGTCCTCAATAGAGCAATATAAGAACCTGAAAAACAACAAGACGAGACCTAGCAGAGAGCACCAGTGTGATGCCGGCCAAAGACCCTCCGAAGGTCAAGTTAGGAACCTTGCTTTCCACCCTAGAGTGCTAGAGTTGAATTGATTATGCGTACCTTGGTTTTGTGAGGGTTTTGGAGTATTTATAGTTACGTAGACCTAGTGCCAATGCCTTGCATTTGGGCCCAAGCGTGTAGATCAAGCAAAAAGCCTCAATAGCCCAAATGGGTCGCAACCAGACTTATATAAAAAAAGGCCTTGGAGCCCAACACATGATGCGTATTACACATACCCGTCCACCACAAGTCCACCATAAGTCCACCACATATTGTCCTCTTCAAGTGCAAACCTTTCGTTCCAGTTTTTGCCGCAATTCATTGGAGGAAGCCAACGCTGCTTGCAATTCTTGTAACTTCCTGCCAAATTCCTCCACGGTTTGCTTTTGCTTTTGTATCCATCCAAACACCGAAATCCAACTTTTCTGAGAAAGTAAAAAAAACCTCATGATCTTGTTCTGTGCCTCTAAAGTCATGGCACTAACCTCATGATCTTTGGACGTGCTTGCCTTTTAGCCCTTACCCATATTTGCTTCATTTTCTATCCCAGATTTTTTGAAAAGAAAGAGAAGTTTTTCTCAGAAGAGACGAGACTTTCCTAGAGAGATGTAAAATGAAATGGCTAGGGGAATGACGTCGTTCCCGGAGCCTTTGTTTTTTTTTTTTTTTTTTTAATTAACGTTTTTCAATTTTTTAATTAAGAAATGAAAAAAAAAATCATTCAAAACAATGTAGTTTGGGTTAGTAAACGGCAATATTTAAAGGAAGGCTAAGAGAGGATTGAATTAACCAAATTCGAAACTTAGAGGGCTGAAATGACAAAATGTGAAACTTGGAAGGTCAGTTTTGCATTTTAGCCTAAATAAAATTAGTGGCATAGTAAAAGAAAAAATTCAAAATAAATTTATATATTTAATCTCTTATAAACATACATGGCTCTGGTTGGATTGGATTGACTAGTTATACTTATATATGTTCAATATCTTGTAAGCACTCTCTTTTCAATATATATTATTAAAATTCACATAATATGCCTAAATATATTCCAAATTTCTAGATTCATCAAAACCAATTCTCAAAAATCAATCAAACTTAAAATTAAAATACAGGTAACAAAATAAACTTAAATATATGGTGGGTTGCTTTGAACCCAGACGAATTGAAAAAATTATCAATTCAAACTTGACACAACTTAAGACTTAGATTACATCCTTCCTATATATTTCTTTTACTTTGTCTTTAAAGTGTAACTAGGAAAAAGAATCTTGCATTTTCTCTTATTTATGTTCATTTGTTTTACAAATAAACCAAAATTAAGCCAAATTTAAGCTTGACTATTAAACGAGCTAAGCTCAAACATAATAATTATGTATCTGTGAATAAGCTCGTGAACATGATAAAAGTTTTATAGTTTATTATAACTAGCTTGTAACCCCATGCATGTGTATAGATACACTTAGAGATACACTTAAAGATACACAATAAGATACATAATATGATTCATATATATATATATATATATATAAATTAAATACTATTGATAGTAATTATTATATTTTGTTAGCTCTTTAAAAAAAATTAAGGATATTATTAGGTATAAAATGTAAATTGTCCATATATTTTTTTAAGTTATTGTGAAACACTTTTTTATACTATTCATTTATTTTATACTTTTTGATTTTTGTACTTAATAACTCATTTGAATGAATATTTATGATGTGGTCCCATATTTGATTATAAAATTAAGTAATAAAACTTTTTAAAAATAAATAATTTAGGACGCATGGCACAAAATTAGAACTCTAATTTGGAATTTTAATTTGAGTTTCTCTCAACTGCACCTATTATTTTATATATATATAGATTAATAATTCCATTTGTAGTAAAATTCATTGATTTGTGAAGGGGTAAAAATAGGTAGTCAATGGTTTTACTATATATGAGAAAGGATAAAGTGTAAAATATACCCCTAAAATTTGGGGTCTTTTAATTTATCTCCCTAAAGTAGGGCTACTTTAGTAAGACAACTAAGATCGTGCATTTTCAGGATTGTAAGTAGGATCGGTAAAATCTAACTAATCCTCCATTCATGAAAGATCCTACTAAAAACCCAAATTTGCTTTAGGTTGGTTTAAAAAAACAAAAACCCAATCAACCTAATGGATAGGAATTAAATCTTTTTTATGCAATTTTTTTTTTATAAAGGAATTCCTAATTTATAAGATTATTTAACAAGCAAACTCATTACTAGTGTGTGTGTGGATTTTTTTTTTTTCTAAAAAATGTATGATCTTACTAGCCACAATTCCACCAACCTCGCATAATCCTATTTAGGATTCCGATTTTGACAACATTTCCTAGCATGTCCATGACATTTGGGGTTTAAATCCTCTCTTAACCCAATTTATTACATTTTTGCCCCTCTTTTTGTAACGTTGAAAATAGACATCTTAAATAACCATTGGCATTTGACTCTGTTTCAACCAACTTAGTAATATTTTCTTATTTTTTGGTTCACATTGTTCATAACTTTTTTATTTTCATGTTTTTTTTTTTTTTTTCCTTTTCTTCTTCTTTTTTGCCCCACCTTTTGTCTTTTTCATCTTTTTATTTTTCTGTTTCTACCTTTTGTCTTTTTCATCTTTTTATTTTTCTGTTTCTTCTATTCAGTGTTCGTTCACTTCATTGATTTGGGGTTTTTTTTTTTTTTTGTGTGTGTGCTCATCTCACAACTAAAAACCTATAAATAATCATTTAAATCTAATATTAGGAATATAATCAAAATTATTCATAATCTAAAATTAAGAAACTAATACAAATCATAAATTAAGATATAAATAAATGTAGAAAAAAGAACAAAGAATGTACTTGTTTGTTTCCTCTATCACTTTGAGAGATGAAAGTGTGAGTATGTAACGAAATCTAGAACCAATTATTGTAGAAGAGAACAAATGAGCTGAATTCAGGAATTTAAGTACGTGTGAGAAAAGTTTTTATTAATTTTTTTGAAGTTAAAAATATTAGCCTAAACAAAATGAAAAAAATAATAATGAAGAAAGAATGCTTATCAGCATTGTCAATTGCCATAGGATTTAGGCATACACATATGGGAGTAAACTTCACTCCATATATATATATTGGTAGAGTTCTACTTGATATTGAATTTAAATCCTATTGGAATTAAGATTTCTAATCAATGTGTTTTGTTGCTATTCCATAAAAAAGTGGAATAAAAAAAGTTCAAACAAATAGAAATAAGGAAATGTTGATGTACGTACGTTATTTACAATTTTTTTTTTTTACTTTATCCAAAGAATAGTTTGGTAAATCAGTATGTATAGATAAACTTGGGTTGTTGTTTTTTTTTTTCTTTTTTAAATGAACTCTATAATTTTGTAGTAATATAATTTAAGTAAAAATAAGTAGTAAAGAATTTGGATTGTAATATAAAGATTTTTAGTAACTTAGACATTATAGATAAATTAATAATAAAAGGATTAGATGAAGAATTTGAATTGTAATTAAATTAAAATTTTATTAACTTAGAAATTATAGAAGAAGAAGTTAAGGACAAAATATATATATATATATATATATATATATAATCTAACAAAAATTTTGCAATTTAGTTAAGCCACTTGGCACAACCACGGTTTCTAAGCCTAACTTTTATTATATGGTATAATTTATACATATATATATATATTCCTTTTTTTTTTTTCAATTTTATGAATAATTGAATTTAGAATATCTAATTGACCACTTTAAATATATTATAAAATTTGTTATGAAAAAACTGTTTTCATTATATTTTTGTTTTCAAAATAATGGGTGCCTAGTATTACCCTTTAAAAAAAAAGAAAAAAAGAAAAGGGACAGTGGCGGCTCTAGGAATTTTGTTTAGGGTCTTCCTTAGGAAGCATAAATTATATAGTCGTATTTCTTTTTAGCCTTTAGATAATTAAGTTTGATTCAATATTATTAATTTCATTCTGTTCCAATAGCAACGGCTAGAAAATATCATGCCGATAAACAAACCGGAATAGTAACCCACCCTATTGTACTTCGGAAAAAATTTCGGGTCATTCCGATCTATTTTGGGTGTTTCGGTAAATACTAGCCGAAATTCATGATTCGATCGGCATGAAGTTTGTGCTTAAAAAAAATTGTTCTTAAAACCAAAACAAATCTGCATTATGTAAACCAAAAAAACCTCAAAAGGAAAAAAAATGAAAAGAAATGAACAAAGGTACTTTTACAACTAAAAAAAAAAATTGTATTGAGAAATTTGAGACTCAAAACTTAAAAAAAAGGCACTACCGCACTAGTACTGGTAAAAGACACAAAAGTTATGAATATGGAGGAAAGCAAAACGTAAATGTAAAAGTGTATATGAAGATGTGATAAAATTGAAAAGTATGAAGTGTAAAAAAATCGAGAGGATCGAGAGGACAGGAGACGTGTGTGGTTAAGAATAAACAAGAAAAAATAATTACAAATGAGAAGTAATATATATCTAGTGAGGAAAAATAATATTGTAATAAAAAATAATAAAATATTAAAAATTGTGTTGTATTGGGCAGTGTGCTTAATTGAAGGAATCAAGTCATTACTTAGCCTGTAGTAGTTCTATTATAATTTTTTTTTTTTTTTTTAGATTTTAGTTCAATTTTTTTAAAATATAAATTTTTAAATTATTATATAGCCATAGGGCGGCGCCCCCACTAAGGCAGTGTCCGTTTGGAGAGAAAATAGGGAGGATGGAAAACTAAGGGAGGAAAACAGAAATTTTACACTGTTCGTTTGGAGAGAAAACTAGGAAGGATGGAAAACCGGGAGGAAAATTTTCCTCCCGGGCCCACCAAAACTTTTCCTCCCAAATTGGGAGGAAAATTCTGGAGAGAAAATGAGGGGCTGGGGGCATTTACTAAAATGCCCCCATCCCAGATCAGTAACGTTTTTTTTTTTTTTTTTTTTTTTTTCAAATGTTACTGAAGAAGGCGTTGAACCTTCTTCAGTAACGTTACTGTTACTGAACAGTAACGTTGATCCTTTTTTTTTTTTTTTAAAGGTTCAGTAACGTTTTTTTTTTTTTTTTTTTTTCAACGTTCAGTAACGTTGGGTTTTTTTTTTTTTTTTTCATTTCAACATATTACTAAATGTTGATCTTTTTTTTATTCATTTTTATTTTTATTTTTTATTTCAATATTACTATTACCAAGGGTATAATAGTCAATTTATACTCTCCCACTTTTCCACCCTCTCACTTTTCCACTCCTCCAACCGGACACACAAGAGGGAAAACTAAATATTTTCCATCTTCCCACTTTTCTATCCTCCCACAATTTTCCATCTTCCCACTTTTCCACTCCTCCAACCGAGCATACCCTAAAACGGGAACATCTGCTCCTCTAGAAGGACAAAAAAATAGAAGTTAGTGACTCTAGAGATAAAGCTAATCGGTTTTAAATATAGGTATTGGAAAAAATTAAAGGGTATTTTAGTCTGATTACAAAATAATTTGATTTTTCCAACAAAGCTGACATTGGCCTAACACATAGTCAGCTGTATTTTATTGTAATTTTATACCACGTTAACAGGTGCCGAATTCCTTTACAAAATGGATGAATTCCTGTATTGAGAAAACCTGTGCCTGGCTGTAAAGCACCGACTCTGCAGCCTAATCTCTTAGCGCAACGCGGCAAAAGGAAGAGAACAAAGTGCGGGGTACACTAAAATCTATTAAAACGAAGGACATGTATCTTTATTACATAGTTCTCATCTGTTCTGGATCTTTATGAATTTGCAATCAAACAAACTTATTACCACTCACCAGAGACTTACGGCTTTTGAAGAACTTAGTACATTGTAGTAGTAGTAGTAGTAGTAAATTGAAAATTACAGAGAGACCCACTTCAGTTTCTGTCCAAATCCATTATAAGATCACTTGCAGCTTGGAAGTGGAGAGCCACACAAGCACCGGTTGTGGAAATAATTCGAATAGTCGAAGCTTTGCAATTTACCACCCACTGGAATCTGACCACAAAGCCTATTATAACTCACATTTAAGTACTGCAAATTCAGTGTGGTCAACTCCAAAGGAAGACCTCCATAGATCATGTTGTGGTTTAGATCCAATGAAGTCAAACTCTTGGGGAACACCACCTTTGACAGATTAAACTTCAACAAGTTCCTCGACAAGTCCACGATCTGTATGGTCTTGTTCGATCCGAAAACCACGGATGCATCGCCTTCGAGTTTGTTTCGCGACAAATCAATATAACCGAAGTCCATGTGGACGAACGAGGATGGGATTGAACCGGTTAGTTGGTTGTGAGAGAGGAACAGGTATAGTCCCTGAGGAAAATTACCGAAAGAGGAGGGGATTGGTCCGCTGAGTTTGTTACGGTCCAAGTGAATTCCATTGAGGTTTGGAAGCTGTGAAAGTGAGGGTGGGATAGAGCCAGAGAGTTGATTGAATGAGAAGTCAATGAATGTGAGGTTTTTGAGTTTGCTGAGGAAATCAGGAATTGGGCCAGTGAGATTAAGCCAGCTGAGTCTGAGGAAGTTGAGGTGTGTGAGCTTGACAATGGCAGGTTGGATATGACCAGTGACATTGGAAAGTTTGTGGAATTCGAGGGTTGTGAGATATGGAAGGTCACCAACTTCAGGTGGGATTTGGCCAGAGAGGTTGCCTGCAAAGATGGTGAGGGAGTTGATGCGGTGAGAGGTGGAGTCACAAGTGACAGTATACCAGTCACAACAATCGGTGTTTGGGTTCCAAGAGGCAAGGATGTAAGGGTTGTTGAAGGCTTGTTTGATTTTGAGTAAGACTTTTTTGTCTTGTGGGTTGCAGAGCTCGGAGATAGTAGAGTAGAAGAGAAGGGCGAGGCAGAGGAGACACAGGAGAGGCCTACTTGTACTGCCCATTTTGGAAGAGAAGAGAATAGTGGTGTGTGAATTTTGGTGCTGCAATTGATAGATTTTATAGTGTGTGTTGGTCCATATATTTGTGTAGGAATGATGTACTAACTGACGGAAGCTTTGAGATCTAGTTCCAGTGCAAGTCAAAGCCAGAATGGCAATGTGATCCATTCAAATAAGTCAAATATTGTAGATTCAGCAATAGAAAGTCAAATATCGTTGGATGTTTAAATTATGTTTTAGTTATTCTTGCTTACTTATCTTAAAGACCAATTTAGTAGAGTCAGAAACACTTATAATAATAATAATAATAATAATAATAATAATAATAATAATAATAATAATAATTTTGAAGGAAATCATGGAATTAAAAACTCTTGTATCTACGCGTGATTTGGGTCTAACTTGACTCAACAGCACATGGTTTTAAAAAGATATTTATCATATGGTCTAGTCTATTAACATTGAATATAAATTTACAAGTGCAAATTACGTACCTGAAACTCAATGTGCAGCCTCATCTTGTTCATGAGATGAAAGCAGGGGCTGCTCCATATGCATTTTAGTGTGTTCAATGAACACCCTCACTTGCCAAAATAAAAGTTTATACTTGAAAAAAAATTATATGGATAATTATTTTCAAACTAGTATATTTTCTCTAAATATTGAACACTATGACTTGAGAATTCCAAGTATTTGGGTTCAACAAAAATAGAATAATGCTATGAATATGATCACAACAAATTTTAGCTTTTTTATTTTTAATTTGATAATTTAAATGCCATTAGAAATTGGACAAGTAAACAATAAGGGTTTCGAAATCCTTATCCTTTGTGTGCTCGATTTATTATATATTCAACTATTTCTAGAGGGCTTTGAAAGAGAATAAAGCCAAGTCTAGCAATTTAATAAACAAAGAAGATTTCCTCTTTATATAAACTAATCTCATTTGCACACACGTACCTTTTAATTTGCTTCACCTAGCTTCTTTTCATTTGCACATATATCCCTCCACCACATAGACCTTCACCAATCCAGGTTTCTTCCTGCAGATCATGAAAGGACGTGAAATTATCCAGAGCTAAATATGTTCAAGACTTTGAGTGATGCTTGCTTGCTAGGCCGACAATAACTTTTATTATCATCCAATTATGTGTATCCGATCCACGTATTACATCCTCTTATTGGGTGAATTTGTAGTATTTTAAACACATGTTTTTATAACACTTTTTAAAAACCACAGTTTTAACATCATTTTAAAAAGTAAGTCTTGAACTTTTCTTCCAAACAAGCCCTAAGGTTCTCGAACACCCAAGCAAATAAGGTAACCATATACTTGAGGATTCAAATTTCATCATTCAACCTTTGAAAACTTATTTTTATGGTAAAATTATAAATGCTGCATCTTAACTTAGATTTTTTTTATTATACTTTATACAAAAATGTTTGTGTGTGTGTATATATGAGATAAGTTCAAATTACATCTGGTGTAACTCTACAAAAGTTACACATTTTCTAAATCGTAGACTTCTAATAAATCTAATGGTTAGAAAATCACTATAATCAATGTCATCTTTAAAATTAGAGCTGGTTTGGATAGAGATTAAAAAAGTTGCGTTTTTGCGTTTTACGTGCATGAACAGTAACCGGTACTGTTCATGTAATAGCGGCACTGTGCAGGAGACAAAAACACTGTTTGGCACTGTAGCAGCACTGTTCATGCACTGTTCATGGGACCCACAAGCACTTTATTCTGAAAAAAATATTAAAAATGGGTCCCACAATACTATTCACACATATAAAAATTATTTTGCTACAGTGTTTTCAGTTTTCAGTTTTCAGCAAAACGCTCTATCCAAACGGACCCTTAATTTCTTTCCATATTAGCTAACCTAATTAATTTGATAGAATATTATATTATTTTCTTTTTAACTTTCTTTCTCTCTCCTAATCAATTCATCCCTAAACTTACACAAAAGCATATTCTCAACGTTCTTGGGCATGGCGGCTGTTGTCCCACATACACATATTTTTGTTGAATAGTACTTGTATTCTAAGATGTGAAAAAAATACGTCTTATATGTGTTGCAATGTCTTAGTAACACGGCAACAACACTCTTTCATTATAAGAAATAGAACAAGAAACCAGTTTTGGTTGTCTTCTGACCCATTACCACCATTATTTCCCTCACTAGGAGTCTTGGCCTGGTTTCCCTCAAAGACAAATTTTTTTTTATTATTATTTGTTATAATATACAAAGGGGAATATCAAAATCTTGTGACCAATCAATGTAAGCAGTTGAATATCACCATCTTCCTAGCTTGGTAAAATGGGAATAAACAAAAATTTACTTTTGGTTGGATGAACTTTCTAGGACCTCATCAGACGTATTACAACTTTTACTAAAATAATAAGGTATATGCTTAAATTGATTTTTTTAATGTGAGAAAAAATTAATTTGAAATATGTTATTCTTGATCAAATTTAGTTGTTTTTGCAACAATTGAAACAATGTCCAACAAAAAGGGAAAAAAAAAGTAACACAACAAAAAAATGTAAAAATATATATTTTAAGGATCCACTGCCTCCATGCCCAAGAAAAAAAGCTTTTGTGTAAGGTTAGGAGTGAATTGATTAGGAGAGATAAATAAAGTTAAAAAGAAAATAATATAATATTCTCTTAAACTAATTAGGTTAGCTAATATGAAAAATAATTAATTTTAAAGATGATATCGATAATAGTGATTTTCTAACCATTAGATAAATCTATGGTTTAAAAAAGGTGTAATTTTTGTGGAGTTACACTAGGTGTAACTCTCTCTCTCTCTCTCTCTCTCTCTCTCTCTCTCTATATATATATATATATATATGTATATATTATTTTTTAAATATAAAACTTGATAAATACAGTAGTTATAAATATGCATTTATTACTAATGTATTTATAGATGAAAATATATGTAATATTGAACTACTATTTTTCCATTTAAAGAAAATATGATATCCCAATATTTTAATGGAGGGTTTAAATATAGAGTAGATTTTTTTTTTTTTTTTTGAAGAGAGAATAGAATTAAAATTCATATATATATATATATATATATATTAGAATAATGTACATTTGAAATTGTAAGACTACCATAACTTATGTGACAAAATATTATGAGATCCACCGAAATTCAGACGTATTATTATAAATAAGAAATTAGGATAGGGCAACCCTTCATAAAAATTAATGGGGCCAAACTCATTTTACTATAGTGAATATATTATTTGTAATTCATCTGAAAATTAATTATTTGAATATATATCAACACTATTTTTAAATAAATATTTTTTTTCTTAAAACTTTTTAGTTAAATGTATAAAACATATAGTAGACCATTTCAAATTTTACTTACATTAATGAGGTAAAATGATATACACATATGCTTATAAAAATATTTATTTTCATAAAAATATGTATTGAATTTACAATTTTCTTTTCATGAATTTGCAAATGAGATATACTTAAACTTTTGGATGCAGCATTAGACTAAAAAAGATGTGACCCATCAATTATTTTAAGATGCTGCTGGTGCTAGATCATATATAGTTTATATATAATGCTAAGTTTGCTTCTCTCCCTCCTTTCCCTCCTTTGGTGTTCAAGAAGGGAAGGAAGGATGTGTTTTTACTTTTAATGATATCATGCATCATAAAAACAAATAAAAAATCACTCAAGTAAAATTGAAGGTAGTGATTATGACACACCATTTATTGCACAATTGTTTATTGTACACATTGCCACATGGATTGAAATCATGTTGCAGAAAATGTGCACAAGTGTATGTAATAAGAGGTGTGTAAAAAGATTTACCCAAATATGAGTTGGGACTCTAGATGTTATATGGATTTATTCTCATGGTTTGGATTTATGAATAACTATCTTTCTTCTGTTCCTCAAAAAAAAAAAAAATCTTTTTTTTAACACCTCTTATAAATCTCGCAAAAGTAGAAGTTTTGTGCAACGAATACAATATTTTTAAAAAAGAATATTAATTGGTATATTGAGCAAAAGGTAAAGCTTAGTTACAGTGCCTTAAATGCAGTACATTAACTTTTCAAATTAAATTCAAAGACCTAGTTATATTAATCAGTAAAATACAAATATTATTATATTTTTGAAGAAAAATTTTTTTAAAAAAATTGATAAGTGAAGAAAAATTAAATTCAAAGCGACCAAGAGTTTGAATTTAATTGTAAACAACTAAGATTTTGCATACTCACAGGAGATCATAAAAATTTAATATATATTCAATTAAACCTTTTAGAATTACAATTTAGGAGACTTGCCTCAACTGCATGCATAAAATCATCCAGACAGGGCAGGGGGTGAGAGTTACATTTCAATAACAGTTGAAGACTATTGAACACAACATTTCTATACAAGTTAAATTTTATACTCTCTTCAAGTTTTTTTTACTTGCAATTGGGGTTGCAAAGTAAGTCCAAGTTCTATTCCAGTTGCCACAGTAAATGGCATACCACTATAGATCATTTTGAAACCCTGCAAAATTATCCTCCTCCCAACAGAAATCAAGCAAATGCAGTGCACGACCTCTAATACCAAAACATGTATCTTTCTTTTCTTTTCAAGGAGAAGAGATTGAGGTTAGGATTTTAAATTGGTTCTGCCAAAACAAAAAATAATTCTTAGTAAGTCAATATAGCAGCATATCGTTTGGAGCGGAATTCATTCTTGAATCTGATCAGGTTTTGAGTGAACTTGTCCCTATTATTCAAATCTAAGCTTCGAGTTATGTCCGCCATTAGTTTTTCAAAGCACAAGGAAAGATGCTGCTGTTGATCCGGCGGCTGCGCAATGATAATAAAACAAGACATCAGGAAATTAAGCCTTGGAAGCCAAGTTACTGGTGGAAGTGATCCCTACAAAGTGATGGTTGACAGGTTGTGCATCTAACCCACTAGAAGATATGGGATTGGGGAGAATGTAATCTATTAATAGCTACTAGATTTCCAATAGATGTTAACAACATTCGAAATAATTTCTATGGATGCAATTAAAATCACTTTGTAGGGACCACCTCCAACATGTATATTATTGATGAGAAAACGTTACTTGTAGTTAAACAATATTTGGAATGATTTCTATGAATGCAATTAAAATCACTAAAATTGAGAAATAGTAAAGATAGTGATAAGGGGTTAAACGACGAATATTAGTGAATTTCAAGAAAAAGCATATGGTGAAACAGTCCAGTACATGTTAGAGGGGCATTACATATTCCCATTACACCATATACCCTCCAAATTCCAGATAGTTTTATCTTATGGATTAATAAAACATGTTAGGCATGCTAATTGCGGGCTGAACAAGACCTTAGTAAGTATAGGTAATGTTATGAACCAAAGTGTTCAAGTAATAGACTTACATATGAAGCCAAAATCTGACCCTTGATGTTTGTCAACGTCTGCAGGAAGTCAAAGTTATAAAAGTTATAACACAAGCACAGTTGAAAGAATCGATAAGGTAAAAGTGAAGGGGAACAATGAACACAATCAGACAAGCCTCCTGACTTTTCCAACCCCACTTTCCCCTTGGCACAGGGAGTGGCAAACAGAAAATGCAAGTTTCATTATGTTCATTTCTTCTTCTTCTTTTTTTATTATAAATAACATAAGAACTTTTTATTAAAGAATAGCCAACCCAAGTACGCTAGAAATGTACTACAGTGGCAGAAATTAAGAACCCAGATTACATTGATCAACTAGAACAAGAGGGACAAAGAAGAACATGAAGGAAAATCTAAGCTCCATTCAAGGAGAGTACAGAAGAAAAAGGACTTTATATCAAGGATTGACCAATCAGAGTCCCCAAAGCATTTAGCATTCCATTCCCACCATAAACACCTAAACATACAATGCAACACAACTCCAGAAATCTATATTTCTATGTCTTCCAAACTTGCCCTACCAAGAAGCCAACAACTCAATAACTTTATATGGCATAACCCAATGGATACCAAACAAACAGAATACCATAGACCACAATTCATTGCTATCGGGCAATGAAGAAGAAGATGATCCACCAATTCCCCACATATTTTGCACATATAGCATCAAACAAGCACTACAATATGCCTATTCCGAAGATTATCTATAGTTAAAATCTTACCTAAAGTGGCAGTCCAAGAAAAGAACGCTACTCTAGAAGGAACCTTCGATTGCAACACCGTTTTCCAAAGAAAAGAAATGACAGAAGAAGAGGATAGAGCATAATAAAAACCTCGAACCTAAAAACCTGTATTCATTGCTGGCTTCCAGCAAACCTTGTCAGCACTCATAAAAATCAGTAGTTTTATTACGTTCTATGCCTCCTGTAACTTCAAAACTTACTAACAATCTCCGTGCTCTTCTAGATTTCCTCCCTCAATCTTTCTAATCCTTGACTCTCCGAAACCAATCTCTCACACCAGCTTTAATCTTCTCATAAAGGTGCCTTCCTCTCTTAGAAGAGCTGCTTTTCAACATCATTCTAGTTCTTTCTATTCTCCCTCTAAAATGTTTCCCACTTTCTGAAAAGTAAAGCTCTCTCCTATTCAAAATTAATATTAAATCTCGACTCATAAAAGCCCAATCTGTCTCTACCCCAAATCTTGGCACGAGAGCTGTGATGTGGCATCATAATCAGAATAATTAGCGGTGGTTTTGGGATTGATTTTGTATCTTTGCTTCATTTGGACTGTGAGATGAAGATTGTTTCTAAAAGTTGATACAGAGGAAACCTTAAAAATTCAGTTTCCATAACTAATCAAGTTATGCAAACCAAAAAAAAAACTAAGAAATGAATAAATACAAATAAAAATTCCAAACCTAAGAAAGTAAGATAATGTAGCGTATGGAAGACATGCATGGTTGGCCCAAAAAATAAGGGAGCTCTCTTTGCTTGTGCCCCATTTCCCCATCACCTAATAAAAAATCTCAATCAAATATGTGTTAAACCCAAAAGATTGAGGCTGACCAAGAACCCTATTCCATCATCCATTCCTGATTAAAACAATGTTCTTAATTGACCACTATTTATCTAAGGTCAACTCAAGTTAATAACAAAACTAAAGTAAACTGAAAGTTGTTCATTCATGAATAGCCTAGAGCACTAGCAGGAAACCACAAAAAGGACCAAAGAGAACTTCATTCTTGTGATCAAAGTGGATAGAAGAAGCAAGAGCTACTGGAAAGCCGTTTCTTTTCAATATTAACATGAACATATATTTTATTGAATTGAAAACATAATCTAAGTTAAAAAGCAATATGAATAAGACTAATTTTTTATTTTAAAAAAGACTCAAATTTTATACATAACTAGGAAATCCTATGTTGAATCTTTTCATTGTGAACAATATTGCACATAAGCTGAACATGTTTTAAGCTTCAGTACATCACCATCAAGCTAGTTTTGCTTTCATTTTTGTAGGGACAGTGATTGCATTTTCCCTGTTTTGGTTGGGCACCTCCCTGCCAATAGGCTAGGTAGAATGACAATCAGAAGTTTGAACTGAGTTCAGGGCAGGAACAAGGTTAAATTAGCCTTGCCCAGAAAAAGATACAAAACCAATGTACCCACATGCACACACATACTAGCATATAATATCCACAACCATTTAATTCATGAAGTTCAATTTAATACATCAAAAGCATCTAGACTAAAGAGACCAAAATGGTTTCATAAAATTCCTTGAAGTAAATTTCAAATTCCAAATGGTTACCAGGGGCCGAATTATTTTAAAATCAAGCTTCTCATTAGTGGGCATTACAAGAGGATTTGTGACGATATAACTGATTACTCTCAGTGCTTTCTTTTTCTTGAGGATGGTAATAGTCATCAAAGACAAATATGGAAAACATGGGCATCATAGGCATTGAAACATGAAGGCATTGAAATAAATAAGAATGAAAAAAGCTTACCCCGAACATTAACTATTACGTAAATCTAACTTGCCCTGGCAAACGGCAAGCTATAAATACATTTTCTATAAACTATAACATTATGTTGGCATGTTTTAAGGAAGCATCAATTAACCACTCAGATGCCAATACAGAAGTTAAATGTTCAATTCTATTTCATATTAACAAATATGGTCCTGCCAATGAGCTCTAGCTCAACTGTCACCTCCTTCCCTTGCAAGTGCTAGGTGGAGGGTTCAAGACCAATTGGGTGCATAGCTTACCAATAAAATAAACTAATGATCCCAAAGAATCTTTGCTTATATAAAATCCATAAGCAAAGAAAAAAATCTTATTAAAAGTCCTGAAAGACACTGCTTATTCATATAAATAACTTTCCATCAATACCTCTTCAGATTTCAGTGTCCAACCCTCAGTACCTATGTTGTAGTAATGCAACCATATGGATAGTTGGACACCATGATACAGCCTTGGCAAGTAATGCTACAAACCCCATAGAAATTTATGGAACAGGAAACAAAAAAGCAAAAGGTAAAAGAAGTAGGAGGGTCTTACCTCTTCATTGATGAGTATCAAGCTCAGCATCGGCCTGCTAAGGTTCCGTTGGTTGCCACCATCCCCAAATATAACAATCTCAAAGAGGGTACTCAATATCTAGAAACAAAAAGACATCTTTGTTAGTGAAGAAACCAAGAGGTAAGGTAATGAAGGTTCATAGGACTCCATATGTGCTCATTTATTACAGCATTATCCTAATTATAAGAAACTCAATAATTACTTATACTCCCCTCTTGAATTTGAGTAATCAACTATATTACATGCAGTACTTACCAATACTTTACTATACTTGGTAAACTTTACTTTTCTTTTTCTTTTTTTCAAATTAAAAGATTATCCACCCTGTTGGAGTGTCCAGAAGCATTGCCCAAACCATATCATGTCATAGCAGCGTGGGAGTGGTGAAGGGTCTAGATTACTTAGGCTAACGGTATAAAATGCATTGCAGAGACAAATCATGTGTGCCTGATTTCTAGCAATGTCTAAGATTTCAATGGTGATGGATAAGGAAGTGCAAAAAACTGACCAGCCTACCTGCCCTGTGTGAACTGCAGTGAAATGCTCAGATTTTGAGTATAGTGGCCATGATTTGGACGGTTTTGGATTGTGCTTTAAAAAGTACTATTTTATCAGTCAAAAAGTTTTGGAAAATTATACTTTACATCCCTAAACTATGACCCCATTTACACTTACCCCCCTTAAACTATGAAAATGCACACTTTACCCTCCTAAAATATACCCCCCTTCTACACTTAGAGCATTCTTATCAAGATGGGCAAATCTTATAAATGCTAAAATTTAGCATATAAAATCCTATAAATACTTAAAAGCATGCTCCATCAAACCTACTAAATCTTATAATTTTTGCAATTTGTGAACAGTGCAATCTCATATTTGAGACTGCACTGTTCACCAAATTGTAAACCTCTATATTAGTTTTTTATTAACTGGGCCCACTTTCTTTTCTTCTTCTTTGTTCTTTCTCATTCCGTTTCTTTTCACCATTTCTCTGCTCGCTCTCTCTCTCCCTCTGCTCGCATCTCTGCCTCCCTCTCTAACGAAACCCAGGCCAGAGCATCAAGCCAAGCCGATTTCTTTTTTTTTATTCACTCAACGTTCTCTCTCTGCTCTGTCTTTCTCTTTCCTCTCTCACTTCTTTCTTCTCTCTTCTCTCTGTGCTTTGCCTATGTGGTTCGCCAATGAGTGGGCTCCGCCGATGATTGTGCTCCGGCAATTGTGGCAATGGCTGTGGTCCGGTGATTGTGGTCATGGATCGTGGGTCCGATGGTTGCGGTCCGGTGGCGGCGATGGAGGTTTCTTCTTTTTCTCTTTTTTTTTTTTTTTTTTTTGGTTCTGCATTGTTCTTCTTGGGTCCGATTGGGCTCCGATCGTGCGAAGGAGGACGTGGTGGTTGTGGGATTGATTTTGGGTCTTGATTTGATTTTGGGATTTTGGGTTTTGATTTTATTTACAGGTGCGAAGGAAGACGTCAAGCCGCGCCATGGAAGAAGACGACAACGGGGAGGGAAGTGGTGTCCGTGTCCTATGGGTTTTGGTTCGGCATGATGGGTCTGCTAGTGGGTTTGCTGATGGCAGCAATGGTGCCAGCGGTGCTGTGAGAAACAGAGAGAAACAGAGGAGAGCGAGACAGGGGAGAGAGAGAGAGAGGAAAAATAAAAAAAAATTATTGAAAAATAATAAAGAATCATTATTTAAATGAAATGGTAAAAAAAATAGAAGTTTTGATATAGGTGGTATTGTAAAGTGGTGTGTTATATGTTATAAAATTAGGATTTGAGAGGCTAAATGCTGTATTTTTTAAGATGTTTGATAAGAATACTCTTACCCCCTAAACTATGAGAATGCACACTTTACCTCCCTAAACTACAATCGCTTTTACACTTACCCCCCTAAACTATGAGAATGCACGTTTAATTCCCTAAATTATTATCCTTGTTATGGGGTGCAGAGTGTTACACGAGTAATCGTTTAGGGGGTAAGTGTGCACTCTCATAGTTTAGGTTTTGGGAGGGTAAAGTGAGTGTTCACATAGTTTAGTTGGGTAAGTGTAAAAGGAGGTATAGTTTAGGGGGGTCAAGTGTAATTTCACCCCAAAAGTTTCATATGTTTTCTGAAAATGCAACTTTGATTTGTTAGTTACATACTTCAGTCACCTCAAATGAGTTCTATAATATTTTCCAAATTACATTATAGTCTAGTAGTTTATAGATTTGAATTTTTTGTATATGCTTCTGTCTGACTATTTTTCTATTTTTGTTTAGAACAGATGGTGAAGGCAAATAAACATACGTGCTGTAGAGCTTCTGTATTTTTTTTTTTTTGGGAGGGGGTTGGCCAGATAGTAAGCTTGGAGGTTTTTTTTTTAATTGGCCCATTTTGATGTCAGATAGATGTTGAAGGCCTAGTTACGGGAGGCCCAAAAAAGGGCTCAAGTCATTAAGTCAACCTAAACAAAAGAGCTCAAACCAATAAATCCACCCGAACCTAAAGGCACAAGTCATTAAATCAATCTAACTGATTACAAGCCAACCTGTCAGTTTTATAGGTGTTTTAGTTTGGCTGCTGTTTGGATTCTCTCAATCCACCAAGTGGGCTGGTTGAGAATTCCTCCCCTAGGCAAACCTGTGCATAACCCTAGTTGTGAATTGTTTTTACTGAAGAATTACCATTTCATACCTCTCTCCCTCAATATGAGGAAAAAAAATATTAAAAAAAAAAAACCTGCGAGTTGCATTGCTTACTTGATGTAATATAAGAAAATTAACACATGTAGCAAACTTACTTCTTGGAATAAACCAGGGCAATTGGTAATGTGTTGAGCAAGACACAGAGCAGCAGGTGAACTGGGTGACTCTCCCGTCACAATGTCAGTAAAATAAAAAGTAGCCAATTTATCAACAGCAGATGCGCACTGCAATGACATTTTGAGAGTTGATTATTAAAAGGAAACGCATCTCATAAATAGTCTTATGATATAATCATAATGCTTCCAGAATAATTATTTATGTAACAATCATAGTTATTTTGATGAGTAAGTTTTGGCCCAAGGGGAGAGGGAATGGAAGATTCAAACTAGTGACCAGGTGTGGCCCCTATGATACCTTCGGGGTTTTGTTTAATAATCATTATTATAGGTAACAGAGAAATCATTCTTGCATATTATAAGGATTAAGGATCATGAACATGATATATCAGAAGAACAAGTCACAAAGGAATCTGTAAAAGTTAAAAAGAGAGAATGCTATACAAACCTGTGTCGAGATATTCTCAATTAAACCTTTAAGGCCTGCTTCAAGAGATCCAACAATATACATAAATGTGGTTGTATCTAAATTTAAAATAAAAGCCATATGGCTGTTGAAAAGTATCTCCAAGAATGCAAAGTAGGCTTGAGCCAGCTGGAAAGAAACAAAGAGAAAGTACAAGAAAAGATTAGATCTGCGTGAAACATAAATGATAAGAATGTTGCAAAATGACTTCTGAATATTCTGTACATGATGTGAACTTTGACAAAGTGAGTGCAAAATCTGTTGTCAAGCGTTTTAACCTTAAATAATCCTTATAAACTGCCAATTAAGATAATTCTTTCGGCTATCCATCTGAGGAATAAGGTAACATAAATAGAAAGCACACATACCAAAGCATCAATTACTAACTGCTCTGTAGTCATTACTCAAAAAATGCATTGTGCATTCAGTAAGATGAGGTCAGGCATGTTTCTCTGAGTAGTCCTTAAGGATGTGTTGCTCTTAGGGTCACTCTCAGCAAGTTTCTTTTTTGATAAGTCACTCAGCAATTTTCAGGCCCTATACAGCCTCCATTGGTCAGGCCATGCTTCAAATGATCATAATTGGTTCAATTATAAGCTAAAAAGCAACCACCTTCACCTATAAATAGCTGAACAGCAAGTTAAATTAGGATCTTCTCTTCAGTCATTCAGTATTTTAAGGGGTCTAAGAGAATGTACCAGATCTTGAATCATACTCTCAATGAGAACAAGTCCATGAAGTCATTGATGCATCTCTTTTGAGTGCTTTATTACTGACAACAATACTTATAAAGTCTTTCAGAACTGCTTCACGTTCTCATTGAACTACTTCATTCTCTGCATCATTACTCCTTATCATGCGATTCATGACCCTTTCCAAAACCCATATTCTTCCCCACAACAATCATTAGCACTTAAAATTCAATTGGGCATCTTTTCTTTCCTTCCCTACTTATTTTCTGGTCACTATAATCTTCCTATTCTATGGGTTTCCATACCCTAAACCCTATCGACTAAAATTTGGAATGGGTTAATCTCTTCCATTCAAAATTTCACTTTGTTCAGGACCCTGTGTGCAGGTTGGTGCTAGTAAGTTTAGTATGTATATGTAATTAAGAAAAATAAAAAATGAAATACCTCAGTGATGCAGGGAGATCATACATTTAATGAGAGTGGCCAGTAGGAATAGTTCTCTCACAAACATCACTGAAATCCTAAAGGAACAATATAACTCAAAGCTAAAGTTTATACCTTTCGAAATTTTAATACATCAGCCAAAGGAATAGACAACATCATTCGGAGAGCAACATCTAAAGCATCAGCAAGAGATCTATCACCATAAAGTTCAAACACACCAAAGTTCACATAGTTCCCAGCAAGTGCTGCCATACAGAAATGAACCACCATATAATGGTCAGCTGATATGGAACCATCTTTAGCAATACAACAAACATACTGAGTAGAACTGTTTCTTTAGTCACTTTTCAATATTCTCCTGTGTCACGTGTTGCTTTGATACATGACATCCTTAAGATATAAGACCTCCAATTATTTTGAAAACCTTGTTAAAATACTTAATATGACAAAGAAATAAGAGATGATAACAACTTCGGTTGTCAGGAAACCAGTTCAAGTTTGGCATGCAAGTATATAGTGACTTTCAAAAAGACAGAAGAAACAATCCTCATACCTCTTGTAAGAATGGTCAAACAAATCCATATTCCCTTGTATTTGAAAGTGTACATATCTGCTGCATTCCAAAGGGGCAAAATCCTTGATCCATAGGCTACAATCAGTTTGCTGACTTCTCGAAAAAGCAGTATGCCATTAGGAGATGATGAATCAAAAGCCAATCTCTCAGATTTATTCAGCACCAACTCAGCAATAAATTTCAACAATGGAGTTGTGACCTATACCATGGTTTTCTGTCAAAAATTGCTTCGAACAAATAAAGGAGAGTTCAATTTCTTCTAATTTAAGATGCACTTGATGAGATGACTAGGTCAGATCATAGGAAGTTGATTGCATTGAAGTCACCATTAGATGAACTATGTAATGAATTTAGGGAAAATTGGCAAACACAACAGAATAGTACAAGGCTAATTATTTATTTCAACACAATCAGAACAAGGAAAAGACTTCAGCAGATACCCACAACTTCCAACAGATTCTGCCTCCAAAACATGCATAAAATATCTAAGAAAAAGATAATTTTCAGCAAAGTTGATGCAAATAATGTGGAAAGTAGCGGTAATGTTTTATTGTCTAAAATACCGATCAAAAAAAAATATTATCTAAAACTTTCACAAAACAAGTAAATGAACTTTTTAAGCATAACCTAACTATTGGAATTTATAGCCTATATTAAATTACAGATTGTCACAAAAGCTTTAAGTTGTTAGAAAATTATGAATTTAATCATTTAACCAATATTTTGACAGCCTTGATATCATGTTGATAAAAGCGCTGAGCACACTTAAACGCAAAGGCCTCTTAGAGCCTAGGCACAAAGCGCAAGCGCGCGCCTGATCGATGTGAAGCGCTCATTTAAACAAAAGTTAATAAATTAAAAGAAATTTATTAATGGTCAATACAACAATCAAGTGATCAATTAATCATATAAATTACACAAACATTTTATATAATTTATATAACATTTATAAAATTCTCTTGTGCTTTACAAAATATATGTAACCATGATATTTGATGCCCATGATAACAAAAAATAGTCGAATCAAAATAGAAGTATATAACCAAAAAGGCAAAGACAAAGGCTAAAGAGTACTAGACTATTAAGTAATGTTATCTTTTCCTAACAAAATCAATGCAAATATACAATACAATACAATGCAATCCTAATCTACATAACCATCATCCTCATTAAGCAAGAGACTATCATCATTGAAGAAGTGGTAGGCTTAGGTGTATGGTAGCACAACACACTATTAGTTTTTATATATTATATCAATGGCATATATCAAACATATTTAGATCTAATGGCTAAAAATCAAATCAAGATTTTGTTAGGAAAAATTAACAAAAATCTCAAAGAAGCGCGCTTTGCGCTTTATTAAAAAGCTCTAAAAGGCATGCCTAAGGCGTGCTTTTGTGAGGGCGCCTCAATTTAGAGGAAAAAGCCCCAAGGCTTGTGCACTCTGTGCTTTGCACTAAAGCTCACTTTAAGCACACTTTTAACAACACTGCTTGATATTACTTAAATTTTTTTTTTACCCTTGTGATAGTGAACTTCTAATTTTCCTATTATTTTCTAGTTATAATAAGACAAGGGGGCCCTTTATCCACATTACAGGTATAATAAAACTATTATATTGGCTGTTCCAAGGTAAGCTGCCTAATAAGATGGTAGAGGTTTCATTTTTCTGATGCGAGAGTGGATAGACTTGAGAGCATAAATCAGGAAAAAACATGGTGTGTAACCCAAAAATCCTCAAGATATGCTTAGTGCCTAGCATCAAGTGTTCTAAATGCTAAATTTTAAGCAATTAGAACACCAAAACCCCACTATATCAGATGTTGCATATGCTAAAACTAAATAAATTTTTTTATTCCATCTCTCCCTCTCTCGTTTTGCCTTTTTGCTAGTGGAGATTGGTGTGGTTGCTGGTGGAGATAAGTGGAGATCACCGTTGGTTGCCAGTGGAGACCAGTGTGTTTGCTGGTGGAGATCGTGGGTTTGTTCTTGATGTGGAATGGGTTGTAAATCGTTGGAGTTGTTTGGTTTTGGAATGGGTTTTGAGAGTTGTGATTGTGAACGGTAAGTTTGTTCTAGTATTGGGATCAATTTGGTGTTCTTGTTGATGGGTTTTGATGGTGATGGTGGTGGTGGTGGTGATGGGTTGTGGGTTTGAGCCTTTGAGGTGGTGGTGGGTTGTGAGAATGGTGATTGAATGTTTCTGATGTGGTGATTTTTGTGGGGATGATGGTTGACTGGTTTATGAGAGAGAGATGTAATCAGATGAAGGGAACCCAAAAATAATTGTTGTAGAGGTTGGTATTCTTCATTCAAGTTAATCAGTGGTAACAGGACATTGTGGCCAACTTTTATCGTTCTTCTTCGTTCCTTGCAGAGTAGGCAGAAAAATGCAGGAAAAGAGGCAGGAGCAGCAAAGGAAAAAGAAGAGAAAAAGAAAAGGAAACTGGCAGAGCTATCAGCTATCACATGATAGCACATGAAAATGGAAAGAGAGATAAAAATGAATAAAATAAATTAATAGCACATGAAATAGAACAATTGATGTGGAGTGTATTGTCAAATGCTATATTAAAGTAGAAAAAGTAAGTATTTGTGTGTTAAAATAGGATTTGGATACAACACCTGATGCTAGTGCTCTTAGAATAGATCACCTTGAGAGGGGTGATCAATATGTCGGCAGACTGACCCAATAACACTACCCAGAGGTGTTTAATAACTTTGTACTGTCTTCTGTAGGTCTAGCGTGTTAAGCCAAAACTGGGTATCCCATTGACACAGTCTGACAAAGGTGTGATACCATCAGCTATTGGCAATATTTTCATAGTGGAAATGTCAACTAGGTCTATCCATGAAACAAGATAGTTGTCCCAGTAGCCAAGGCAAGCTCAAGTAAATATAAGCCTCACTTCCTACATGAAAATTCAAGGAAAACTCAGGAGCATATCACCATGATAAGGTGCCTATAGGACAGGTGTTTAGCTCTTGTCAGCATCCAGCCTGAGGACTGGCATCCATTGCTGTGGTAGATTTATATATTTGCTTTTCAATGTAATGAAATCATTTTGCCTACATTTTTGTTAGTCTTCTCTAATTATGATAACACAATTCTAAGGCAAGGTTACCCTATTAACAGGCTCAAGTAACCACAAGCCACACTTCCTACATGAAAATTCAAGGAAAACTCAGGAGCATATCACCATGATAAGCTGCCTATTGGACAGGCATTTAGCTCCTGTCAGCATCCAGCCAGGGGACTGGCATCCATTGCTGTGGTAGGTTTATATATTTGCTTTCCAATGTAATGAAAACATTTTGCCTACATTTTTGTTATTCTCTAATTATGACAACTCATTCTAAATTACACAATTTAAATTATACATAAACTAGTATTGACAAAAGTACGCAATTTTATAACAATGTATAAATCCATTGCATCAAAAGACTTCCCATTGAAGTGGTTCAGTTTCAACTATAGCATAAGATGAACAAACTAATTCAGTATCCACAGGGGAGAGGATAAGGGCCTGACAACCATAGTTATTATCACAAATAATTTTAGATCTTAATATTACAAGGTTAATTGCTATATTTGGGCTGTTAAAACATCAGAAATTTATCACCGCATATTAATATTTTAGTAAAGAAATTCTGACTAAACAAGCACAAAATGAACTCAAATTCATATATAAAATCACCAGTTTCCAGAAAAAGTTAAAATCAATATCATTTCATGCAGATCAGTATATACAAGGGGATCAAAAGGGTAAATTGCAAACCTCTGGGGTATCAGTCCAATATGCAGTGGCTTTCAAAAGAAGTGGCACGCGAGCCGGATACAGCCAATCAAAAAGGAAACAATATGTTCTGTGACTATAGAAAGAGCAAGAAAAAAAGGACCATTCTCAGCCTCAAAATAAGAAAGTAATAAACAAAAAATTTAACAGCCATTGGCAAGAGGATGCCAAAAATTAAACATTACCAACCTCTTTGTCGCCATTGCTATTCCTCTTAGATCCCGCAGCAAACCAATCAATGCATATTTTACATCGTCTGAGTGGAATGTTGCATCAGATGTTGATTCCAAACTAACAAAAACCTTAGGTGGCATAAATACCAGAACAAAATTCAATATTATTCAAGAGAAAGAAGCCAATCAAATGCATATCGACACAGTAGCATAAGCCTGAAGAGTTAAGCCATTCAATTAAATATAACATGAGTACATAAGACAGCAGTAATTCAAGCACAAGATGATAACAAAATTGTTGCACAAGCAGACTTAAGCGAACACAATCAGAATTTAACCATCAGTTCTGTTATGAGTAATATTTTATAAGTCATGAGGGTAATTTGGCCATATTGCCTTTAATTCCTAATATATAAATAAATAATAGATGGGTATTAGGGCTAGTCAATTTATAATCCTTTTTTTTATGACAAGGAAACCCCCTCAAGGTATGGGCCAGTAAGACCACCCCTGAAGGGCAAACCCAAATTCCTACACACCACCATTGTGAAGGCATCGAGTAAATCACAAAATGCCTAAGCTAGAAGTCGAACCAGAGATTTTTGGGTTTACATTGCAATTTGTCCAGGCACTAACCCTAACCACTGAGGTATCCTGTGGTGGGAGGGGGGGTGGGAGAAATTTATAATCCTGAGCCAATTATTGGTTTCCATGGTATCAAAGCCTAATGTAAATCACAAACCCACCACCACCAATTATATTCCACCATCACCAACAACTCATAAACAACAATTGACCATTGGAAAACACCCATATACCATAGTCGACCACTGATCAATCACAATCAAACACTGCTGACCACAATCAACCACCGCCTGATCCATCATCACAGTTTTCCTTGTCTCCTGCAGACACACTAAAGCCCAATAACGAGAGCCCATACCTCTGATTTTAGCTGGCTGTTACAACCTTTTCTTTTGTTGTTTTCTGTTTGAATTCATAGATGTGTCCCTGTTTCACCTGTCTTTCTTGAGGTACTTGTTCCCTGTTAAACCACAGATTGGGTAATGGTGATTAATATAGTGCGTTTTAACCTACTGATATCCTTGTATGTTGGTGGCCTGTCAAATGACCAAATTGGATGTTCCGATCATGGAGTCTTGCAAAGTTGGTAAATTTATTCTTATTTATTGTGGTTAATGAGCATTATCCCTCAGTTGGAATTTGGCTGGAGTCATGGAGTTGAAGAAAGAAATGGATCTTGGCCCCTTTTTTCCCTTGAATTTTTTCCACTGACCTCCATTAAATTAAGTACTAACAATTATGCTCAGTGAGCAAAGTCAGTAGAAGTATTTTTGCTAGGTAAGTAGAAATTTCAGTATTTGGTGATATGTCTCCCTGAATGAAGTGCTTCAAAATATGCTGATTGGAGAGCACAAGATGCCAAAATTCATAAGTTTTTATGGAATAGTACAGAACCAAGAATTAGAAGTACCCTAGTTTTCATATCATGGCATAATTCATCAATCCTCTTATATTGTAGATTATTCTTAAACTTTTTCCCATGTCATTAAGATTGCTTATATACAAATTTAATATCAATAACTGCTAACCTTGGTCAACCATTGCATCAGTTGAATATCAAAAATGATATTGTAGGTTTTTTAAATTTATAGGTGGCATTCTACATGAAGTAACCAGACAAGTTTGTTGCTCTGGGACAGTTTGAGAAGATGTGTAAACTATGCAACCCATTATGGTTTAAGCAATCTCTCCCAGCTTGATTTGGTAAGTACAGTGAAACAATGGTCCGATTTGGGATGAAACATTGACAATGTGATCACTCTGTTTTCTCTCATACTTATGAAAGAAGGAAAATCTTGTTAATCATTTATATTAGTCACAAGAAGAGAATTAGTGAGCAAAAGGTGTTTCATCAAGCATCATTTCAGACTAAGGATCTAAGAAAGTTATGTTACTTCTTACATATTGAAGTAGCACACTCCAAGGGATAAATTAATTGGTCGCATAGTGTTGAATATATTGGAAGAAACAAGTTTTTGTCAAGTTCAGAACTAATAAAGACCCATATGGATACCAATATCAAATGGATATGGATAAGGGAGAGTTGTTATCTAATCCAAGAGTGATGCATTCCACAGTAACCAATGGTTGCTGGAACTGATTTAGGAAAAAAAAAAAAAAAACAAACAAACAAACAAGAGAATAGAAAGAGTAGATCAAGAGACAAACCCAAAATAGGGCCGTAGAGAATGATTCTTTAAATAAGATATCTTAATTGGTAAAAGATGATCCCATACTTGACTTATAAATAGCACTACATTCTCAAGTGACAACTTACACAGTAAACAATCTCCCTAGTTCCAAGATCATACAGTCAAAAGGTCATAAAAGACTATTGACTCACATTAGGACATATTGACTAACTTAAATTCTATTACAACATAAATAAATAATAACTGACCAGACTTCAAGAAATATTAAAGATATCTTGGAAAAATCAAATCTGGCTGGCTGCATCAAAAAGATATGTTCTTTGATTTCTAAGTTGAACTACCTCACTATTACCCAATCAAATATATACTTTGCAGTAAGTGTTGTGAGTCAGTATATGGTTGTACTTCATCATCCACATTGGGAAGCCATTCTTCGAATTGTGAGACACCTTAAGGCTTATCCTGGAAGTGGACTTTAACGTAAAGCCCATGATCATTTGCATGTAAAGGCTCTTACAAATTCAGATTAGGCAATATCACCCTCAACTATGAGGTCTACCACAAGATATTGTTCTCTCCTAGAAGGTAACTTGATCAATTGAAAAATTAAAAAGCTGAGTGTTGTGTCCTGCTCCAGTGCAGAGGCTGAATATAGATCCATGGCTCATACCTTATGTGAGATTATACAGATTAAGCATCTGCTAGCGGAATTGAGATTTGATGTACAATTGCCCATGACCATGTATTATGATAACCAAGTAGCAGTTCAATCGCTTCCAACCTAGTGTTCCATGAACTGAACAAACATATAGAGGTAGATTGCATCTTGTTTGAAAGGGAGCGGAGAGTGGTTGACACCCCCATATGTCTCTACAGGGGCCCAAGTTGCTGATATGTTCATGAAACCACCGTGCAACGACTTAGATTTGTTAAGTAACAAGCCCAGACATTTTGATAAATATATGCCCCAGCTTAAGGGGAGTGTTATGAGTAATATTGTGTTATGAGGGTGGTTTGATCATATTTTAAGTAATGCCTATATATACAAATAATAGATGAGAATTATGGGTATTCATTTTTTAACCCAAAGCCACTTATTAATTACAAGATCCATGTGAGGGAAAAAAAGAACTGCTAAAGTTGACATGCACAAAACTGTTATACAAGGCACGCTTAGATTTGTTATGTAACAAGTTGAGACTATTTGCTTGAGGGGAGTTCTTTGAGTAATATACTGTATAAGTTATGTGGGCAGTTTGGTTATATTGTATTTAATGCCTAGTCTATAAATAATAGATCAGTAGAATAGTTATTTAGTTTTTTAACCCTAAGCCAACTATTAAATTACAATATCCATGTAAAAAAGAAAGGAAAAAAAAAAAGATGTCAAAATCCAACCATTTATTCTATGTCAGAATAAAAAAAGAATGCAGGATTACTTTAGCTCAACATTTTTAAGACTCTCAAACAGGTGACTAAACAAAATTGCATACCTGTAGAAGAGGATCCATTGAAGATTTGAATTTCAAAAGACTGTCCTCCATGAAATTCAACGTGGCAATAGCAAAATAAAACGTTGTTCTACTACGAGAACATCTGTAATCATCTAAGAAAGGGAAGTGCTCTTTCTGAAAATGGAAAACAAACAAACATATTGCCAAATTATTGGCCAATATTAACTTACAGTTAAGTATAAATTTAAACATGAGAACAAAGCCCAAAGAAAAAAAAAATATATATATATATATACATATATATATATATATATATATATTTTAGAGTGATATTTACATCATGATGTGAAATAATAGATTTAATGATATCCAACTTCAGAAGCAGCTTTCCCAACATAGATCTGCACAAAATTGCATGTTGATGTAAATATACAGCAGAGAGAATTGATATAATAAAAAGGCTGTACCCGGTACACAAATCTCCCACTGATGTGGGGTCTCGGAAAAACCATGGTAGGCAACCTTATCCCTTATTTATTTGAGAGATTGATTCCCATACTCGAACCCATGACTTATCGCTTTTGGTGGATGGCATTTGCCATTGCACCAAGACTCGACCTCAAGAAAATTAATACAATAAAAAATAAAAAGTTTCGAAACTGAATCTGAAGTAATAAAACTAACCCAGATGTCATTTCCAAGAAAATGCTCAAGGTATGGTCAATAACCACTTTAGACTGCAAATACAGATATATCATGCCATTAGATAAACTGATTGAATTCATTAGAACAGTTAATAGAAGCTGTGATCTTTCACCTGAGAGTAAGACTTCAGATTTGTAACAATCTTTCTTACAATAGCAACCAATAATAGTAAATGATCATGGATTCCAAGAAGCTCAGATAGTCGAGCATATAGTTGCTGCAAAAAAACATCCAGGAACATGAAGAGGGTTGGACTCAACCAAAAAGAAAGAAAAAAAAGTACGGGTTTGAATTTCAAATTCGCTTACTTTGGAAGAATGCAAGGCATAATCACCAACAAAAGATTTCCTAAAATGTTGTAAAAAGGTAAGAATTGCACGATCAAGCCTTTGCTTGCTTAGTTCATCATACCTCTGCCAATGTCCAAGGAATAAATAAACATGATATATAACAAACAAAGGAAAAAGACAACCAGTTATATTTAAGAAAGAATCAGCCGCTTTAATGTGAAAATATATAAGTTCTACCTCTCAAAATTTAAAAAGAGAATGGAGACAGATTGTGCTTAAAAGAAAATTTGAAAAAGCAAGTAGTTTTATACAATCAACAAAGCCTTAGTTTAAACCATATGGGGATGCACATGATCTTAAAGAAAGTAAGAATTGAAAATAAATCATTAATTGCAAAGCTTTAGACAAAAGGGTAATGATTAATTGTTTCAAAGCCTAAAATAAACACCCGATTAGGTGGGGTAAAATTTATGGAACAGTACACAGGTGATTTACTTATTCTGTGTACTATTTCAAGCCCAACGCCAATGTCACAATGTATCTGTAGCCGTATCATTGTACAGACTAAAACATCAATCAAAGGAGATGCAAATGGTCTTGTAGAAATTTGTGATGACATGAGGGAGAAAAGAGGAGAGGAGAGAACCTGGGAGTTTACGTGGTTCGGCCTTTTGACCTACATTCATGGACAAGAGCCCAAAGAGCTACAATTTTATTCACTTTTCTTAACAGTAGATTATAATGGAACCCAAATTTATAATAGAGATTAAACACAAAATTCAATGGTAATTTGAATTTGCATTGCGTATTAATTGCTTCAATCCCACAACATTCTCTAGCAATCAATCCCTTAATTTACTAACCAATTCCATGTTTTTTTTTTCCTGGTAATCAACACTCCCACTCAAGTTGTGCATTAATCTTTGATGAAATGAATAAGTTGCAAAAATTGCATACAAATCTTGAACTATCTTCCAAAGTTTTGTACTTTTTATTTATAAGATAATTAGCCAACAACAGTGAATTTTGGTATGAATCAATATAGGTGCTTAATGTGATGAAATCCTGTGCTATATAGGATGGTACTAGGAGTGAGAATTGCATAGATAAAATATTTTTTGATAGGTAAATAGTGGGTAGAGAAAGGTGTGATTGGAACCATGAACATCAGACCCATTGAGGGTGCTATAACCACTGTGCATCACTTTCTCACTAGAATTGAAGGTGACAATAGCAATAACATTATTAGCAGCAGAAGAAGAATCCAGTAGTAAAGCATACTGCTTTGAGGATTAAAAAAAGAAGGCAACTAACAAGGTAGAAATCATGTCCACCCTCTCTCAACAAAAGCATCCTCACCTCCACGCTTTCTTAAGAGGGGAGGAGGTGCCAATTGAACTACAACTCAGCCACAACATTCATCACACTCTTCATAACAAAGAAATCGATACTAGTAAGTTATCCATTATCTTTCAAGAATGGATTATATGAAAAAAGATCACTACAAAATTTATAAGATGACAACCAAGTAACAATTCCAAAATGCAACAAGCACTTTGATGCAGCACACAATAGGAAAATAGAGATAAAAGAGGAACAAAAGGAACAACTGGACAAACCCCAGGCTTCACCACCTAGAACCCACCTGCAAAATCTAGGCATCACCACCTAAGGGCGTTTGGCATCACCACCAAACAGCAAGAACAAAAGAGGAAAACCATTACATAATCTCCAAATGTCAAGTCCAAATTCGAATCAGTCTGTACCCAAGAAGTTTATTTATGACCTGGTAGTACATTATTGTAAAATTTTGGGCTTAACTAAGATCTTTTGTGTCAGACTGGTTACCACCCTGACTTTATGCAAAGACTAGGGATTAGAAGAAGTTTCAAACTATGGATTACTAATGAGGTCAGATAACAAAGTAGTATCATCAAGAGTATCATATACTTCACATTGTCCTACAATTCTGACTGGTCAAGCAAGTTACTTTAGACTGCATATTGACTCCTGAAGTCACATTCAGACCTCAAACAATAGGCTTTATCACAGTACTAGCAGAAAGTAGAAACAGGCTCAGATACTACTTGATATGGGCAACGCATGATTAATAGACTCCACTTGCGAACCCGAGATATCCCTTTACAACAACGATATATGAGATAAATATTTAATATAAACACGTAACTCCTAAGTTCCTAATACAAAGATGTCATGTTAATTTTTATAAAAACATGTTTCAGAAGGAAAAAAGAATAAAAAAATGCAACAATTCCACACCCTAAAGATTGCATGTTCAAGTTGCACTGAAAATATCTGAATGCAAAAAAAATGCCAACTTAGTTTAATGACATACCTGACTGTGTAACCCGCTGTCCGTCACATTTATCACCTGCCAAACACGAGCTGAAAGTTCTGCATCAAATACTTCTTGCAATTCTCCACTGGATAAGAGAAGCACAAGGACCTGATGAGATACACAATTCTCTCTGAAAGCTATAGTTGTAAATTTGTAATCAGCAATAAAAATGTAACCTGAAGCCAGAAATTTGCTTAGTCTTAAGAATGGCAGCAACAATATGTACTATCCAAGCAAGTTTGACTTCGGCCAAAGAGAGTTGAATGTTATCTGCACAACATTGGAGGTTCGCTCCATCCTATACAAAGAAAGTTACATGTAATATCAAACTATTCCAGAAAGGAAGAGAAAGTAAGGAAAGGGAGTATTCAATAGAGTACCATATACAATTGCAAGATAGGCTCCATAATCTTCATTATATACATACCACAAGTTTCATACTGCAATTCACGCAAGAAAAGATGGTGTTAAAGTCAAATTCATCAGCAATTTTTGAGAAAATTGAAGGGTTGTTTAGTTTAACCAATAAGGAAATGTAAAACTTTTCAAAAGTATTCCTGATGCAAGTTTTCCAAACCTGAAATCTGCAAAGATAAGGAACGAAATCAAGTTGATCCTGAAGGAGCTCAACATTATCAAGTGGATCCTCAGAGAGTTCATCAGAAAATTCAGACTGCAGCAGATAAGTGAAGCAAAAGTAATGTAAAAAATTTACTTAGTGAAAGTGAAAGCATTACATCACTGCTAAAATTATAGCTGCTATCTCACCTGCAAAGAATCAAATCTTGATGAAATGAAACCTTCTATAATCTTCGGTGCATATTCATCCAGCAGGTTTACTGAGTCAGTCTTCAAAAACCGTACAGATGTGACCAATCTTGACCACATCCCTAAAAGGCAATAAACACTGCTGCCAGCCCACTGGAAAAAGATAAAAATCCATCAATTCAGATGAGGAATTTCATTAAATCTATCCATAATATAATCAAATTCCATCATTTTCTTCATAAAAAATACTCCAAAGTTATGGGAGATAAATGAACCTGCCAGGAATGAAGAGATTTCAGTGTGAAGTCTGCTACTAAGCGTATCCAATCAGTATAGCCATCAGCGTTAACAAGCTCTGATAACTGCAACACACATATTACCAATTTTAACCATCAGTGACAGGGCTCACCAAAAGATTAGAGAAAATGGACAATAATATAATAAAAGTCAGAAGCTCCCCTTATAGAAAAGTGAACCCTCAATGACCCCCCACAACCCCCCCCCCCCCCTTGTGCTCCAAAATTTAGAGTGACTCTAATTCTAGGAAGCACGAACACTTCATTTGGAATGCCATATCCATGGCAGACACTTGACATGTTTGAAAACTTCTGCATGCGTGTCCTTACCGTGTCCTTTTTTAAAAAAAAAATGCAAGACACGGCCGAGACACGAGAACATGAAGAATCGAATACACTTTTACAACCAAAAAAAAAAAAAAAACAGAGCATTCATGCTCTAAATATCAATAGTGCATTTGAAAATTAATAAATATCTTTATTCTTGGTTTGTATATTAATTTCTAAACATTCTTTAATGGTCACAGTTTTGTTTTATTTATTACTCTTAATTTGATGCATATATAACATTATATAAAAAAATAATATATATAGAAAATATAAATAATAATATATTTAATAATTATTTAATAGATGTGTCCTGCCATACCCGTGTCCTATTTTTTCAAAAAAATTCTTGTCAGCGTTTTGTACCCGTACCCGTTTCAGTACTTCTTATCTCTAATTGTCCCCCATTGAAACAGATTTGGAAGTTTTTCTGTTTGATTTTAAGCTCCATCATGAGATTTATGACCCCTTGTCTATGATAACAGGTTGTGGGAGCTTTATTTTCTCTAGGTGTGCTTCCTATTAGAGAGTTATTTCTACTGTTTTTCTGAACTATGGTCATATCATATGAGAAAAGTAAGGTGACAATTGATTGTTGGACCAATGTATACAGGATTGTTTTGCCCTTCAAAGGAATATCCACCAATGCATTGTATAACAGAAAATTAGAGAACTCCAACATAGCTGAAAATATTTAAGACAACCACAGCTCTCATTAGGAAATCTCAATGCAAATAAAATGTCCCCCCCAATGTTAGTGCATTAAATATTCCCCAATATGACATGTCTATCCTACTACAACTCAAAAAGGAGAATTCTTCCCCCAATTCTGCATTCCCCACATCATCATTCAGTTGTAACTACCCAAGTAAAATCATCCTCAATCTTGAACAAACAAGAAAAGGAATCAGCTTCATATCTTCCTTCATGCTTTACCCCTTCATCCCATGATAAAAACACCCTTCCCAAAGTTCAATCATCCAGCCCAAAAAACAGAGTTCCCCATAAGCTCTGGATGAATAATTGACTAATGGGACTACATCTTAGCCTCCTATATAGGTTAATGGCCAGCAAAAGTGCTTATTGTCATATTTTGCTCACAACCAATCCCAAGCCTAGAAAATGAGGATCATAGAAGGTTGACGGTCAATGTAAAATTTAGTCACTTTATTATGAATGGATCTTAACTCTTTTAAGCAAACTATATTAACTTTGCAGCTATGCAAAAATAAGATAAAAAATATATATAAAAAAATCCTACTAGGATATTAGTCAAGATCATGAAGACCATGAACATTACTAAAAATGATCTCAAGACTCAGTCATATGAGCTCCAATCCCCTCTCTGCTAACTTCACTTCCATCAACCGCCCTTTCCCTACTAATAACTTGGATGTAAAACGTGACCTCCTGCTCCTCATTTGCCAACCTCCTTGTTTCTTCATCCAAGACCATTGGCTCCAACCACATACCATCATTTTCAAGCCCCTCAAGTGACATCAAAACCCAATGTAAAACAGCAATTTTAAAGGACAGTATTTTGGCTAAGTAATTCAATTCCAACAGATAAAAGTAGGTACTCCCCATCTAACAGTCTGAAAAAACCCCTTAATGATGTAGTTTGGAAGTTAGATATCCTGCTTACTAAGAGGGCGTTTGGATTGGGTGAAAACTGAGTTATATAACTCAGTTGTCATCACCCATGATCCAAAACACGTGAGAGCCACACAAAAAATGTTGTTTGGTAAGATTTTTGAATCATGATTTCATCACTCAAAACTCAAAAAATTGAGTTTGAGTGATGAAAACCAGAAACAAAAAATTTGGATTTTCCAAAACATCAAACTTGAGTTTCAGTGGCAATGTAGTTATTTTGGTGAGTTTGTGGGGCCATGTGCAGTGAGTTGTCACGTCAACCATCAAGTTGGGCACATTTCTTTTTTCATTTCATTTCCTTCATTTCAGACTTTCTCCTCCATTTTCACTTTACTCTTCTCCACAACCTTCTCTCTTACTCCACTCACATTTGTTGTTTTCCATTTCATTTCAAAAATCGGAGAATCAGAAGCTCTTGCAAAGCCGAAGAGAACCCATCTGTGCTCACCGTTGCTGACCGAAGAGACCCAAGATCTTCACCGGCGAGGCTTGCTCTGTCACCAGCGGGCTGGCACTCCACTTGATCAAGTTTGTAGATCTTCTCCCAGGTGACCACTATCTCTCTCTCCGTCTCCATTTTCCATGCCCATTGTCAAATTTGTAGATGGAGATGTAGACATGCTTTGGGTGTTTGGAGATGGATATGTAGACTTCTGGTTTTTTATAAAGCTCATGATCTTCTTCTTCTTCTTCTAAAGGTGCAGTTGGACACTAATCTTGAAAACCCAACGTGGGTCGTACTATGAAATTTAATTCCATGGAACTTAGATCTTTCTCAGAGAGAAACATCTGAGAATCAGACACACCCATGAATGAAAGTGACTTGAACTTAGAGAACATGAAGAGAAAAAGTGTTAAAAACACATAGAATACCAACTTGGAATTGGAATAAAGAAAGGACCAAAACAAAAGGACAAGAAGATGAAAAAGACGAAGAAATCTAAAAACAAACTAGAGGGGACTGACAAGCCTAGACTAAGAAAAAACGTAATGCCAACAATATATTTAGAAAATCACTATCTATTTTTTTGTTATTTTTTTAAAGTGATTTCTTGAAGCTTGTTTTTTTATAGTGATTTCTTCACTTTTATGGGTTTTCTGATCGGAGAAGACGAAAATGGAGAGGATTAGCAGAAAAATGAAGGATGAAGGAGAGAGAACGCGAGTAAGGGTGTTTTCTGTTCTGTGTAGTGCTAGTGGGTGGGCTCCACCATTTTGCCAAAAAGTGGAGTTAAAGGCTGAGAGACATAACTCAGTTTTGTAACCAAACAGAAATTGAAGAGGTATTGGAGTTATAGTGGGAATTGAGTTATGAGTTATAGGTTATGAGTTTGAGTTATGGGTTTTGAGATATAGGTGATGAGATATCCAAACAGGCCCTAATTGTCTCCCCTTCACAATCTTCAACAACTTCAACGATATAGAAAGGATCAGGGAAAAAAGCACTATGCAAAGTTGCCCTCCCAAACAGAAGCTACCTAACCATATCCCTCACTTTAAGTAACATGTAAACCCTAAATATTAACCGCATTATCGGTCTCTCATTTCTAATGACTCACTACCCAGCCCTTCCTTTGTTTTTGTTGCACAAGCATTCTGACCAACAACTTCCTTTGATGGTTGTAAATCAGCTCCAACTTCATTATTACCTCTAGCAACAGAGAATGCAGACTGTTATGAATATGTATAAGTGAGGGATAAATTTGTAATATTGAAATTACTCACCTCTAAATAATATGTATTTGTGCCAATGAACTTTAGGTCAAATCGCATTTCCTAGTGTTTTACAAAGGCAATCAGGTTTCGAACCTCCCCTCCCCACATAACATGTATCTAGAGAAATTACTTTATGTGTGTGTTTGGGTAAATTAATTAAACCTAAATTCATTTCCCAACGCACAACATTGTATCAGAGAACTAAAGCCTTTTCACAGCCAACGCCATAAGTTCACTGTTACCCAACGCTGGCAATGACATCATTCATCTTCCTAGGCTGCGGGGACCACACAAACACAAACCAATATATTTATAACCTCTCTAACGTCAACCTCACGACCACCAGTCAAGTCACATGACCTAAGCAGAATCGAATTTGATCAAGATTGGTAGGATGACTAAATTGTGACTGTCCCTACACCTCTGATAACTGTCAACAATGTGAACAAACCCCCAAAACTGGCACCAACTTCCACCAACTGGGCCAAAATGGCACTGAAGTTTTAGGAACATCATTCCAGTTCTTTTATTGGTAAGAAACAAATACACACCCAATCAGTCTTAAATCCACACTCATTTTTCCTTTTACAACTAACATTGTTCTACTGATTTTCATTCAAGAAAGGTTGAAAACAAGAAATAGGTTCTACAACCACCCTTTATACTGAAACGTTACTACAATCCTGGGTATAGAATTTTCTCAGGGAAAAATATAAGAAAAGAAAGTAGGTCAATTGTAAAGACCAGATATAGGCAATTCTGACAAAGTCCATACAATAGACATAATAATAAGCCCCACCATAGTATAGGTTGTCCATCAAGAAAATTTATAATAACACACATAACATTGTCCATCCAGCTACAATTTCAAGCATAACATTTAGGACATCTATATACTTATATTTTATAGAGAATTTTACACCAAAATGAAGAAAGATATGCAGTGCCATAAGTTCCTTTTCATGATTACACTTTTCTCATACTTCCTCCTAAAAATTTCCAAAATATAACACAAATATATGTCCATGAAATACAACATATAGAAGAAAAAATGTTTTTGTCCTACAAGAGAACAAACTCTTGATATGATGAACCCTAGGCGTAGCTTTTCAAAAAAATTTTCAACTGGGTAGTTAAAATGGATATTATAAACACAAGCATCTTATAGTTATATATTCTTTTGAGATTAAGCAAATTACCAATCAACATGAAGCAATTAAGCCAAAAATACAACATAAGGCACAACAGAAGTAGTTGAATGCATATATTGAGTGAGCATATAGTCAAAGTCACCTGATAATTCACTTTAAAGCGGCCAAGCAGACGACAAAATGCATGATAATTATCATGATCAACAAGACCTGCCTCCAAACCAAAAAGGAACAAATTTCAGCGGGGATGAAATGATTTATAAATTAATACAATCAATATACTATTATTTTAGCATATAGATGGCAGTAAATGTTAAATATTTAAGCAAGTTTTAAAATGACCCAGAACAGCCAAAGTTTTAGAGTATCAATACATTCCAATTATGTAAATGGATTCTCCCAACTCCCCCCAACAATGCATGTTAAAGATCGTTATACTTATTACTGACATCATGATCAGGTTCACAATGTGCAAAAACTTTGACAATTACAATTTTCAAGATGATAAGTATTAAGAGTTATAGAAAACAAATAATTTTTCTTTAAATTTTTATGGGTGAGCTTTCCCAAGGCTCCTATTGCTTTGCTGGATAAAAATTCCAGAAATATATTTTTGGGAAAAGATCACTGGCTCAATAGTCTTGTCACATGTTTATATAGCTTTAAGTAAATTCATCGCATATTTTCCACTAGCTACAAAAAGGAAAATAACCGAGGAATTTATTCTTAAGAAAGAAATTTCCACCAATAAAATAGCAGTGAAACAAAGCATGTCCAAAAAGAAAAAAAAAAATGATCAAAACATCATGGTTATTGTTGGAACAGTTTGTTTGCAACCATTCAGTAAGAATGACTTCTCTAATGAAATCAACAAGTATCTCCTTACAAGCAACACGCCTACATCCCCCTTCCCCTACTTCCCTTTCCATCCCTTCCCTTGATAGTTTACATGTTGGTTTTAAATCATCACATTTAACTCAGTCTTAACTGAATAATTTTTATGCTAACTATTTTTTTTTAATAACATATGAAATCTTTCTAAGAAAGAACCCTTTGGACTTGCCTATCAACATGAAAAGAAAGACAAGGAAACAGAACCAGTGTACTGGAGGTGCATCTAAATTATGTAAAAGTAGAACAAACAAGAAGATCCAACAAACTAGAGAAGGAATGACCACCCATAGTAGCCATCCAATCGTACAAAGTGCACAGAAAAATCAACTTCACTACCACCATAGGTTGTTCAATGCCTTTGAATTTCCAGTAATTCCTTTCCTTCCAAATGAACCATGCGACATAAAGATGGAAAAGTTGGAAATGCTATGCAGATTTAATAGTATTGGTCTATGGTGTTTTGCTGTGTAGTAATCGTATATTTCATTATGTTCTTCAGACATCTTATTGCTGCTGTTTTATATTTAGTTGGCATCTAGTGAATTTCTCTTTGGCATATGACCAATACTATTAAATGATTTAAATCTCTATATAGTAGGAGAATAAAACTAGTGATTTAGGATGTCAAAGCATCTCTAAGTTCAATGTTTGATTTTAAATTATAAAATATTAACAACCATTGCAACATAATATAGAGAAAAATAAAACAATAATTAATTGGTCCAGATACAAGAGATCTTCATCTTAACATGTAACTGAATCAATACTGGTTATTTCACTTAAAAAATTCAATTATCTTAAGTTTACCAAGTTGCAAAGTTGATTAACGTTGAAAAAAAGAAGTCAACACAAATATAATCCAGTTTACCAATTCCACTTTGCAGGATTTCTTTGGTGCCTGTCATTAAATGTGACAAAAACTTCAATCGTGTAGCGTCATTTATAAAAAATGATCGCCTTATAGAGGCTAGTCGCAACAAGCACTCCAAAGCCTGTAATTAAACATTAGGGCAGAGCTAAGAGTTAGTAAGGCAAAAAAAAAAAATCAACTCACATTTTGACCAGAAAAGTTACAATTCAACCTCAAATAAAGAATTTTCACCAAAAGAATTGGTGAAAAAATATAAAAATGAAAAAAGGGATCAGCTAACAGTTTAACATTTCACATGTTGAAAACCGGTATGAAAGACCGTAGTAACTTATAATATTAAGACTATAACTTAAATACAACAAAAATAACGCTGAAATTTAAATGAGTTAAGTTTGATCCCAAAACTAACAAAAGATTAAATCATAATAAAATAATTTTGACTAAAAATATATAAATAGTCAGATATGGTCCAAAACAAAACAAAACAAATTAATCATTAATTTAAAAACAAATGCTAATTTGATCACTCCACAAGAATTACAAAGACAAGAACCAACTTTAGGTTACACTACACAAAATAATAAAGATATGCTTATATGAACAAATCTATTTATAAAGCTTTTAGAGGATATCTAACGATAAAAACATAAGAGGAAATTCAAACACCAAAACATAGATGGAGAGCTGGAGGGAAACTATGCTTTTAAAATTTGACTTCAGAAGGCCAGCCCAAAAAATTGCAATTGTTATGCTGATAAAACTTGCATGGAATTCCTATGACAGTCTTATTTAATAAAGGGACAAAATGATAAAATAACAAGGGCAGAAATTCTTCATCATACGATATGGCAGATAGTGAATAAACATGTTAGTGTGTACAGCAAAAAGAGGAAACTTGAACAAAATGTTAGCAAAATGAGAAAAGCATGAATAGAAGCATACACCATTTGAAACGTGAGGTGTTCAACTATAGCATTTAGATCTGGATGGTTTTACTAAAGCATTTTTTCAAGCTTGCTGGAGCATAGTGAAGAATGACATCATGGAAGTCTAAGAGCAGTGTGAGTGAGCCCCCCTCAACGTGAGATTCCAGAGGAGAATGCCCACAAGAACACTCGAGGTGAGTGGGCTGTGGTCAACACGGAGCCAACCAGTGAGGAGTTTGCAGCAATGTATCATAGGGAAAGATCCAGCAGAAGTAGTGGTGGAGCCTTGCTTGTGCACCATCCACCTTGAATTCATGCCCAGGTGGCTGCCTCAGAACAAGCAACACATCAAGCCCATTGTTCCTAGGGTCAACACTCCTCCTAGCTTTGGCAGTAGTTGGATGCCTCCCTCGATGGCAGGAAGGTAGTTCAAGGTAAAGGGGTCAGAGAGCAGATGGCTCAACGGGGATGAAGATGTGGCTAATGGAGTAACTGTAGAGGAGGAAGTTTATTTAAAAAAATAAAAATAAAAAAACAAAAAAAACTGCTGAGGAGGAAGTGTTAGAAGTTACCCCTTGGAGAACCTACTGTGGATTTGAGGAGTAATCAGCCACCTCTCATGAGAAACCCTCGAGAGGGTAATGAGAAGGATTAAGGTGTTTAATAAAATGCTGGGGCTGTCCTATGATGGCTACAAGGAAGAAGTAATGAGGTTTGCAGCAATTGAGAGAAGGTGGTGACCTACTGGGACACAGAGAGGTTCCCACAGCAACACCATAGAGGTGTGGTGAGAGGAGCAAGGGAGTTGAAAAATATGGAGTGGTCAGTGAACTATGATTCTAAGAGAGGAAGCAATAGAGCTATTGGTAGGATGGAGAAGGCTCTAGAGTTAACCTTTTGAAGCTTAAAATCTTGTCTTGGAATATTCAAGGATTAAACAATTATGATCAAAGGTTGAGGGTCAGAAACTCCTTGAAGAAGTGGAAAGGTGACGATGTGTGTTTGCAAGACGAAGTTGGAGGTAGTTAACAGAGCTATGGTGAGAAGTGTATGGGGTAGTCCTTTTGTAGATTGGGCCAATTAGAGGCAGAAGGATTTGGTGGAGGAAGTCCATGTCCATGTCCAGATTGAATAGGTCACTACATAGTCCAATAATCATGAGATAAAGTCCATCTCCAGATTGGATAAGTTTTTGATTTCCACTATTTGAGAAGAGCACTTTTCTAGGATCACTCTAAGTCAGTTGCCTCAGACCATCTTGGATCATTTTCCAATTCTGTTTGAAGGAGGAAGTATGTAGTATTAATGGAGGTAAGACTCATTTCGAATTTGAAAATATGTGGTTAAGAATAGAAGGGTTTGTAGATAGGGTGAGATAATGGTGGAGAGTTATACCTTTCAAGGCACACCAAGTTTCATTCTAGCTCAAAAACTTCGACCTTTGAAGGAAGATTTGAAGAAGTGGAATAGGGAGGAGTTGGGGGACGTTGAACACAGAAAGAAAGAGCTAAAAGAAATAATTGCAAAGCTGGATGCACTGGAGGAGCAAAATTGAAACTTAGTCCCAAAAATGCAAAATTTGGTCATTTGGTAGAACCCTAATAATTTCATTTTAATCCATATTTTAGGGGTCAAATGTAACAATTAAAAGTTTGTGGATTAAGTTTGTGGATTAGATTATGATAGGAAGAAACTAGAAAGGGTATCCCCCCCACACATAAATCATCTGTGAACACCTTATTTAGGCATACCACTATGTAATAGTAAATGGGATTTTAAATGTCTAAAAGATTAGTCCCAACAAATTAACACCAACAAAAGTTTAATTCAATATAAAAAAATTTATAATAATGAAAGTAAATTTAGATACTGCAACAAGATATAGCATAAGAACTTCTCTCTAGAAAGCTTTGAAATAATTATTAAAAAATAGGTTATTTTATAAAAGGGCTATAAAAATACAAACCTCTTTCGAAAAATGGCTTTGAGTGATTGCATAATAATCAAAAAATATTTGAAGTGTCGAGGGATCCTGAATAACTGGCCTCCAAGAAATTGGAATCTGTACACCACAAGGCAACTATAGTTTTAATTAAAAAGTACTAAAATAGAAAAACCGTAAAGGGCTAATGAGTTATATCAAGATCATTTGCCTCAAAAAAAAAGTTAAATGTACCTGTACCATACCAATCTCATCTGAACTTTCATCAAACGATGTCCCCATAAAATCAAATGATAAAACATTCAAGGATAGTGAAAGAACCAGTTCCTGCAACTTGCTTCCAACTTTTTTGGGGGAAAAGGGGGGGTGGATCAACAAAAGAAAAAAATTGATACTACAATCAAATAAAACTTTTTAAAGAAAAAAAATTTCAAAGATACCCTTCTAATATAAAAGTCAATGTATTACCATCATTTTTAAGTTGGTGCAGTGAAGTTAGAGATATCTGGAAAACTTGAAAAAGTGACTGATCCTTGAAAGAAATAGCTATCTTACGTTGAAGCACAGAAGGTAATCCAGAATTGGGCTGACAATTGACGAACCAAGATGAAATATTTGTAATCAAAACATTGACCAAGATCATTATCTATTAAGGAAAAAAGAAGAAAAATTTAACTAAAGGAATTTCTATTAACAACCCAATCAGAAATTACACCTGTGACCCTAATTAAATAGAAACACAAGCTGCTTATTCACACAGAAAGATAACAAGAAGACACATTACGAGTCAAATGAAAATCTGCCTGTGTGATGCTCAATGTCCTAATCTTTATACACAGCTAGTACCAAGCCCAAAGAAAAGTTGTGGGTGCGGTAAATTGATAGCTAACATAAAACTTAGTCACAATGCATGAATGTGAACCCTTGCACGAGTGATTTAACTCAAGTTAACAAGAGAAAATAACCTTCAATACAATTTACATAGAAGAAGATACATATATTCAACCATGATTTAGTTTGGATTAAGACTTAGTCAAGTTGAGTTGAACTGAAATTGCAATAAAATGACATCTTTCAAGCGGTATAAGCAGAATATCAAGACTATAAGCAAGTAAGCAACCAAAATTCATCTTCATTATTATTTTCAGTGATAAGAAGAGCAACCTTGTCAAAGTACAACCCAGCTATCAACTCAACACATTCATATTACAAACTGGCTACAACTGAAAATGGAGAACAAGTGCCCAATTCTAGAAGAAAAATTATCACATAACAGAAGATAGAACAGAATTAGTTCTTTGGACATTCAAGCATTCCTCCACCCCCAATCAGTCAAAAACAGCCAACCAGCCAAAAAGGCAAGGACCCAATGAATATCAGATAAGATGCAGATTGGATTAGGGAAGAAGAACCTGCCAAGAGATGATATTACATAAAAGCAACTCCTTTCAATAAATTTACATTGCTCAAAGCAACCTGCTTCCTCAATTAAAAGATGACAAGCATACTATCTATAAAGGTGGTAAAACAAGAATTCTATCCTAGAAAAAATCCAAGTCACAGAAAATATATATAATAAGGCTACTTTTATATATAATAAGGCTTCTCCATGTTTCAGAATTTGTGCAATAGCATAATTAAGTTCCCACTAGAAGATCTTAATCAGACATTTACGCTACTAACCTGATTCATCTCAGAAACAAGCTGATTCAATATCTTCAAACCAATTGCACAATGAAATGGTGCCTGATGAAAGCATATAATTTGTAAGCAAGCATATCTTTTCACAGATTCAATACAAATCACATATAAGGAGTTTCACTCCCTTCAGGCAAGGCATGAAAATAGAAAAGTATCTATCAAAAGAAAAGAGCAACAGGCAAGGCATGAACTATGGCTATTGTGGGATTGGTTGGGTGACAAATTTAAATTCTATCTTGTGGAATGGAATGCTGATTGTTCTCAAATAAAAAATGGTGGTTTGGGGGTGAGGAAAGAGGACAAATTTAATCAAGCCCTACAGGGTAAATGACTTTGGTGTTTTGTGGGAAGAAGACAGTCATTAGTGTGACAAATTTTTGCCCAAAATATGGGGAGAATTATGGTCGATGGTCCACTAAACAAGTTAAAGGTACCCATGTTTAAAGTTTATGGAGAAATAGAAGAGTGAGTTGGTAAGATTTGTGGAGAATGTATAGTTTGAGGCAGAGGATCATGCAACAAGGTGAGGTTTTGGCACAATAAGTGGTGTTCATTGTTCATTCATTTTATGCACATAATAATATGAATGGTGATTGAACATAGGTTAAGACATGAAACAACAATATTAGAGAATCAATTTGGTTTTATGCTTGGACGATCTACCATGGAAGCTATTTTCTTATTTAGACATCTAACAGAAAAATAAATAAATAAATAATAGAGAGGCATGTAAAGATCTTCATATGGTTTTCATTGACCTTGAGAAAGCATACGATAGGGTCCCTAGAGAGGTTACATTGTGGGCTTTGAGGAAGAAAGGAGTTCCTCTAAAGTATATTAAGTTAATCAAGGATATTTATGACAAAGTTGTAACTAGTGTGAGAACAAGTGGAGAAATTACAAGTGAGTTTCCTATCACTACAAGTTTTCATCAAGGATCAAGAATCAGCATTAAGTCCATATCTCTTTGCACTGGTGACGGATGAGCTCACTAAATTGATTCAAGAGGAAGTCCTTTGGTGTATACTTTTTGCAGATGATATGGTTTTAAATTGTTAGTGGATGAAAATAAAAGTGGAGTTAATGCCAAGTTAGAAATTTGGCGAGAAGCCCTAAAATCTAAAGGCTTTCATTTAAGTAGGACTAAAACGATGTACATGGAATATAAGTTTAGTAAAAGTAAAAACAAAGATAAAGGGGGCAATAAGACTTGATGGCCAAGAGATACTAAAGAGTGAGAGCTTTAATATATTGGATCAATAATTCATAAAGATGGAGAGAATGAGAAGGATGTGAATCATAGTATAAGAGCAGGTGGGTGAAGTGGAGTGTGACCGAATGTACCTATTAAGTTAAAGGGAAAATATTATAAGATTGTTATACGACTAGCTATGCTCTATGGTAGCGAATATCGGACTAAGAAGCAACATATCCAAAAAATGAGTGTAGCGAAAATGAGATTGTTAAGATGGATAAGCGGGAATAGACAGAAAGATACGATTTGAATTGAGGAAGTCTGCTTAAAGATTAGACCCCATCGATGAAAAGATGAGGGAGAGTAGCTTATGATGGTTTGGCCATTTTCAGAGGAGACTAAGCAATGTATTGGTAAGAAAGAGTGGGTTAATCTAAGTTGTGAGAATGAAAAAAAAAGGTAGAGGAAGGCTAAAAATAACATTAGTAGAAGTAATAAGAAATGAAATGTCAAGGATAGAATGGAGGGAAAACTCTTGTAGTCTCTTGGGTTGCTCTATGTTCTTCTTGCATAGAGTAGCCCTTCGTATATATTTAAGTCTTACTTATCAAAAAAAAAGATAGAATGGAGGGAAAATACTCATGTGGCTGACCCAATCTAACTTGTCAAGGATTCATAGCAAACCCTAAATTTTAGGATTAAGGCTTTGTTGTTGTAATAATATGAATGTTAGGTTCAATGTGCAATCATATTATGCCGCTGATACAGATTTCCCTTATAAAAGTATTTGGTGTGCTAAGGCTTTAAAAAAAATTTCATTCTTTGCGTTGACAGCAAATTACAAGAAGCTTCTAACTATTGATAATCTCATGAAGAGATGAAACAATTTAGTAGATTGGTGTTGCATGTATATGAGAAGCTCTTACACAGTGAATCATTTATTATTGCACTGTGACATTGCATATGCATTGTAGAATTTTTTCTTCTTAGCATTTGGGGCTCAATGGGTTGTTTTGAGGAGTGTAGTTGATCTCTTGTCTAGATGGAGGGATTGATTGGGTAAACACTCTTCTTCTATTTTGGATCTATTTCCCCCTATATCTGCTATGAACACTAAAGAAGATAGGGAAAGCAATGTATTTTTGAAGATGAGGAACCTTGATGGCTAAGTTAGATGTAGTTTTTAAAAGATCTCTTCTTTTTTTTTTGATAGGAAAGCTTTTTACTAGATCATTGTTTGAATAATCCTTGGCTTTAGGTCTTTTTGAAGCTCATTCTTTGCGATTCTTTTGGCTATCTTATTTATACATTTGTAGATTTCAAATTCTCGAACATTTCAATTATAACTATCCTTCTTTCAATTCTTTAGGCTATCTTATGTATACATCATATACATGAGGAGGCGCCTATGCTTTAACATAAGTATATTTACTTATCAGAAAAAGGCTGTAGGCAATTGTCCAACACTTGAATTTGAGTTTGAATATGCCTTTTAGCCCAAGTCAGACCCAGTAGTTTAGACCAAGAGACAATGTGATTACCAATTATCTAGATAATTAGTATCAACCCAAAAGACATAAATCAACGCATACAATTATTTATGACAATGATGACAAAATAGTGATACCATTTTAATAATGTAACCAAATTGTTATAATATAAAAAGTTCTATACTAACAACCTAACGCAACGAGGAACCAAATATGCCACGGAAGTTAGAAGATAATGGTATATATTTCCTAGAAGCTGTCATTTTAAAAAAGAAGAAGGAATAAAATAAAATTAAAAAAAAAAACAAACAAACAAACAAACAACAAACAAAAGTCAAAAAAGAAAAAACAAATTCATCACCTGGCTTAAAAAGTTCATCGCCTCGTTAATCACCTCTTTGAATCTATCATCATCAAGCCATCCAAACTTTGTAACACGACAAAGTAGTTGGATTAGGGATCCAACCACAAAAGGCTCCAAGTCAGGTCCTCTAGTTGCCAGATAGTTTATAAGATAGTTTCCTTCAGACAAAGTGCAGTTCGGTCAAGTTTGGAAATAATAAAGAGAAGGGGTTGAAAGAAACAATTTATGAAAACGGTGACTGTCAATGTTAGTGAAAGTCATCCACTCTCACAAATATTAAAGGTGAAACCCAAAAACTTCCCAAATGTCTGCTTCTGCCTCATTTATTGCTATTGTTGGTAATATTAACCTTTAATGTGGTTTTGAATCAATAAAATACAGCAGTTAATATTGTGAATTGTAAAAATTAACCAACAGACATCATTACTTCATAAAATTTATAGAACAGAGACAAGAAAAGTCTTATCTACAGGATAGAAGCCAGTCCTAGAAATTTCCTCCACAAGATATACAAATGCATAAATATCTGCAAGCAAACAAGAATATTACGAATATCAAGACGAAGCTGCAAAGGGAGGCTCTGCTCTGTCACTTGCTTCAATAGGCTCGAACTAGCCAGCATCAATGCATAAGGAGTCAATGAATTGTCCAGAATGTACTGACATTGTGAAATGTAGTCAGTGTTCACAGAAAAGCATTTCAGAGTTCTCTCAGCATGAGCTCGCTCAACAGAGTCCTGTGAATTGTAAAGCCTTTCACACAAAATTTCAAGGTGTGCCAAACTCTCCATTGTTGACAGCTTAAGAAGTGTTTCCCAATTCCCAGAATTCAAGTAATCAAGCACCCACCAACAAAGAAGTCAATTCTCTCGCCTTTCCCACGTATAACCAATATACATCTACACGTTTCATACCAAACGCATTTATATACTCTGAGATGGGGGGCCAAAAAAAAAGGAGAATTAAAGGGAAATAATTATAGAAAAAGTGGTGGTTCAGCTCAAATATATAGATTGCAATAATTTGTGAAGAACTGAATTGAATATTACTAATACTAGAATGTAATGTTTACAGATGTACAGGATAATTTTTAAAACTAAATTGTTTCAATTACAAGAGATGCTCTAAATACAATGAGAACTCCGAATATAAGGCCCATGTAAGAAAAATCCAACCGCTATAGCACCAGTCCAAAACAAAACGGCAGCATCAATCCTGAGAGAGGAAAGGAAATGTTCAAAAATAAATATTAAACACAGTAGGACTAAAGCACATTCCACTAGATGAAATCCAAATAGATAATTCCACTTATATAGTCTTCATCCACTTTTGGGTTTTTTCTTCTTTTTTTTTTAATTATTATTATTAGTCTTCATTATCTAAATTTATCAAACTTGTAAACTTTTTTCTTAACAGCAAATGATCATTTCATTTGTGACGACATACAAGATATTATACTAAGTTAAAATCAAATCTCCATCAAAAGCAGCCAAACAATCCAGGATGAAAACCAATCTCACCAGCAGATTATTGAGAAACAAATTCAATGCACAGAAAATATATTAACACACATAATCTCTAATTAAAATTCAAAATAGGTATTAACTTCTGCACAAAAAAAAAAAAAAAAAATGAATCTTAAACCAACTATAAATCATATATCATCAGCACTATACAATTGATGAAACCGACCGAGCAAATACATTGAGTGCGATGACAAAAATTTGTGAAAATTATACCAAATACAAAGACAAATTAAAATAAACAACGCAAAGATTTGGATACATATTTATAGTTGGAAATGAATACACATACATAGTATTGAAGACTGAAATCAAAGAACAGAGAGAGAAATTTCAGTAAGGGAATCGTATTCGCTAATCGGAACGAAGCTTTCTTACATGGATAAAAAGTAAAAACAGGGGCTCTGTATTCAAATGGAAGCGTTCTTTGAGAGAGTGAAAGAGTGTATAAAATATAAAATAATGGGGTTCGGAAGTAGATAAGCAAAGCTTGGAAGAATTGAAGATGCTATTTATTTTAAGTCTTTAACTCTCTCTATATATATATTTTTTTTTTCCTGAATAAACCCTCACTATTTATTTGGATGATGTCTATAAAATATAAATAAATTTATGAATTTTATTAAATATTTTTTCCTGAATGAAATTTATTAAAATATTAAAAGTTGTTAGTGTAAATTTGAATTGGGATGAAACTACTTTTTTTTTTTTTTTTTAAACAAACACGCGCACTTGCGCGCGCACACACATATATATAGGAAGAGAGATGAGATAAAATGATACATTTACACGCCAACACCAAAACTGCATGCGGTAGTTAGTGTCGCGAAGTAAGTGATAAATCCTTTCTCAATATCACACCTTACCTATATAGGACAACTCAACAATACTGAGTATCTTTTTTTTTTTTTTCAGGCCTCTTGGAATATGAACACTAGACTTATGAATAGTGTCAAATGTGTGAACAGTAATTTTTTAATTATTTTTTTATTATTTTCAGTTTTTAGCAAAATAAGTGATATCCAAACGGACCTCAGTAAAAATGTTAAATATAATTTTTTTTTTTTTTGCACTTTAAAAAAACCACTAAAGACAGAATAAGTGCCATAAGAATAAGGACTTGGCAATTTATTAATATTTTTCATCTACAATATAAAATTTTAATATAAATATAGGATATAAACATACATGGAAATCCGCCAATAAGAACTATGATTTTTAATTTTTAATAAAAGCTTGGCGGATGAGTTGGGTTTTTGCTTGAGTTTGAACTTACCAAGTTATGTGAAAATATGTCAGATAAAACAAATGGATATTCTTATTATATATATTCTCTTTTTTTTCCCGAGTTCAAACAAAGTAACATCCTAAGAAGTCCATGTTCAATTTAATTAGATCTAGAATTGTGAGTGAGCCCCTAACCCAACCCCAACCCCAACCCTAACAGTGGGCAATTTATAAAAGATTTGGGTTCATCTCCGCTTACACCAAAAACTAACTGATGATAAAAAACTAGTATTAGGAGCGAATGCTATAATAATTGTATAGTGGGCAAAGATTTAGAGATAATTAATGCTCCAGCTTACACCAAAAACTGATTCAGCTACAAAGTGTTTTAGTCTGATGATAAAGCATTACTCCACAAACTAGTATGTAGGAGACATCACTCATATGATGCTATAAATGAAAAAAAAAATCTCTAGACTAAAAAAAATAGTGGGCCACAGAATAAAACTCTCTTAAAAAAAAAATAGTGGGCAACTCATACTTTTTTTTTAAGAGATAATTACAACATGATGCTAACCCCGCAGCTCAAACTCTTTTCCCCTTAGACCCCAAGCACTTTGTGCATGGGGATGTGCCAATTCAGCTACAAAGCCTTTGGCGGGCAACCCATACTCTTAATAACACTCAAGCATTACTCCACAATCCACATTAATTAATGGGTGTAACGGCTGAGACATCACTCATATGACTAGAAAAAATACTAAAATTACGAACTTTTTTATGAAAAAAAAAATCATCTAGAATAATGCCCTGTGCTTTGAATGATCTAGTATTAGGAACGAACGCCACAGAATAAAACTCTCTTAAAAAAAAATTGTGGGCAACCCATACTCATAATAACACTCAAGCATTGCTCCACAATCCACATTAATTAATGGGTGTTAGTGGTTGAGGCATCACTCATATGACTAGAAAAAAATACTAAAATTACAAACCTTTTTATGAAAAAAAAAAAAAAAAAAAAATCATCTAGAATAATGCCCTGTGCCTTGACGTACACACCCCATTTGTTACTCAAAGGCTAAAATCCAGGCAACTTCTTCAATTTAACATGGCTATAAAAGGCATCCAGGGGCGAAGCTATGTTGAAGGGTGGCCCCCAAAACTTTGAAATTTTTTTAAATATATATATATATATATATAATTATTTTAATATTTTCAAAATTTAGTCTACAAAATTAAGAGTTGGCCTCCCAAATATTTGAATTAGTCCAATGATGCACTTAAAAAAAAAATTGGTCTAACAGACATAGAGATATAACTTTATTTTTCACAGTTCTATTTTCTATTACAAATTGTATTTTTATATCTATTAAATATTTGATAAAGTTTGGTATCAAATATGTTAGAATCTAACTTTTTTAACCCGTTATGTGGCGATTAATACGTCATTGACTCATTAAAAAAATTTTGCCACTAAAATTACACATAAAATGTGTCTTTAGCTGTCATACAATATGTTAAAGCAAGATAGTTTCAAATATATTTGGAGCCTAATTTATTCATCCAAGTTTTAGATCATTCATATTTTTGAAAATTTCATTAATCTAATTGAAATATTTTTTTTCCTTACTTTAGTATAAAATTTGATAATTTGTATTTAAAATTAAACTTTTTAAGAATTTCACTATAAAAATGGAAAAAATGAATTTTATTTTATAAAAGATTACCATCAAACATAATTTTGATTGAAAGTACTAAACTTTTTTTTTTTGTGTGTGTAGATATATAACTTATCAAATAAAAAAATGAGTATATATAATAAAAAAAAAACGTGTGTGTATATGTATGTATGTATGTATGTAAAAATTGTCTTGATAAATATATTAGTGCCGTAACTCGACTCTCTAAACAAAAATTTCTGACTCCGTCCTAAAGGCGTTCAAGAGGAATTTCAATACACCAATATTATAATTCTATGTGATTGTGTGAGGATGTAGATTGCAGTGTACATACACCATCACTCTGAGATTCCAATTGTGCAAAGTCAAAAACTAATAAAAATTGTGTTAGGTGAAGTAAAGGTTCGCTGTTCTTTAGAGTCCTCGAGCGAGTGGAGACCCACTCTAGAATCAAGATAACATCTGCTTTGGTAAAATTTTGGAGCAAGAGAGGTAAATTCAAAATAAAAATGTTTTTCACGTTTTATGCAATTTCTAATATATTGGTATAAAAGTCATAGTGGTTGTTTTCGTGCTCTAGTAATGTCTTTGAGTTGTTTTTTTTTTTGGACAAAATCATTTTTGTTTGATTATTTATTTGGAAACTTTTTTATGTGTATTGATAATTGATAGCTTTTATAAAAATCTTCCCTGGTATCACAAATCACAATCATGAGACATTCTTACCCCAAAAAAAATGAGTGGCGATGCATGAGGTTATATTTCGTAGAGGCGTTTGACAGCTCTGATAGTGTACTTCCAACATGACATTTAATATTTATGCTGAAAAATAATATTTGATCGAATTAAAAACTGCTATTTCTCTTGAATGACAATGAAATAAAATAAAATAAAATAAAATATGGATTTTATATGTTTTATTTAATGAAAATTAGGCTATATTATGCTTTGTGTGATTTTTATATGAAAAAAAATAGTGCATAATTACTCTAAATTAAACGCATAAAAATAATTTTACCAATAACAAAAAATGGGGCATTTTTTTATTTCATGTAATTAGTTTAAACTTTAAAGTATTTAATTCCATAATTATTTTCTTAGTCAAATATAAAATTTACAAATTAATACATGATATTAAAATTTGCATTTAGCAAAAAAATTTTATTTCTTTGAGAAATACAATTTTTTTTATTAGGTTAAGTATTTTGATGCATTGTTAGCTCTAATAATTAACGTTTGTCAAAAAAATAAAAAGCTCTAATAATTAACTCTTGACATGTACAAATTGTTCAACTGTTTTAACAAAGCATATTTCCAAGCTCTAATAATTAACTCTAGACATATACAAATTGTTCAATTGTTTTAACAAAGCATGTTTCCATGATATACTTATAACTGAGAAGTACATAGAATTAATTTAGATAGTGAGAGTATGTTTGAGTTAGATTTGTTTTTTTCCACATAGGGATGACAATTTTTCCCTGCCCCACTTGACCTGCTCCTCCCCGCTTCATCCCATCCGGGTTTTCCCCGCCCCGCAAAGATGGTGGGGCAGGAATGGGGCTTGATTTTAGCCCCGCACCACGGGCCCGGATGGGGATGGATTTAGACTTTTTAAACCCAACTCACCTTGCCCTTACCCATCCTTGTCCCACCTCGCATTGATAAGGGTTACATTGTAAATTTTTTATACTCTAAAACCCTACTATTTAAACAAACATATCACTAGCTTATTTTATTCTACCTAACAAGGCTTTTTGCCTCTTTCTTTTTTTTTTTTTTTTCTCTAGCAAGGTTAGAAATAAGGTACCAATTTTAACGTTTTCTCTTGTTTTAATTATAAACAACTTCATATTTTATTGAATTATTGATTTTGTATTATAAGATTTTTGTTTTTGTTGGGATATTGTCTTGTTAAACACTTTAATAATATTATTCAATTTTTACTAAAAATTAGTTTGATTTGATAGGATAAATTTATTTGCAATTTCAAGTATATTTTTATTAACAAAACAAGTTTTATTAAAAACAATTGTAATAGTTGTGGGCAAATTAATAAGAAGTAGAGTTTTACGGGGTGGAGCGGGTCTTCGTGGGACCCCAAGGGATAGGGATGGAGCAAGAAAATTTTTTCCGTCATGCAGGGCAGGGTAGAGATGGGGTAAGATAAAACCATGATGGGCGGGAGCGAAGACCTCATCCTTTGAACCCGCCCCGACCCATTGTCATCCCTACAGTTTCACACGTAATTTCACTCTAAAATATTAAAATTAAATTTAGTAAAGAACACTAGTTGCTTGTGTGGACTGTGGAGATGATTAGGAAGCTTGGCAAATTTTCAATCTTGTGACATGTGCCAATTATACAAGTTTATTATAGATCAAACGCAACAAAGTTCTTTGAAACGTGTACGCAATATCTTGCACGAAAATTTTGTAGAGAGATGAAATCAAAGAGCATCATAATTAATTCAAACAACGGGAAAAAATTGGATGAAGATAATTATGACATTTATCTCAAAATCTAAAAATGTCTTAAATGGAATAGGTCTTGGAGACTCTGATTTATTCACTAAGTGCGAAATCCGTTAATTTGGATGAATAAATAAGAGTTTCATTTCAGTTCAAAACTTACGAGTGTAAATGTAACACATGAAACTTTGCCGACTAAATAGTGACAAGGTGAAACCACTTGGATAAATTGTAATTTGCAATTTGATTTTTACAAGGTAAACGAGATTTTTTTTTTTTTTTTTGAACAATACGTTGATACATCAATATATGTGATAATATGCATATTTTACCTAGCTACAACTCAAACAGTGTACAGATTGAAGAGAACTGAGAGGCAGAGGATATTGAGGACATAGAGAGGGGAAGAAGGGAAGTGAGTGTTGTGTGTATTAGTATTTACTAATCACTCCATAATACAATATGGGCCACATCTAGCAAAATGATAATAAATATGACATTGAGTTTAGTTTGACCAATGAATAATACTTTCGATCCACAAGCCATTTATGATCTAAATTTCTATTTCATCTATAGTTTATTCACAAACCTTAAGCAATTCTTGCTTTATCCTCAACACTTTTTACACTTGTCCTCATTTTGTGGAACAATTATACCATAGTCGAGCTTATGATCATTTAATTTTACAAATGCTTGATCAGTGCCCAAAGAACAATAATTAGAATCACAGCAGCAACGACCAGCAGAATCAAGTAAGAGCAACCGCCTTTGGTACGTCTATTCAGCACAGCAAGTTTCTTTTGCACCCGCTGCTCCAAACAAAAGAACATTAGCATGAGTTGAACTGCTATTAAATATAAATTGATATGGGTGGTAGATATCTCGTAAACATACTGCCTAGGTAAGAAGCACCAAAAAAAAAAAAAAAAAACCCTTATATCCAAGCTCCCGCAGAGAAATAAACACCTTTTGTGAGTGTGAGAGGATATGTGCAGAGAAATAAGCACTTTCTATTAGCCTTTGAACAATAAGTCATAATGTAAATGTAGTTCATGTTGCCTTAGCAATGAAGATGATGCTGATGTTCTGATGCTAGCAAAACATGCAAGGACAAGAAGTCCAAGACAAGGGTCAATGAGTCATGACAAACGAGAGATCTGCCATTCCAGGAACTTCAAATTCTTGTTCGTCTATTTTGTTTATTAAGTCCTACAGAACTTTTTTTCTCATATTATTTTAAAACCAAAAAAAAATTGATGTTGGTTCTTTAACATGGTTATGCCCTATGCTCAATTTCTGGAGGTCAAAGTATTATAAAGTTTGATGCTTTGGCACAAAGACAAGTGAACATTGCCATGCACAGGGATTCAAGGTTAATAAGAGTGCAACAAAACAATAGTAATGGTGTAACCTGTAGGTTGGAATCCGTTGAGTCCACATGCTGATCCAAGTTATCCTGCATATTGCAAAAGACAGAAAAAACATAAAGTTATGAGACTGCAGAAGTCATAAGTACAAATAGGATGGTAAACATCAGGAAAAGGTAAAAAAATGGAGAACACATCAGTAAAAGAACTAACCAGAAGCCTAGTATGGAGGTCAAGTTCCTCATTGACTGCCAGTGCAATGTGTTTTGTACTTGTTACTGTCTCCTCCAATTTTTCAAGACCTTCATCTTGTTCTGCTTTCAATGATAGTATGTAATTCAGGTTACAAATGTATATACTCTAATCCAAGTAGCATAAAAAGTAACATGCGTCCAAGTAAGAATTACATACCTTTTATAATTTGCCGCTGAAAGCCAACAAGACCATGGTTGTCCAAGCCATTTGTTCTGTTCATGATGTCATCTTGCTTTATATTAGGCCCAAGCAAGCTATCTCTATTATTGAAGCCGGACATGTTAAGAGTAGCAGCCATCTGGTTGACTTTGGAACTCAAATTTTTTAGCATGTCTTGACGCCTATTCATCTCTTTTCCTGTTCTGTTCATCAGCAGAGGCAAGCTTTAATAAGGTTGTTGTGATAATGGTTAATTGATTAAATTCACTCTTTCCCAACAACTTAAACTTTTAGGAAAATCAGTAATTTATCTTAGTATCAAAGCATATGGTCCTGAATTCAAATTCTATCTCCACTCTACCTCCCATTTTTAAAAGTTTAAAATCTCATATGTTGCACCTCAAGACTTTGGGCCTACCCATGAGGGGGAATGCTAGGATAATGGCTAAGGGACTCTTTTCTATCAATTTAGGCTTTTCAGAGAATAGGTATTATCAAAGGTCAAGGAGAAAACATTATCTAAAGAATAATTTGAATCTCATAGAAAAGAAGGTAACTATTGCCATATAAAAATTACTTTCCTACAATTACATGTTGCACTCATTTGGTTATTGTATGAATATAAATTAAAACCAAAAATCCTAAACCATTCCAATTCTAATAAATTTTTAACACTTTTAATACTTTGGTGAAGTCAGAGTTCAAAACCTGATACCAGAAAACATGAATTTTGACGCAACTCTGGAGGAACACCACATAACAACCAACCACTAAGGAATGCATTATGTAGACAACAACAGCATGTATGCAAGGACTTACGACAGGAGTAAGAGATGTGCTGCAGTACATCAAGAGCTTGGAAATTAAAACTTTTAAATTACACTTACCAAAGCAAGTAAATAACAAATTCTTTCTCCCTTTCTAAAAGAAAATCATAAGTTATTGACGCAGGACAATCAGAACAAAACTAAAACAATAATAAAATAATAGATATGACCTAGGAGTCAGCACTTAGGCCTGACTTGGATATGACCTAGGAGTTAGCATCAAGCGGAGAAACCACTAGGAGTCAACACCTAAGGTAGACCTGGAGTCAACACCAGACCGAAGAAAGACCAAACGACTATTTTTTCATTCATCAAAATATCAACTATCTCCTCAAGGAGTACAATAGATTGCTTATAAAGGATTGCTAAATCCTAGTTCTAATTGGCTAAAAAACCTAATTACCTTATTACAAAAATAACCTTACTTCCAAATTAAAATATTAATAACCTAATAAACTATTAAGGCTTAAAACATAAAAATATAATTGACTTACAAACATCAATAATACTAAATAAAAACCTTCTTTTGTCTCCCGCGTCACTTTCGCACCAACTCTTTAACATTTCCCTTCTCACGCAATACTTCTGATAGGGGTGTATGAGGGACCATGCCAGCCTCTCCCCGTATGGGGTTGTTGTCCTCCAGAGTTGTCATTTCAAACACGTGCCTCTTACCTACCCCCCATTCCTCCCTCGATGCGCGAGACACCGCTGGCGACCTTACCGTTCTGCCCTCTGTTGTTTCAGGCCCGATCATCTCCTTTTCAAAATCTTGGATAAGGACTAATTGTTTCTCATAGCTCCAAGGGCACATATCAATCACTTTCTTTTTATCTTTCCCATCACCGAACTCCACCAAGAACAGATCCTCCTCTATCTCAGAGATTTGGAGTTTTGGACCCCTTTATTTGGCTTCCATAACATTCTCATATTCTTTCTCAACATGTCCAAGCTTATGCTTCTTTGGGACAGGATTTTCATAACAGCACAACACTTTCCTGCTTCTCTTGCTGCTTTAGTACTACTGCTATCTAGTTCTATTCCTACGTCTTCCTCCTCTGTGAACGTTAGTTTTTTCCATAACTCTTCAATTTACTCTGCCATAGGTTCCTTTTACCTTGTAGATTTGTTGTGGTGAATATAAGAGCTACAAGGACTGAAACTCAGAGGGAAAAAGGGGAAAGGGCACTACCACGACCTCACTCAGGGGAGGTCACACCACCTCTTGCAAGAAAACTGCAAGACTCTCTACTGCATCTACGTGCCTAAGCCCGAGAGCACTCTAACTTCACGGACTCCGAGATAGCATCTAATTGTTATTTGCTGCTTTCCATGGTATGTTTCTGATTTTCCAACAAATATAATCAAAGACGTGAGGCATTTAATTCCCAAACCAATTTCACCAGTTCCCGAATCTTTAACAAATCCTAAACCTAATTTCCTAAACTATAGAATCTTCCCTTGACATCCTACAAGGCTACACCATTGAATTTAATTCAAGAGTTGTAGGAGTAGTTTTAAAAACTTATGCATTGTTATTTGAAAGACAATGTATTAAATGGTCTCCTTTCAAAAGTTGGGTTTTCTAAACAAACCAAAAATATGAGACTCAGAGAGTAGTTTTTTAAGAAAGACAATTATCACTTAACTGACTGGCGTGTTCTTGTTTATATATAATATAAGTTCCTTGATTTACACATGGCTGACTTTGACTAGTACTTTAAGGATCTATAGCCGAACCCAAAATATTGGAACTAAAATCTTATTTTTGTTGTTAATTATGTTCACTAGAAGCTTATCAATTTGAAAACTCAAGGAAACCAAAATTATGTAGTTTAACAAACTTTTAAAGGATTTAGATGTTGTGGCCATCTTTTTGCCCACAAATTCTGGAATCCAAATTAACTCGATAGGATACATTCAGCAAGTTTGAGATATTTGGATAGGCGACAATGTAATAGCTGATGACAAATGGAAGATTACAACCAAAACCACAGAATGATTAGTGGTAAACAGGAATGAATTTTTATAATGGCACTACTATTAACGTTTGGCAACTACAAACACCGCATGTAAAATATATATTATTGATGTCTATATAGATGAAATCGACCTATGGAAATTTGTACAAGATAAACTATAGAACATGCATTTCAAGCTAACAAAAATACTTCAATCAATTAGCATCAGTTTCTTCCATGACAATATGAGAACAACTACAACTGTAGTAATGTTCAACTATACATGAAACAGAATCCTTTTCAAAATTGAGGAATCCTTACAACTTGCACCTATATTGCAGATGCCTTTTGTTTTAAATATTCCTTAGCAGCAATGGAAGGCATTGCCTGTCTTATTCTTTATTTATTTTTTTATCAATAAAGATTAGCTAATGTGGATTTCCATTTGAAACGTGGAAGTATATGAAACAACAACTTGTGTGATGTGATTCAAGACACAGTGCAGCTTATTTTCCTATAATGCTACAAATTCCACTAGAATACTTACATTGGCTGCGTATTAGAAAGCGTTGACAAAAGTAACTCGAGAGTCTCAAGTTTAGTCCTTAATATTGTGATCTTTCTCCGAGCTGTTGACAAATGCCGCTGTGTTTCTGGTCCAGATGGAGGCAGTGAACTACTTCCAGCAATCATATCTTTGATATCCTCAGCTAGTTTTGATGCTTCATTGATTCCTCTCATCCACGAGTCAGAAGAAGATGTCATTGTAGCTGAACCAAAAATGAATTGTTTTTAGACACACATATATCACAATAAGTAAAAAAAAAGTGTTGTAAAATAGCCGAAACTTGAATTACCAATATTGATTGTGAACATATTTTGGGCTTCAAAAAGATCTCCAAAACAATTAATAAGAACCAAAAAAATTAACCGTTTCACTAACAAATTTGGGAGATACAAATTTGGTACAGAGAGCACTCTCACAAATCCAAATCCAAATCTAGATCCAAATCTCAAATCTCTAATACACCCAAATTAAATCACTCTTTCTCACAAATACAAAAACTCTAATGCTAATCTCAAATTTTTGCGGCACACTATCTGTGAAAGAATAAAGCCACAACACTTATATTATATAGTACCGTGCTGTATTTATCAAAGTCGGCTAACACTCCTCAGTCCTTAGCCACAAAGAAGTCCAAAACCAAGTAGTAATCAATAAATAAATAAACTCAGCACTCAAAAACATTGGCATGCACGAGACATATATTAAGGCTAAAATGTTAACCGAGTTAATGTTTCAAATTCAAGCCACGTCACATGTCTAACAGAAAGTTCCAATAATACAAATTGAAAAGGAGTCAAAAATCTCAACAAGATTACGTGCAAACGAACTCAAAATACAATAGTAAATATTGTGATATATTCCCTCTAGCCAATAAAAGTTACACGCAACCGTACACTAGTCATTCACTTATCATCGAAAGCTTATCCATAACATAATCACAAAAATTCACCATGTTGGCATAGCATATAGTACAATTTAAACTTCAAATCACTTCAGCTGAAAATTATAAATGGTATTTAACTCTTTTACCCATTGCTGAAAATAAAAAGAATAGGGAAAAAAAAACAGTACAAGGATATATAATTAAACAACCCATATAAATAAAAAGTTATTGAATATGCCAGCAAACATAATATTTCTGTATGGAGTATGGATGGGCCTGAGACTCTGAATTATAATAAATATTCAAATAAACACCAAATCAACTAGTGAATAGTAGTATCTCAAAAAAAAAAAAAAACTAGTGAATAGTAAACCATAGCCAAATAAAAACAGAGAGAGAGGTTTATCGATTTTTGGAATTGAGAGGTGTTACCTTTTAATTTGATGGGAGATTATTTGATTGAAAAGGGAAGATATATTGTATGAAGTTCTGAAGGATGAGTGGTTAAGCTTAGAGAAAAACAGAGTGGCGTGAACGCATCAATAGTTGGAGAGATAGAGAAGAGCAACAGTGTTTGGAGTGTTTGTCCGTTTATGAATGAATGTGCATTAATTGAAGTTGAAGCTCTACTTATAATAATCACCAATGAATTTCACGTGTTTGTATTTTTCTATTGTACGTGCATTAATATTCACCACAGCCATAGATGACCAAAGTTTATTTCATCTTACTTCCCCCTTCCCGTGTGTGTGAGTTTAACTTAACTAAACTATATAAAAAAAAAAAAAAACCAAGTGGGTTGTGTTCCCACATCAGTCCCGCGTGAGTAGTAGGACTTATATAAGCCTTGCTTATTCCCTCAAAGGTTAGGCCCTATTGATGGGATAAGTATTGTAAGCTCTTATGGGTCTTACTTCCCCCTCCTTTGTGCGTGTGATTTTAACTTAACTAACTTTATCAACAAAAAATAAAAGTTTGGTTCATCTTTCACCAATTTAGGAATTGGTCATGGTCGAGTATGTGTAACTAACTTGATTATTTTATCGTGGATATTTGATTCCCTTACCCGATTAGCATCCATACTTGATTGGTACCTGGTGTAAAGTTGTGATTTATAATTATGTTTTTGTTGACTTTAATTCCGTGTCAAATTTGATTGTAATTTGTTCAATCATTTCTCTATATGTTTATGAGATTTAATGTAAGAGTTAAGTGTGAGAGCTTGGTGAAGAATTGTGAAGATAGTGAAGTTCGCAACTGGCTCGCAATTGGACAACTCGTGAAAGTCCACGTGAGAAGCAAATGCTAGAAGCTTAAAGGACTAATGCTAGACTTGTTTTTGTGGTCACTGCACTACTTGGCCAAGTTACGAGTGACTCGCAAAACTCTCTGCTTGGAACTTTTTAATGTGTGTTTTTCTCATTTCTTTACCAATACTATATAAGCCCACATTACTCACGAAATTGTAAGGAGACTTTTAGAGAGAAAACCCTAGCAAAACACTTGAGAGTTAGAGATTGTAATTCACAATCATCTACACAATTTCTCTTAGTTTTCCTCTACTCATACCTCTCCAATAACAAATCCTTGAGAAGTTCTTATCCCAAACACTTACTTCACCCAATCTGAATGGGAAGTATTGGAAGAAACCATCAATTGGTGTGTGTGTGGGAAGTATTGGAAGAAACCATCAATTGGTGGATGCAATTTGGAGCTAATTGCAGGATCCGAATAACTAGTGAAGACATAACTCAGTGAAGTTCATTAGTAATTGGAACTGGGAGGGTTCAAGTACTTTGGACAGATTAGGCTTGGAGGGTCTTTTTGATATTCTTGTACTCTAACTTTATTCACTAGTGGATTGATTTGGCTTGGAGGGCCGCAAAAAGGTTTTTTGCCAAGTATTTTGGTTTCCTCTTCGATAACACGTCTCAATGTTATTTTGTGTTTGCATTTCTTTTTCCTTACTCTTTAAGCTTTACATTTATTGTTTATTGTATATGTGTAAACAATCAAGTTTGCACCTATAATTTAATTTTGAAAGATAACTAAAATAACAATTTCAAATACCCAAAAATCACAACTGCATTTCATGCATTAAATCATTCATTGCATATCATAAAAATGATATTGAGATTTTAACGGTTGCAACAGTATACCCGATTCCCAAATTGGACCATCTGATTGAAAGATATCACAAGATCAAATGTTCACGATCTACATACATTATATAGGGATGAAACTTATCACATGTGATTAACAGAAATTAATTTTGATTGGTTAAACAATTAAAATTAATTAAATAATCATATGAGTAGTTGTTAGTTCTTGCTAGAAATAAACATGCTTACATGGGAATAAAATGGATAATCAGATAACAAGGGAATTGTTGATAATTGAGTCTTTTTTTAGAATATTTATCTATTAGATAATTATTTTTTTAAAGGCCTGATTATCAAAATAAAAGGCATTAATTTTAGAATTCGAGTTAAAAATATGTCCTGATGCAATTCCCAACTCATAAAATCCCTATAAAAGAGTCCAAATTAAACCAAAATTAGAAGTGGGGCTCGGCACTTGAGAGGGCCAATCGACACTCTTGGAGTGTCGAACGGCACATGGCAAGTGCTGATTGGCACAACTCCGAGGCCTGGCCTGGAAACGCTCTGATTAAGTTAAAACACGTCTATTTCGAATTTTTAGGGATAAGGACGCACTCAATTTGTATCTGATCCCATTCAGCTTATTTTTCAAGCATCCAACCTCTATAAATAGGAGAAAAACATCAGAAATCGAGGTCCTTCTTTTTCTGACTTATTTGCTCGCCTTGCGTTAAAGACGTTCTAGAAGCCTTGGCTTTAAGAATTTCTTTTCCATAAGTGAACATATTTTAGATCCCAAAGTGGTTGAACTTCTTTGATTTCTAAAATATTCTTTCATTGAAGGGTACATTCATGCAAGTATGTCTTTAATGTTGCCCTTTTGTTTATTCTTTTCTTTCATTTATCATATATATGTTTTGTTCATCACATATTTTAATGGATATATGTTTGATTTTATTCATTGTCAATACAATCTTGTTTACATATTTGTCTGCCATATTCACATGTTTAATTCGTTGTTTAATAGTTGATTAACATGCCTAAGTTTAAAATTTGATTCTTCTTTAAATTTTGAGATCTGCAATAAACTACTAAAAACATTTTTTTAAAAGAAAAAAGAATAACAACAAAAATCAGATCTTTGTTTTCAATAAATACAGATCTAAATTTTTTTTTTCGCATACAAGACAGATATGTATTTAAATACAAATCTGAATTTTTTTTGCATATAAAAACTGATCTATATTTTCATTAAATACAAATCTAAATTTTTTATAATAAAAAATGTTTTCTTCAATGTAAAATATCACCAATTTTGTGTTTCTTCTTAAATAAAAATTGCAAATTTTGAATTCTTAAAGAATAAGTTAATCTTAAATTTGGGAATCTCAATATGTCATGCATAGTTCAAATGGGTATATAAATGGTCATTTAGAGTCTAGAAGACCAAGCTTCGTTTAGGCAAAATGGGTGCCAACACTTTCCTATTCTGTGACCTAGCCCCCAAATCTAGATTTTGGTTCGTAGGATAGTGCATTATCTTTTCTTTTCTTTTTAGATTGTAATCTATGAAACAAAGCCTTGTAATTTTCCTTTTTTTAGATTGTAATCTAGGAAACAGAGCTTTGTAATTTTTTATTAGATGTAATCTAGGAAACAGAGCCATGTATATTTCTTTTTTTTTTTTAAATTGTAATTCATTCAAATTAATGAGAGGTTGTATTATTCAAGTATGTACCTCGTTTTTTTTTTTTTTCCTTATTTTTTGTAATAAAAAATAAGTGGCGACTCCACACATAATCCCAAAAAGGGAAGGTGCCGATGCCTCACCCGTTTTCAAAGAGCACTATCACGAGCTTCTTTTCTCGGTCTCTCACAATGTGCTTATGCCTTAGAGAGTTGTTTCAATTTTGTTGCGTTACATTTACTCTTATTCCGTACTTAGTTAAGTAGGGTAAAAATAATCTAGTCGTAAGTTTTTATTTAGGAGTCTAGACAAGCAATTGTGTTTTCACACTATTTGAGCTTTCACTTGAATTCTTTACCCATATATATGAACTTGATTTTTGGGGGTTTTTTTTTTTCTTTTTTCTTTTTTTTAAGTTTAAATTTTTTTGGAAATTCTAGTGAAGTTTCTGCCATTGCTTTCTATAATTTGTAGTTGCTGCATATTAGTATATGATTATCTCAAAAATGATTCTTTTTTTTAAAGAAGAAGATAAAAGCAAAACTGGTTAGCTAGATTAAAAGAGAGACAAATTGAAACTATTCACATAGGATGACATGCATGAACAATTGCCAAGTAGTAAATACAATTTGATAAGATAAAAGCAATTGTTAGGAGGGAAGAAAAAAGTCTGGTCTCTATCACAGCCAAAAACACGTGTGGCAGATCCCAAGTCTTGTAAAGCTGCAGAAGATAGAATTGTAAATATATTGTACCAGAGACACATTTGAAAAGCTGACTTGTTTGCAAATAAATACATCGAGATAAGCCAAATGTGGTGCGCTTAAACACTTCTAGTTTCCATCACTTTGCCACAATATAATTTTGTTTAGTATAATATAATTTATTTCTTTATACAGTTTCGACATGTAAAAGAAAAACAACAATAATAGCTGATACATTGTAGATTGCATGCAGGTCTAAAATTGTTGGAATGAGTTGCACTAAAGTCCTTTCTAAATCACGGATTATAAATCAACATATGACATGAAAATCATTATTATATTAAACTGTGCCATTGGTTTTCAATACGAGTCACCCTAAAGCCACCATAATTGAAAGGGATGTCTGTCTTAGCAACATCCTTTGTAAGCTAAACTGGTTGATCCCTCTAGATTGGGCCTATAATTATGGTAAGCTCCATGGACGTCTGGGTATTATGCGATTAGACTATCAGTGCGAGCAATTGGTTTCGAGGACCATGGCTTGGTTGTGGCCTTGACTAGCTCCAATGCTATGGCTGTGGGTGGCTGCAACCTGGTCTCCGCTTTGATGAACGTTATAAATCCTGACATAAACTTGAGCATGGTGCAGTGTGACGATTGTAGACAAATGTCTTGGAATTAATCAATCCAACAACAAGACCAATGTCTCTTCTTTCATTACTGTAGCGAAATTAAAATAAAAAAAAATTGTTAAAAGGTACTTTTTTTTTCTTGACACGATCTTTAGAAGGAACTGATTCAATGCAGAGAAAAATATATTACAAGTAATTTTACAAATTATTGTTGTGATAAATTTTTATTGATTCTCATTTTAAAAGTTTTTTTTTTCAACACTTTCTTTTCTCAAAAAGTCAACGTTTTCAAAAGCAAATAAAAAGACTTTTTACAAATTGTGTAAACTTTTTACAGAAATTTCCCTTTCAAAATGGTTTATGCATCTTGTTTTTGGCGTTGTTGTTTAAAATGTTTTCTTAGAATTGTATCTTTAGAGATTTGTACCTAGCTATGGCACAATTTCATTGAACCAATAGACACCAATCAAGCTTATAATCAAGCTTATATGGTTCCTTCCCTTCTTAATTGGCACTAATGTCTTTCTATTGTGGTCTTTTTTTGCATGATAAAATGAGAAAATGTGGTGGATGACAACAATGTGCTATTCTTCTTACCTCCCTTTCTTTTATTTTTACGTTGTTATATATCTATATGTATATATGTGTAGAATATAAATATTCACATGCTAAATATATGGTAGATAAGTATTCACATGCTATTCTATATTATTTCTTGTAACGTGGTAAATGTTTCTCACATGCTACGTATATATATAGTTCACATGCTTTGTTTGTAAATAAATCATTGAAGTAAATATTCACATGTTACATTATAATTTATAAATAAGTAAGTACTCACATGTATATACATAATATTTTGTTTGTGCAAAACTTTTTTTCAAAAACAATACGCCAAGTATATTATTTCTTCACTAAAAAGATAACGTTAGAAATAAATTAAAATAGGGCACTATCGTTTGGATAGACGGTGTGGGTGCCTAACACCTTCCTCACACGTAACTGCTCTTCCAAGTTCATGATTTTTTGTTCGAGACTTTTGGTTTAACTTAATTATTAAATCCCTTAGAATTAGCTTACGTAATTAGGTAACTTAAAATGAATTAGACAAATAAGTGACCAATCACACTTAATATAAAACTAATGGTTGCTGGTGACTCCTAAAATAAAAATAAGAAAAAATGGACTCACACACATACAAAACTCACCTTAGAAACATATGAACACAAATGGTGTGTTTGTTTGGAGGGATTTTAGGGAGGATGGAAAATTTAGGAGAGAAAAGTGAAGAGAAAAAAGTTTTAGTAAGTGTTTGGTTGGGAGGAGGATTGCAAAACTTTGAAGTGGGGCTCGGGTGTTTTCTCTTCGAGCCCATAAAAAAGTTCTCTCCAAAATGGGGAGAAAACTGAGAGGGGGAATCTCATTTTCGTGAATTGCCAAAAATACCCCGCTCATGTTGGACTTTGCCAGTTGCACTTGCCTTTTTTTTTTTTTTTTTTTCATTTGATTTTTTCTATCTCTGTTACTAAAGCATCATGTGTTGGCCTTTGTTTTTTTTTTTTTTTGGTAAATTCCATTCATACCTCCCTTAAGGTTGTTGCTAATGCCAACAAAGTCTAAGACTTTTCAAAACTAAACAATTTCGTCCCTAAAACCAATTTCATCCCTTAAAAAATTAAGAAAAAATAACTAACTGTTTAGGGACTAATTTGGCTTTAGGGACCAAATTAGCTAGTTTTGAAAAGTCTTGAACTTGGTTGGTATTAGCCCAAACCTTAGGGTATGTTAGTAGAATTTACCCTTTTTTTTTTCTTTTGATTTTGTCTAGACGTGTTAGCTTTCTTCTTTTTTTGGTGCTCATATGTTTATTTTCTCATCAATATTGGGTTTTTTTTAAAAAAAATTTTTTCTTCAGAAAACTCTTTTTTTTTTTTTTTTTCAACTAACCAAACATTTTTTTGATTTAAAAAATATAAGAAAATTGTTTTTCTTTCTATTCACAAAAATAAGTTTTTGAAAATAGAAAATAAAAACTGTTATAAAAAATAACCTAAGCTTTCTCTTTTTACCTACCAACCAAAATTTGGATAGGTTAGAAAATATATATATATATATATATATATTTATATATATATTTGGCTGATAAATACAATACTATATGAAATTTTCAATATCTTTTTATTCAATAACAAGAGTCAGTTAAGCTAATTGGAATCACATCACTCTTTTTGTTCAATATTAACATTTTATGAAAATGAATCATTTTCTAAAAAAAAAATTTCTAGAAAATTATTTAATTTTCTAATGTTTGGTAGTGACTTTAAAATGGGTTGGGTTCAGATTACATCTGGTGTAACTTTAAGCAATGTTACCCCAACCAATAGTTTTTAATTGAATGAAAATTTTGACAAATCTACTGTTAAATTACATTATCTTTATATATTCTCCATAGTTTCAAAATTTCAAGGTGATCAATGATCAATAGACATGCCATTATTCAATTGTTTAAATTCAAGTTTTTGTAGTTTGAAATAATGCATAAAAGATTAGTTTATGGATCGAATGGTAAATTACACCTGATTGACATGAAATTTGGCACGTATGTTGTTGAGGACTCTTTTTTTGCCCCACATGGCGCTACTTCATTAGAAACCCATACCACATCAACATATTATTAATTTTTGGAGTAAATCTCTTTAAAGCTAAAAATAAGCTCACATCTCATGGATTGGGCTCACATAAACTGCTTTTGCACACATGTGTTGGCCTTTATCTTTAAAGCTAATAATAAGATCCTTACTTCAAGGGACGGATTTATGGTCCACATTCCCTCTTCATCAATTTAGATCATAACCGCATAGCATCATCAACATCAACATATGGATCGGGCTTAAGTAATGAATCAAAACTTACGACCCATATTACCTCTCTTACACTCATGACAAGTGATTTCTTCAACAAAAGCCCATATTTACGCAAAATGACAACAAAACCTAAGATAAGTCATCTCATCTTTGGTTTATGTTCAGTAAAGATCGAGCGGTTTAAAGTTGATAAAAAAAAATATGTTACTTGGTGTGTCTTCTCCAACTCCCTAAACCCTGTTAAGTCTGTGTGTAGCGGGTAATATATGATAAGTTTCTCTTATCACATAGCACTTAAAATGATAAAACTCCCCATTGCTCTTTTCCTAAAACTTAATATTTATCATATGATAAATACTCAATATCTCTAGACATTTAGATGCTGATAATATAACTATTCATTCAATCTCCAGTTGTTCCTATACAAATTTAGAAACTTCATTATATTATTCTACATAAACTACATTACTACTTTCAGCTAAAATTCAACTCAAACACATGGTCTAATCTGATTGGTTGTCTTTAATATCCAAATATATAGAATATTCATGATATCTCTAATATCTAGCTGTTGTCTACCACAATCAGATCAAATATTCCTCTGCCATTTACTAGAGCAGAGCATTAAATGCTCTTCTTGCTTACTAAGATTAAGTCGCAACATAATGAGACCTTGAATAAATCTCTAAAGCTTCATTAACTATTAACTAATCATTCTATTACTTACTAAAAATGTGTTGTAATAGAACCTTGGACCAAAAATACAAACACCTAAAGAAGGAAACATTTCTAGCAGAACCCCAACAGTGTATTTAGCACTTGACACCTGGTTAGAAGTGATATCATCAACCATTTAATGCTAAAATCTCAGCAACCAGCTGCTATACCCAAAATAACAAGATATCTTTGAAAAAGATCTTACCATTTTCAGCCAAATCCATGAAATAAATGTTGAATATCCTTTCCAGCAGTCTGAAATCACACATTTGACCTCATCTGCTTTTGCCCCAAGTAACAACAGCCTTATGACAGTTGTGATAGATTTTCCTGACAGTTGTGACAGCTTTTCCTGACAGTTGGGACAGCTTTTTCAGAACAGTTGTGACAGCTGACCCAGCAGCCTTAACATTACAAATTTTCCCTTATCTGGCTAAAAACTAAAACCAACTAAAGTAACTATCTCTTTCTTATTAAAATATTTTCCTTTTCTACTACTCTTTCCTCTAGCTGCTATTACCCAAAACAACAAGAACACCTTAAAACTAAACATACCATTTCTAGCCAAATCCTAGGATGGATTTTCTGAAGATTCATTGCTGACTGAGATAGATTTTGGCTGAAATTATTAGCTAAAATACCCCCTTAAATTTAGCTATAACAGAACCCCTCATCAACACATAAAAGGACAACTAATAGAGAAGAACAACTCTTTCATAAAACTTCTCTATTCTCTCTCCCTCTAATAATCTTCTAAAGCTCTTAATGAAGTTTTGAGCTTCTGAGTTTTTAGTCTCTAAATTAGAAACTAAGCTCTTCAGTCTTTAGCTCATAAATGCCTTTCATAAGCCTTCATACATCCTCCAGCAGCAGGTAAATCCTAGCAACATTGCTAAACACACTACAACACTATTACCCCTTTATACTCATTCTCTCACTCTCCATATAGAAAATACACCTATCTTACTGCTCCTATCTCCAAATACCTAAACACATTTCCATACTCTTCTTTTAAAAAATCTTTCATCTTGGAAAGCAATCTCTATAACTTCTCCAGCCGTTATAATCTCAGATTTTTACTATCTTTGACCACCATATCTCTCATACTTCCATATATTATACATATTACAAATATTACATCCCATAAAACATCTAATCTTTTACTATCTCCACACTTTTCAAGAGATATCAAACACTTCTACTAAAAACCATTCTCATGGAAGGCATGAAGTTCTATAACAAAAGTCCTTCTCCTAGATGGCACAAAGATCTCATATCAAACCCTTTCTCATGGGAGACATAAATCCATCTTACATAAAGCCCTTCTCTTAGAAGGCACAAATACTCCATACAAAAGCCCTTCTCATGAAAGACAACTGATGGGGTATGATAAAATACAACTCCAACTTTGCCCATAGAGATCGTCCAAGAAGAGCAGGTTACATGGATGAGATGTTGCACAATCAAGGGAGGGCCTCAGGACGAGGTAAGCTGATTGGAGGTTGTCAGGACGAGGTAAGCATACTATGAAGGCCTCAGGATGAGGTAAGCATAACTTAAGGGCCTCAAGATGAGGAATTCTGGACGACACATTGACACTTGGGAAAATTCATGAGCGAGTAAAACAACTTCGTATCATACGTGTAACTCCTAGTGACTATTATGCATAAAGAGTGTAACTCCTAAACAATTGAGGAAGTTATATTTGAACACACATCTCCTCAAATTAAGGGGAGGTTACAAATCCAATAACTGCTCTTAAGACACTATATAAACATTGATTCAGACCAAGAAAAGGGATGTTCTATGATTCCTAAAAAGTTGGAATTTAAAAATAATAGAGAGAAAACTGACTATGTCATCGGACGGTTATTGACCGGCAACCCCGGTTACCTTTGATCACTGTTCTTTCTTTTTCAGGCTATCAAGGCAACCGGTAGTCACCTCTAATCCGAAGCATCCGGTTTACTGATTTTCTTCGCATCATCAGTTGGCGCCGTCTGTGGGGACTTAGAAGAAAATAATTTTCGTTTTCTCTTCGTTTGTTCGATCGTTCGTTATTCCCAGACAAAAGGTTGAATGGTTCGGACAAGATCAAGGGCTACCAACCTAGGCCATCAGGAGAGTAGGGATGCTTCTAGCAATCCCTACCGCAACCGTCAGTCAGCGCCTGTTGCGCAATTACCTTCTGTTCAACATATGTAGTCCATGGCTGCTGCTATGGCGGAATTGACCTGCCAAAATTAGGAGTTGAATAGGGAGATCAACTCAAGAAGGCCACGGGATGAAGTGCATGCAGAAGGACGAGCCCAAAGTCAGGGTAGAGGAGAAAACGTTGAGTCCAAAGGTCAGTCAAGGGGTACTACTTCAAGAAGAGTGTCACAGTTGGAGAGGGAAATGGACTTGATGAGAAAAGCTATTGATGAAATGAAGGAGAGTATGAGGCGGGCGAACCCCGTAGAAGACTTGGTTCACCGAACGGACTCCCCTTTCATGGCTTCCATCAACAGTCATCCCTTATCCCCTAAGTTTAAAATGCCTTTCTTGGATTCATACGATGGAGATCGTGATCCGTGTGATCACATTGCTACTTTTAAGACAACCATGCACCTTCAGGGAGTTCCGGACGAGATTATGTGTAGAGCGTTCCCCACCACGCTGAAAGGGCTAGCGAGGGTGTGGTTCAGCAAAATACCCTCAAACTCTGTCGGATCATTTGAGGAGTTAAGTAAGATGTTTGTTAACAACTTCATTGGAGGACAACGCCACAAGCATTCCTCTTCCAGTTTGCTAACAATTGAACAAGGGGAGAATGAGAGTTTACGATCCTTTATTACCCGTTTCAACAGAGAGGCTTTGACGGTGGACAAAATGGACGACAAGTTGCTATTGGCCGCCTTTTACAACGGAGTCAATTCTGACTTATTCATCCATAAGCTCTACGAGCAGGAGCCGCAGACCATGGTCGAACTTGTCCATTCGGCCCAAAACTTCATGAATGCTGAGGACGCGATTACAGCCAAGAAGAGGAAAAGGTCAGAACGCTCGGAAGCATGTTACCAGCGACATCCAGATCAAGGTCCTCGTCCTAAGAAGGCCCGGGCAGATGAGAAAAGGGATAGAGATGGTAAAAGGGCAAGTTCATCATCAAGAAGTCAGCAGTACACTCCCTTGAATACTCCGCTAGAGCAAGTTCTTATGCAAATCAAGGATGATCCGTCTTTGAAGTGGCCGGAGAAAATGAAGAGAGATCCTAACAAGCGCAATACGAATAAGTATTGCCGCTTTCACAAGGACCGTGGGCACGACACATATGAGTGTTTTGATCTGAAGTAGCAGATAGAGAACCTCATCAGGCAGGAAAAGTTGAGCAATTTTCTAGGACGAGACCACAAGGACGAGAAGTTAAAGGCCAAGGTGGAAGAGTCATCACGACCCCCACTAGGAGAAATAAGGTTTATTATAGGAGGAACCTCAGCAGCTCAGTCATCTAAGTTGAGGAAGACATACCTGAAGGTGGTGCAAAACGTCCAGCTGTCAGGACGATCTCCCAAGACGAGGGAAGCTGACGAGCAAGCCATCACATTCACAGACGAAGATGCTAGAAGAATTCATCACCCCTACGATGACGCGATTGTCATTACCCTACTCATTGCCAACTATACGACCAGAAGGGTGTTGGTAGATAATGGCAGCTCGGCGGACATTCTGTATTACCCCGCTTTCCAACGAATGAGGCTAGGATGAGATCAGCTTTGTCTAGTGAATTTGCCCTTGGTAAGGTTTGGAAGGATGAAAGTACAACCGGTGGGCACCATCATACTGCCAGTGGTGGTTGGAGCATACCCACAACAGATAACCAAAGAGGTAAACTTCCTTGTAGTTGATTGTTCATCATCATATAATGCTATTATCGGAAGACCAAATTTGAATAGCTGGAAGGCGGTGACCTCTACCTATCATTTGTCTATCAAGTTCCCAACTGAACATGGCGTGGGTTAAGTACAAGGAGATCAGTTAGCTGCTAGAGAATGCTACTTAGCTATGTTGGCGATGGACGAGCATATACAGACAATGAGCATAGACGAGGGAAGAATCACAGCAGAACCCGTTGAGGTGTTAGAAGATATCCCCTTAGACAATGACAGATCTGAGAAGTTCACTAGAATAGGGGCAAGCATGGAAGAAGAAGCGAAGCATGCATTGATCCAATTTTTGAAGAAAAGCTTTGATGTCTTTGCATGGAGTCATGAAGACATGCCGGGTATTAATCCGAGTGTCATCACTCATCGGTTGAATGTATGTCCTTTCTCCAAACCCGTGCGTCAGAAGAAGAGGGTATTTGCTCCTGAGCGAGACAACGCCATCAAAGAAGAAGTCCAGAAATTGATCACGGCGGAGTTCGTTAGGGAAGTTTAGTACCCGGACTGGTTGGCGAATGTAGTCATGGTAAAGAAGGCCAATGGCAAGTGGCGAATGTGTGTGGATTTTACCGACTTAAACAAGGCTTGCCCAAAGGACAGTTATTCGCTGCCACGCATTGACCAACTGGTAGACTCGACGGCAGGTCACAAGTTGCTAAGCTTCATGGATACCTTCTTAGGCTACAACCAAATAAGGATGGACGAGGCAGACCAAGAGAAGACTTCATTCATCACCAACCAAGGATTGTTTTGCTACAAGGTAATGCCTTTCAATTTAAAGAACGCAGGGCGACTTACCAGAGGCTGGTGAACCACATGTTTCGTCCTCAAATTGGATGAAATGTAGAGGTCTACATCGATGATATGCTGGTAAAGAGTTTGGACGAGGGGAAGCATCTAGACGACCTTCAAGAGACCTTTGATACACTCCGGCGATACAACATGAAACTAAATCCGAGCAAGTTTGCTTTTGGAGTTTCATTGGGAAAGTTTTTGGGGTTTATGGTTTCGCATAGAGGAATTAAGGCAAATCTAGATAAAATCTAGGCAATACTCAACATGGAACCTCCGAAGAACATCAAAGAAGTCCAGTCTCTTACCGGACGAGTTGCTGCCCTTAACAGGTTTGTTTCGAAAACTACTGACAAATGTTTGCCGTTCTTTAATGTCCTCAGGAAGGCGTTTGAATGGACGGACGAGTGTTAGAAGGCCTTTCAAGATTTGAAGACTTACCTCATAACGGCACCGTTATTAAGTCCATCTGTACCTGGTGAAGAATTGTATTTATATTTGGCAGTGTCACCACACGCTGTAAGCTCGGCGTTAATCAGAGAGGAAGGAAGGATCCAAAAGCCAGTATATTACACAAGTCGGGCACTTAAAGGAGCAGAAGGACGGTACCAGATGATGGAAAAGTTAGCCTTTGCCTTGGTTACGGCTTCTAGGAAGCTGAGACACTATTTTCAAGCTCATGTTATCATTGTCCTAACGGATTATCCCTTAAGGAAAGCAATGAACAAATTGGAAGCCGTAGGACGGCTAGTCCAATGGGTAGTCAAGCTCAGCGAGTTTGATATCAAATACCAGCCAAGGAATGCAATAAAAGCGCAAGTGCTGGCGGACTTCATTGCAGAGTTCACACCAAGCCAAGACGAGCTGAACAAGGACGAAGTAACAAGGTGGGTTATCAATGTGGACAGGTCGTCCACGATGTATGCAGGAGGAATTGGAGTCATACTGAAGTCCCCAGAGGGTGATAAGCCAGAGTATGCAGCGCATCTATAGTACCAAACTACCAATAACGAGGCTGAATATGAAGCCCTGCTAAAAGGGCTAGAATTGGCTAAGTCCCTAGGAGCGGAATCAGTAATAGTTAGAGGAGATTCTCAGCTAATCATCAATCAAGTCAATGGAATGTGCGAGGCCAAGGAAGATCGGATGAAGAGATACCTCAGCAAAGTGAAGAGGCTTGTACAAAAATTTTCAGAAGTGAGTTTTGTTCAACTCCCAAGGGAAGAGAATATGGAAGCAGATGCATTGGTAAGAGCAGTGTCAGCGAGAGGAGTTATGGATGAGTATGGCAAGGTCTAATACATGCCGAGTATAGACCTCTCAGAAGTACAGCAAATTGAAGGAGAAGAAAATTGAATGAGTCCAATTATAATTTATCTCAAGGATGGAAGGCTTCTAGAAGACAAGAACGAAGCTAGAAAACTGAGGGTCAGGGCTGCAAAATATGTCCTTATAAACGAAGTGCTGTATAAGCAAGGCTTTTCTCAGCCCTACCTAAGGTGCCTAGTTCCGGACGAATCCAATTATGTTTTGAGGGAGGTTCATGAAGGAGTGTGTGGGAATCACTCAGGGGCAAGATCACTCGTCCATAAGGTCATTCGTGCCGGCTATTACTGGCCCACGATTCAGGCAGATGCTAAGGCTTATGTCAAGGTATGCGACCAATGTCAGCGCTACAGTAACATCCCTAGGCAACCGTCGGAGTACCAAACCCCAATGATGGCCCTATAACCCTTTGCACAATGGGAACTGGATATCCTAGGCCCTTTCCCCCCAAGAACCAGACATGAAATTTTTGGTAGTAGGGATTGACTACTTCACCAAGTGGGTGGAGGCTGAACCTCTTGCAAAAATCACTCAGAAAAATGTTAAGAATTTTGTTTGGAAGAATATTCTGTGTAAGTTCGGAGTACCAATGGTGCTAGTATCTGACAATGAACGACAGTTTGACAACGCACCATTCAGGGACTTTTGTGAGCATTTCGGAATCAAGAATCACTACTCCTCGCCCTCCTACCCACAGGCCAACGGACAAGTAGAGGTAGCAAACCGATCCTTGCTAAAAATTATCAAGACTCGGCTCGAGGGGGCAAAGGAGATATGGCCAGACGAGTTACCAGGTGTTCTTTGGGTCTTCAGGATAACTGTGAGAACCTCGACAAGAACCCCCTTTAAATTAGCCTATGGAAGCGAAGCGGTCATACCTGCAGAAGTTCATATGGCTAACAACTGAGTGATGAAGTATCAGGAGAAAGAAAACGAAGGACTACTCCGTCTTGACCTCGATCTCATTGATGAAGTAAGGATGGATATGGAGCAAAGGACAGCAAGATACAAAAATCTTATGGCCAGACAGCATGATGTCATGGTGAAACTCAGGCGCTTTAGTGTAGGGGATCTCGTTCTCAAAAGAGTATCCTTGGCAACTAGGAACCCAGCTTATGGAAAATTGGGACCTAATTGGGAAGACCATACAGGGTAGTCAACTGCAAGAGGCAGGGGTCGTATTACTTGGAAGCTCTGGATGGACGGAAGCTGGAGCATCCTTGGAATGTAGAGCACCTAAGAAGGTACTATCAGTAATAGGCTTGGACGAAGTTAATCAAGGACGAGGATAGCTATGGACGATGCTACTATGTTCGCATTTATTAATGTCTACTATTGTGTGTTCTTACTACTGCTATGGTGTGTACTAAGAATAAAGGTGCACTAGTTCTTAAACTCTTGCACCATCTACGGACAAGTTTGTGAAAGACGAGGTTATGTATTTTAAGTATTTTCCTAAGTACTTTCATAAGGCACTAGCTTCTAAGCAAGTGTCATATTTGTGAACAATACTTATATAATGATATGGTTTGGATTTTCAATGTACTTTATGCATAAAATCTAACTTCCATGGTAAAACCCACGAGGGAGGCAAAATCCTAAGACGAATGAAAAATCCCTGAACGCAGGAATGTAACGTTCACAAGTTTTCCTCAAGACGAGGAAAAAATGTAAAATAAGCTAAGGTACAAAAAAATTATATAGTGAAGCACAAGTCCATGGACGAGTATCTGACCAAGACACCCAGGTGCTCTAGAACGAGTCAAACACTAGAAAACGTTATTGACAAAAGTTAAAAGCCAAGCTTATGGACAAGGCAAACAAGCCAAGCCTATAGACAAGGCCAGTGAGTCAAGCCTATGGACGAAGGAAACGTCTGATAAGGCTATCACCACTTCGTCTATAGAAAAACATAGATAAACTAGTAACATCGTCCATAAGAAAAGTATAAGGACGACCCTTTAATACTTAAGGAATATGCAACTTTCAATCACAACAGTGACAAAGAGGGCAAACACGTCCATACAATAACAAATAATGAATAAAAATAAACATTCATTGAAGTTTTAAAAAGGGTAGACGACCACCGTCCAAAAACCCTTACAAATTAGGCTTCAAAAGGCAATGTTAATAAGCTCATCCATAACATTCTAGAGGAGATGATTGTACTCCAATACATTTCAATAAAAAAAAAAGAGAGAAAGAAAAAAGAAAAAGCAAATTACATTCAAGCAAAAAGACATTCATCTTAAACAGGTGTGGTGTTGGCATTGGGTTCGTCTTGAGGGGGCAAGGTAGTGGCATCGTCCTCTACGTTAATATCCTCTGAGCTGGTCTGGACAAGGGAACTTGTAGAAGCCCTACCAAGGTTCAACTTGATAGAACTAAAGTCCACCTCAGGGAATTTATCTATAGCGTCCATCCTAAAGTCCTCGAAGCCAGTTGCGTAGTTGGCGTCCATTGAATTAGTAAATTCTTTGGACGCCTTGAACTCTGTGACGGCGTCTCCTTTAGCTTTTTCCAAAAGGGCATTTAACTCATCATTCCTCTTTTGAAGGAGAGTAAGACGAGAATCCTTCTCATGGACTTCAGTCTCCAACTCAGCGACGCGGTTTTGTAGCTTCTCCCCATCGTCCTTGGCCTTGGCTGCCACCTCTGCCCACCTCTTGGACTTGTCCTTTCCTTTTTTGACCGTTTTCTCTAACAGTATCCTCGTCTTGTCTAGTTCAGTTGTCTGCCTAGACACGACGATGAACTTAGACATTGCCTATATAGATTAAATTTTTATTACAATGCATGCATGAGCTAATAGCAAGACGAGAAAAACATATAAAACCTACATACCTTAAAAAGATCATGAACACTAGAGTGCTCAAAATCCTTCAATGATATGTTGTAGTAGGCGGTCACGTCTTCGTATGTCACAACCTTCTCAAACTTCTCCCAAGCTAAGTCCTCATTCTCAAGAAGATTGTGAGGCACCTGGTAAAAAGGTTGAGACGAGGCTGGGACTTCACCTCTAGACGGGATATGTGGAGAAGGAAGTTTTGGATCAACATCCAGGATTTGAACAGGATGGGTGGGAGGGACGAGGAAAGAGCTAGGTTGATCGTCCTTAGCTTGAGCGTCTTGAGGTTTGGACGATCTGTGCCTAGCCTTCTTATCCTTGCGTCTGCTTGGGAGGTTTCCCAAGTTTACGCCTAAAGAAAGGCTTTTTCTTTTGTCGCCAGAGGATGGACGAGGATGAGATTTCACCCTTCACGTCCTTACCCTTATTCTGTTTCATCGTCGCCATCTCTGTAAGTAAAGACGTCAGTAAAAAAAATAAAAAATAAATAAAAAAAAAGGAGAAGAAGAGGAGAAAAAGAAGGCAAAACTTACGTCTTCTAATAGTAATTTCGTGCGCAATGGCTTCATCTAAAGGCTCAGGACCTAACCCCCAGGTGGCAAGATGCCGTAGACTAACCAAAAAAATGAAAAGTCCTGTCGCTGTAAAGATGAGCCTTTTGAACTCGTTCCAAATGAAACCTATCCAGGTGGGGTCGTCTAACACCTTTTTTCAAAACAAAATGAAACAAAAAGTGCGTTAGACAACCATAATCAAAGACGAGTAAAAGCACATAATGACAAACACATACCTTTAGGACGAAGGTTCCCTATCTCTCCTGTATAGGGAGGAAATGAATCGTTGTCAACCTCATTAGGGCGTCCAGCCCAGAAACCAGAGACGAAGAAAAATCCTGTCTTATAGTTTCTGTCTGAGGTGACCAAAGACTTTATCAACTTACAATCTTTCCCTCTAGCTGTAAATTGATAGAAACCAAGGGACTAGTTAATCTCGGAAGGTTTATAACAAAAGAGGAACTCGTCCACGGTAAGAGGACGGTTCCCCTCAAACACCTCCCTCCACAAAACTTGCATGGCTACTACTAGCCTCTATGCATTGGAGTTAAATTGATATATACCTAAACCTAATCTGGAAAGCAACTTTCTAGCGAAGGCATTGAGGGGCAACCTAAAACCTCCTAAGAGATAAGCCTCGTAAATACCAACACCAAAACGAGGTTGACAACACCACTCGTCACAAACAAGTATCCTAGGATTTAAACTGTTAGGGATTTGGTACCAAGTCTTAAGAAGACCCAATCTCCTCTTGTCCGTCTTAGAACCAACCCCAACGGCACAAGTGTACACTACCCTCTCCTTGTCTTGAGTAAAAGATGAGGGAGCACTTGTGCCTGCCCTAGAACCAGACTTAAGTCTCGTCCTATACTGTTCCTGAAATACCTCTAAAGGAACCCTAGGGACTCCAGACGTATACTCGTCTGTGGTATTCCCATCACTACTGCTATTACTACTCCTAGAACTACTATCATTGGAACCACTAAAACTACTTGGGTCTTGGTACTCGTCTATAGCTTTGACAGTACTATCACTAGACGAGGAAAGAACTACCTCAGACATTCTTTTAAGGTCTTTTAAGGAAAACTTAAAACCCGAGGACGAAGATTGGAGAAAATACCTAGATCTAGACGAGAGGTGACTATGGACGCAAGAAACTTCTAGATGAGGCGTTAAGACCAGAGAGGTCGAGGAAGAAAATTTGAGAAAATGAGGAGGGTAGTGGAGGAATTCTACTATTTATAAGCATTGACCCCAGTACATGAAGCGACGCGACTAGCCAAAATGTGACAAATGGCACGTCCCTCGAAAAACAAGCTGACATGATTGGTCTCCAGTTAGATCATGACAAGTGGCACCCACAGTAGCTGACATAAGGACACATGTCCAAATAATGACGTTAGTAGATGTGAGTCCCAGAAAACCCATGGACAAGGGGGTAACTGATGGGGTATGATAAAATACAACTCCAACTTCGTCCATAGAGATCGTCCAAGATGAGCAGGTTACATGGATGAGGCGTTGCACAGTCAAGGGAGGGCCTCAGGACGAGGTAAGCTGACTAGAGGTTGTCAAGACGAGGTAAGCATAATATGAAGGTCTCAAGACGAGGTAAGCATAACTTGAGGGCCTTAGGACGAGGAATTCTGGATGACACATTGACACTTGGGAAAAGTCATGAGCGAGTAAAACAACTCCGTATCATACGTGTAACTCCCAATGACCGTTACGCATAAAGAGTGTAACTCCTAAACAGTTGAGGAAGTTCTATTCGAATACACATCTCCTCAAATTAAGGGGAAGTTACAAATCCAATAACTGCTCTTAAGATACTATATAAATATTGATTCAAACCAAGAAAAGGGACGTTCTATGATTCCTAAAAAGTTGGAATTCAAAAATAATAGAGAGAAAACTGACTTTGTCATCGGAGGGTTATTGCCCGGCAACCCCGGTCACCTTTGATCACTGTTCTTTCTTTTTCAGGCTATCAAGGCAACCGGTAGTCACCTCTAATCTGAAGCATCCGGTCTACTGATTTTCTTCGCATCATCAACAACATTATTCATAACTTTACAATAATTAAAAGAGCATTATCAAGGGGAAAACTCATAGTCCCTACACACAGCTATACATACTCTCTCTCCCTCTAGTTGCATCCATTTTTCCTCTTTAATCTTGAAGTTATCATTGCAAATTGTCTCTCTACCACTAGAGTCATTCTGTTAGAATCCTATCAGCTCACAGATGCTATACAGCTGACGCTATAAACCATACAAAGATAGCTGACGCTATAAACCATACAAAGATAAGTGACTCTGCTTTCATATCTTTAAATTTACATCATTGACTACATGATTACTTCGTCTTTAAATACAAATTACTTTATTTCAACTACTAATCAAAATTATTATATCAAACACATATTACATATTTATTCAACCATTATCATGATTCTTAGACTTTGGCTTTAATGGTTTTGTAGGCTTAAAAGTATGCCAGTAGCCGTTAAACCACGTGGCCTAACGTTGAGTTTCAGACGCAACTCTCCAAACAAACCCGGGTCTAGCAAGGTCACCCCTCCAAAGGACCATACATGGCTGAGCTTCGAAAAAAGTCCCACGAACATATGTTAAGAACATATAGAACATGTAATTCAACCGTTAAATTTTCAAAATATGAATTCAATAATAAGTTATTGAGTGGTCTAGCATTGCTTAGTTATGTCATCAATTAATTGTTTAAATTCAAGTTTTTGTAATTTGAAATAATGCATAAAAGATTAGTTTATGGATCGAATGGTAAATTATATTCGATTAGCATGAAATTTGACATGTATGTTAATAACATATAGAACATGTAATTTAACGGTTGAATTTTCAAAATATCAATTCAATAGTAAGTTATTAAGTGGTCTAATTTGAACTTAACCCCCTTAAAATAAGTTGCAAAACTATCGATTGATTTTTCTTATTTAGTTTCGCGCAAGATAAAGTTGTTTTTTTAGGAAATTTTAATGGAAAACAATTTTATCATTAAATAAGAAAAATTAAAAAATAATCTTGATTCGACCCATTTTTTTGGGATAGAAAAATGCAGAAATTGAAAAAATTATTTATTTGTAATACAATAGGTATACCGTTTACTGATTAAAAATTCAAACACATACTCTACTCAGCTAATTTCATCCTCCCATAAATAATTTTCTTTTTATATAAAAAAACTAAAAAGTCAAAATAATATGAATAATGTCATAGATACAAAAAATTTTACAAATTTTTTTACAATTGGTTGATATGATGAGTGATTATTGATAAATGAAAAAGTAATATTAATTGTGGTTCTAAATGAAAACCAATAAAAGATTAGTCACATCAATATTCTGTAAAAAGGACCGGTTAATATTTGTGCCGGTCCCGTTTACTGATTAAGCCATCTATTTTTGAAAATATTTTCTCGAGAATTGAAAATATTTTTAATATTTTTTTAATTTCTGAAAAAATATTTTGAAAAATAATTAATTATTGTGTATTTTAATAGCACATATTAACAAAAATTTTGATAAAAATATTGTAAAATAGTTTGTATTTGCTCAAATAGTATTATACGAACCGGACTGCTCAATACGGTTCAAGCCTCGGTTCACATATTCAAAAACACCGAGCAAGAGCTCAGTGCCCAAGCCGCACTCCGATCCTATACCAGTTGTGTTGTGTAAGAAAAAACCTCAAAACCCACCGCACAGTCACACAGACTTTCCCACAACTCCTGTTTTTCTTCAGTCTTAACGGAAACAAAAATGGTTCCAAACCCAGCATCACTTGCCCGCAAATCCCTACTCTCTTACCGCTTCATGGGGTTTTCTCGCAGACCCATTTCGCATTCCACCCGAATTCCCGCAAACCCAGTTCAGACTAGCGGGTTTCGTACCTGTTCTTCGTGCCACTCTTACTCTCACCCGTTGAATTCTGGCCATGGAGCCGAGTTTAAGAATTTGGGCCGTTCTGAAATGCGATTTGGGCAACTGGGTTTTAATCATTTTCTAGTTTCTGCCGTTTCGGATGGTGGGTCGGGTGGATATGGAGGTTCTGGTGGGAGAGGTGAAGGGAGTGGTGGTGGTGGTGGTGGTGGTGGTGATGGTGGTGCTGGCAGCAGTGACGGTGGCGGTGGAAATAAGTCTTTGCTATCATGGTAATGAACTAAGGTTTCAAGTTATTTGGTTTTAGTTTAATGTTGTTAATGGTTCCCAAATGTAGTTTATGTTGTGCTTTTTGGTTTCCAATCTTTTTCTTTTATTTTTTATAAAGAATAATTCGATTTTTACAAACTACAATGGTGGCGGATGGTGATTTGAATTTTTATTTTGCTCATAAAGGAGAGCAGACAATGCCACTGAGCTAAAGCTTTTGGCCTAATAATGTTAATTTACTAGTGCCATGGGATTGAATTTCCAAGTCAATGAGCCCTAGCTTAATTGACAGTCCTTCCCTTTTAAGAGCAATGTGGAGGGTAAGGTTGGGTTTAAGACTCACTGGGTGTGTGTAACTTGTTTTTTTTAAAAAAAGGTTAGTTCCTTTTGGTTTTTTCAGAGTAAGCTTATTCACTTTTTGCTTTTTAGTTCTTAATTTGTGTGTGAAATGGATACCAGCTGAGTTTTGTGTTAATCACTTTCCTTTATACGGGAATTGACAAAAATCATTCATAAGCTGCCACTATCAACATGAAGTTCTCATATTACAGGTATTTGGCTCTTCTTGCGAAGTATCCTGTGACAATAAAAGCTCTGACATCAGCACTATTAACTTTAATTGGAGATTTGATCTGCCAGGTACACCTCATGTGATTTTTATCAATGGAATGTATGAATTTCTGTTATATTTGTGTGGATTTGTTATCAATGTTGACCTACCAGTATTTTTATTGTAAATTTGTTTAGTAAGAATAGAGTATCATTCACTTTGTGTATTTCCTGTGTTTGGGAATCAAGTCAGTTAGTTGAAAGCTTGATCACATATATGGGAAATGCCTGAATGCTACTTCAACTCCATCACTAATTTAAGTCTATTGTTATATAACTAAAACAGTGGTAGAGCAAGGATTTTAAGTTCAGGGCAATGATATTAAAAGGAAAAGTTCTTAAGATATAAAAGACAAAGTTGAAAATAGAATTCATTAGAAACATGTTTATTAACATTAAGTATGATAAAATAATAAAACAAGAAATTAATTATCAGACAAACAGAACATAAATAGAAATTGTAATTTATTTTTCATGCCTAGTGTCAACTAAAAGAATATATATATATATATATATATAAAATAAATTTATAAAGTAATCAAAGTATAAGAAATTTATACAGACAGTTTTTTAATTAAGAATAAATTGAGAAAGCAAATCAATGTGAAACCATTAAAATTTTTGGCAGTATACTTGAAAATTTTCAAGAAATTTTATCTGGGCTTTGATATCTTTTAAGAATTTGTACAATGTTCAATCTTATTTGTTTATATACTAGGTTCCTATTCTTAACTTTCATTTTCAATTATTAAAAATCTATGCATAATAGAAAGTTGTAAGAAGGGTGTTGTGGTATTGTAAAATATTTACAAAAAAAAAGAAGATCAAGCTTTCTCTATAATTGGCAGTTCACCCATGCCATGCCATGTATCATTTAGTTAAAATAATACCAAATAGATGCCTGCTACATTGAGAGAAATACAATCTTCAACCAAAAAAAAAAAAAAAGGTGAATGAGAGTAGAAATACAAAATTGGTAGTTAGAGTGTGTGTGTGATGTTTAAATTTTAAATATGAGTTGGATTCCAAAATATATAAAAAGTTTGTTTGGTTTCTCTTTGGGAAGTAGGTTTAGGGTGAAATAAATTGTTACATTCTAGTCTAGTGATAAAAAAGTTTTACTATTAAATTAAGGCCTATGTATGGTTTGCAGATTAGTACACCTGCCTTAGTGTTTTAAAGCTTAATTTTCCTCTTGATGAGTTGGTAGCCCTAAATAGGGTTGCATAGTGAGATGCCAACATAGGATGCACACTGCTGGCTCCATATAGACTGAGTATGTTTAGATCTTAAGTGGCCTTAAATGGACTGGGTAAAGATGCATTCTATATGATTTCTATCCACATTATGTGCTTGGATGTCAGACTCGTACGATCACTATATAGATTGCTTTTGAGATTTCATGTCTTATAAACATGCATAGTTTTTTTTTATTTTCTTTTGATTTTGTTTTGTCTTTGGTTCTCTACCCTTGTATACTTGTGTAATTGGGTGGATTTTACTTGGCACATTTGTAAGGAATGTACCATCTTCTGAAAAAAGAAAAAGAAGAAGAAGAAATGAGTAAGGGAAAGAGATCAGATTTGGAGAAGATCCAACTTTTGTGTGACTATTTGGATAAGTCTTTGGAGTCAAGTATATTGGGAGGCAGCTTTGCTATACATGACATTGCAAAACCAATAATGCCAAATGATAGTGTAATCGGATCAGATGGGGACTAATGCCTCATGAAACTGAGACTCTAGTTCGAATCTTGCCCTCCCTCTTTCCTTGAGGCTAAAATCTACTTATCTCTAAAAAAAAAAAAATTGTAAAACCACAGCCTCATTGTAGAGCTTTTTTGATCTACTTCCAAACCATCCAAGAAAGAAGGAAGCTCTACTTATATTTGCTGCTCACCTCACAAGTTCAAAGAAGACAAACAACCAAAAAGCTTCACTTTTATACTTGCAACAACAGATATCATGGTCTGGACGCTCCCTGTTACGCTGCAGTAATAATTAGAATTGAGATGCCCTTGAAGTTGAACTCACCAGGAACAAAGTCCCTAAGAGGATGCCTGTCTTTTTCAAATTGTCCCTTATTTAAAAAAGAAAAATAGTTCTTGATTATTACTGATTCTCTGTACTCGTTCTTCGTAATTATCCCAATAGAAATTACACTGGCAAACTTTCAACTTATGTTTCTGAACTACCGAAATTGAGTCTAGGTTGTCATATCCTTAACAGATGTGATAGTAATAAGGGTTACTATCTTAAGGAGTATTGGGTTTAGAGGATAAGTACAACTGCAGGATGATCTTGTTGATATGTTTCTTCCAGCATTCCACAGTATATCAGAGTGTGATTCTTATGCATTTCCATCTTGCATTTTGTCACTTATATTTCTCTTGATTTTCATGACACATATTCCAATTTCTTACTTGTAGAACTAAGCTGGAAATAAAATATGCAAGCCACAGAGGTTCCTAGATGTTGCCACAGTTTAGTTAGTAATGACTAGAGATGCAAAACGTTTACCGTTAGTGATGAGGTTACTAAATTATGGAAAGTTAAATTTTATAATTAATGCTTTCTCTTTTCTGTGTATTTCCTAAGTACTGCATTATTGCAATGATTTAACAGTTAGACTGAATTTTAAAATTATTTGCCTCAGCTCGTGATTGATCAAGTGCCATCGCTAGACAAGAAAAGGACATTCCTGTTTACTCTGTTGGGTCTGGTGTTAGTGGGCCCAACATTGCATTTCTGGTAATGCTTCAGAGTCCATGTCTGTGTGTGAAAATGGGAGATATAGCAACAGCAACTTATCCATTATTTTTATGTAATAGCATTAATATCACTTCTATGCGTTTTGCAGTAATTTAACAATTATTAGATTGATTTCTTATGCATTTTGAATTTTCTATTTGCTTTAAAAAATTGGAAATTCTAAATTTCATTTTTAATTGATGTAGTCATCTTGTACGTATATACATTGCAGGTAAAATTTGTGATTTCTTACTTACATCCCTTGTTATATGTTTTGTGTCACCCATGAGACCCACATATATGCTTACCGATGATGTTTTCCTAATTGACCTATAGAAAAATTATTTTAAATTAGATTCTTTGTATCTATTCCTGGATATGCTTTTGGATCATCAGAGGCAAGGATAGTCTCTTTTATTTATTTATGAACCCGAGGCAAGGATAGTCTGGAATGTTGAGCATGCATCAAATGCACTGGACAAAAGCCAAGACCAATATACATTTTTTTTTAAAAAGAATTTCTGGCTTCTCTGATACATGTGACCTTTGTTTACTTATTCAATCTTCATTTTCACAACTTGATGTGTCTTTAGGTATTTGTATTTGAGTAAATTGGTAACACTGCCTGGAGCCTCAGGTGCATTCTTGCGCCTTCTTCTTGATCAGGTGACCTAATTTTCCTAATTTGTTTCTCAAATCGTATAAAAGAATCTCTAATGCTACTAATGCAAGGTAATATTATTGCAGTTCCTCTTTTCTCCTATATTCATTGGAGTTTTCTTAGCTACATTGGTGACCCTAGAAGGAAGGCCATCACAAGCCATTCCGAAGCTTCAGCAGGTGGTTCTGAAGGCATTTATTTATATGAGATTTGGAGGTGGTTCATTGGCAGGATTATTTTCCATTTTACTTTGTTTCTTAAAATTTTCATTTTGGCTTTCATTTTGTAGGAGTGGTTTTCTGCTGTTCTTGCAAATTGGAAGTTGTGGATACCCTTCCAATTTCTCAACTTCCGATTTGTCCCACAGCAATTTCAGGTCCTTGCTGCTAATTTTATTGCTCTTCTGTGGAATGTTTTTCTTTCCTTCATAGCTCACAAAGAGATTCTTCCAAAATAGGTATGTTTTAATTTCCAAGTTAATTCCATACTTGAAGCACAATACTGCTAGTTATAGATAAGCTTGATTCAAATGGCACTTCCTTCCCCAAAAGAAATGAGTGGAGTGCAAGTTCTTGGGTTCAAGACCTAATAGGTGCATGTGTAACTAAGTTACCAATATCTAAAAAAAATAGTTTTATACCATTATCTTATGCGGGCAGTTTTTAGATATTTCTTTTATATGTTTATGTGTTGATAAATCCTGTATATTGTTTTGAAGTCCTCTTCCATAGAGTTCAGGGAGTGAAAAAAATCTGTAGCAGAGTCAATTTTTGTTTTTAGGATTTTGGCACATATTCACTAGTTCTTTATATAATCAATACGGTTGTTGAGTGGACTATATATTATGCTATGTCGTCGTAGATGTAGACATGAAGATACCAACAGTAGAAGTGCAAATATGTGATGTGACCTGTTGTTTTAGCCCCTCTTCCAAGAAAAATAGTTTGCTGACAAGCATATGCATTGATGCTTTGTGAACTATAAAGAAACTAAAATTCAATTAGAAACTGCTCCAGAGTGAAGTCATCTCAATGGTTAGCCAAAAGGTGCTCTATGTCTTTGCTAGCTTGTTTGATCACCGATTCTACTTTGCAATTTTAGTACAAATCAAGGGTCTTGCTCAGATTAAACTTTGAACTTTGGGAAACAAAGAAATTATGCATTTATTTGGAGTGAAATATGTATATTGAAGTTGAATCATCGATATTCTTCATACATGTTATTTCAGTGAACATGCAGGTTACTGCGGTGATCCCAGTTTTATCGGCTGGATTACTTCAAGTTTGATTTACTCTTGTGAGAAGTTTGTTAGCAAAAAGATTTTGGGACAAGGCAACGGTCGTGATGCTGTTTTGATATTTGTATTTGTAGTTTATGGTCTTTTTTTTTTTTTTTTCGGGTGTAGTTGCCAAGTGAGCATGGGCTTGTAAGTCTATGGATCGAAGAATGCGTTGGAATAGGGATATAAGTGTTTATTTTTTTTAAGATCAGTGTGTGTGTGTGTGTGTGTGTTAGAGGGAGAGAGAGAGAGGGTACCATAATGACTCACGGTTAAGAGTTAGTCAGATGGGTGGTTTCTCCAGTTTAGGTAATGATCAAGTCTTTATCTATGTAGCTTTCAAAAAAAAAAAAGTCTTTATCTATATAGACTATAGAGTACATACATTAAGTCCGTAATAAAAAATAAAAAAAAATTAAAGAAACTTATATTAGAATTAGTTTAGCATTTCCTAAAAAAAAATGTTTATATTATTTGATTGCTTTATTCCAATAAAACAACTATTCTAATTATTTATTTATTTTTATTTTAGAGAAATGTTATGTTTACAACACTTTTACAATACTTTCACAACAAATCTTAAATCTTAAGTGGCAGGTTGTTATGAGTTATTATTGGTGAGACAAAAAAGTAATTTTAGTAATAGGTACAAATTAGAACTAATAAACAACTAATTACTTATAATTTGTTGTAAAAAATGAGCACAAGAGTTTTAATTGGTTTTAAATAACTGTAACAATTAAAATGTTAATATATGTGGAATTCCAAGTATTTCAAGGATCCTAAGTTCTTAAGGCTCTGTTTGGTTGGGTGTAAAATATATTCAGGTAAAAATATTTTCGGGAAAGGAAAATATTTTTAGGTATTTGGTGGCATTTTATACAATATTTTGGAAAATATTTTTAGGTGTTTGGTTGTAAGTTTGAAAATATTATAGAAAATACAATTTCTACTTGTTGCTCACATTTTTTCACATTTTTTTCAACTTTCAAACAAATATTATAACATCACGATTTAGAGAAACACAAGAAACAAAACGTCAAAAAAGAAATCAAGATTTCTAGGAGAGAAGATCGCGCTGCCGGTGCAATCGCGAGGCGAGGTGATGCGATCGCGATCGCACGACGGCACGATCGTGATTGCGATCGCGCTGGAGATTGCGAAGCGGCGCGATCGCGATCTCTAGATCGCGCCGCCTCGCGATCGTGATCGAGAAGGTGGCATGATCACACGACGGCATGATCGCGCCGCTTTGGGATCTAGGCGGCGCCAGTGCGATCTCGTTAGCATTGCCTTCTGTCTACTCCTTACTCTCTCTCTCTCTCTCTCTCTCTCTCTCTCTCTCTCTCTCTCTCTCTCTCTCTCTTTGCGCATCCTGAAAATGGTTTGAAGTGAAATGAGAAACTGAAAATATTTTCATCCCAATGAAGCTTATTTTACGGTCAAATTGAAAATATTTTTAGTTTGACCAAATTTTCCAAGACCCACCAAACACTTTATTTTACGGAAAAGTATTTTCAGTAGTGATTTGAAGTCAAAACGAACACACTCTAAAGCAAAAATGCAAAACTCTTCTACATGGAATTTCAAGTATTTCAAGAACCATAAGGACTTATTTTTTTATAATTAAAAAAAGATAGCTATGTGGAAATTTGTGAGACCTCAAAAGTAACATGGCAAGATATTCAAATATCAACGAAAAGTCAAACGTCTTCAGCTCAGAGAGAGAGAGAGAGCCCATAAATAGTCAGACACTTATGCCTTTTAAGTGCATTTGTGATTTTGTTGGGGGAAGGTGGAGAAAGATCTAAATCAAAATATAAGCCTACCAATATTATTAACTAACAAAAAATTCCCCCTTATAACTCTCAATATCTAAAATTTGCACTAAAAATTAAGGAAAACATTTGTCTCTTATTTATAATTGTCGGATTCTTTTTGCTCACATTTCTTTTTGGATTTATATGAAGTGTTTCATAAATCAGTATTGACTTGTATTATAGATCATGAGATAAAGGCATACAGTATATAATACATTAATATTTGATTGGATAATGAATCCATGATACTATGTATGGTGAAGTGTTTATTTATTTATTTTATATATAATTTGAAGGGAACATATACTAAACTGAAAATATATTACGATTTTAGGGGAGGTGGGGGATATTGAGACATGAAGTCACAAAATTAGGACTCTGGTTTTTAAACTATAGGTATTTTTTTTTTTTTTTTTTGAGAAAGGTTTTTAAACTATAGTTTGTCCTTATTATACGAACCAAATTTATACATGTTGCACATGTTATGTATTACAGGAACCCAATAGTTCAATTATAAACATCATGAAGAAGAGATTCAGCACACTTCACCATACGTAGTGCCCGACGTTCCTCTAGTTTTTTAACGACTCTGTATTTACATTCTGCTTTAACACAAGCCTTAACATTTATAATCATATGTAAGTGGAGAATGTGGAGCTAGGACTTGGAGGGAGGGATCGTCTTTAGGGGGTGGAGGACGGTGCTTGGGGGGACAGTGATGAGGGTCTTTTAATGGAGGACGACACCGATGTTTATGCCGTCCATCAATATCACCTTCCCTTGCAACTGAAAAAATTATGAAAAATATAATCATCGTTCCTAGTTCCTACAAGCCTCGTGCTACTATTTCCATCCATAGCTGATAGCTCTCTCCTTTTGTAAATGTATTCACGTAAGTTGAAATAATATTATTAGTATTTATAAGATATAAACCTATGATCACACCTTTGGGGAATTTTCAAATAAAAAATAATTATGTTTTTCTCAAAAAAAAAAAAAAAAAAAAAAAACCAAAACCAAAATACTAGATTTAGACGAATAACTATTTAGAAATAGTGACTATTAGCAAAAAGTCGAAAGGCTTCTAACTTATGACGCTGCTTTAGATCCAATAAGGCTTTGATTGATAGAGCCAAAAATAGTTTTGAGAGAGTCTTGAGGCAAATTTTGTTTGTAATATGATTTAACACATATTATGACACTGCTTTAGATCCAATAAGTCTTTGATAGAGCCAAAAATAGTTTTGAGAGAGTCTGAAGGCAAATTTTGTTTGTAATATGATTTAACACATATTATTCTATATATATATATATATATATATATATATATATAATTGCATCAAGTTAACCTTTACATGATTCAAAAGAAATATATTTTTTGACCCAATCAATTTATAAATTCTAAATTATCCTTTAAAGTTTAAATTATATCGATCAAAATTATCAAATAATTGTTTTATAGGGCTAGGGACATAGATCCTGAATATTCATTATTCTAATAAGTTACTTATACAAGAAATAAGAATCAAAATGATATACAATAATTATTTATTTAAACTTATCAATCTTTATGAAAATATACCTTAAATACATTTCGATTTAATGAGGTAACATGGTATTAAAATTAATGGACATGAAGAAGAAAAAAAAGATGCATTAATCATTTACATAAATGCATTACATAAATTTTTTAAATTGTAGGGATCCTTGCTATTTTAGCTAATCACTTTTTCTTTTATCTTTTATTTGGTAATTGCAGTAAACTCATCAATGGTTTGACCCAAATTTACATTGCCTACTTGTGATTTGAAAAGTGTCACTTTACCTACTTAAGGTTTACTCCATTTGTCTCTTGTAACCCACCTCCGTTAAAAATGTGGGTTAATATGTATTCTTAACCCTATTTTATGTCTCTCTCCTTCAAAACAAAAAAACACATACAAAAACAAGAGAAGACATGATCAAAAAGTTAGAGTTTTGTAAGAATTAATAAAATTGGACTCTCTCTCTCTCTCTCTCTCTCTCTCTCTCTCATTATTTGCTGATATTTGATTATTTGCTACTTACCTTGCTGATTATCCTAATTATGCCTGGAGTTTGAAGTTAAGCTATATGTGTTCAATCTATCTTAAGTTGATTCACAGTAGATTTATCATTTTGAACCCAGAGCTGTATACATGAAATCTAAATAACCTCAGTCACTAGTCAGGTAAAATTGCAAAAAGTAATCATTGACTAAAAGCAAATTAACCAAGTTTTTCTGCCACTATACTTAAGCTATATATGATTGGTATTTGGGGTTAGAGATATAATATTGGTTTTGGAAGGACTGGGCTCTAGAGCTTCTCCTTTTTGGCCCACAGATGTGCGGGGTGTTGTGGCATTGTGGGCTTGCCACAACAAGGGTGCGATGTTAAGGTGGGCAATAGATTGGGGGCTTCCCACTTACTTTGCATAGTGAGAGGCGTCAGTCTTGTTGGCTTATCAGAGCAACGAAGGTCGATCGTTGTCTCACGATCATTGTCGGTCCGTCGTAGGTGAAACTTCCATTTGAATCATTGATAGCTGGTGGATGATTATGATTTGCATCAATAGTAATTCTTTGTTGTTACCATTGTGCTAGAAGAGAGAAAAATAAAGAGGAGAGAGAAAGACCCAGTGGAAGAGGAGAGGGAGAGTCAAATGTTTGTTATTAATTTTTAGCAAACCTTTACTTTTTTTTTCCTCTTGTTTTTGTTTGTGTTTTGTGTTTTGGGAGGAGAGAGACATAAAATGAGAGGAAATATACATATTTACTCTCGTTTTTAACAGAGGTATGTTATGGGAGACAAACAGAGCGAACTTCAAATGGGTAAAGACATTTTCCAAATCAGAGGTAGGCAATGTGAATTTGGGCCACACCAAAGGTAGATTTACTGTAATTACCATTTTTTTTTTCACTCACATCAAATTCCTTATTTTAAACCATATTTCATGTAAAATATTGTTTTTTCATTCATTTTTTATTATTCCTCTCACTCTTCAAAGATCCCACTTTACTTTATGACAATTACCAAGATATGAAATCAATAAATAAAAGTTTAGGGAATGGATAATAATCCTTAAGGATTGGGAACAACTATAGCAAAACTCTTTTTTGGGGTTGAAATGAGTAATTTAATGTGGGTAGATTTTAGGGTGTGTTTTGGTTTGGTTATCTATATTTAGTACATCTTACCCTATTTTAGGTAACCTGATATCAATGCTCTTATGTCATGACTTCTACTGGTAAGAGTGAAATCTAAAAATTGATGATATAATAGGGTAATTGATTATAAAATTTTTTTAAAAAAAGGGTGGATTTTTTTTTTCCACAAATGACAAATCTTGCGGCACCATTTAATAGGTGAGTGTGGGTTCCTTTTCTGGAAAGTACCTAAGTCCATTAATGACAAGGGATCTTGGGTCTCCAAGGATGGATGGTTGGACTGGGTTTGGTTCTCTGTAGCCTATTGAGGTTGTTATATGAATCGGTTTGTACGCAAGTCACATAAAGCTCCTCAAGGCAAAAATGCGATTTCGTCCTAAGCAATAAAATACCATTATAAGTATTTTAATGTCATGAAATGACCATTTACTCTTACAAAATAAGTAAAATAATTATTTATAATATTCACAATGAGATGGAGATTGAAATAGAATATTTAAGACTTATCTTTTATTGTGTGAATATTCAAAAGAGTTCATTCAATTGGTTCCCAGAGCATGATGTCGTGGTACCTCGAACGATGTTGTGGTTCCCAAGGGTACTAGACCTGCAATCCATGGAACCTGGAATGTTGATTCCTTGAACTATATGATCTTTTTCTATGCTTATTATGCAATGGAGTCTTGTCCTTTCCCTTTACCTCTATAGGTCCTGCATATGAACAACTATACAATACACGTCTTCAAATGACTGTTAATTCCTCAAATGAATTTCATAAGAATGAGTCAACCATGAGAATCCTGGCCCTATTTTCACAGACTTAGTGCTTTTGCATAAGACTTGTGGGATTTGGAACTCAAGTCCAAGTAACTTTACTTGGGCATTGCCTTCCAAGATAGTCAAGTGAGGAGGATTTTGTGGGAGAGACTGATATCTGATGTGTGCATGTTTTGTCATATGTTTCTTTGGAGGCTAAGTGATATTTTGAATGATCTCAAGGATATGGGAAGAATTCCTCCTCTTTGGCTCTCTTATTTTGTTCATTTTTCTCTCCGTTGTTGGGCTATTAAAGCTCTAAGAATTTTCCTTTTGAACCTTTGAACTCTCTATTTTTCCCTCCATCTGAATCCCCCATTTTCTCTCTTTCTCCCATTTTTCTCTATCTGAATCCTCATTTTTTCCCCCTTCTGCTATGCCTTAGTATTCCTTTTATAGTGGAAATGGTCTAGTACCCCAAGAGAGGACGTCCTTAGTCTGCTGGGTAAAACTATGTCCTCTGGAACTTGAAAAAGTGCATTGGGTAGAGGTTTAGCTTAATTAAGCAATTATAACTCAAAAGGGGCATTTGGCTTTAGCAACAAATGAAAGATTCCTTCTTGGAAAGCTAGAGGAATGGGTGGACTGGTCAATGCAATGGATGATAGCTTTGATTGAAAATGACAATTCAGAGAAAATTGTGGAAAGATGTCATGCATATGGAGGAACTGAGTTTTCCATTGGTTCATGCATTCCAAGCATATATATGAACCTAGGGAAACCTTCGGGATTCTCCTTTCACCAGGAATCACTCTTCTACCGACCAAACCACTTCTCCCTTACTACCAACTCGGAATCCCATGGGATTGGACCATGGGTTACAAAGATAATACCTGGTTTTGCTAGATTTTTTAATGGCTTTTGCTAGTAACCTGAACATACACCTTGGCTTTCCCATTGTCAGCCAAGGTCCTCTTCTTAAGGCTTCAAAAGGACACATCAAGGTCCTAGGGCCTTGATGTTGATTCTTCTTGTTGCATGTCCTTTGGCCTGACCAAGTCTGAGTCCTCTTATTATTATTATTATTATTATTATTATTATTATTATTATTATCTTTCTTTTTCCTTCTTTTTGGGACTTTGGGCCCTCATGGTCCTTCTTAACTTCATGAATTGGGCATTTTTTTGTGAAGGCCCATGGTCTTTCCTTACTTTTCATGTAATGGGCTTTCTTGTTAAATTTTAGTCCTTAATTATGACTAAAGGCCATATTAGATAAAAATTCAATTTGAAAATGCATTATTAGATTTCATCTAAAATACAACACATATCTTATTCAGAGAGAAAAAAAAAACACTAAAATAATGAAACTTTTGCATACATTCATATTAGTTAAGCACATTGAGCCCTTTTTATTATATAAAATTCTCTTCTTTTTTTAACAATATTTAAAAGACGTCAAGAGTCTTGGAACTTTGAGGTATTGTCTCACCTTCTTTATGAAGAGATTTAGACTTTAAATCTTCCCACCCTATTATTGTGACTCTTGAAACATTTAAAAAATATATTAAATTTTTTTCCCATGAAACAGCATAATTTAGACCAAAAGATGGTGCCAATACCATATTGGGAGAGACTGTAATCTTAGGCTAATTCATGTTTTTTTTTATTCAAGATCCATGTGGGTGGGTGAGATCATGTTAAGTGCCTATTGATATAATATGTTGTCCACTCCCATTTTGCATGCAAAAAACCAATTTTACCCCAAAATTTCAAAATTCAAAAATTTCATAATAAGGTTAAGAAAATGATGAAAATGATCTCATTTATCTTTTTTATTTTATTTATTTAATTTTTTTTATACAAAATAGAATTTCTACTCTAGCCTAATATAAGTGTATATGTGTCTGAGGTTTCCTCCTAAGGACTTGAACCTCGGCCTTTGCCCCTCACACCCTACAAGAATTTATACTTGTGAAGTGATCACCGCACCAAGGCTGCATGGTGGTTCTTTGTTGATCTCATTTATCCTAACCGGACAACAACATGCTCAATTTTGCCATCTTGGTGTGAAATAACCAAAAATACCCTTTTGAGTCGAAATTAGTATGAATTGACCAATAGTTGACTGAAGTCTAAATTTTCACCAAACTTGATCATTTTTCATCAACATTCACAATTTGAAAATTTTTCCCCAAGCTTAACTTTGGTAAACTCATACGCATTTCAAAATTGACTAAAATTCAATTGTCAGATTGGGATAAAATTAAGATCATTTTATGTGTCATCAAAGTCCCTTTAAAATTACTGTTCACGGGCCTTAATTAGGTCTTGAGCAAGAAAAATATCGCAAAAACATTGAAAGATTTCTAAAAAAACACATAACCAGATTTTGAGAAATAAAAACCTACAAATTTGATTGTAATCCAAGTTGATTGAATTATAATCAAATGACCACCAACATGCTCAAATTTGTACACACATGTTGATAAGTATATGTTTGTGTATATAGATTTTTTAATTTACATGTAGAATGTTAGGTTCTAAGGATTTAGGATCTAAATATTTTAGAACTTTGATGTGTATATGTTGGCAAACCATGATCAAAACGTTTAGTTTAGATTTAGGCTGCTCAAAGTGTGTGTTTGTGTAAAGTTGGAATTGAATAATTGCAGAAAATTACCTGTTCAATTTCTGCAAGGCTCGATTGATCGAAAATTAGACTCGATCGATCGAAACTCATGCAGATTATTTTTCTGCAGAATTTTCCAACTCAGCCCAAGCTCATACGATGTGTAGGGTTCTATATTTTGCCTTAAGTATAAAAGGAAAAACCCTAGGCACGTTTTTATGTTGTTGTTTATGCTGTGTGTGTGAATCTCTTGTGAGATCTAGAGGTGTTTGTCTTCATACACACTTAGAATTATCAAGATCAAGATTGATGTCAAGAGCTTGGTGATCGTATTAGTTGTTGCATAAAGAGCTTAAAGAAATACAAGTCGTATACTTGTGGATGCTGTGGATCTGAGAAAAAAGTAGTTCGTGGACTCGGAGCTATCACGTGGTTTTGGTAGTAAGTTTTCTACTCGAGGTAGCAATAGGATGTTAGTGGTCTAAGTCGCTATTTTAAAATTTCAATTCTTTCATAGTGGATCTATTTTACCTTGAGGATAGCTAGGTTAAATCCTCCCTAGGTTTTTTTCGGTTTGGTTTTCCTGAGTTATCATATCGTGTGTTATTTACTTTTCCACTTTGCTTTACATGATATGATTTGTTTGTGTTAACCTAGATTTGAATAATATACCTAAATTAATCACTTGGCTAAATAACTAGGTTAAACAACTTGTGTTTAAGGAGTCTAAAAACATACATAGAATAATTTTGCACATGTTTAATCTTCCAGTGATTAGTATGTTAATTTGCATGACAATTATTATTTAGTTGCTTATTCATGAATTCACACACTGGTTGATTAGAATTGCATGGTGTTCTCTTTAAAATTCACATGTTTGTCTGGTCAATATGCTTATCTAATCATTTTCAGCGACAAAATACATTGTAATACTTCATGTGTTTTCTTGTTTATTTCTTATAATGTTGATATATTCAAGTTATTTATTTATTAAATTTTATATAATTTAGGATTCTTAGTGGCCATCCTAAAAAAAATTCCTAGAGCCGCCACTACAAATGTGTCATAAAAAACAGGTTTACTGCTAGGAACTCACACCTTGGTTAGCCAAAAGTTGCTCCATTTTATTGCCAGCTTATTTGATCACTAATTGTGATGTAAAAGTTTTGTACAATTCAAGGGTTTTGCTCATATGAAACAAAGAAATTAAGCATTTATTTGGAGCCAACTATGTATATTGAAGTTAAATCATTGATAGATGGGGAGGATCCCCTAGCTTTAATTAAAAAAAAAAATGACCTTCCTTAAATATTTTTGGTGTGTATTTATATTTGTTTACATATATGTATGTATGTATAACAATAAGTTGATGCCTCCTCAAAATTTGTTTTATACAAAAAAAAAAAAAAAAACTACATTTATGTAAATGATAAATGAATCAAAATTTTTCCTTCTTATCACTTTTATACTGTATGTAACTCATTTAATTAAAATGTATTTAAGTATATTTTCTTTTTTATTTAAAAAAAAAAAGATAAGTTTTTTTTTTTTAACAAAAAAAGAGAGAGATAATTTTATAGAGATAATTAATGCATAATTTGTTTTCCACGTATTATTCTTATTCCACACATACCTCATTAATCAAAACATATTTCATATATGTGCGTGCTCAGAATGGTTTCCGCCTAAATAATGAGGTCACAATTTATTTATAGGTGGGTTTACTCTTAATCCTACGATTTAGGCCCTAAACATGCCTTGGATCCTCCTAAATTTTCCCAGTATATCCTAGTGTTTTCCCTCTCTATCACTCACACTCTTCTCTTCCCTCGCCCCACCCCCGTTCTAAATATCCAAACCCCTAATTCTCTGACCTTTACCCCTTCTTATAGTCCTTGCCTAATGGGGTGGCCATCATTACCTTTTCCACTTATACACACATTCCCATGTTCACCAAAATCCAAAGAGATCCTCACGAATTTAGAGGATTCCCTTGGAACTTGCTCCAGACGTTGGATAGTGTTCAGGAGCGGATTCCTTCTGGAACCACTAGTCCTCGATTACTGATCTTGCTGGGGCTGCATCGTACCCTGATTTCCTTTGTGGTCAGTCAACACGCAGCCAACCTCTTAGGAACCCCTCGGGTGCCATCACCCCAACCCCTAGTCCTTATTTTGGGTTGGGTCCATTGTGATAAAGTCCAGGGCTAACCCCATCCCCCCTGCGCTCGCGCGCGTATCGATCTTAGATCCCTTGATGGGCTTTGGGCTTCATGTTAGGCCTTGTCCAAGTGGGCTGGCATAGTTTCCTGGGTGCAGCTCCCCACAATATATATGTTCTTAACTATTAGGGATGGAAATGAGGAAGGGAGGGGCAGGGCCTAAGGATTGGTTCTTCACCCCCACCTCACATGGTTTTGTCTTGCACCATCCCCACTCTACCTCGTAAAACTCTACTTCGTGTTAATTTGTTCCATGGTTATTATAATTTTTTCTTAACAAAATCTATTTCAATAATATTGTGAGGACTCAAAAAGAAAAGCCCAAGCCCACTTAGAATGGTGGCTCCCAGTCCTTTAATCCAAGCCCAATACAATGAATTTTTAAGAGAGTGGGCTTTCGAGTCAATAAGCTTAAGACCAGTAGAATCGAAGTGGTTAACATGAATGAAAAGAATGATGATTCAACATAAACTCTTCCTCGGGCGGGTTCGAGGATAGGTCTCTCATTAATATGCAAGGATTTCTTTGTTACAAAGTAATCCTTTGTTTTCTCTTTCTATGTCTTTTTCTTGGAAAACTTTCATCCCCTCTTTTTGGGGGTTCCTTTCCTTATATAGTCCCTTCCATTGCATATCAACCCTCCATCTATACCTCTCAGGGGAACCATTTGGATGCTTATCCCATCAGGACCCTTCTAGAGGTAGTAGAAAGAGTTGTGAATTGTGAAGTCACTACATGTATCATTTCTTCATTAGTGCAGCCAACTAAGTTGGTGCAGATTACTGAATGTGAAGGTGAGAGGTGTCTCCCTTAGAAAACTTCCTTCCTCCACCCCTACATGCTTTTACTCTTCTTTTGTCATCTACTCCTTTACCCTAGGCTTTCCGAGGTATCAGTTGCCATTTGGTATCTTAGCCCTCCTCGGGTAAGTGGGATCCTTGGGGTTTGGTTTCGTTTGTTTGCTTGGGCTAGCAAGTTTATTCTCAGGTAGGGTACCTCGGTCCTCGGCCCTCCCACAAATATAAATATACTTGAAATTGCAACTAAATTTATCTCATCAAATCAAACTAATTTTTAATAAGAATTGAATATTATTATTCAAGTGTTTAACAATACAATATAAAACTATAAATAAAAGCTAGTATTGATTTATTTGTTTAAATAGTAAGGATTTAGGGTATGAGAAAATTACAGTTATAACACACGAAGGGGGTGAGGTAGTGAAAAGCCGCGTGGGGTAAAGCAGGAAGGGATAAGTCAAGGTGGGGGTGGAGCAAAATTGCCATCCCTACTAACTATAGATAACTAAATTTTTTTAAGAGAAGCCTTCTTTATTTTCCCCAAACAAGATTCTCCAAAAAAGAAATGATTTCCAAAAACAAAATAAATATTTATAGAACTATTAGTATACTTTAACTGTGCAACTTTTAAATTATATAAAAAAACATTGATATAAAATATTTTGAAAATATTAATTATGGTAAATATGAATTAAATGGTAGTTCTTAATTTACAAATTAGCTGGATGGGATTTTTTTTTTAAGAATTATGTAAAGACTAATTTGATGTAAATAATTTTGTCTTATAAAATAACATATTTTGGAAACATGATGAATACATACTTTTATGTATATATGTATAATTCGTTGCATAATCCATGATAAGAAATAAGAATGATAAAGTATACACCTGCTCTTCCCTTTTTTTTTTTTTTTTTTTTAAAGAGAACATTCATTAAACGAAAAGGTAAAAACTTATTACAAATTTGGGGGAGGTGGGGGATACAGCGACATGAAGTCATTTCCCTCGTATCCCAAACAAAAGACTACGACATAAACTGAGGAAACTGATTATAAACTATACTTTGTTCTAATTGTAACCTTCCCATACTAGCCAAAAGTTTAGCACATTTATGTGTCTCACGGTATAGTGCCAAAGAGCCACCCTTTATTGTATGGTCAGCAACTCTTGCAATCAAAATGAGTTGCAGACATAACAGGGGAAGATAATTTGGGACTGAAGATAATATGGGATTAAGATTAGGTGCAATATTCAACTTATACAAATGTAATAGCTCTCAATGGCTGAGATTGAGAATTAAATCCTTACAAATGTATTAGCTCTTTGACGTCCATCTAAGCTTCCTGTGCAACTACAAAAATAAATCCTTACATAATTCAGAATATTTTTGTCACTAAATTAATTTATAAATTTTGAACTACTCTTAAATTATATTGATCACAATTAATATTCTTTAATCATTGTAGGTGAAACTCTTTTTTTTTTTTTTTTTTTTTCTTTTTTTATTTTATATATAGAAAATTTAAAGATTACAAAGTTAGATTATACTAATACTTTCAAAAATTAAGACAATATTAAAAATATATTTAAATAATAGACTTCACTTTACGTGTATAAATATATACAAGTCAATATAAGAGAAATAAAATAATAATAATTAAAAAAAATACCTTATTTTTCATAGATGGCAATTGTACCAAATATCTGAACTCCTTACCACGATATCCATAATTTTCCATATCTTTAATTCTCCAAAAGGAATATATATATATATATATATATATCTGTATGTATGTATGTATGTATGTATGTATGCATATGTATATATGTGTGTGTGTCTGTGTGCGCGCGCGCGCGCCTGTGTTGAGGACTAAAATTTGACAAGAAAACTCATTCCATAAAAAGTAAGGAAAGACCATGGATCTTAACAAAAGAAGGCACAATTCATGAAGTTAAGAAGGACTATGGAGGTCGAAAGTCCTAAAAAGAAGGAAAAAGAAAGAAATAATAATAATAATAATAATAATAATAATAATAATAATAATAAGAGGACCTAGACTTGGTTAGACCAGAGGATATGCAGCAAGAAGAGGGGTTCGGTTAGACCAGAGGATATGCAGTAAGAAGAATCAACATCAAGGGCCTAGGACCTAGATGTATTCTTTTGAAGCCTTGAGAAGAGGATCTTGGCCAACACATGAGAAAGCCAATATGTATGTTCAGATTTCTAACAAAAGCCATTAAAAAATCCAGCAAAATCAGGTATTATCTCTGTAACTCATGGTCCAAGCCCATGAGATCCCGAGTTGGTAGTAAGGGGAAGTGGTTTGGTCGGTAAATGAGTTATTTCTGGTGAAAGGAGGATCCCGAAGGTTTCCCTTGGTACATATATTTTCTTGGAATGCAAGGCCCAATGGAAAACTCAGCTCCTCCATGTGCATGACATCTCCCCATAATTTCCTCTCAATTGTCATTTTCAATCAAAGCTGTCATCCATTACATTGAGCAACCCACCCACTCCTTTGACTTTCCAAGAAGGCATCTTCCATTTGTAGCTAAAGTCAAATGCCCATTTTGAGTAATAATTGCCTAATTAAGCTAAACCTCTACTTAATACACTTTTTCAGGTTCCAGAGGACACGGTTTTACCTAGCAAATTAGGGACATCCTCGTTTGGGGTACTAGACCATGTCCACTATAAAAGGAACACCAAGTTATAGCTCAAGGAGAGGAGGGGGATTCAGATGGAGGAAACAGGGGAGAGTTCAGAGGTTCAAAAAGATAATTCTTAAAGCTTCAAGAGCCTAGCAAGAGAGAGGGGAGAGAAAAGGAACAAAATAAGAGAGCCAAGGAAGAGGAATTCGTCCCATATTCTTGAGATCATTCAAAATATTACTTAGCCTCCAAAGACACATATGTCAAAACATTCATACATCAGATATCACTCTCTCCCACAAAATCCTCCTCACCTGACTTTCTTGGAAGGTAATGTCCAAGCAAAGCTACTTGGACTTGAGTTCCAAATCCCACAAGTCTTGTGGAAAAGCACTAAATCTATGAGAATTAGGGCCAGGATCTTCGTGGCTGACTCATTATTATAAAATTCATTTACATATATGTATATGTATTAGAACGTATATCCTAATTTGAGGAACTAATAATTATTTAAAGATATGTGTATTGTATAGTTGTTCTTATGTAGGACCTGTAGAGGTAAGGGGAAAGGACAAAACTTCATTGCATAATAAGTATGGAGAAAGATCCTATAGTTCAAGGAACCAGAGATTCTGGGATCCATGGATTACAGGCCTAGTATCCTTGGAAACCACGATGTCACGCTCGGAGAACCAAGTGAACAAACTCCTTTAAATGTTAACAAAAATAAGTCTTAAATATTCCATTTCAATCTCCTTCTCATTATGAATACTATAAATAATTATTTTACTTATTTCGTAAGAGTAAATGGTCATTTTATGACACTAAAACACTTATAATGGTATTTTATTACTTAGGAGGAAATCGCATTCTTGCCTTGAGGAACTTTATGTGACTTGCGCACAAAGCGGTTTATATAACGACCCCAATAGGCCACAGAGAACCGGACCCAGTCCAACCATCCATCCTTGGAGGCCTAGGATCCCTTGTCATCAATGGACTTAGGTACTTTCAAAAAAGGAACCCACATTAAAAGGCAACTCTATTGGGGACTGAGAAAAAAGGAGAGTGAAGAAGCAGTTCCTTCGCAAGCATGGCTCAAAACTAGGAGACACCAAGAGGGATGAAAGTTCTTCTTCATGCATTTAACATCAAGATCCCAAAAGTGCAGGTTCCTCCAAAAAATTCCTACTGAGAGACTCTATAGAGAATTTTGGGAAATTTCCCAAAGCAAGATAAGTTTTATGAATCATTATTCTCTCTATTTTATATTGTGAACATAATGGATCATTGCTCTACTTTCGAAAAAGAAGAAGTGGACAGGCCATTTAAACAATCATAACATTATGCCATTGCCTTAAAAAAGAAATGGAGAAGTGAACAAATTAAAAAGGATTGATAAAATGAAGATTGTATAAGCTACATAGTAAAGCAATAACCTCACGTTTAGGGGCTAATTTATTTTCTTTTAAAAAAAATTCGTAATATTATTTCATTTCTTTTAGGGGAAAAAAAGGAAAGAGAAGGAAGTGAATCAAAGAGGCTTGATAAAATGTAAATTATATAGCAAAGCAATTGCCTTGCATTCTAGGGCTAAAGAATTTTGCAACAACTTGATAATAACATCATATGACGCAGGTTAGGCTCCGGCCATGGATCTAGCAAAATAGAGTAGTTCCATGATCCTAACAAAGCTTAGGAAATCCTTGACTCTAGGAAAGCAAAACCTAGGAGATCTTGGATCCCAGTAAAGCTGAGGAGATCCTTTATTCTAGCAAGGCTGAGTATATCATTGATTCCAACAAGGCCTAAGAGATCATTGACTCCAAGAAAAAAAAAAGGGTCTAGGAGATCCTTGACTCCAGGAAAGCAAAGTTTAGGAGATCCTTGATCCAAGCAAAGCTGAGGAAATATTTTATTCCAGCAAAGCTAAGTACACCCTTGATTCTAGCAAGGCCTAGGAGATTCTTGACTCCAAGAAAAAAAAAGGCCTAGGAGATCCTTGACTCCAGGAAAGCAAAGTTTATGAGATCCTTGATCCCACCAAAGCTGAGAAGATCCTTTATTCCATCAAGGCTAAGTACACCCTTGATTCCAGTAAGGCCTAGGAGATCCTTGACTCCAGTAAGGCCTAGGAGATCCTTGACTCCAAGGAAAAAAAAAGGGCCTAGGAGATTCTTGATTTTAGCAAAGCTGAGCAGATCCTTGATTCCAAAGGATATTCTTGATTCTAGCAAAGATGAGTAGATCCTTGATTCTAGTAAATCTGAGTAGTTCACTGGCTACTGACACAAATTCAATGGAAATGGAGTAGCTTCTTGAATCCAAAAAATTTGAGTAGTACCCTGGTTCCAATCACGGTTCCAGTAAAATGGAGTAGTTCCTTGGTTCCAAAAAAAAAAAAAATTGAGTTATTCGTTGATGGAATAGTTTTTTGATTCCAGCAAAGGCGAGCAGTTCCTTGGTTCCAACAAAGGTGAAGTACTTCAACAAATCCAGAAAAGTAAAATGGTTCCAAAAAAAAAAAAAATGGATGCATCAGGAAAGTGGATAGAAGTTCCACAATAGCATCAAGAGAAGGTAGATCAAGCATGATTCAGCAGCTGCCTCATATCCTAAAGGCTAAAGCTTATTATGCGGTGGATCTTGAATATATTTTGAAGAAAATCAATAGAAACAGTATATTACAAGTCAGTAGCAAAATCAATATTATTGGAATCTCAACAAGTATATAGTGCATCTATCATTTATTGCAGCTCAACAATTGGGGTCACCCATGGGATTTCAAGGGCAGAATATCGCATGGAAATAACAAGATTTAAAAGACCAAGAAGAGGCAGTAATAGGGATCGTTATAATATCCTATCTCTAGAATCTCGGAGACTCGCATCCCTAAAGAAGAAGAAACCTAGAGGGAAGGAAGAATATCGCTTATAAAGGTCCGTAGGACCTAAATGCAGCCTACAGGAGGATCCCAGATCAACATCTTACATGATGGCCCATGAAGATATCCCAAAGGAACCTAAGGATATGGAAAAGGAGGAACAAATCATAACAAAGGAAGAACTAGAAGAGGTGAACTTAGGGGTTGACCCAAGGAACCTAAGCCTTATCCTCATTAGCAGCCAACTATTAGTACAAGAAAAAAGAGCAATTGGAGAACTATTGAAGAAATATGAAGATTTATTTGCAATTTAAATGAGGCAAGTCCAAAGGATGAATTTTCCTTGGCTAACATCGATCTCCTTATAGATCCAACTAAGGCAACAACATTATCAACCATGAAGAGGCATATTACGGTTAAGGTACTTAAGAGCTTATTGGAAAGAGTTTCTTACATGAGGAAACTCACACCAAGACCAGCCTGGGTCACTAGTAGACTATCCAAATTGTTGAAAAAAAGGAATATTTTCATATGGGGAGCTGAGCAACCAAGTGTCTTTCATAAAACTTCAACAGATCATGAGTCATTTTTCTACCTTATGGGTACTAGTCCATGTCAAAATCACTATTGTTGTACTTGGGATCCCGATCCCAAGCATATAGAGCATTGAAGGACATCGAAATGAGGTATCCCAACATAGAAAAGGTGTGTTTGGCGGTCATGCATCTCAACAACTGAATCATTACTTTTCATCTCACCAAATCACATTGGTGACGAGCTCTCATCCAATAAAAGCCCTCCTCCATCAGCCTTTGCAATCTTGAAGAGTAGCCTAGTGACTAATATTAATTTCCCAATACAACATGGGTCTAAAGGATCCCTAGAGCTGTTAAGAGCTAAGTTGTAGCAGACTCACTAGACCAGTTCCCCAAAGAAGAGGAGTACCTATTAAGTGAGACGATCTCTAGAAAAGTAGTAGAGGTAGAAATCCTTGGAAAGAAACAGACTATGAGGTTAATGAAGTCAGCCTCTAACGAGCATGCCTAGAGGAAGCCCTCCCCTTCCAGGATCCTCGTAAGAGGACCCTAACCTAAAAAAAACACTATGATAAAAACATCTTGGTGGAGCTCCTCCTAACCACCGGTTCACCATTGAGGACAACCTTGGATGGCTTATAAAAGAGGAGCATTTCTATAAAGGACTTGTTCACAGCCAAGAAAGGATATTTCTGAAGATTCTCGGAGAAGGAAACAAATCCTTAATCCTTTGAAGAAAAGAAAAGAGATCAATTCAGTGACCCTATTAGAGAATGAAGGGGTTACAAAGGAACCTTTTTGAAGATTGAAGAATTTAATGGCCATGAACAAATTTTCCAAGTGACATGGCCCAAGACTTGAGAAGAGCAAACTTTCCATGTACCTGGCCTAGGACTTGGCCAAAACAGATCTCTCCAAGTGACATGGCCTAAGACTTGGGAAGAGAAAACTTTCTATGTACCAGACCTAGGACTTGGCTAGAACAAATTTTTCAAGTGGCATGGCCCAAGACTTGGGAAAGAGCAAATTTTCCATGTACCTGGCCTAGGGCTTGGCCTAGAACAAATTTTCTAAGTACATGGTTTAGAAATTTTCTAAGAGACAATAATTACATCTCTAAAATTTCATCAAATATCGACCAACTAATCTATTACTTACCAAAATTATATTGTAATAAAACCATGGACTGAATATATAATTTTTCAAAAGAGGCAACTTAGCAAAAAATACCTACAATAGCTCCAATAGAAGCAGCAACAGCTCCAGCAAAAGCTGCAAAAGCTGCAACAGCTCCAGCAGAAACAGTAATAGCTCCAACAAAAGTTACAGTAGCTCCAGCAGCTCCAACAGCAGTTTTGACAACTGACACATGTCCAAAAGTGACATCATCAACCCATTAATGTCCGATCCCAGTAGCTTGCTGCTATTTTTAAAGAAGCAAAGGTCCTATAAAAAAAATCATACCATTTTAAGCTAAGATCCTTAGCCTCCAGCTGTAGTACCAAAAATAAGAAGATCCCATAAAGGTTATCTCACCATTTTTAGACAAACTCATGAATTTAAAGCAAAATATTTTCTCTAGCAGAAGATCTCACACACCTGACATCATCCAGCTGTGTCAAGATAGCTATTGCTGTAGACTTGTCAGCTGTAGTAGCTACTACTATATTGTTGCACTAGCAGCCTTAAAGTCTTAAACTTTTTTCTTTTGGCTAAAAACCAAAAACCCACTAATGAAATCACTTACTTTGTCAAAGACTTTTCCTTATTTGCTAAATTTCCCTTCAACTAATTCTAGTCTAGGTACATACTTGGCTTTATATAAAGAGGATCAAGCCACAAACTAATAGACATCACTATCCATCCCTCTTTCACTCTCCTATTTTGAAGTATCATCATCTTGTTGCTCATATTTTTAAATAATTCCATACGTCTCCATCTCTCTTACAAAATCTCTCTTCTTTACTAACACCATTACACACACTACTACCCATCTCTCCTACACTCTAATATCTGAAACTTCATCATTTTGTTGCCTATAAACACATCTTCATCTTCTTCTTTATTTCTCTTGCAACATCTCCCTTCTTAGAAAGCAATATAACCCATGACATAACACAAAAAACCACTCCAGCAGCAATTATAATCTCATGTATTTACTATATTTAACCTCAATATCTCTCATACTTCCCTATATTTTACAAAAACATTCCTCACAAAAATCCATAGATACTTCTCATATATCTTTAAACTCCATGTCTCACAAAGTAATTATATCAAGCCCATTGAGAATTACGAATTTGTGTTACTAATATTTAAGCCCATGGGAATTATATTTAAAACATATGGCAATTATATTTAATCATTCATTTTATGTAGTACTATTCATCTTTCCAGAACTCATGGCAAACATATATCAAGCCTATGGAGAATTATGAATATGTGTTACTAATATCTAAGATTAGGCATGTCCACGGGTTGATCCAAGTTAGGCTTGTGCCTAACCTAGAATCGACCCAATTGCTTTGGGTCTACCATTTCTGGACCCGCAGTCGACCAGTAAAAGGGATCGGTTCGGGTGGTTGGACCTCCTCGGAGACAGGTCGGTCCTCAGTCGGAGTTCAAATTCACAAAAATATATTGGAATCTATTGAAATACACCAGATCTGTACCAAATTGTGCCGGATATGCTAAGATTTGGCCAGGTCTCTTTGATATCAGGCCGAATCTCGACAAGATCTGACCAAATCTCGACGAGATCTGACCAAATCTCGATGAGATCTGACTGGATCTCGAAGAGATTAGGCCAAATCTTAATGAGGAGATCAAGCCATTTCTTGACTAATCGAATTAAAACTAGCGGCGAAATGCTCCCATCAGTGGAAAACAACTACTTTTCTGGTGAAATACAGTCGGGTAAGTTTTTTCAGTTTTTCATGTTCAAACTCGTTAACCGACCAACAGGTCTAGGGTTCTGGGGGCGAAGACCCGCCGCCAACCCATCACTGGCTTTGAGTCGAGCAGTTCTTGGGTCGGATTTGTAGGGTGGGTCGGTTGACAAGTTGGTTTGGACACTCCTACCTAAGACCATAAATTTTTTTAAAAAACATATAGAAATTATATTCAAAACTTATGACACTTATTTACTTCATATTTTATTATAACTCCATGGAACTTACTTCAACAAAACCCATGGTAATCATTTATTTTATGTTACATTATTTATCTCACTAACATTTAAGTCCCAAATACTACTTGGCACCATCTTATCATAAGCCCAATACTACTTGACAATATTTTAAAAGCCCAATATCATTTAGCAAATATTCTCGTAAAATCTTAAAAACCCAAGACTAATAATAATTGGCAAATAAATTATTTCTAATATTTTACTAAAAGCCCAAAACTAATAATCTTTGGCAACATAGATTTCTTTACAAAATATATATACTAATCTATACCATAAGATTTATAAAAAACATAGTAACTATTTATCTTATGTAACACTATTCATTTTTCTAAAATCCATGGCTAACATACATCAAGCCCATTGTGTTACTAATATTTAAATCTCATAGAAGTCATATTTGAAACCGACAATAATTGCATTTATTTTACAAGCTCATGGCAAATTATTTATCAAAGCCCAAGCCCAATAATGCTTGGCAACATCTTATCAAAAGCTCAATACTACTTGGCAATATTTTAAAAGCTCATGTTTCAAGTGCATGGCAAAAATATTTTATTAATGGAATTCAATCCCATAATCAAAGCCCATGGTTTAATCCCATGACAAATTATTTGTGAAAGCCCATGGTAAATCTCATGGCAATTATTTCTATTTCACTAACATTGAAGGACCACAACAATCATTGAAGGCCTACTTACAAGAAATGGAGGACGTTGTGCAAGAAAATTTTTCCTAATTCTTCAAGGATTATGCCAACATTTGCTACGTCACTCTTGAATCAAGCTCCATTGCTATATGGGACAAAGTGCTTGGAAATGTTTGCTAAAAAAAAGAAGAAGAAGCTCTCATAAAGAATTAAAAATCACTCTTGCCGCCTTCTACAAGCAAAAATCAAGCCAAGTCCTACTTGAGTACATCTAGTGGTTCACGATACTTTTCCGAACTACCTACTACTATATCTTCGCAGCACAGAATTTGTCCAGCTACTGTAAAGGCTTGAAAAAGTTATTGCCTTGCATCACTAGAGAGAAAGTTTATAAAGATGAGCGCTCTACAATCTCTTGCTATTTCTGTTCATGATATAGTGAATGGTGAAAAAAAGGCAATGGTCAACAACTTGAAAAGCATCCATCTCTACCTTGTATCGCTGGAGAAGATGAAATGATCATTCACAAGTGGCTAGTGGATGATATTTCCAAATCTATGCCTATTCAACACCTCTCCACAATTGGGGGTTTAGTCTCATTGATCCAAAGGTTCCATTTTTGGGGGGCTGCAACTAAACATTCAACAAAGTATCAACTATATCAATGCAGCAGTTCAACTACATAACTCTATTGTTCCAGCAACGACCAATCTCTTCATTGAACATTTTATTTGGCATTCATCACAAAGTTACAAGCACTAAATGAAGCTCTATTTATCAACAAAGATCTATATTAGAGTCCTATTATATCAAGCCGTGGCAGCCTCTTGCAGCATTAAGTGGTGGCAGCATATTTGAAGTAATGATAATCATATCCATCACTCCGCTAGGATCCTTAAAATCTCATACATCACCAAATTTGCGGTGATATTACACTTAGGGGCTTGGTCTCTCACTATTACAACAACTCATTCAAGGAAGCTGCACATGAATCTAGATAAAAATTAATCAATCCACCAAAAAAAAAAATGAAGCCTGTTAAGTTCAACAAAGCTACTACTCCTGCTATGGAAGCTTTAGCTACATCAGCCTATTATTGCTATACCCTATGAGATAGCCAATACAACCCACATGTCCTGCAACGCCTATTTTATTACTCCAGCAGTACTATCAACATGTTCCTATAAAATATAGCACATCATCTCCAGCAGCCAACAACCTTGGATTCGCTCATTTACAAAATCTTCAAGTAACTTCTTCACTACAACATGCCCTTGTAAAACAAGCCCTTGCAAAGCAAGCCCAGCACTTGGGGGGCTGAATGTTGAGGACAAATTTTTCACACCACATAGCTTTATTTCATTGGCAACTTGCACTATATCAACATTATCATGGATTTTGGAAAAATCTCTTTTAAAGCCCAAAAGAGCCCATATTTACACAAAATGTGTCAAACCCATGGTGATATTACCTCATCAAAGCTCATGGCACATCATCTCATTTTCGGCTCATGATCCAAGCTCATGAGTCTCATCGAGGGAATTTTGCGAGTCGTGGTTTGGAGGGCCAAGAAGTATGTTCAATAAAGCTCCAGCGGTTCAAAGTTGATAAAGGAAAACATATTGCTTGGCATGTCTTCCCCAATCCCCTAAACTCTGATGGGTCAGTATGCAATAGGTAGCATTTGATAAGCCTCTCTTATCACATAACACTTAAAACGATAAAACTTTCCATGCTCTTTACATAAAAATTAATGTTTATCATATAATTTAAGTTTAAAAATGTAATTTGTGTGTACCCAAAAAGGCTTGAAATTAGACGGGCCTATATTTGGGCTCACAATTTATTTGTGTAGTGGGTTTAAAAGTTTCCTACTACGGGTGATCCTTTGCTTGACAACCCGATAGCACTTCCTAATTCAATTGAACCCTTTCCCTCTCACAGTCCCTCTGTTCTCTCGAAACACACCTTTTTACTCTATTCTCCGCTCCTACTTGCCAACCCCCTCCTCTCCTTTTGTTCCCTTATTTTTAGCCTCAGATGAGTGGGGGTGGTTATGATTGCTTCTTGACCTCACTCGTGTGGGTGGGGTAAGATATCATCGCTTTTGATAAGAAGATACTCCATTGGAAATAGTGGTAGTGGCATTGGAACTGGTTTTAGCAAACAAAAGGTTGCCTGGCAGCGATATTCCCTAAGGCAATACCGCGCGTGCTGAGAACACAAGATGTTCTCGGCAAGCACATTTCTTGGTCGATGTGCAACTGATCGGTGCAATCTCACATTGATGTTCAAGAAAGGAGGGGGTTGTTTTGATAGTTGGGCTCATGTTGGGCCTGAAAGGGTGTTCAGATTAAAATCTAAAGCCCAATGGGCGCGTGATCGTGTATTGTGCCTTAAGGTCAAGGCCCAGAGCTCAACAGGCCCAGGCTCACAACACATAAATAATTATATTATTATTTAAATCAATCCTAAGCATATGGATAAATTTATATTAATATCTTATATCTAGCATTAAATTTTCTCCTTGCTCTCCAAGATTTGATCAAAACACAAAGAGGCCATAATTACATCTCTAAAACTTCATCAAATATCAACCAACTAGTCTATTACTTAATAAATTATGTTGTAATAAAACATGGACTAAACATATAATTTTCCAAAAGAGGCAACTTAACCAAAAATACCAAAAATAGTTCCAGCAAAAGCTGCAATAGCTCCAGCAAAAGCTACAACAGCTCCAGTAGAAACAGTAACAGCTCCAACAGAAGCTACAGTAGATCTAGCAGCAGCTTAGGCAACTGACACATGTCCTGGGTTGACATCATCAACCCATTAAAGCCCAATCCCAAAAGTTTGCTGCCATACCCAAAGAAGCAAGGGTCCTATAAAAGAAATCATATCATTTTAAGCTAAGATCAATCTTTTTAAGCAAGGGTCCTACAAAAAAAAGGTTCTATAGCCGTGTTTTTAAAATGCAGCAATAGCTTAAAAAAAACGTGGCTATAGCCTGATTTGGCCTATAGCCGCATTTTTTTAGGCCACGTTTTTAATCGTGGCCTAAAATCAGTGATTATAGGCCATAGGGGTCAATGGCCGCATTTTTTCAAACGTGGCTATAGGATTGGAACAATGGCCATGTTTTTTCAAACGCGGCTGTAAGACACACTCTAGCCGCATTTTTCAAACGCGGCTATAGGTCCTCAATCTATAGCCGCATTTAAAAAAATGTGGCTATAAACCCTTATATTTAAAAAAAAAAAATTGATTACCAAAAATTAAAATTAGTTTCGGTAATCAAAAGTTTTTTTATTTTTTAAAATTAAAATTTTAATTTTTAATTTTTAAAATTACAATTTTAATTAAATTAAGAAATTCAAAACAAAAATACAAACCCATCAAATTCAAATTCAAATTCAGACAAAAACTCATAAAATTTCAAAGTTAATCAAACGCAACATACCCACAATACAAACACAACATGCTCTAGAGAACATCTCCTTCAACAAAATCAACCAAAATTGATACAATTTATTCAAGGAAAATAAAAACGCAAGCTCAAAAATACAAAAATCCCTATAACATAAACACAACCAAAAACAGTCCATATGCTCAAACCCAAAATTAATCAAAACACAATCAAATAAAAGAAAATAATTTCTGCCCATGGTCAGAGAAAAATAAAGCAAAGAGAGATAATTTTTTGAGGCACTTTAGCTTCATTGATGCAAAATCTTCAAATCTAAAGCAAAGAGAAACTAAATCTTCAGATCTACTGCAAAGAGAGACAAAGTTAAAGGGAACAAAAATGAACAAAACTCAAAGAACAATGAACAAAAATTCATATTTTCACAAACTCATTCATATAGCATCAATGGGAAAGAGGGATCAACAGCGTGGGTTAGCACTTTTTGGATCTCCGGTGACATAGATCAATGACAACATAAGAGAGAGATTGAGAGAGTTTTGAGATTAATATGAGAGAGCTTTGTCATTTTTTTTTTTTTTTTTTTTTCTGAATGACTATGAGAGAACTTTTTATTTTTTGTTTTGATGAGAGGGAGAGTCTGAGGATTCAAATTTTGAATCTTCAGATTTTTTTTTTTTTGTTTTTTGAATGGAATATTTTGGAATATGCCGTAAAATATTCTATGACATATTCCATTTTTGTTAACGCTGAACTGGATGAAGTGAACCATTTAGTTTTATTTTTTTTTTTATGGACTATTTTGGAATATGCCGTCATATTCCATTTTTGTTTACACTGAAGAAACAACATTCAGATCTTTTTTTGTTTTTGTTTTTCCTATGGCCACGTTTTTTAAAAACGTGGCTATAGACCTGACCTATAGCCGCGTTTTTTGACGTGGCTATAGGTTCTCCTTTATATATATATATATATTTGGCTAGACCTATAGCCATGTTTATGAATGCGGCTATAGGTCTGGTCTATAGCCACGTTCTTAAAAACGTGGCTATAGGTAAAAAAAAAAAAAGGATTGGGTTCACTTCAGTGAAAACAAAAATGGAATATACATATATATATATATGCCTGGACCTATAGCCATGTTTTAAAAACGCGACTATAGGTCCTCCTTTAAAAAATTATATATTTATTTGGTTGGACCTATAGCCTCGTTCAGAATGTGGCTATAGACTTAACCTATAGCTGCGTTTTTAAAAGCGGCTATAGGTCCTCCTTTAAAAATATGTATATGTATATTTGGTTGGACCTATTGCCACATTTATGAACGCGGTTATAGACTTAACTCATAGTTGCGTTTTAAAAACATGGCTAAAACCACTTAGAAACGTGGCTATAGACTTAACTCATTGCCGCGTTTTGAAAACGCTGATATAGGTTAAGTCTATAGCCACGTTTCTTAAAAACACAGCTATAGGTTAAGTCTATAGCCGCATTTCTTAAATACATGGCTATAGGTTTGCTATAGTCGCGGTTTTGCAAACGCAGTTATAAACCCGCATGTTTTGTAGTGATCCTTAGCCTCTAGCAGTAGTACCAGAAATAAGAAGATCTCATAAAAGTTATCTTACCATTTTTAACCAAACCCATAAATTTAATGCAAAATATTTTCTCCAGCAGAAGACCTTACACAGTTGACATCATCTAGCTGTGTCAGAACAGCTATTGTTGTAGACTTGTCAGCTGCAGCAGCAGCTTTAAAGTATGAAACTTTCTTATTTTGCCTAAAAACCAAAAACCCACTAATGAAATCACTTACTTTGTCAAAGACTTTTCCTTATTTGTAAAATTTTCCTTCAACTAAGTCTAATCTAGTTACATACTTAACTCTATATAAAGATGACCAAGTCACACACTAACAGACACCACTATACATCCATCTTTCACTCTCCTATTTTGAAATATCATCATTTTGCTGCTCATATTTCTAAACATTTCCATACTTCTCCATCTCTCTTACAAAATCTCTTTTCTTAGATAACACCTATTACACACACTACTACCCATCTCTCCCACACTCTAATATTCTGAAACTTCATCATTTTTCTGCCCATAAACACATCTTCATCTCTTTTATTTTTCTTGCAAAATCTCCCTTCTTATAAAGCAATATAACCCCTGACATAACGCAAAAACCACTCCAACAACAACTATAATCTCATGTATTTACTATATTTAACCTCAATATCTCTCATACTTCTATATATTTTACAAACACATTCCTCACAAAAATATCCATACATACTTCTCATATATCTTTAAACTCCATGTCTCCCAAACTAATTATATACAAAAGATCCATATTCAACAAAGTATCTACATATACTTCCTAAACATATCACAAACACCGTATCTCACAAAACATATATATTTTTTACCATCTCCATATATCTTAAAAGACATCAAACACTCTTCCAAAAACATGTTACAAAAGCCCTTTTCATAGAAGGCATATAATTATAATGCTAAAAAGTCCTTATAAAAGACACAAACTTATAATATTAAAAGCCCTTCTTATGGAAGGCAATATCACTCATATTTGACTAAAACCTAAAAGAGTATTACATAGGAAAAACCATTTAAGTGCATGATAAAGAGGATAAACTTAACCAACCGATGCACACGATTGGACATAATCTCTCTCCCTCTAGTTGCACCCATTTTTCTCCTTCAATTGTGAAGTCACCATGAAAGGACTTATAATAACACATTGTACCGCTGGATTCATTTTATCATACTGTTGAAATTTTATAATTCCATTGATGTTATACGGCTGGAGCCACAAACTATGAAGATAAGTCATTATATTTTTATTTACAATTTATATTATTGAGTATATTTTAATTCATTATCATTGTACATGTACTCATATTATTATACTGCTAGAAAGCCCTTTTCATAGAAGGCATATAATTATTGATGATGCCGAAATTCACCAGTAAGTTACGTGGTCCTCACAAGAGCAAAATAAAACCTACATAATAAAAAGAAAAGACCTAGCAGAGAGCACCGGTGTGGTACCGGCCAAAAACCCCCTGAAGGTCAAGTTACAAACCTTATTTTCAACACTAAAGTGCTAGAGTTGAGTTAATTATGCGTACCTTAGTTTATGAGGATTTTGGAGTATTTATAGTCGCGTAGAGCCAAAGTCTATGCCTTGGTTAAGAAGTCTTTTCCTTCTAGGGGAGTGACTCCTTTTCCTTATCAGAGTCTTCTTTGTTTGGGCTTGAGTGTGTTGGTCAAGCAAAACCAGGGTAGTCCTAATGTAAGCTGCAACCAAGCTTGTATAAAAGGCCTTGGAGTTCAACACCTGCCATGTGACACACACGTCCGTCCATCATGTGTCTGTCACCTATTTTTCCTCTTCATAATGCTAAAAAGTCCTTCTTATAAAAGGCACAAACTTATAATACTAAAAGCCTTTCTTATGGAAGGTAATATCACTCATATTTGACTAAAAACTAAAAGAGTATTACATAGGGAATATTTAAGTGCATGATAAAGAGGATAAACTTAACCAACCGATGCACACGGTTGGACATAATCTTTCTCCCTCTAGCTGCACCCATTTTTATCTTTCAATTGTGAAGTCACCATGAAGGACTTATAATATCACATTGTACCGCTGGACTCATTTTATCATACTGCTGAAATTTTATAAGTCCATTGATGTTATACGGCAGGAGCCACAAACTATGAAAATAAGTCCTTATATTTTTATTTCCAATTTATATTATTGAGTATATTTTAATTCATTATCATTGTACATGTACTCATATTATTATGCTGTTAGAAAGCCCTTTTCATAGAAGGCATATAATTATAATGCTAAAAAGTCCTTATAAAAGGCATAAACTTATAATATTAAAAGCCCTTCTTATGGAAGGCAATATCATTCATATTTGACTAAAAACTAAAAGAGTATTACATAGGAAAAATTATTTGAGTGCATGATAAAGAGGATAAACTTAACCAACCGATGCACACGGTTGGACATAATCTCTCTCCCTCTAGTTGCACCCATTTTTCTCCTTCAATTAAGAAGTCACCATGAAAGGACTTATAATATCATATTGTACCGCTGGACTCGTTTTATCAAATTGCTGAAATTTTATAAGTCCATGAAAGGACTTATAATATCATATTGGACCGCTGGACTCATTTTATCATATTGCTGAAATTTTATAAGTCCATTGATGTTATACAGCTGGAGCCACAAACTATGAAGATAAGTCATTATATTTTTATTTCCAATTTATATTATTGAGTATATTTTAATTCATTATCATTGTACATGTACTCATATTATCATGCTGCTAGAAAGTTATTAGCTCACTAACGCTATATGGCTGGAGCCACAAACCACATAAAGTAATGCTATACGGCTAAAGCCACAAATCATATAAAGAACAAAGTGATGCTATACGGTTGGAGTCAGAAACATAAAAGATAAGTCAAAGCTTTCTCTATCTTCAAATTACATTATTAAGTATATGCTAACTCATTATTACTGTACTGTTGGATGCAAGTTACCTTAATATCATCTCACTATTTAATAAAACATGATCTCACTAATACTTCATTAATGAACATGTATATTAATAAATTGATCTACCATCGTCGGACATATTACACGGACATAAACCACCAATGGACATATTATTCGGACATAAGCCACTGATGGACACATATTATTTGGACATAAACCATTGATAGACATATATTATTCGGACATATACCACTGAGGGACATATATCACTTGGACATGAACCATTTCTGGATGTGTAATATTTGGACATAAACCTCAACTGGATATGCGTTATTTGGACATAGACCATTGCTAGACATATCTTACTATATTGAACATGAACTATACCGCAATTGGATATGAGCTATTGGACTCATCTCATTATTGGACATATGACAATTAATTAATCATTCTAATGGACCTCACTTAACACACATAATAATAACTTTCAACTGACCATTTAATCAAACCTATTATGCTAAACAAATTATTTATTTATTTCAACCATTATCATAATTTTAAGACTTTGGACTTTAACTCTTTTGTAGGCTGAAAAATGCACTAGAAGTCATTGGTCTATGTGAGCCAATGTCGAGTTCCGAATTGAACTCCCTTAAACAAATTCGGGTCTAGCAGAGTCACACCTCTAACATAAGACACATGGCTACGCGCAAAAACCGCACTCAACAACTTTCAATACCTTTTAATGACTACTAAAAATATATGAAAAATTACATACCAAGTTCTTTAAAAAAAAAATTTACTGTCAAACTTTATTATCAATCATATTTTTCAATACATCAATAAATTTCAATCACTTAGTTCCCAAATAAAAGTATGTTCACATGTATATTTGCCTATAACTAAATTAATGTTTAGGATATTTACTAATCCATGCCTTCAAATTTAGTCCACTTCAGTTCATTCTTTTAGTTATTTAGGTACTCTCCGGTCCATTCGATCCAGTTCGATCCAAGATGACAAAAAGTAATCTTATTATTTTTAATTGTTTAATTTAATGATTTGTGGTTTTATCTTTATTAATATTTATTTTTTGCCCCTTGGGTAATATCAGTATTTTAGTTTTTGAGTAAAATTTTAGTGATTTAATATGATACAATTTGAATTTGAAGACCAATTGAGGTTTTTATATTTTTTATTTTATTTTATAAATTGATAAGAAAATTTGAAGACTTATGATATTAAGTTCAACATCGTAATCTACAATCTTGCAATGTATAAGTTATTCAATAGAATTTCATTTCATATGAAGTTTGTGAAGGTCATCTTGCAATGTAAAAGTCATTCAACATACTATGGCAGAAATTCCTTTATAGATACACTAATTGCCCTCTATACTGGTCATCTTGCAATGCAAAAGTCATTAAACATATTATGGCAGAAATTCCTTTAAAAATACACTAATTGTCCTCTACATTCTCTAACAAGAATGATCATATGTATTTTCATTCAAATACTTAAAATAGTTAATATGACAAAACAAGGTTGCATGAAACAAGTTCTTTATGTTGATGACTCTATTGTGTAGTTGGAAGAAGTATCAAACTTTTTACTAAAAAAATAATAATAATAATATCAACACCAAAAAAAAAAAAAAAATTGTAACTATGCCATTCATTGTGTGGGCTTGCGAGTAGGAGTAGCATGGTATAAAAGTGATGAAGAAGGAAAAATGATGCATTAATTATTTGCATAAATGTACTATATGTGTGCGTGCGTGTGTGTGACTTTAAGTTACGTTATACTACACAATATTATTTTATTAGATGTGAGTCTTGACAAATCTAGTTTTTTATTACATCTTTCGCTTATACCCTTCAAGATTGCAAAATTTAAGATGATTTAAGATCAATATCTTTATCTGTAAAATGTTTAAAAATCAAGTTTTTGGTATTATAAAAATTATGTATAAAAAATGAGTTTATTGATTGAATAGTAAATAACATATAGTGGAAATGAAAGTTTGGATGTGTGTTAAAAACATAGAGAATATATAATCCAACGATCAGATTTTTATATTAATTTTATAAAAAGTTATTATGTTGCTTAATATTACTTAATGTCACATCATATATAACTTGATCTTGTCCCCATGTGTGTGTGTATATCTATACCATACCATATCATATACTTACTATATATAACAGTAGAAGTTGAGAGAAAGTTGGTTCCTACATTTAAGGAGGTATTGACAAATAGGAAAAGTGGTTATCTAAAATTTAGACACATTAAACTTAAAAAAGCGATACATTATATTGTTTTACAAGCTAAATTTCGCTTGACAGTGTTTTTTGTATATTAAAAAAAATTGGTTAAAATAAATTTTTTAAAAAAAAAACCCTAGTGATCTTTAAAAAAAAAAAAAAAAGCTCTCAGACGCACACCTACAAAAACTATAAAAACAAAACTCTAGTGTTTTAAAATATATATCAAGCAATGGCTTTATTCGCTCAAACGCACAAGAGTAGAGATTGAGGAAGAGAAAACTTAGTGCCATTAACATGTTGCCATCAAATCATCGGACCTACCATCGGTAAAGTTTTTTTCTTTCTTTCTTTCTTAGACCTGGGTATGAGATTGGTTGGATTGAATTTATTTAGGTATATGGATTACACTAGGCTTTGATTTTTTTTTTTTTTTTTTTTTGGGTTTTCACTGTAAAGAAACGGGATTTTTTTTTTTTAGATTATAGAAATCGTACTTCTATTTCTAATCTTAACCAAATCGTTGATTAAATAAGTATAGGATTGAATGTTGCGTTGATATTTATTTTAGGTTTTTTTTGCCATATACCCATAATCAGTATAGTTTTTATTTTTGTTTATTCCTTTTGTTTTTCTTCTCTTTTTCCTTTCCTGTTCCACTTCTCCATTCCAAAACACACTCCATGGCCAAACCCCTTCCTCATCGTCCAAAACCTAGACCATAAAGGTAGACAGTTTGTTGAAACGGTTTGGTGAAAGGGAGATACAGAGATAGAGAGAACTACCACCGGTCAAAATTAAATACGATGAAAGGTTCAAGAGGTATTGAGATACGAAGAGGCAGATACAGAGAAATAGAGAGACGAACCATCAGATCCGTATCCTCCATCGGTTAGTCTCTGTTTTTCGGTTCTTTAAATTTGGGTTTAAATATTATTTAGGTCTGGGTATTTTGATTGTATTGGATTGGATTGGAATGTATTGGATTGCATTTAAATTTTGGCTTAGATTCAGTTTTGAGTAAGGAATTTGGGATAGAATGGTTTTTAATATCAGATATCTGTGTTAGATTTGGTATTTCTTTTGGATAACGGAACCACCTGATCAAACTCTCTCTCTTTCTGATGCACTCCCATGACCTTCTTCTTCTTCACATAGTTCTTTCTCCTTATTTTCTTAGTCTCCCCATTGTTTCCCTTAACCCATTTACGGATGGCTCTGTCAAACTATTGCCTCTATGTTTGCTTCTTAGATTGGCAGTTTTTAAGAGTGTTTTTTTTAATATTGTAATTGCGCTCAAACCATGATTTAGTTTCATGGCTAAAAGAATTTGGAAAATTAAAAAAAAATTGTTTTTGTTTGTTTATTATTATTATTATTATTATTATTATTTTTGTGTATGTTTATGGTTGTTTGATATGTTAGTAATTGCATCTGATATTTTTGGCCATTGATATGTCAAGCTATCATAATGGGTCCCACAAGATAATTTTTTAAAATACAAATTTTATGATATTTAGCTGGTTATGATTATTGAATAATTTTTGTTGTTAAAGTTTGCTAACTATCCAGAAATATTGAACTAGTGGTTGCTGCAAATTTTCTGGTTTTTTCTCTTAACTGGCACCGGTAATAGAGAAAGGCAGATGTAGAGAAATGGAGAGGCAGAAATAGAGAAACATAAATAGAGAGCGATAGATACAGTCCGTAAGCGCATAGGAATTGAGATTGAGGATCGGCACTACTCCGTGACCAACATAATCAGAACTAAACATAGACCGACGAAAGGTACGCATCACTTCTCTGTGTTTGAATGTGAATTGAAATTCGGATGTTTATTCTCTTTCTTTAGTTGCTTTGTTGTCAATATTAATTCTTACGGCATGGTCAAGAATGGCAGAACCCTTGAATCACGAGAGGCCATCTCCAAAGGACATATATAATAATGGCTATATATAAATCAGAATGATCTCTAGATATGGTGATTCTTGAAAAATCAGACTGACCTCTTAATATAAGGGGAACATTGAGAAGATTATTGAAAAATAAAACCATTTTACAGGTTATTATAGTTTGCTTGAATGGAATGCCAGGAATGTTTACTTGATGTCAACGGGCTATGAATAATTAACCCATTTGTGAAAGCCATTCAACCAAAATTTGACTATTGTATTATACACTTGGGATTATAAACAGGTTTCAACATGGATGCTTCAGAGTGTATAGTAATTATAAGTTTTTTGTAAGTGGGATTATGGGATTTTTTGGGTTAATTACTGCATTTTAAAATAACAAATAAACAGATTGATAACTAATGTATGTTATGCACTTTGCAACAGATTTTTAGGCGCTGTTTTTTACAATGATTACTTCAAATTCTTTTCTCTGGTTCTTTCTTTTACTGTTTTATTTGCAAATCGCAAGTGCCATATATTTTATTTGATTAAATCAGAGCAAATCTTCCCTTTTTTTTTTTTTTGATATGATATTAATTAAACCCAAACAGTTCCTTTGTGTCTACAAAGTTTTTGTTAGTGTCTTCCACAGACAATGTATGTGAAATTGAAGGAGAGGTTGGTGGTTCATTAACTAATAGAGAGATACCAATTGACCCAACAGTCACGGTGTGTGAGTTTTTATTGGGCATCTCAAATTACTAAATGCCTCAGGTTTGAGTGGAAGATTCTTTTTTATGCTTTGACATATGCTTAATACTTAGGTTATATATCAAAAGTAACATGATGAATGTCCTGTTTAGATAGATGTATAATGTTCACTAGGAATTTTTGTAAGAAACGTTGTTGGAACAAACCGATCGGTTAGGATAGTCTGATTTCTCTTCTACTTATCTCATACTTCGTATTAGATTTCATCCACTTACTGTATTTGTCGCTGCTTGATTGGTGTTATTGCATATTAAAACCCGGTGTATTAAGAAGGTATGCACTAATTTCTCTAGAACTCCTCACCGATACTTTTTCTTATTCAAATTTGAATTAAAATCCGGCTGTTTATTATCTCTCTTTGAATGATTTGGTCTCAGATTATAATCTTTGTTTTTCCTGTTTTAGTAACATTATAATCTTTTCCAAATTGAAATTATTTTTTTCTTTGATTATTTACTGCCTTCTTTGAAATAGAATTATAGAAATAAATGACATAGATTTGATTAAATGGCGTGTTGTTGACAATTCAACCTATATGTTCAATGTTTTCTCAGGCTTTTTTTGCAGTATTTCTTTCATTTTTCTTTGCTGCAATTTAAAATTGCTATGATTTTTTTTTTGAGCAATCGAAAAAAATGGCAGTTTTACTAAACTGATACCAAAGCAGTAGTAAAAGTGTTAAACTTGAAACTAAAATCTTATGAACACATTAATGTTTTTGATTAGTTCATGGATCTTTATTTTTATGTTTGCTCTGCTTTGCAATCAATTTGGCTTATTTGTTTTTGTGCAATTTTACTATTCAGTATAGCTCAATGATTACATTGTGTTGGTTTTGAAGGATTTGAGTTTCTATTAGTGATGATTATGTAATCATTAATTTTAGTTTCAAATCAGGTTTTATATTTGGTTTGTGGTCTCTATAGCATTTATCATTTTTTGGTGTTTGTGGGTTTTGGTCTTTACATTTCATGGAAGAACAATTCCAGCATTCTGTTATTTACTAATTTGTTAATTATATTTATCCTTTGATGACTTTATAATTGACTATCATTTGTATTGAAATTAGAAACAAATAAATACGAAAGTTAATTAAAAAGCACTAACCTATGCACAGGTTGCATTTACTTATTTATTTTTCTATGTTATATGTTTTGTAACCAGTGTTGTTTGCATATCAGGGATTGGTTTTTGCTTTGCTATCCAATTGGGTTTTCTTTATTGTTACTCATGCCCTTTTTTGTTGTATAATTATTTTCCATATTTTAGCTTTTTTTTTTCCCTCAAGTATTTGGATTGAATTGACTTGTAAAATCGTAATATTTGTTTGATTTAATCTATAGCCTGTAACTTCACATTTTCTGTCTATTGTACATTTTTCTTTGTCTTGGTACTTTATTATTTTGTTTTAGATATGATCAAACATACTTGGAGATTGGGTCAGCATTGTTTATGAAAGACTAATTTGTTAGGACATATGTGGTTCACTTATTAAGAACAAATGTCATTCTTTTATGTAATTGGATAATCCTTTGACAAAACGCACTTTATTTATATTTGGGTAGATTTAGGATGTTTTAATACTTCAAGAAACCTTGTTTCAAGATCAAGTTTTAAAGCCATGCAAGACTGTCCAAGAAACAAGATGAGAAGTGGCTGTCATTAAAGCTCGACAGCTGCATCTATCGAGCTTTAAGAAGTTGTTTCAGCCCTATGGCTCGACTGCTGCTTGACACCTCTAGTTGTCGAGATTTAAGAAAAATAATTTTTCAAATCTGTTTTGATTCCAATCCGTGGATATGTCTTTGAGTCTTCTTTTCTCATAGCCCTAGATATATATAAAAGGACTATTTTAAAGGCCGTCAAAGAAGACACAAGTTGCACAAGCATTGAGCAAAGTCTGTTTAAGCAATTTGTGACCGGAGACAAAATTTGCCCTAGTTCATCTCTTTGTGAAGAAGCTGCTGTGTCTTTGCACCATAGGGTTTTGTAACCAAGCATCTTCTTGTTCTTTATTGTGAGGATGAACTGAAGAACTTTGTAGCCAACATCTTTCTCAAGTTGGTTATTGAAGTCGTGTACTGGGATCTGCATAATTGGTTAGTCACATACTGGGAGCTATGCATTGAAAAGGAGAGATTGTCACTACATAACAAGTCTAATTGGTTATTAGGGTAAAGGTTCAACTACAGGTTGGTATGAAATACTGGGATTCCTTTACTTGTAACCGCTTATTGTGATAATAGTGAATTCTCGGGAGTGGTGACCTTAAAATCATCCGATGGGGTTTTTGCCTCGGAGGTTTTCCCTATTCGTAAACAAATTACCACGTCAATTTATTTTTCGCTGCACTGTAGTTTATTAGTGATTTGTTTGTGCTACCACGTGTTTGCATGTTAAATTAATTAATTAATTCAACTTGGCTAATTAATTAATTAATCCATCACAGGGGGTCAATACGTTTTTGGCCTATCATAATTTCTCTTTTGTTTATCTTATACTTTGTAATAGATTCTATCCATCATGTATTTGTTGTTTGAATTACCTTTGTTTAGACAGATTTTTGACTTTTACCAAGTGTTTTCAAGAAACATTGTTGGATAAAACTGGCAGGTTAGGACGTTCTAACTATCATTCTTCTCATTCTCTATCCTATGACTTCCATTAGGCTAATTCCGTTGTTTCTCCAGTTGACTTCTTCTCTTTTCTATCTCAATCAGTATCATTGGATTCATCCATTGGATTACATTTTGCCAATTGATGTATTTGGGATGGTTCTCTACAAAATTAAGTTTTCTTTGGTTTATTTTTTTGAAAATAAAATTTCTTTTGCTCTAAAGTTTTAGTTAATTTACCACAACTCAAATTTTCTTTAGAATATAAAAAAATCAATTGATATTGTATAACCTATTATCTATAACTTTAAAAGAAAGGTTTTTTAAAGGATTTTTTTCCTTGTTTGAAGCTTCTCAATGGGTATCACTAGACCTTGAATATGTTGTGTTCTGTTAGTCTATCCTCTCTTTTCTCTACCCATCTCCTTCTCCAAAACCACATTATAACCTCCATTTTATTTGGTATGTGATTTTACTAATAAGCTTTTGCTTTGGGATTTTTGTTTCATATGCCAAGTTCTATAAAATGAGCAATGTGAGTTTGAGGGTTCTATTTTAGTTATCTTTGTGTTTGTTCACTATTTGTTTGTTTAAATTTCTCAATGAATAAAATTTGGTCTATGGATCCAATTTGTTAAAAAGATTTCTTCTTCAAAATTTTATTTTCTTGCATTATTCTTCTACAAAGAATCTGCACTATTACACATCTAAAATGTGCTTTTCTTTGCAACTAAAATCTTCGTTACACTGTTTCACAAAATCTACACTGCACTGATTCATAAAAATCTGTACTGCACTGCACTATTTCATTAAATCTACTCTGTTTTGAATAGCTTTATGCACTGTTTATAAATAACTTTGGTCTTAGTTATCTTTGTGCTTTTTCTCTGGGTTTGTTTAAATTTTCCAGTGAATACGTAGAACAAATATAGGTTCTAATAAATAAAATCTATAAACATTTCCCAAAACCATTCTTTGTTCTTAAAGGGAACAAATATGACAAAGAAATTGGACCTGAATAAAACAGGACAGTAATTTTTTAAAATCAATTAAATTTCTTAATCAATTTTGACATTGTATTGCATGTCACTAAAACTATCAAATTTCATATTTTAATGCATAACTTAATGGGAGATTACGAGTAAGAGAAACAATAAAATTTGATAAAACAATACCTGCAATTGTCTTAAGACGTATATCGTTAATTGAAAAATAGCCATCCTCATTTGCTTTGCTCCAAAATTTGTAATCTTAATAATTGGGAATTGACATGAAAAAGTTGTTTCTAAGGCAAATAGTGTTATGGTTAGGGGTGAAAGTTTTTGATTTGAATATTTTCTCTTGGCTTTTGGATCCTTTGGGCATATTTTGATATGATTAGGGAAGGTGGATATGTAGAATCCATTGTGCCATTTAGAATACTTAATATTTACATTTTCTTACTCTATGCAAATTGAGTGCACTAGATTTATGTATAGGAATCGAGGGCAACTAAGCCAAATCACGAGAAAGATATTTTGTGGCATACGTGAAGTTTGCCTTGGATCTTACCAATACACCACTAAAAAATTATGCAACTGTTTGGAAAAAAAAGAAAAAGAAAAGAAGAAGAAGAAGTTAAGTTTGTTTCTTTAAGATGTTTCCTTGCTCTTCTATCTTTTAGATTTTAGGTAGTTATTGAAGAGAGATGCAGCTTGATTATTACTATTTAATTGTGTGTGTGTGTGTGTGTGTGTGTGTTTTTTTCCGGGCTATGTTGTGTGGATTGCAAATGGTCAAAACTTTAATTTGAAGGAAAATTATTGTCTAGGGTGCCTCTTATTTTGGACCATGTGATGCATTTTTAACCATAGTGAGGAATGTCTATTTACTCACTATAATATTGTGCCCTTTTTTTCCTTCAATATTTCAATGCATTATTTCTAATACCTTTCAAAAAGTAGGAAGGTTTAGGACCTCTCTGGATTAATCTCTAAACCCCCAATTTTTGTTAGGATCACACATGCATAATTTACAGAAAGAAATAACTATGACTTTACAACTTAAAAGGAAATTTGAGGTTTTTTTTTTTTATATATAAATGTGACCCTTAAGATGATTGGAGAGGATTGCATAATCTATGCACAGTTTCTTTGGTGTATTAATGGAGATTCATGCTTAGATTATGTACTTTTAATGATAATATTGTCCAAGGGATTATTTGTAATTAAAAAATTTTATGTGAAAAGTAGCAGTATGATGATCGATGTCTTGGTTTACAAACTCATCAGGTTCGAATGGCCTACTCTATTTTAGCTCATAAGCATCCTTAACTCTCCTTGCAGCAGCATACCTACAACATAGTCATAAATCACCTGATCTTCATTTACAAGTTCAATATGGCTGCAAGACTCAAAACTGCGATATATACAATCTTATCAAGTCTAATACTAGACCCCTTTGTCAAACAATTGAACCTCTTTATCATATCCATGAGAATTAAATTTGTGTAATGGCTAATGATTCAATAAGTGCATTAGCTAATGCCAAGTACCTGTCAAATGGCTGATGAGAAGATCATGAGCAATGACTTTAAGTAATCAAAAGATGGAAATTACCCCAGCAATTACAATCAAAGTAAATGTCAATGCTGCTATGTCAGTTAATGTTTCAATTTTGAGAGTAGTAGTTCAAGATGAAATGCAATCTATCTTATAGCTTGGACAAAGAAAAGTTTAAATCCAGTGATCCTTTAATGACAGAAAAATTTGCACCCACTAATAGTTTGTCTTTGTGTTGTAGTAATTTCTCTCTTCCTCTTTCATTTGGGAGGTTTGATTCAAAAATGTATCCTTTATTTCGTATTAATGAAATAAGAAATAATTTTAAGCAATTTGGACAAAAAGCTTTGGACTCTAGCATATATAAATATATGCTAACCATATGTAAATGGTTAAAAATTAACCTTATTGATTTAGATAATAGTCCTAGAGACAAACGTTTGGGGTTTAGATCTTTTGTTTTTGTAAAGATAAATAGCCAGTGGTGGAGCTTAATGCTCTAAAACATTGAAAGAGAATCACAAGCAACATATGCAATTAGTGGTTTTAAAGTCTTACACATTCTTTCTTCTGTTCTTGCTCAATAACAAATAGTGCTTCCCCTATTTAACTTCAAGTGAGTTAGTGCTTCCTTTTTATTTTATTGAAGCCATTTGCAATTTGTAAAGCTGAAGATAAATATTACATTAATGGAAAATTGTATTGATAAAGTAATTTACTAGCGAATGCAACTGATATATTAAGTAATTCTAATTGAAAATTTAACTGAATTTATTTTTTAGAATTGGGAAAAAGGTGTTACTTAATGTTATTATTATTTTAAACATCTTTCCAATGAATTTATGTTGGTTTGTGGTTGGTATACTTTGGGTAGTTGTGGATTTGTGTTTGGGTGTTAGGGCATTTGTTTGTTGCAAATGAGGCTATAAAAATCATGGTGAAATTTGGGAAATATAAAACGTGATAATTTAGCTATTGTCAAATTGGATAAGTGGGCAAGAAAATGAGTACAAGCTACATTTAAAGCTTACCATAAAAATAATTGTTTTTTTTTTTTTATTTAGAGATTTTTATTAGACGTGTTTAAAGGAAAAAGAAATGATAGGCTATCTAACACTAATTCATGTGATTTAGATTTGAGATGGTAGAACTAATTTCGCATCTGTATGAGTTCTTCATTTGGAATCAATTTAACATATTTTACTAAAAGTTCTGATATGTCCAGGTATGCAAAAAGATCATCAATGGCTTGGTTGCTCACAACATTAGACCCATAAACTTTTAAGGGGTTAAACTACTTGACTTTTGGTTTATTTTAAGATTATAAATGTTATTTTGAGCTATGTACCTAAATTTTTATGATGTTATGAAGAAAACTATTTGTTTTTTCACTTTTGTAAGTTTTATTTTTTGCCCCTTATTCAAAGTGTGTTAATATATGTTACTATAATGAAGTATGATTTGATTTTCTTTTGATGATGTTATATAAAAAAGAAAAATACTTTTGAGATGCTATCAAAATACAACAAAAAATTATTAAAATATTTAAAATAAAAATCCCGTACATTTGCACGGGTTACAAGCTAGTAATAATAAATAATAGCCAAAACGTTTGACTTTTTGTTGATCATTTCTTATTGCGTCACATGTCTACATAAATTTGTCACATTTACATTTAAAAACACTGAAAAATTGCACCTTTTCGTTTGGCTTATTAAAGGAACTGTTTTTTTTTTTTTCCTTGGTTTTTCGTTTCAATATTATTTTTTTGCAATTTTTGGTGCACGACTTTACTGTTGGAGACCGATCTTTCTCAAAAAGCACTGCTGGCAAAGTTTTTTACTCCGTTTTTAAACTCTTCCCATGATTTCCCCAACATTCTCTCGCAAAAGTAGAGCGTTTTGCTTTGAAAACACTCAAAATAATTTTTTAATGTGTGAATTTGCGAGTCCCATTTTTAATAAAAAAAAATTGCTAAAAAACTCCCCAGCGCTAGAAACCTGAAACGTTGCAACCTCACTATCCAAACTCAGCCCCAACATTGTTTCCCCCAACATTCTCTCTCTGTTGGGTAGTTTTAAAATTTGCACGTTTCATAGTTCTTCCCACAAGGAAAAAAAAAAAAAAAAATCTATTTCTATATGTTCTTTTCCTCCCTCCCTCCCTCCCTCTATACTTTATTTCCTACAACTAATTCAGGAAATGCAATTTTGCTTCACAACTAATTCAGTTAGCGAAGTGCCAAAGCAAGTCCCAAGGTTAGATCCCTTCTCTCATTCTATAATTTTTTAATCAAACTATACTCATCTTTAACCCAAACCAATAAATACAATGAATGGCCAAAATTGTGTTAAACTTAACCTTCTTCTGATTCTTCCAATTGACGCAGCAATTATTTCTCACCTTCAAATGCGGAGAAATAATTGAAGGGGTTTTTTGGTTTTGGTCTGATGGTCTCCCTCAAATGTGGGGGGTTCTTTGAAGGTGAGTGTGTTTGGACTAAAGGATTTTATGTAGATAAGGGAATTTGGGTTTAGGGTATGCTGGGAGATCTATGTGATTTAGTTTTTTTTTTTTTTTAATGGCTTTTGGTTTGTTTCTTAGATTTAGATTATTTATCCTTGATCACCGATTATTTCTGTAGTCGAAGCAGTTGAAGCTTTAATGTTGTAATGTGGTCATTTGACAAATGCAAATTAATTGTTTATGTTTAATTTTGTTGCTTTTAACTTAAAGTTGTTTAAATGTGTTGAATAAGTTATAATAGTCATTGCAATGGAATTCTTGTTTTTAAATCCAAAGCAAAGGTTTAGAGGATTATGCTTTATGTTAATTTAAAATTTTCATTTGAATACAACAAATTGATTTATAAAGCAATTAGTGTTATGGTTAACGGATAAAGTTTTTTATTTGAATACTTTCTTTTGGCTTTTGGATCCTTTAGGCATATTTTGATATGATTAGGCAAGGTCATTGTGAAAAATCCATTGTACTATTTAGAGTACATAATATTTTGCATTTCTTACTCTATGCAAATTGAGTGTGTTTGATTTTATATGTAGGAACTGAGGGCAACTGAGCCAAAGCACAAAAAAGAGGTGGCAGCATTGATGAATAGCTACCAAATTTGAAAGCCATTGAAGGTACTCCCTTTCTCTATCTCTCTTGCCTTTCTTTTCTCCTATGAACTACATGTGAAGGTTGCCTTGGACTTGGCCAATGCAATACTTAGAAATTATAACAAACTCTCTAAAAAATAAGGGGGGGGGGGGGGGGGGGGACTCTTCCATTTTTATGGACAATACAATAATAGTAAGTTTGTATCTTTAAAAGAGATACAACTTGATTATTTACTATTTAATGGTGCTTTCTTCTCCTTCTTCTTATTCCCCCCCCCCCCCCCCCCACCCTTTTTGGTTCTGTTGTGTGGATTGCAAATTGTCAAATTTGAACTTTAATTTGAAGGAAAAATACTGGCTAAGGTGCCTCAACGTTATTTTAGAGCATGGGATGCTTTTTCACTACAGTGAGGAAGGTAAATTTACTTTCTATAATATTGTGCCTTTTGTTTTCCGTATCTCAATGCGTTATATCTAATACCTTTCAAAAATTAAGATCTTTATTGACTGATCTCAAAACCCTTATTTTTGTATTAGGTAAATTAATTAATTTACCAGAGCTTTATGTGTAGATTACTGTGTAGAAATCAGATGGATACAGAGAGAACAAAGAGATTGTAGGGAAATGGGTTCAACTATTTAGTAGTCCCTATTTCTTAGTCACAGCTATGAATGCAATGGGCAAGTTCATTTGATAAAAATTATCTCAACAAATTAATTGGTTAGAATTTGAGGTATCATAATTGCAAATCATTCATAAATTCCTTGACATCAATAAAGGAATTGCCTTAGGCAGTGTCCGTTTGGAGAGAAAATAGGGAGGATGGAAAACTAAGGGAGGAAAACAGACATTTTTCACTGTTCGTTTGGAGAGAAAACTAGGAAGGATGAAAAACCGGGAGGAAAATTTTCCTCCCGGGCCCACCAAAACTTTTCCTCCCAAATTGGGAGGAAAAGTCTGGAGAGAAAATGAGGGGCTGGGGGCATTTACTAAAATGCCCCCATCCCAGATCAGTAACTTTTTTTTTTTTTTTTTTTTTTCAAATGTTACTGAAGAAGGCGTTGAACCTTCTTCAGTAACGTTACTGTTACTGAACAGTAACGTTGATCCTTTTTTTTTTTTTTTTTTTCAAAGGTTCAGTAACGTTTTTTTTTTTTTTTTTTTTTCAACGTTCAGTAACGTTGGGTTTTTTTTTTTTTTTTTTTTTCATTTCAACATATTACTAAATGTTGATCTTTTTTTTATTCATTTTTATTTTTATTTTTTATTTCAATATTACTATTACCAAGGGTATAATAGTTAATTTATACTCTCCCACTTTTCCACCCTCCCACTTTTCCACTCCTCCAACCGGACACACAAGAGGGAAAACTAAATATTTTCCATCTTCCCACTTTTCTATCCTCCCACAATTTTCCATCCTCCCACTTTTCCACTCCTCCAACCGAACATACCCTTAGAGTGATTTGTAAGTAGATTTTAATATGGCAAAAACATAAAGTCAAATATATATTTTATATGTTGGGTATGATTTGGTGCACATCAATCAATCATTACATTAATTTTTTTTTTCATAATTTCTTTAAATAATGTTATCAAATTTTTCCATGATGTGGAGGAGTTGAACTATGTGGTACTCTTAAAAACTTTGTTGACTTAACAGCATGTTAGTAGTACAATTTAGTTCTTTCTCTTCTTCTTAAACAAATTTAATAAGTAATGGATGAATTATTCAATAAGGGGACAAGGTCTTTGGATGACTTGGAGATGGGAAATAACACGAAAGTAAGCATAGATAATACTCAACTAAGCTAGAAGTTTTTTAGCTCTCATTTGCTTTACTGTTAATCTTGGATATTAATTTATGTTTAGGCTACAATAATGAAAATTAATACAGAAGAGATGAGGGCATTTTCCAAGTTATTGTTTTCATTTGTCAAGGATACCACCCTCTTTAAGAGTCGTGGTGTGGTTGATCTGATTAGAACATGCTATAAGGAAGTAGATAATTGTAACATTTATACATGCATAATCTGCAGAAAGAAACAACTACAATTACAGCATAAAGGGAAGTTAAATGATTTGTAATATAAATGCACAGACCCATAAGATAGTTGGATAGGATTGGATAATCTACCAATGGTTTCTTTGCTATATATTACATGAAGATTCATGCTGAGATTAAGTACTTTTAATGATCTTTTTTTGCAAGGGATAGATTTGTGTGCAACATAGTAGTACGATATAAATGTTTTGGTTTACAGGCTCATCAAGTTTGAATGTCGAGGTGCTTCAATTCTAGGAGTAGTAGCTCGGGATGAAATGTAGTCTATCTTAAAGCTTAGACAAAGAAGTTTAACTCCAGTGATCCTTTAATGGTAGAAGCAATGGCCATTAAAGGATCATTGGAATTAAAGGGTTGGAGCAGATGGTCTGTTGTGTAGGGGTTGTGACGTTATTATGAATCCAATGTATGTATATTTTAATGGAGGAGTTTAAACAAATACTTTGATAGGTACAATCTCTCTCTCTCTCTCTCTCTCTCTCTCTCTCTCTCTCCAATATGAGTTGCCCATATTTTTGTAATGGATCTGAAAATGTATTTAAACAAACATTTTAAAGTATTTTTCCCATGCATCGGACGGGATAGTGACTAATACATATATATATATATATAATCTAACGGTTATGTTGTGTAATATTACTTAAAGTCATGTCATCATGTATAACTTGATCTTGTCCCCATGTGTGTGTGTGTAGGTCATTAACTAAAATTGCACTTCGAAATTTCAATTGAAAAGTGCGGGTAAAAGTATTAAGGTTTCAGATCTCGTTAATGAATTTGTTAGTGCTAAGTTGCAGTGGAGGTATTATTTTTAAAAGAAATGGAGATCTATTGGTCTATGTACAATTAAAAACTTAGAATTAAGAAATATGTTAGGGTAATTTTAATAAATTTCAAGACAGGTCAATGTAATTTTACTTGATTTATTAGGGTTCGGTTAATGTATACCCTTAGAGTATATATTAATTATCTATTTTTGAAAATATTTTATAGAGACTTGAAAAAAAATGTTCAAAAAATTGATAATTTTTTCTTCTTTTTAATAAAAAGTTTATTAAAATAATTTAATAATATATACTTTGAAAATATACGAGAGGAAAACTAAATTTATTATACAAGAAGGGATTATAATGGAATTCAAAATCTATTTTCAATTTTGCTTGCGTCATGTGTGTATTATTAAAATGCAAATTGACTTTGTAACCTAGACAATAGACATACCTCTTAGGCTCTTAAAAAATTCATATTTTGAATATACATGAATAATGCTGCCGTTTATCCTAAAAATATATGAGACCTACAATTGTATAAAGAAAGAACGTTATGACGCAATGCAGGCGCAAGCATGAGATCATAGATAGAGGAGCCAACCCGGCAACAAGGAGAGAGACAAAATCTTCGTTAAATTAACATAATAGACAATGACCGACCAAGTCAGAGGACACGTCACCCCTTCATGGTCCCCATTCTACCCTACATAGCAGCCTACATAGCAGCATTTACTTCTTAGGTCAATAACCTCCCCCATTCTCCTTTAATATTCTATCTTTCTCTACCTCTCTCCACCAACAAATAAATCAAATTTGATAACAAATTTGACACTTGTTTGAAGTAGGTTATTAATAAAAATTTATCATCTTTAGGGTAATGGTTAATAATTTATTTTAAAAAAATTTTAATATAATTTTTATGAGAAATGAAAAAATTGTCAAAATATTAATTACTTTTTTATTTTTTTATAATTTTTTTAAAAACGAATTATTAACTATTGTTCTAAGGGCATCAGTTATCATTTTCCTTAATAACATAGTGTTAATACTCAATTATATAAAAAATTAATAACAACTTACTAACTCAAAAGTATGTAATTTTTTGTCAAAGCTATTCTATGAGTAAATGATGAAGGAAATTGGCTGTTTTATGAATGCATAATACTATTTTTCCCCAATTAATAATAATAATAATTAACCATTTTCATTTGTGAAATTTGTGAAAAAAAAAAATTGTACTCACTGATATAATTATATTTTAGGTTACAGTTAATTCAATTAGTAAAATTTATCATTTTTAAATAAAATATTTAAAGTTGAAGTCCATCTAGATTAAAAATTATTAGTATCTTAACCTTTTTTTTTAGAAACAAATATACACAAAAAAATACAAAAACACATCATAAAGTCTACTTAAAAGTCATGATAACTTTTAGTTGAAAATGAGGCAAATTATACAATACATAACAAATTCTCTAAATAGTATCTTAACTTGATAAAAATAATCGTGACAAATATGAAATACCTAAAAAAAAAGCTATAATTAAATTGATGATTCACATAGAAGGTGATTGCTTCTTTGGCGGAGAAGATTAAGCTCCAATCCTCATCAAATGAAGTTGAAGCGCTAGCAGCAGTTCGAGCCATTACCCTTGCTATGGAACTCAAGCTACCCTCTTTTGTGGTTGAGGGAGACTCAGAGGTGGTGATCTTAGCCTTAAGGAAGGAAGAGGGGTCCTTCTCATCTTTTGGCCATTTAATTTCTTCTATCAAGCATTATTTACTTTCTTGCAATTGTATTTTTTTTTCACACACCTCCAGGTCGGATTACTCAATTGCTCAATTTTTGACAAAAGATGCTAGACTTATTGATGGTTTTATTATGTATGTGGAGGATGTTTCACCACAAACCGCTGATGTCCTTGTAGCCCATTTTGGTTGATTTTTTTTACAACATGGAAGCTGGTTTCGCAAAAAAATAAATAAATAAATAAATAAATGATGACACTCCTGTGGATGACCGCATACTATGATTTCTCAAGATGGGAATCGCAGCCTGACAAAAGTCTCTGTTGACCAGATGTTGAACGCTGATTACGCTGATCGAACGGTCAAGGATAAGGTGCTGTTTGTTGAGAAAGGACACGTGTCAACAGTTTTGACGTAAAAGCGAAAAGTCAGTGTCACGATGGGTGTGAAGGTAGAGGCCAGTCACAGTCAGTCTATCGAAAAAAAGACAAAAATGTACCATCAAGTACAGAACACCATCTTTGACATTTCCAAGGAGACTTAATGCTGTAATCTCTCGAGTGTAATAGTGGAACACTCGCTGATGAATGGAACCAATTCAATCTTTGAAAATTATTTTTTTCGCAATTATTCACGTCTGCAATTTTTTATATATATATGCATTTCAATAAATGATGTAAAAATGTAAATATTTTAAAAATATCCACAGTTTAACATATAAAAGATGTGAAATTGTGAGTTTGTGAGAATCAATTTTTTTTTTAATTTTTTTCTGGATCAATTTTTAATAAACTATTTTAGAAAAAATTTTAATCTATTTTTATAAGAAATTAAAAAATATATCAAAATATTAATTTTTGTTCATAATAAAATTCCTAAATTAATTCACTAACATATGACCTTAAGGCATTCATTAACATTTTTTATTTATAGTTACAACAGAATTTTAATTTATAATGTTCGTTTTATCATAGTTGCATATCATTATTAGGTCAAAACATTAATAAATTTTTTGTGTAAATAGGGTTTAAAATTCCAAATCACTTATTTGGTAACAAAATATTTTATGCTCAAACAATCTAAAACCCACTATTTTTCCATTTTAACTATCTTTAAGAGATACAAACTATAAAAGAAGTAGCCACTGCTAATTGGTTTTTTTTTTTTTTTGTATAATTTTTTTATAGAACTTCAACTCATGAACTTTATATTTCTTATTAAATCATTAAATACGTTATCAGTCGCGCTCACTAGAAAGCATATACACTCTTGATTGGAATAGCAGAATACAATGATTCAGCCAAGTGTTTAGTCTAAAGATTGAATCAATTAGTACAATACCTAAAATGCCTTGTGGCACATTTAATTAAAAAATTATTTTATAAAATATCTGCATCTAGTGGCTTATAATGGGATGAGAGGCCAGATGTCAAACGCAATTGAGGTTATAATATTATTTGATAATATTAATGGTAACATCAGTGAGTTAACCTAAAAAAAAAAAAAAGTCAGCAGCAAATAGATTCTCACTTTCACGTTTTGATTTATTAATTTCTTTATTCTTAAGAGTTATAAAACTGACATAATCAGTAAAGAGTTTGGCTATGGTTTGACAATATTGGCAAATAAATTATTATTTTTTAAATCTATGACATTGGGCAGGTTTTTAAGTTAGAATGTCAAGTGAAATTGGGTAAAAGTCTTGCTTATGAAAAGATGAAGAAGGGTGTCCTTTTTACAGTGAAATTGGGCAAAAAGTCCTGCTTACGAGTTCCCCGATGCTATAAAAAATTTAACAGAGAAACCCATACGTGGGTCTCCTTTTTATTCCTCTTTCTCCAAAAGCAAAGGCCCATTTAACCAGAGTTGGATTTAGAAGATTCCCGCTCCACCCAAAATAAAACTTTTCTTATGAAAATGTGAACACGATAGGGTTCAATCTAGATTTGCTGACCTGAAAACGACACCATAAAATATTATGTTCACAACACTTTCACAACATTTTTTAAGTAACAGATTATTACAAGTTATTACAGGTTAATAAAAAAGTAATTTAAGTAGTGAATTAAAATTAAACCAAGCAATAACTTATCACATATGATTTATTGTGAAAATGTTGTAAATATAACACTTAAAAGTGTTTTGGGAAATTCAAGGCCAAATGAGGGAGTGGTCTCTTTGGGGACATAGAGGGAAAGTGTGTACAAGACTTCTCCCTTAACTTAGAGATAACCATGATTCCATGAGTAATCAAGCGGATTTATAGGCAACCAATTATGGTCTCCAAATGGCTTGGAACATAATATTGAAACGTTACTTTAGAATTATTGGGGTTATATTTCTCACCTGGCTATGAAGTTTTGAATTTTTTATAGGGTTGGCTTTAGACACAACTTCAACTCAGGGAAGTTGAGCCTGTTACTTGCATCAACACAAGAAGTGAAGAAGCTAGTTACACTCCTTAGAATTGCACTTGAGTAAGCAAAATTGCAAAAGAGGAGGAAGAAGCAATTTCGTTTTGGCTCCCTGTTTTTTGATCTAAGTATTTACATATATATATATATATATATATAATCAAATAAAATAAAAAGTAAATTAACAAAAATCATACTACTACATTAGTAGTATAATTCATTTATGTTCCCCTATGATGCCTACTTACATCTTGAATTGTAGGGAATCGGTTAAGCACTGAAGGGTTGGTCCCCCAACAAGGTTCATCAATAGAAAAAGTACACAATAGACATCTACTAAAAATACTTAGTGTCCCTCCTTTTTTGTACTTTATTTTTTACAGGTTTAGTTAGCAAGTGCCCTTGTGCACTTGTTAAGGAAGCTTCAAAATAGTTCTACTTACATTGGAAAATAGAAAAAGCAAATAAAAGTATGATTTTTTAGCTGAAAGTAACTCAATTTTCTATAAAAGGTGGCTCTAACTAAATTATAAAATTCTACATTAATGAGTGTAAAAGGCACTCGTTAACTAAATAATTTTGTTGTTAGGACTTTAGGAACGTGTGTTTAAATAGATATGTAATAGGAAAACCTTTTGAATGAACTTTTGGGTTAAATTTAGTTAAATAAACATCTCTTGTGTAAGTTCCATGATCCGTATTTCCCTTTAGATGACATATCGGCATGTCGGTTCTTTCTCGCGAAGGCGAGGTGTGCAATACTTAACCTCCCTGAAAGCGCTTTTAGACTCATCGCTAATGTAAGCCTAGGAGTATGCAGAGTCTTTTAAAAAGAGGCGAATGAGTTGCCACTTGGTTATAGGTCCAGGAACCAAAACATTACTCCATGAAGATCTACTTATCGTACAAGGTCTAGAATTTGAGTCCAGGATGAGAAGAGATTAGGTACCCCATGCCTATCCAGCCGTAGCTGGCCTTCATATATTGTTACTAGATAGTGGATAAATGATGTTTATCTAATGAGCCCATGTGAACACGCATATATATCTAAGCCCTATAGTTCGTCTACAGGTCATGTGAGGCAAATAAACTAAAAGCAGGAGAAATGTTCATGTAAAGGTCAATAGAAAGTATGGGCATATGACATTTGATCATGTGAATATGGAAGCATGTAAACATGTGAGCATATAAACATGTGAGCATATGAACATGTGAGCATCTAAGCATGAAGAAATGTGAACATTCGAGCATATGAGAATACAAGCATGCGATCAATCAATCATGTGAACATGTGAGCATGTGATCATCAAAACATGTGAGCATGAGGGCATACAGGCATGTGAGCATGCACATGTGATCATCAAAGTATCTAAGTATATGAGCATGAGGGCATACAAGCATGTGATTATCAAAGCATTTAAGCATATGAGCATAAGGGCATACAAGTATGTGATCATCAAAGTAGGTAAGCATGTGAACATCTGAGCAACCAAGCTTGCAAGAGCATATATGGAACCTGCATGTAAGAACATGTGAGAATGAGAGCATACAAACATGTGAGAACATATAAGCGCAAAAACATTTAAGTACCCAAGTATATATGCTTCTTACTGTCCAATCACTCGAACACTTAAGCTTGATCATCAAAGTGTGCAAGTGCACGAATATCCAACTAAATGAGCATGAGAGCATCTAGACATAGAAATATGATCATCCAAGTGTGCATGTGTGGATACAAGAAAAGAAGTGATGCTTAATGAGAATTAATGATGGAGTCTAATGAAGGAAAGAGACTTAATTGAAGCGTAATCTTCACTAAATCTTGAATATCTTTCTTTTATTAAACTCAACGTCGATTATTAAAAGTACTCTTGATCTTTTAATGTGTTCTTGCCTTTTAATGCGCTCTTCAATCAATTGACTGTTATTACCTTAGATATCAAATAGTTTGATTTCAAATATCAAAGTATTTTAGGAAGGATCATCAAATTAAATAAGTTATCGATTGCTTTGTCCTTTCCTAATTAACTTTTAAATTCAAATTCAACTATCTCTAATATATTAGACAATCTGATCTATTGATTGTCAACCATTTTGGAATTAAACCCTTTTGTATTCATGTGAACACAGGGTTACAGGGTACACGATAGAAAATGTTCTTTCACAACATCATTATTCATTGGTCACGCTCTGCGTATCGAAAAAAAAGGAGATGGAGATTTTTTTTTAACTGGCCAATCAGTCATCTTGATCTCTCTTTTAATTCCTCTTTAGCTAACTCCCAATATTTCACTGACTAATCAGTCATCTCGATCGCTCTTTTAATTTCTCATTATCCAACTCCCAATATTTCACAAGCAGATACCGAATCTTCTCCTGTCCACCAAGTGGCCGAAAACCAATCAATCTTTTTTAAAAACATTTTTGGCTTTTGCGATCGGTGACTTATATGTTAAAATTTTATAGAATTTTTCTGATGCTAAGAGTCTTCAAAATTTGTTTCTTTTTTATTTGTATTATTATTTCGGTTAGGGAACTTTTATTTTCTCATAAAGATCCTAAAGTATAATTCTTAATACTGCCAATAAGGGGAAAAAGACAACAAAAAGAAAAAGTAATTATCTCCTATATAGTCACAGAATACGTTAAACTTGTATGACATGTAGTCATGAACAAAATAAAAACAGCTAGTCAATTAGTCAATACCATTATGCCATCTATCCTAATAAAGATTTTTATATCTTCTCTCACTCTACTATTAAAGTAAACTCTTTTTTGCTGAGATCTATTAATGTAATCTCAAAAGATTAGCATCTTGTAAGATAACATCTTGTGGTCTTTTCACATCTATAGTGAGTATGGTAGCTTTCCAATGCTTACGTTATGGCATCTATCACCTTATGCAAAGCGATGAGCTTCCTTGTTTTTCAAAATATTCGATCTGTGAACGGTCTGACAACGACTCATAAGAGTAGCTCTACAACTACCCTTTCGTTTTTTCATTTTTTTTTTTCACAACTTTGTAATAATTTCTTATGAGTAATTATGTGTGCGTTACATTGACATGGATTTACAATTTTTTTTCTCGAAAGGACTGCTGCCCATATTTCACGGAGGTCTGTTTGTCTAAATTATGGCATGAAATGGTTATTAGTGAAATGCAACCAGATGGGATGCACCATGGCCTCTGTCTTTTTCAAGGGTTTGTCATTAGGGAAGTCATTTTTTGACTCATGACCCAAAGTTCAGAGTGCTATGATGGCAACATTTATTTTCAAATTTTGATCGACTTTGTTAGGATGAGACCGGTTCCATTTAGGCAGATTCTACCCGTCATTTGGATCATGGAAAAGATGGCCTGGGGAGGAAAAAATAAAAGTAGTTTCAAAAGGGTTATGCAGCAAGGATTTATGAAAGTCTATCTAAACTGACAGTCGTGGATTATACTTATACAATTGGACAATTTCCCTCCATTTCCTTCTAGAGTTTCCAAGGCTAGTCATAATTGAAGTTTCTCGTAGCAAGTTCTAATAATAGACATCTCCAACACATCCAGATTATGCCAAAGTTACATTTTGTCTTTGAAAAAAAAAATGTAAATAAACGAACAACAAATAAATTGGCCAAATGCATACTCTATATTTAATGGGGGGATGACTTATAATTTATAAGGTTAAATGTTCTTTCACATTCTTAGATGCAAAATGTTTCACACAATGTCTATATTTTTAGACCAAGTATTCACATTTTATACAATATATGAAAGAATGTGGATTTGATGTGAAAGAATATGGATACTGTTGGATGTAAAATAATCAAAACACAATTTATAATACAATCACTGGTGCCAAAGGTACAGACTTCTAAGTGAGATTATCTTGTTGGTTTGGCTTAGGTAATTTAATACTTTGAATTAAGTATGAAGATTCTCTTCTTGGTTTGATTTGAAATTTAGGGAAAAAAAATAATCAAAACAGAGCGATTAGGTGTTCGTGCATATTGTTTGGATTTAAACTCTTCTTTCCATGCATGCATCATGATTAGGTGTTTGTTAAGTATCATCTTAATTCGAAATGACGTAATTTTATAGATCCATAATTTGAAACTTTAGAGAGAAAAATTAAAATTATTTCAAATTTTAAGGATGTAATTTACAGTTTAGTTAAACTAATATCTTATATGACTTTAATAAGGATTAAAACGTTGTAGTTTTGAATGAAAAAATGACATCATTTTGAACTTAGTTGCCACTCGACAACACTTCAGTATAGCGCACTAACAAAAGGACTTAAATTCAAATGATACCAAAATTAGGGGTACGAATCCAAATTTTAAAACTTTATGGGACAAAATCAAATTTACCTTAAAATTTAAGTTCAACAAAGTAAACTTCAATTTGAGTGCTGACACAACCAATACCAATGTTTTAAATTTTATTTTGCTCCGGCCAAATATTCTATTTCATTCCATTATGGACTAAAGCCTCTTTTTCATCTCAGTCAAAATTTTGGCCTATATCAATCATTTTGACAGAATTCCTGCATTTTAAGAAGAATATGCATTTTTGGATCAAAATTGATTTTGTGGGCTTTCTTATAAATTTTTTTAAAGAAAAATGCTCACTTTTATGGGATTTTATGAATTTTTTCCATTAGTTTAATTATGTATGAGATGTTTTTTCCCCAAAAAAAAAAAATATGTAAGAGATTTTGTATAATTATGATGATATTTTATGAACCTTTTTTTATTAAAAATTATTATTTCTTTTATGAATTTATGTTAATTAATAAAATAGAATTAATTATGAAGTATGGACTTAATATATTTTTTTTTTATGAACATTATATTATTATTATTATTATTATTATTATTATTATTATTATTATTATTCCAATATGGTATATTGATACAGAATAACCTCTGAACAAAATCCAAAACATTAACCAAAACACGTGGGTGACATGACCCACTATTGGGACATTTTGCCTTTCCGAATTTATCAATAGATCAAAAGTGATTACTCTTGTTTTTTGATGAGCAGTTATTGACTCCTGTTATGTATTATATGAGCTCTCGCATAATATAAAAAGTGCATCATTTTATATATTTTAATAAAAAAAATGTCTACATTAGTCAGTGTAAAAGTGTGCAAATTTGCACCACTACTACAGTAACTATGCATACTCTTCCATTAAATTTTTTAGTATTTGTTTCTCTCTCCTCTCTATACCTCTGACTCTCACCTCACTTTCTTTATCTCATTTCAACTTTCTCATTTCAGATCAACTCTCTCACCGATCAACTCTCTCATTTCATCAGATCAACTCTCTTGCCAACCCAAGCCCCATCATCGATTTGTTGTGGCTAATTTGGGGTTGCTGGGTTTATTTTTGTGTTATGGCATGTGGGTATAGGCGGTGTGGCTTGTTAGTTGCTAGGTTTTTTTTTTTTTTTTTTTTTTTTTTTATTGGGTTGCTATGATAGGTTGAGCTTGAGGTTGCTATGATAGTGATTGTGGGTGTGGGTCGGTGGTATTGGTGATTGTGGGTGTGGGTCGCTGGGTTGTATGGGTTCTGATTAGGTTGTAGTGGGCTATTTCTGTTGATCGGCTTGTTCTTTAGGGTTTTTTTTACTGGTTTTTTTTTGTTGTTGTTGGATGTTGGTGTTGATCTTGTTGCATAGTGGGAGTTTCAGGATTTCACACGGCTGGGTTGATGATGGTGGTTGCTTGATGATGGTGGCTGTGTGAGTTGTGTCAGGTCTGTGAGAGAGATGACAGTGTTAAAGAAATGAATATTTTATTGAATAAATGTGTAGAATAAATAAACTGATGTGGGTGTTTTGTAAAAGTTGGTGTATAAAATAAAAAAAGTAGGTTTTTTCTTGCAAAATAGATGGAAATTTTGCACTAACTGATGCGGTTGCTCTAAAGAAGACATTTTACATGAAAAAAATTACAATGTATACATCCTTTAAATTAATTACATATTTTTGATTGATTTCGGATCAATTAGTAGATGAAAAACTCTACGATTTAAGAGTAAACAAAGTTTAAAGAAAGAATTAAACACTATTTCTTTTCATTGATAAAGCACACAATTTTATTTTATTTTTTTGAGATAGATAAATAGTGGAAATGTGGGATTTGAATCACAGAAATAAAATATCACAAAAAATGCTACTACCATTGAGTTAGCACTTGAACGCCACTACTTGTACCTTTATTGAATTTAACTTATTCTTTTTTCATCTTGGAAAAACCTATTTATTTTTTTAGAGAAACAAATAAATATTCACACGCACAAAAAAGAGAGAAAATACGATTCTAGCACAAAGGTACACCACTTAACTTCACTCAAAAAAGTATTTGATCTTGGAATCATTGGCCAATTCAATAAATTTCTCATAATCTTTTTTTCTTTATTAGCTTACACTAACAATAACAGTTGACGGACTAAAAAAAGAGTTTATAATTCAAATAAAATTATGTTCCCCAAGTTGCAGTAACATTTTATAGTAAAATGATTATATTTAAAACTAGTCTCATCAATGTGTGTATATATATTGTTAAATGATTGACACATCAATATAGATGTAATCTCATCTATATTGTAAATATTGTTAATCGATTCACATCTTGTAGTAATATAGTTGACGCATTCCGCAGCGTATTAAGAATTATTGTAGCAAACTCAACTCTCAAATCGAGACTTATGTCAGCCCATGCACTCAACTAACCCCATTAGCGGGCCAATTCTTTAGTTAGAACTTTTTGACTTGAGTAAACCCTTCGCACCTTTAACTTTAATATAAATTATTTGAAGATAGATGAATTTCTTTTAATTAAATAATGAATGAATGACGCAGCTCATCCTATCATATTACCATTGAATTTTATTTCAGTGCCCCCCAAAAAGAAGCATTGCATTTTATTTATTAAAGGATAACATTAATTTACTATGTAACTTGCACCACACACCAACTAGTTTAGCCAAATAATTTGTTAATCTCTCCTCTACAAGGTTTGGCAAGTTGGTTTATAAATCATCACACCTACTATCGAGCAAACAAGCCAAGTCAAAACTTATCAACATTGTGAATAAACCCATATATAATAACTCAAGGAATTTTTTATTGTTTATATTTTTACCAAAATATCTTTAGGCTTTGCTTTTGTGCGAGTTTTGACCAAACAACCCAGAAAAAGAGCAAAAACAACCCAGAAAAAGAGCAATAACATCTTGTCGACTCAAAAACTATGGTACCAATTTTGGGTGGGTTTGCTGTCAACTCTAAATTGTGCCAACGATGCACAATGCGGCACAATTCCGTATCCTTATAAATCTTGCCGACACATTGTCACTTCGGCTAGCTAAGACCTAAGCACAAAAAAGAAACAAGAGTACTTCCGGAATGGTAGTACAACGTTGCGTGGAGGTTCACATTCCACTTTTACTACCTTTGTCTTAGATTAGAAAGATCAAAGCTCGCATAAAAGAAGGCTGCTGCACTATAGGTGTACAAATCAAACAAAGTGCAGAAATAACTAATAATGCCTTACAAAATAAAAAAGTTATAATAGAATAAACAAAGAGCCATAACCCATAAGTAATCCATAATCCATAATAATAATATACCATATCACCATTACACCACTAATTAACAACGAAACTATCCAACAACCAAAAAAAAAAGATCTACTACCCAAACACGGTCTCTCCCAAATTATAAACAGATCCAACCACGGGGCCCCAAGAGTTAAAATTAAAATCTAAAAAAAAAAAAAAACCATATTAAAATTAAACCAAAAAAAAAAAAATCCAGGGAAGTATCACATGACTTTCCACGACTCAAGAGTGGGAAAGTTCGTGTATGTGTCAAAATCAAACCCACCACCAAAACTACCAATACCGGGTCCATCAGAAACATGACCCAGATTCGAGCCAAAAGAAAGTGGCCCACCCGACCCACCAAGTCCAGTTGCAGCTCCTCCAGCTAAAGCCGCAGCCGAGTTGGATCCCACCACTTGCTGCTGATGATGGTCCAGCAAAAACGCCGACGTATCGAGAGTCGGCAAGCAAGCTCCACCTCCTGCTCCTCCTGCTCCTCCTCCTCCTCCTGGTAACCGGTTACCGGGTCTCTGTGGCTCCGGCTTCAGTATAGGCACCATCGGAACCGGCGACGCGTTACCGAATCTCACGCCGGTAACCTGTTGCACCATCTGACGGAAATTCGCTGCGTCCGCCGTTATAAAAGTCGTCTGTGACCTCTTCGAAGCGCGCGATTTCCGTTTCGAAACCTTCCCTACACCTCCAGAAACCGGAATCGCGTTTCGCTGGCGTTTCGGTATCGGAGTATCGGGATCCGAACCGCCCGACAAGCCCGAAACTGTTGGAGTAGGCGATGTAGTCGTGTCGGGCTTGATGAGATTTAGAAACGGAGATAGCGTATCGGTTGCCAAAGCCGCTGGATTCGCGCTCGAAATCGATTTCTGAAGAGCATCGGTGATCCATGAGTCTGCGAAAGAAGAGTGACGGAAATTCCAAGAGTCAACACTTGCCATGTTGTCAGCCATTAATTACTTTCTCTAGAAATGTTTTAAAGCTTTTGAAGGTAAACAAAAATTTAAAACATTATTGTTTTTGGCTTGAACTTCGGCGAGAAACTAATAAGTCTTCACAAAAACAAGAAGAAGATGATGAGATGATGCGAGTTTAAGAAAGAACCAGTTGGGAAGTAAAAGTGAGTTTATAGTTGAGATGAGGAAATGAGAGGGAAGGAGACGAAGGGGGAGAGGGTACATAAATAGGGCGGTGAGGAGCAAGAAACCGCGTTCTATTTGGGGGGACACGCGTCACACTTTCCGTACAGGTTTAAGCTAAGCAAAATGCTTAATAAACGTGGCACTGTATTCTGTTGGTGCAGGGTAACTAACCATGGTTTGTATTTTTGGGTGTTTTGACTGTTTGTGTTTGAAGTCATTTGAGAGTGAAAGGAAAGACTTGTGTATATAGTGCTGATAGTTACCAGCCCATACATTTTTTTTGTATTTATACCGAACTTTATGTTTCACAAATTATAATTTGTAAATTTCATTTTTTAACTTTGGCTATTTTATAAAGAAAGTTAAACAAATATATAATAAGTTGTAATTTGTGAAATATAAAGTGGAAAACAAAAAATAGTATAGAAGATTTGTATTCGTTACTTCTATGTATATGTGCCATATAGACATTATTCATTGTGTGTGACATACAACGCCACTTTGTTGTGTATACCAATATAATTAATCTTAATCGCCTAGGGTGATTGGTTTAGTTGTCATAGGCTCACTTTTAAGAGTTTGAAAGGTGGATGTCACAAGTTAGAATCTTCCAATAAAAAACGGTTGAAAAATAACTATATACTCTCGGCTTATACTCACTAGCATTTTCGATGGAGCTGTCACTATGGTCACGTTCAAGTAGAAGATGCCCTCCTACTCACTTTTTTCCATAAATAAAATATATAATTCTACTTAAATTTGTGAATTTTATTTTAAAATACAATTTCACTACTTCACAATTATGACTAAAATTATATTTAAAACATGATTTTACAAATAGGAAAAAACTAATGTATAATACCTTAAATACTATTCTTTAGGTTTTTCTTTTTAAATTCTGTCGTGTGGCTACTTAACTTAAAAAATACACTTTTATTTAAAAAAAAAAAATCACATAATAGAATCTTAATTTAAAAATTTTAAAAATAATACTTAAGTACTGTATTTAAATCTTACTTATGCAAATAAGTGTTAAGTGTACAAGAGTACGCAGGAAGAAAAGATTTAGCCTGCGTAGAGATGTCGGTTTTTTTGTGAGCGTAGATGGTTTGTTTTAACTTTATTTACTACGGACTACGGAGTAGTAGGGAGTAGAATAATAATAGTAACACTGTTGTAGTGAAAGTATAAGTAAGTAGTAGCAGTAGCAGCTTGACGGTCAAGCCGCGTCGTTCGGCGTTCTCCTTTACGCGTAAACTCGCTTCCCAATATCAGTCACTTTCTCCTTCCCCTCTCCTCTCTCAATTATTATTATTACAACATTATCTTTTTTGTTCTTTTTAAAAACCCCGCTTTTTTCAATTTAAACTCGCGCCGTTACTGTCACACCACTGCGAGTAAAAGATATTGATTCCCTCTTTTTACACGACAATAGCCAATAGGAATGCTTTACATTTTTATTTTTATTTTTTGGGTTTTTACTTTTTACTGACAATGAAATGAATGAATTGCCTACATAGGCTACATTAGCTAAAGGTTGTTCCATTATTTTGGACATAGGAGGCGGTTAAAAATATTAAATGAAAAAAAAAAAAAATATAGGGCCCATTTGGATAGAATTTATTACTAAAAATTAAAAATTGAAAATACTGTAGTAAAATAATTTTTAAATGTGTGAATAGTACTGCAGGACCCATTTTTAATAAAAAATTACTAAAAAAGTACGTGAACAGTATGCGCACAGTACGTGAACAGTGCATGCACAGAGTGTGAACAGTGCGCGCCTGCCACTCTTGTCTCCCCGCAGCTGAACTGAAAAAAAAAAAAAAGGGAAGCAAAACGCTTCAAAACGCAAACGGTGAAAATAAAAGCTGGATCCAAACGGGCAAGTAGTGTAAGTTCGTTTAGATAGAGTTTATTGTTGAAAATTGAAAACTGAAAACACTGTAATAAAATAATTTTTAAATGTGTGAATAGTACTACGGGACCTATTTGTTAATAAAAAATTTCTAAAAAAATATATGTACAGTGCGTGTATAGTGCGCGTACAGTGCTCACCGTCTCCCAATAGCAGAAACGAGAAAAAAAAAAAAAAAGAAACGCAAGTTTTAAAACACAGAAGCTGAATCCAAACCCAGTCGTAGTATTTGAAAATCTGTATTTTTCTTTGTCTAAATAAAATTGAGTAGTTCTATACTTCTATCCAAAAAATAAAATTCAGCAGTCACTTTATGAATGACAAGAACTTTTAAGGGGAAAAATGCAGCTTAAAAAGAGAAAAGTGGCACAAATAAAAAGATAACATTTATGATGTCATACACTTTTAAATTTGCTCTAATTAAGTTATAAATCATTAAATATATTTAATGCCATATGGAAAATTAGGGGTCCATTTGATATTGTTGTTTTATTAATATTTTTTTTATTTTTTAAAAATATGTATGAGTGAAAAAATATGTAAAAATACATGTATTATTGTTTAAACACAAAAAACTGTTATTTAAACAACAGTAACAAATGGACCCTAATTTTCATTTGTATAGCTATTTAACCTTACAAATAATTTAAGGTTACATTCCGTAAATGTTTTAAGACTAATTCAATGTTTCTATAAATGAGTTGAATTAAGTATTAAAAACGCATTTGCACTTATTACCCTATTCGGATTCTAAATACTGATCACATTTGCACTTATGCATAACACTTAAAAGTTAAAACATATATATAACCCAATGGTAAGTGTCTATTTGTACCATGAATTTCAAAATTTGTTAGATTTTCCATCTGTGGTCATTACTTCAACAATTAAAAAATATACAGAGTATATGATAAAATTGCCCAAATGAACCAATTACTGTTTCTTTTATTTTCTAGTAATTGAACATTCTTGGCAACTATTTTCCCTGTGAGGGTACTTGTTTTCTTCAAAGCTCCTTGATATGCTTTCCTTTCATAGAGCACAGGTGTGAGCTTTTTAACTTCCCTCGCATTCCTGAAAAGACCATGTTTGTTGCTTCTTTCTATTCCCATGATAGGGACATGTTGATTATACACATATCTAATACTAATTTACTGTTATCTTTTTCCTCTAAGGAAGTCTCTATTGCCAACTTTACAGCTGTATGAGTACAATTATATATATTTTACCTTCCTTCTCACTAATCTTTACATATATATTTTTAATATTTGTGATCAAAACACGGAAGATTTTTAACACCGCAAATCTCATGCACAGTGTCTCGTCTGCACATTTTGACTTTAACCTCAACATTGTTGGTCACTCACGGAGAATTGGTATATTATTATGCACTATAACAAGTTTACTCATCCTCAATTTTTTTATTCATCGATAGCCAAGGGCCTAATCCAAGGGCTGTCAATCTTTTGCTTGTGTGACCATAAATATTCTCCAACTATCATTGCAATATTATCTTGGATTACTTTGGCCGTATTTTATATGATTATATCAATCTATATCCATGTAGTGTTTCAATAAAGGAAAAAAGGAAAAACAAAAGAATTGTTGCTGATCACATGCTAAACAAAAGTTTGAGATTTGACGTTGTGAGCGTGTGGGCTCCATTCATTTTTCTAGCAAAGGGTTATGATATGAATGAACTTCTCTTTCATTTTTTAAGTACTTTGGATATGGTTTAAATAATGACCTCCCAACTATATATGCACACTCTTGCACGTAAACACCCCCTCCCCACCTTGTATAAAACTTTCAAGGAGAATTTTTACACAAAAATCTCACCATTTAGTCATTATAAATTTTCTAAAATAATTTACTAAATTTGGGAAAAAAAAATGAAATTTCTATATAATTCAAAAAATTAAAAAAAAAATACTTTTTATTATTATTATTTAAGATTAAAAATTTTTACCAGTTAAACAAACTATAATTCACGTACACACTCAAGCTGAAAACCACAATTATTTACAAAACTACAATTTTGAAGCAAAAAGCATATATATATATATATATATATTCACAATCGAAATTAACAATGGATTGGATAATAGGGTTTTTTTTTTTTATATCCAAATAATGATATGGACTCATATATCAAATTTTTACTTTCAATTTTTTCAAACTTTAAAATTGTATAGAAAATATGAGTTTATAAGTCATATTGTAAATACTTTTTTGTCAATATAGATTTAATGTGTATATTAAAAATTAAATAATTATTAATCTAATTACGAACTTGTTAAAATATTATAGTTATACAAATTTATTAGAGGAAATAATATTATAAAAAAAAATTACAAAATGTATCTTGCCACAAATTCATTAAAAAAAAAAAGGTAATGATAGGCAAAAATGTAGGTTGAAGTACAGTAAAGAAATTAGGCGAGATGGGACAAAATGCGTGGCAAGTGTGAGATTGAAAAGAGAGCCAATCTATTTGTATATGTCGACGCAGGACATGCTAAATGGGGTTAGGTAGCATTGGAGTTGACATGTCTCCTCCAATGCTTCTCGTAAATGCCCCGGCTGCCACATTCGGAAACGGTCGGTAGGTGGCCTTCTCTGCTTTCTTCGAGGGAGTCAGTCAATTTTTCTTTGAGATACATTTAACTGCTTTAAGTGAATCCAAAAATTTGTAACCTTTTTTTCTTGAAATTTTAGTTTTATCCAAAGGGCGCGGATCACGTGGAGTTTCTCCAGTGCAGTGCACCGTACTCGTCGCAATTATAAATTTATAATATGTGTTTATTTTTAAACGCGTGTCATAATTGTAATGAGTTGATTGTTATAGGACAATGGACGGAAGCTGTATTCTTATCAAAATTGTCATAACATTTACTTTTAAGTAGTCTTTGTAATACGTAAATACTAGTTAAGTTCATTGAAACTTACCTTGATAAAATGAGATTTAACTAGTTCAACTGATAAAGTATCGGATGATTGAATAAGTAATTTAAGATTCAATTTTTGCTCACACAAAAAACTGATTAGTATCTTGGTTTGATGATAAAAAATTATCATTAGCAGTAGACACTATAAGTTGAAACTCTCTTAAAAAAACTCAGATTGATTTTATCATCAGATAGATCTTTGTAAGATCATTATCAACTATAAGAGCATTCCCATTATGCGTTGTAAAAGAATGTCATTTTTACAAATCAAAAATGCTACTTTATTATTTTAACATATCATTTTATAATTTACCATACATTACATTTTTTATTCTTTAATTCTATACATTAAAATAATATATATAGATATTAAAATAGCATTAAAAAAACCAACAATATAATATATAAAGAAATACAAAATAAAAAACTCATTTCAACAGCTCACCACCACTCACACCTAGCTCATTGCCACCCCCACTACAGCCCACCCAACCACAACCAACCACTGTTACAAACCCATCATCACATCCCACCATTGTTACAAACCCATCACCACCAACCAAAATCAACCAACCACTATTACAAACATTGCCACAAGCAAAGAGAGAGAGAGAGAGAGAGAGAGAGAGAGAGAGAGAGAGAGACGACTCTAGGCAAGGCAGCTCCAGGCGAGACAACTCTAGGCTAGATTGGCAGCTCCAATCGAGGTAGTTTCAGGCGAGATTAGCAACATGACAGTGGCTCAAGGTTAACGGAGTATATTGGGGATGGGAGAGGAAGAGAATGAGAGTGAAGAGAGAGAGACGAAGGCAAACAGGAGAGAGAGCTTCAGAGGTGTGAGAGGAGAGAGGAGAGAGGGAGGAGTTGATTAAAAAAAGGAAAAAAATTCCCACATCTAGGCTCACTAACAAGTAAAAAAATAATAAAAGTTTTACAATTCGTGAAAAGTACGCTTCTAAATTTGAGATTACATTGTTTATCAATTTCAAATATTTTGACATTTAAAACATCTGATGAGAGTGACATTTAAGAATTTTGGGATCTAAAACTATCATGATTTTCAAAATTTTTTAAAATATAATTAAATATCTCTGAGACTTACCTAAATCCACTATTACAAATTTTCAAGATCCAGTATTTGATTAAAGGAATTTAATTATTGATTTTACAGATTTTTTTTCTCTTGACCATTTTTGCTATATGTATTCAATTCAATAATTTGTAATGGAAAAACTGTATATATTTTACAAGCATAGAGATGATCGGCTTTCTCTTACAACTTAATCTCCACTTTCCCATCAAAGTAAGAGTTGCTTAAAAAACGCTTCTCCATTGACCAATTAGGTAAAAAGACTTCTGCAATTAAACCTCTAACTTATCCTATATGTCTTGTCATGTTAGGACACCGCATTAATTAATTCAGTGTTACACAAAATTTGCAAATTAACTGATTTTAAAGACTAGAGGTAACATTGATACTATGCCATAAAATTAGAAACTAACTTCCACAGTTAAAAAACTAAAGGACCATAATAAAAGTACCACATATTGATATGGATCGAAGAAGATTTTTTCCTATATTTATATTCTAAAAATATTATATCCATACGTTTAGCAAACAAGATTATATTAAGGGGTTTATTAAAAAAAAAGATTATATTAAGAGGTTTTTTAGCTGATGTTCTCCCTCTCTCACTAGACAACAACATTTCATGAGTTGGAACGCATGAGTTGACCCATGACATGACTGAGTCTGAGTCGTCTCTACTCTCTACTTCATTCTTTTAGTTCTTAAATTCGAATCTAGTCAAGCTGCATTGCTGCTTCCAGGTTCTTATGATATTTTAAAAATTAAAAGTGGTTCTCCCATGTGGGTGATGCAATCTTTTCTCATGGAGATGCTTGGAGATGAAGTGCATGGCAGAGACCAGGCCATTAGACCAATACAGTAATTTTGAAATAGGAAGAGGGTATTTGATACATGTGTTTGAAAATATGTGTTTTATTGTTTAAAAATATGTGTGGGTGAAAAAATATTTAAAAATACGTGTAATATTGTTTAAAAACTAAAAGTGTGTTTTTGAATGGTTGTACCAAACACCCTAGAATATTCCATTGAAAACCTTCTCCAATTATTTTTCGATAACAACTACTTGAGAATGAGATATATTACAAAGCAGGCCTATTTGTACCTGATTAAGTACTCGGAAATTTTTGGTAACTATCTTATTTAAATAATAACTTTTATGTTAAATAATAAATATATGACAAAAAATTAAAATAAAAAATTAAGAAAAAAACAAAGAAGATACTTACGAAATCAAATTTTAATTTCTTTGTGATTTTGAAAGCATTTTGATAATCACATGGTGTTACAATCCTAATTGTGCAAACTACAAGTCAACAAAGCAACTCAAAAAACTAGGGTATAGCTGATTGGATAGGGCTTTCTTCTAGATGAAAAAATTCTTTCAACTTATTTTTGTGATATTCATATGATTAACATTAATCTCATGATTCATCAAGTCATTTAAATAAGTTTCGTAATTATTAAATAAATTATTTAATTAATAATACATATAAATGATATAAGTCATATAACCTATGGGATTGAGAATTGTTAAAAAATGTTTACCATTTTTTATATATACATTTAACATAAAAGTTACTAAAATAATATATTTCTATAAACAATATATTTCTATAAATAATATATTTCTATAAACAATTGTGAAATAGACAATATACCATCAGGTTATAGAAAAAAAAAAATCTTTTGATTGTGTCAGCTTGTTAAGGTTAAATTATTCAGGGTCTTGTTCTTTATCCAAGAACACCTTTTCCCTTTTGACCTTTTTAAAACAGAACATGCAATGACTCATTAAAAAGACAAAAAATATAATAAAAAAAATACCGAGTTAACAAATTAAAAAAAGAAAAAAAGAAAAAAGAAAAGGATAACTTATTGCAAAATCCACCAATCAAACAAGTGGAACAAAAGCGGAAGTAACATAGGTAGGAGGATAGGAATAGATTTAGAAGATGAGAGAGAAAGAGAGAGCTTTTAGATTCTAGAAGAAAAAAAATATAGAAGAATATGAATATTGAAATTTTTATTAAAAAAAAAAAGAAAAAAGAAAATGAATAAGTTGTCAGCGGTGACGTAATTTGATAACGTGGCGTGACGAAATGGTGACGACGAGTAAAATCTGAGGAGGAGTACAGATAACAATGAATTGACAGCTGATGCTTACACCGAAAGCTCCGGGTTTATTCCTCAATCTTCTTGCTCCCCAAGTTTGTTTACTATTTTACATTGCCCTTGAGTTTAGTGCCTCTCTTTTTATCGGCTCACCTTCGGCTCCTTCCTTAGCTTTTTGGCTTTTGTTATAAAATACTATACTAGTAGTATTTCGCTATAGCCTACGTGTAGGTGCCTTGCTTCTCACTCTTCCCATCTATATCCAAAGTGGTCTTTGTCTTCTACCGCCCAATTGGACACAACTCCAATTTTTTGTTTTTGTTTTTTCGTTTTTTTTTTTTTCTGTTGTGTTAAATCATCATGATAACGATTCTTCCAAGTGATTTTGTTCATTTTAAGTGGTCTAAGTCACTTTATAATACAATCACATTCTGTGCTTTGTTTTATAATTGAAACTTGGATTCTCTCCTGAAATTTAATTATTTTGCCATGATATGTATTGCATTTAGTTTTTGCTTATCTATTAAATATTTTATTTTATTTTATTTTTTTGTCTTTTGTCTCAACTTTTTTCTCCTAAATAATTTAATTTTCAGGGTGTGTTTAGATATCGTTCATTTTGTTGAAAGTACTGTATATAGGGATAAAAATTAGTTGAAATAGTATAGTAGAGTCCATGAATAATCCCAAAAAGTGTAGTGGGATTCATAAATAGTAACAAAAATAAGCTGAATAGTGAAATAATTTTAATTTTTAATCCTAACCCAAAAGTACACTTAGTGAGTGTTTGGATTTAGATTATTTGAGTTGCGTTTGCGTTTGCCTTTTTTTTTTTTTTTTTTTTTTTTAACTAGCGCCTATTGCACTGTTCATGGGACATGAATAGTGCAAATAGGTAAATGATCAGTAACCCACGTGAACAGTAACTTTTTTATTATCTTTAGTTTTTAGTAAAATAAGCGGTATCCAAATGCACCTTTAGTGTTTCTTTTTAAATTAAAAAAAAAAGTTTTTGTCACACATTCAATATAAAAGTTATATATATTTTTAATTTATTTATAAACACTATTCAAATAAACTATTGAAAATAAGCTATTGTCAAATGAACACATGGTTTATTGTGGATTGAATATTGAATCAAATTTATTTATTTCTGTATTCCATTTTATTTTATGTAGTTTTACTATGGTAATGGGAAAGTTTAGTAGGTTTTCCATCCCTAAAACGTAAGTAGAATTGATATGTCCACAATATTTTCACAATATTTTTACAATAAATTTTAAGTGTCAGGTTGTTATTAGTTGTTGTTGTTGGGGCAAAAAAGTAATCTTAGTATTGTGTTTAAATTTTGAACTAATAAGAACTAACTACCAATAATTTGTTTGTGAAAATATTGTGAAAATGTTGTGGACATATCAATTCTACTTATGTTTTAGGTTTTGCAAGTTATGTATCCAAACCCAACTAGATTATACATGTAAATTATTAGGACACCACTATCGTTAATTTTATTTACTTTTAAAATTTGTAATTCTCTAACAAAAGTAAACATGTTATTCTTTCTCTCTTAAAATATTGTGTAATTTGGTACAAAGTACTTCTATTGATTGAAATTAGATAAATAATATGTTAAATATTAAATTTTAGGTCAATCCAACCCTTTCAACTAAACTCATGGTTAAATAAACAAAATGGATTTGGAACGAGTTTGATTTTGCAAACATAAATGACCTTGAGTTTTGGATGAAATTCTTAAAATTTTGTAGAATTTTTCAACCAAAATATTTAGAGGATTTGAGTTTGAATTGACAATTCTTTTTTCCAAATTCCATTCCTAATTTTAAATATATAAATATCTTGGAAAAATTATTAATTGATATGCCTTCATTAGATAAATACTTGTAAATAAAATGTATTTTGTAGTGTGTTTGGAACAAGGGAGTTGATTTTATATCAGAGGCCATTTCGGTTTGGTCATGGGAACAAAATAATTTTGTATCGGTTGATTCTAATGCACCTTTTTGGGATTACTGCTATTTATATATTTCCAAGCGTGTGCATTTCGCTCGCGCGTGCACACACACACACACACACACACACACACACACACACACACACACACACACATATATATATATATATATTTGTGTTTATTTACTTAAGTATGAATTTATTAATTTTTATGTTTATTAACATAAAATTTAAAATCCATATATTTTATAAGCCCAAGTATTAGTCTAAGTACATCAACCAACATAATGGCTTGAATAACATTTTTTTTTTTTTAAAAGATTCAAAATTTTAAATTTTTTTTATTTTTTATTGTACCTACTGAAACACCCAAAATAGGCCCGATACAAGCCAATATTTTTTTCAGTACATTATAACACTATTATCAGTTTAATGGTTGGTATGATATATTTTCCTTGTACAGTTAGTACCAATACAATATTGACTTCTATGGTTTGGAATGGAGGGGAATGGAGGGAGAAAAAATGAGAGGAAAGGGAAAGATGGTTGGAATATACTAAAATTTAGTATCTTCCATTCTCCCTCCTTCCAAACATAGGGTTAGTGAAATTATTGAATCAATAATTTAATATGGATAAGCAAAAATATAAGGAAAGACAAGATTGTAATGAAGAAATTCACTTAAAAATACAAGTGACCCTTTTGATAAAAAGATGAAGAAGAGTCACTTGAGATATTTTGATTAAGAGTTGAGTGATTAATGCATGAATCACAAATGACTTGATCTTAGATAGGATAGAATGGCAAAAAAAAAAAAAAAACCTTGTAGTTCACCCTTACTAATCTATTGAAAATCAATAATTGACTCTAAAGTTTTGGGATTCTAATCCGATCAAATATTCAATTCATTTGAGGTATTAAAATTTTTTCACACTTAAATCCCTTATGTCATTGTTAGGAGTTGTGTAATGTCGCTATCTCCCTTGAACCACATGACGTTGTTGTATTATAATACACATTGAAAAACAGTGATAGAGGGGACTATCGCCCCAATACCCCTCTCCCTCCTATATACAAAAAAATTATATATAAAAAATGCTAATGTCACCCTTAGAGCATTCACATCCGAAAATGTCATCCTATTCTATTTTACCTTCTCAAAAAACTACTTTATTAATTATGCCATATAATTTTATAATACATCCAACATCTCAACTTTTATTTTCTTATACAACACATTAAAATAATATATATATATATATACACACACACAATAAAATATGTTTCTTTCTCTCTCTCTCTCTCTCTCTCTCTCTCATCACTACTATAAAATATTAATAAAAATTATACAAGTCTGCTACAGTACCATCCTACATATAAGATGGTATTGTAGTAGTATTGTAATAAAAAAGTTTACAAGTTTAGAAGGCCTGATGGAGTGGGTTTTCTGTGCATTGATGATAAAATACACTAACATATGCCATATACGATTGCCAATGAGAATGCTCTTAGATTTTAAAAAAATTATCCTACATTTATGCAAATGACTAATGAATTTTTTCCCCTTCATGTCATAGGTAGCTCATTAAAGCATCTTACTCTTATGTCATAGACTCATAGGTAGCTCATTAAAGCAAAGTTTATTCAAGATATTTTTTTCTTTATAAATGATATGTAATTCTCTTTAGTAAAAGCAATTTTTTTCTAATTTTTTTCTTTTGGCATTTGGAGAATTAAAATAAAGACAATGTGTTTTTATTTTTTAGTTTGAGAAGAAATGACAATTATGCTTTTTGTAGTTTAGGACTAGAGATGTTTGTTGCATTTGTCATATTTGAAAGCTAAGGTTTTTTTCTGTAATTTTTATTATCGTTAAAATTTTATTATATAAATTTGTATATGTTTATACATGTAAAGAGATTTTAAATATTTAATATTTCATAATTAATAAAAATGTTGGTACAACCTAAATGTGTAATGTCTAATTTATTTAATAGAAATAATTGATATAAATGAATGAAGAATATTAATTGTAACCCATATGAAAAAATTATTTTGAATTATGTATTGACTAACTTAATTTTAATTTCTTTGTTAAATATAAAATAACATATAGGCGAAAACCCCATTTTCGTCCCTACATTTTCACGCGATTATCATTTTGGTCCCTATATTTTTTTTTCACCACTTTTAGTCCCTGTTTAGAAAAACGCCTACTATTTTGGTCCTTTCCGTCAGTGCCGTTAGGGCACTCGCTTACGTGGCAAACGGATTGAATAAAATAATAATAAAAAACTATTTTATCATTAAAAAATGACACGTCAGCAATTAAAATATTTACTTCTTATTTAACTAAATAAAAAAATCAAAAACAGAAATCAAAATAAAAAATCACATTAATTAAGATTGAAGTGTATCTTGAACAAAAAAAATAAGAACACCAGCCCAGATTAAAGAACACAACCCCAGAAATTAAAAAAAAAAAAAAAAATTAAAAAAAATCTTCTAAAACTAATCAACTTAACTTCACGTCTCTGACTCTTTCTCTCATAAATCCCTAACTCTAAATTTCCCCCATTCCTTCCTCTCCTCTCCAAATCCTCTTCTCTACAATGATCATCATCTTCACATTCAAATCCCAAGAAAAAAAAATGCGGCTCCACTGGCTCCTCAATTCCCGCCGTCCGATCAGATCGCGTCGTCGAAACCCTCAATCTCCGATCAAGATTCGCACAAAGTCTTGGTGTGGCGTGGGCGTTAATCGGTGTGGAGGATCGTGATGGGTCTCTCACGAGGATCGGCGTGGCATGGAGGATCGAGTGGAGGTTGATCTCTAGGCGGTGCGATGCTCGTGGCAGATCGGTGGTGGGATAGTGGTGGAGATTGTGGCAGATCGGTGGTGGGTTTCTTTGGAGGCGTGGTTCAGGTGGTGGGTTTTGTTTGGCGTGGATTGTGGTGTGGAGATTTTCTGTCCGGTGTGGTGGAAATCGGTGTGGAGCTGTGGGTTTTGTTTGAGAGAGTTTTTCTGTCCGGTGTGGAGCTGTGAGTGGATTTTCTGTCCGGTGTGGAAATCGGTTTGGCGTGGATCGAGTGGGTTTTGTTTGAGTGAGTTTGGTTGTTTTTTTGTTTGATTTGCTGGAGAGTTCTTGTTGTTCTTGTTGTTCTTAAATCAGTTTTTTTTTTTTTTTTTTTTTTTTAATTACTGGGTTTGTGTGCTTAAATTTGTTCTTGATGTTCTTGTTGTTCTCATGAGTTTGAGTTCGATTTCCTGGAGAATTTGGTGTAGAATAGTTCTTGTTGTTCTTGATGTTCTTGTTGTTCTCATGAGTTTGAGTTAGTCGTGGCAGAATAGTTCTTGTTGTTTTTTTTTTTTTTAATTTCTGGGGTTGTGTTCTTTAATCTGGGCTGGTGTTCTTATTTTTTTTGTTCAAGATACACTTCAATCTTAATTAATGTGATTTTTGATTTTGATTTCTGTTTTTGATTTTTTTATTTAGTTAAATAAGAAGTAAATATTTTAATTGCTGACGTGTCATTTTTTTAATGATAAAATAGTTTTTTTATTATTATTTTATTCAATCCGTTTGCCATGTAAGCGAGTGCCCTAACGGCACTGACGGAAAGGACCAAAATAGTAGGCGTTTTTCTAAACAGGGACTAAAAGTGGTGAAAAAAAATTATAGGGACTAAAATGATAATCGCGTGAAAATGTAGGGACGAAAATGGAGTTTTCGCCTAACATATATCAAGCATATCACAAAATACTTTATGTATAATTATTCATTTCACACAGTCTTCCTTTATGTTATGAAGTAATGGGGCTGGATAGGAATTGTAAATGAATGTATTATTATCCGATTACTAACACTTTACCTCTCCCCTATTATTATCAATATCTTTTTAGATTTTTTTCATACACAATATTTTTATTTTCTCAATCCTTTGAGCAAGCAGCAAACTTATTTTTATTTTTATAATTCAATAAGTACAAACGAGTAATAGTGTAATACTACTCAATAATAAGGCTATTTACGATAACAAACATTCTTAGGACTAGTTTTAGGTGGTATTTGATATAGTTTGATAGCATCACCTAACTTTCAGATTTTATCTTCATTTTTTTAAATCTGGTCTCTTCTTATATATATTCCTTTAATGTTTATCCTAACTTGCCTACGGTGGTCCTACATTTGATCCCTTTTTTTTTTTTTTTTTTCTCTGATAAGTACATTTGATCTCTCTTATTTTCTCCCTTTTAGCTATTTTCAACGAATAATTAGATAAATTAGTTTTTACCTTAAAGAAATGTATAACTAAGAACTACACATTAAAAGACCCATATCAAAATACTTGTGCAATATTGAGTTTTAATTTTTTAAGCGTACTATTACTCTTTCTAAATACAAAGAATTAAGTATGTGAAAATGAAATGATTTAACTGTAGCACATTACAAATCGGCTAATACACTATGTTTGATTTTTACATATCATACTGCAAGATATGCATGTCACATCATGGGATACATTTACATTTAAGAATACGTTTATGATATATACATCAAAATGGCTGAAGAAAAAGGTCAATGTATAGTAAAATTTATCATGTATTGTACATAATTACATATAGTCTGTAAATAATGATTATTACATACTGTTTGGATGACAATATTCAAGAGGATTATTTAAATGATTTTATCTTGATTCTTTGGATTGAGTGATTTTTATAATTGCAACTAAGTATATATCACGCAAGATGTTCTGGAACTTGTTGAAAAGCTTGACCAAGAAATTAGAAAAATGCCCATTTGCTTCATTACATTAAGGTAAAATGTCAATTCGAAAGGATATATACAATCATTGTATAAACAACAATTTGATGCTAATAGTATGTCTTTTCAAAAGGCTGCTAATAAATAGTACGTGAATCATTCGTTTTAAATTTTCAATCTGTTGAACAACTTGCATATTGGGCTGCAAATAAAATAAAAATTATGAATCCAACAGAAATCATCAACTTGTTTTAAAGTACCAACTCACACAGCTTCTTTTCTAGTTTCAACTTTCAAGTTCATTTCCTTCATTAATTAACCCAAGGTAAATATGAAGTCAAAGCATGTAATCATTTTATATATGCTTCATTAACATTCCCCACGTGCACGTTAGAGTATATGGATTTACTTTTTTACTGTTTTTCAAGTGTTGAACAAGTTGCACAAAATATCTTTATGCAAATAGGGCGGAGAAATAGTAAAAAAATGCCGAAGGGAATTACCATCTTGTTTTAAAGTCCAATATAGTTAGCCCCTCTTCGATCTAGTTTAAAGAATTCATCAATAAAAATATATTTGTATAGTTTGAGCTTTCTTGAGCAGCTTGCAATTTTTCTTGATTACATAATTAATAAGTTACACAATTGAAAAAGCTGGTTCTCCACCCATTAAAATATTATTAACAAATCAAGATTGATTCATTTACAAGTTACTGGTAATATCTATAAAAAAATTAAATTTTATAAGGATGTGATGCAAACTCAAGTTTGACACTCTTCAATGCTAACATGTCACATCATTTTATCATATAATTAAGAATAAACACAACTACACCCATTCAATTCTAATATCTATTTATAAATCCAACCAAATTAGGACTTTATTGAATGTTATTAGGTGTAATAGGATGTATTAAATTTTAAGTAAAAACATAGGTTTTACGTCTTGTCCTTATCAGATTCGAACTCCATTTAAAACTATACTACATAAACTATAGATTGGACTTTTTTTTTTAATCTATCATTATTTAAAAAAAGATTCAATTAATTCTACCCCTTTCATGTTATTAACAAATTTACTAGGGAGACTAGTACTTAACTTTTTATTTTCTATCTTTCATAAATTTTCAACATAGTTTCTTATTAATCAATACTAGAAAAACATTTGTTCAAGTAATTGAACTATGCTATAACTGAAAATGGCAAGTGGCAATCATTCATGAATAATTTAAGAAATGAAGAGTGCAAGACCAAGAAAGATCAATATATGTTTATAAAAACGATCCTTGATATGATCAAGATATTTGTGGGTCACGCATTGACTTCCAAATAGGTAAACAAAAATATCTATAAAAACAAGTTAGACTAATACAAACAGGAAATGCATTAGAAAAATAGTTTTGATGGTTTTGTTGGGCACCTAGGTTTGGTGGGGTTGGGAGTTAGGGACTCCCCCAAGCCCTGCCTTCTCTCCTCCTCATGATACACGCATTAGCGCCACGTCTAACTCTGGGTCTCTTTCTTTGTTTGGACGTATCGGACCATGTCAAAGTCTTTTTGGCTTTAGGGAGATTGAGATGTGCATGTGATCACTTCCTCAATCAATGCTTTCATCTTGTTTTTAATTTGAGATGCCAAACCTTGACCTAACAACTTTCGAGTCTGTATTCTTGGCACTAAATTAATATGGAAGAGAACCAACAAATCTCTTTGCTTGTTGACCCTAGAGATTGGAAAAGGTTTTTTTAATTGGTTATTCTTCTCTTGGACCTGTGTCGTTCCCCATCCGGACTTCTACACCTATAATTTAATATTAATTTTTGATAATTTCATAATTATAATTATAATTTTGGTTGAAAACATCAAAAATTTATGTTGAGTACTACAAAGTTCTTGGTATACTTTAATTATAAGGGTCCTTTAGGGCATTCGTTAACAATTTATTTTAAGAAAATTTTGACATCACTTTTATAGAAAATAAAGAAAAATCCTGTCAAAACATTAATTTTTTTTTTTTGATAAAAACTTTATTTAAATAGATTGTTAACTAATGCCCTGAGAGGATCTATTAGCATTTTCCTAATTGTAATAGTCAATTCTCAAATCATGTAAATGTTTATTTAGCCTATACTACTTATTGATCTTAAATCTTGCACTTTGGCCTCATGGCTGGAATTTGTGCTAGTTAATGGCTCTAGTTTATCGTTGGTAATTTAATTGTCAGTATCCACTGGTGGTGAGCAATGATTCTGATAAGACCTTACTCATGGTTCAGAGAACTGTACTTTCCCAATGATGTTTAAGAGTTCATTTATTCAAAGTCTTTTTCTTCCTCCTATATGATCACAATCCTTTTTTTCCAAAATCTTATGTTCTAGACGTGATTGTGTGTTGACTACTGACTAGAGTGAGCTTTTTTTTTTTTTTGGGGAGGGGGGATGGGGGGCATGTTTCACTTCCCTGCAACTGTTCTTAAAATTGGCACATGGAACGCGATCTCAAATGTCATAAAAGATTTGAATGTATTTCTCTCATCATCAATTGGGTTTGAGGCGAAGTAATACAACTCATGGTTTGACAAGTGATATCAAAACCAATGTTATGGGTTTGAGTTGCAAAAGTGTAAAAACAAGCATACAGAATACAATGTCAAATGTCATACAAGACTTGAGTGTATCTTCTTTATCATCAATTGGCAATAAGCTAAGAGGTACAACTCACGCTCCTACAATATTATTATTTGTATCTATGCAATTTTAGAAAATATTTGATCATAATTATTTCAGTGGTATTGCTTCTTCTTTATGAAGAAAACTAAGGTTGAAATTTGTTCTATCCAATTGTTGCAGGTCTCCAATTATTTAAAAAAAAAAAATATTATTAAATTATTATATTCATTAATGGATGGTAGAAGGGAAAACCATTTCGATGAGATCTTAGGGAACAAGTCTACCATTAGTCCATTATTCCATTACTAAAATAAAAATAAATAAAGTCTACCATTATTTTTGTTTTTTTGTGGGAAAAAGTCTACCATTATACCATATATAGGATAAGTTGATAACTGCTACAATTTGTATTTTTTTCTTTTTTTTGAGAAAGAATTTGTGTTAGGTTTGAAAGCTAAAAGATATTTTGATTTTGATCCAAAATTTGATTAGATTCATTATCATTTGTCAAATTTTTTGGCAGAAGATAATAATGAGACACTCAAAGGCCCACTTACCATTCAAACCCAATCCTACGTAGTAAATTCGGCTTGACCAGAGCGTTGAATGGTAAAATACATAAAGTGATTCCGTCCATAAAAGAGCATTCTTCCTTGAAAGAAAGCTTAGGACCACATTCTATCATAAACAAAGCCTGTGGGCCTAAATAGGTTTCGTGTTGTTCTCTCGAAGCATTTGCTTAGATGGAGCAGTTTGGCCACACATTATCTGCAAAGCTTTTAATGGCAATTTCCTTGTTACTTGCTTGCTTTTGATTTTGGCTCCTTTTCCTTGGTCTTACAATAGAATGGTGAATTCCACAACCTCTAGCAGCATTTAATTCTATGAGAATGACTTGATGTAGTCAATTCGGTTTTGGTCAGCCCCCTGGTTTTTTTTTTTTTGGGGGTTCAATTAAGTTTGTATCTTGGAAATAATTTGAAAAAAGAAGTTTAAAAAAAAAAAAAAAGTCTTCTTCTATCTGGAAATTTATTCATTTCCTTATCTCATTGTTGACCTGTATTGTGCACCATATGAGTGAAGCTGAAATTAGAGCAGTGGATTTATGCTACTGCTGGTGCATGCCTAACAGCCTATTATTAAGTCTTTATAAATGTTTTCAATTGGAATATTCAGTCAGGTTTTGAGTGGCTACTAATACAGTCAGGTCACTGGGACCATGTTGTCTATAACTAGGAAAAACCGTGAGGTATTAGTGGTTATTCCAATGTGAAACGTGAAATTTCCATTAGGTGCTAAGGTCAGCAATGAAGTCACCAACATAGCTTCGAACATAGCTCGAAATTTAGCCAGGTTCAAATCTTCAAAAATGAGTTTTACACACATATACATTTAAATTATTCTAGAGTAAAATTTCTATTTTGTATAAAAAAGAAGAAGGTATATCTAATACTTTCATTTAAAATTTTAAATGACATTAAAAATAGTAATAAATAAACAACAAAATGTAAAAAATAAGACAAGAAATAAAGCTTTAATTGTAAAATGAACTTTTTATTTCACTTGAAATTAGGGACAGTAATGAGGTAGGGTAGGTTTGGATCATGAGTGTCCTATATCCCATGTCAAGCGAGGAAAGCCCATGTGCGATGAGAGCATGGCAGGTCAAGATAAGATAAAGTGGAATTTTGTAATCCCTAATAAGGTGGCACTAACATCAATAATAAAGTAAATGGATAAATGGAGGTGAAAGAGCTTAAGAGGCAGGGGAGCGAGATGAGTGTTTTGGGATGGTAACAATATATATATATATATATATAATATATATATATATGTAATAAATTATAAATAGGATATTTGTAACAAATATTAAATTACATATAACCGTGAGAGAAGGAGGGTAGGCAAAATCCCTCCTCGCCCCATCCTCCTTTTGAGGTCGGACATTTTGCCATCCTACTTGTAAAAACTTTCTTAGTACATTATCTTTGAATTTGTTTATGGTTCTATGCTTTTCTTGACTAGTTGTTTGGTCATCATGCGCTTTTAATGTAGAAAAAAAAAAATTTATATAGCCCAAATTCCAATAGTAATAGGATTGGTCCAGAACTAATATGTAGCTTTTTATTATTCAATTTTATTCAAGTAATGAAATAGGGGATTTTGGGTTTAACTAATATTGTAGTTTGTATTATTTTCTTCCAATTTCCTGTTTTCGAGACCCGTTCCCTACCCATGATTGTCTGGCCTCAAAACCCAGGACTTTAGATTTCTACTTAAACTTGAAGAACATATAACTTGGAGTACATATGATCGTAGTCTTGGTAGACAGTAGGTTGGGTCCGTTAGACAATCAGTGAATAGCCTCGGCCCAACCTAACTTTAAGTTTGGGCTTGAGCCTTGTGCTAAGCCCCTCTCTCTCTCTCTCTCTCTCTCGATCTCTGGGGTGTCAATAGCCGAAGACATATTTCAACATATATTTTTGTCTAAATAATGTATTTTATTGGTAAATATTAATAACAATGAAGCCAAGAACTCAACACACAATGATCATACAGTCGAATTCAAACACAATCCTGTCCAACTCAGGGGAATGACAAAACTGGGATTCACCGGGTAAAGGAAATCCAAACCAAAAAGCTAGAAAACAATCAAACATGTCGACAAAAAGAAAAAGGATTTACGTGATAGGTTTCAATCAGTAGATAACGTCTCCAAAAGTAAAATTAATTTATTGCTAGTTACTCTGCCGCACAAACAAAAAGCTTATGAAACCATGTTTTTTATTATAGATGTGAAATATTAAAATCGTGTTTTGAAAACACAAATTTACAATTTTAACTTGAATTGTGTTTTAAAAACATGCTTTTAGCTGTGTGTCCTATACATACCATTATCATGTGTATCTATCACCCCCTCATAAATTTATATCCACAAGCAATGCAAACAAACTACAATTTCACATTCATAAACATTTTGATAATATATTGCATGAATCACATTAGATTGAAAATTAGAGGTGATAATGTTTTTTTTTAATAATTCGATAGTTGAGAAGAGGGGATTTAAACATAGAATGTCTTCATTTAAAATACCAAAAATTGCCAATTAATTGAATTACAAAGCTCTTGACTTTAATAGTTTAGTTAATTAAGAGATTTGTTTGGATAATAAAGCATATAAAATCCTCTCTCTCTGTTTTTGTTTGTTTGTTTTGTTTTTTAATTGTTGGCTTTCTACAATTCCAAAAATGGTTTGAATGGTAGTATGATACAGAATAGATTCCAAATTGAAAAAGATTAGCCATCTAATCCCGTGTGGGAGGTTCTTCTTTTCTTTGCATGAATGCAATTGGTTCCTAGGTATCACTTTAACATCCCGAAAGAAGACAGGAGATTTAAAATTAAATAAAAGCAAAAATATATTTTGGATTAAAGGTTGATGTGAAAGGGAAAAAGGACGTTGGGTTAGGTAGCTATTGTATGCGTTTCCGAGAAGAAAAGTATATCTTATTAAAGAAAGAAAAGAAAAGATGAGCGCAAGGATTTGGAGCTGGGAAAAAAGTTAAAAAAAGGAAAAATAAAAAGAATAAAAGAAGTGTCTCACTGTGTGATTCCCTTCTTTAAAATTATTTCTGAAAATGGGGTTTCGCTGTCTTCTCTTTTAGGTGCAAAAGTTCCTTCTCAGAGTATTGATTAAAGAAGTTACTCCCAGAATATGCGTTTGAAAGTGAATTCTTATCTTAATCTTAGGGACAAAAGAAAATAATAAGTACTTTCTAGGGGATCACTAGAAACTAGAAAGTATTTAATGCTGTTCAGAAACTCAACTATATTTAGAATTTACGGCTAAAACCAAAAGGATGGAGAAAAAAACATTGAATTTCAAATGATAATACAAAACCACAATAGATATATCCTAATATGATCCTAATAATAAGACCTTTTTTTTTTTTGAGAGTGTTTACCCTAACAATACTTGAAAACACGTCTCGAATCAAGATATATGTGAGAAATTAAGTGCATGTCTTTCTTGATTTATTCAATGAATATGGTTGCTTTTCAGACTTTTATATTTCTTTGCCTTGTAAATCATCTAACCCTCTTATTTTAATCCTTTGTATTCAGTAGAGGGGAAAAAAAAAAACAAAAATTAAACTATGGCTCCATGAACATTGTCTTATGTTACTAAAGAATGAATTGATTGTAATTTTATGACCAAATGTAAAGTACATCCTCGAAATTGGGGGTAATTTGCTTTTGATTTGTAAGTTTAAAAACTTTGGTTTTAAACTTTTTAATAAATAAATAACATACGAATTTATTTTCAATATGGTATTTTCGTTCATACATGTAAATGAAGCGACTATTAAATGTCAAGCAAGCCTACAATTCTTACCATGTGCATCAATTGATCCAACTAAAACATGCTGACCCCGTGTCGATAAAATCATGCTAGGTCAAGTAAATAAATAGCTATAAAACAACTAATTTAAAAGCTAAAAACAATCAAAATACCTCTATTAAAAAAAAAAAAAAATAAACATTTTTATAAAACCAAAATCCCAAATCTCATAAGGCTTTAAAGTTCTGGTGTTGTTAGGGTCATGACTCAATTGCTTTTTGATATTCCTCTCCTTTCTTCAAATGAGCACCGCCTTGGGTGGCACCATTGTGCGACAATGGCTAATTTGTGGTGGAAGTGCATGAAGAATGGCCAATAAGGGTGGCGCAGTTGGAGCAGCCTAAATTGGTATTTCATAGATGCACATGTATATATCCATATCAAGAACCACGTATTTGGTTCTAAGTTCTAACGAACCACTATTCAAGCATTGTCTTCAGACTGCAGCCACAACTCTACTAACCTCACCAAGTCTATTTTTGCCCAAATCCAACTTGTGTTAGGTTTCTAATCATGGGCTAAAATTCAATTAATTAGTTAGCAATTCCATTCAAATGCACTACAAAAACCTCGTCCTACAAGGGTGTTTTTTTTCCTCCCGCTATTCAAAATCACTGCTGTAGGAGACCTATAGCAGCGCTTTTGGAAACTGCTGATATAGGTTGACCTATTATGGTAATTTAAAGCCGGCGCTTTTTAAACCGCTGCTATAGGTTTCCTATGGTGAAAATGGCCAAATACCACCATTTACAAATATTTTGTAGCAAAAAAACACTGTTTCGGAACTAAATAGGAAAATACCACTTTTCTAGAACTCGAGTTTCAGAAACTCGAGTTTCAAATGGTACTTGAGTTTATGAAACTTAAGGTCCTCATCAGTTCCGCCACCGTGGCATTGCTAAGCTGGAATTTGTGCGATAAAAAAAAATAATGTAGTACTCGAGCTTGGTAAACTCGAGTTCCATGCAACATAGTACTCGAGTACCTATTATACATAAAATTATATTTATGTTTATTTCTACGGTACTCAAGCTCACCAAGCTCGAGTACCTTGTAAAGAACTCGAGTTTAAAAAACTCGAGTTCCTTATAACTTTTTTTTTTTTTTTTTTGTGGAGATAATTGACAAATAAACATAAACATAAAAATAAGTAGTTTTTATATATTTTTATTTATTTAAATAGAAGCATTGTAAAATATAGAGATTTTAATTTCAAAATATGAATTAATTTTTACATTAATTAAAGTTGTTCATTGTTTTCTTATAAAAATTGTTCACTATTTTCTTCTTAAACTATTTCTAGCATTCTGCATAAAATTATTTTCTGTTCAACATTATTTAAAAAATTGTTCACTCTTTTTTCTGCGTAAATTATTCTTTATTCACTATTTAAAAAATTGTTCACTGTTTTCTCATAAAACACCTAGTAAAATTGTGTTTTCTAAATTTAAACGCCAAACCTGAATGCTTTTTCAGCATTTTGAATTTCACAATAATCGAATATATTTTTCTGCATTGATAAAATTTATTTCTACATTAATAAAATTTACTCTTTGTACATCATGTTTACTGTATATTCGAATCTGCTTACTGCATTCATAAAATCTGTTTTTTGCATTAATTAAAACTGCTAATTGTTTTCTCATAAAAGTTGTTCACTATTTTTTGCATGAATTATTTCTACGATTTTGCATAAAATTATTTTTTGTTCAGCATTATTTAAAAAATTGTTTACTCTATTTTCTGCGTAAATTATTTTCTGTTCACTACTTAAAAATTGTTCATTGTTCTCTCATAAAACATCCAGTGAAATCGTGATTTCTAAATTTAAACGCCAAATCTAAATGTTTTTTCAGCATTTTGAATTTCACAATAATCGAATCTATTTTTCTGCATTGAAAAAAATCTATTTCTACATTAATAAAATTTGCTCTCAGCACATCATGTTTATTGTATATTTGAATATGCTTAATGCATTCATAAAATCTATTTTCTGCATTAATTAAAACTGTTCATTGTTTTCTCATAAGAAAATATTATTGGAAAAATTATTAGGTACTCCCAGAGTATCATAAATGCGTACTCACTTCTTTCACATAAATGGTAGGTCCCACCATGAATTTAATTAGTGGGACTCACCATTCATGTGAAAGGAGGGAGTATGCATTTATGGTACTCCGGGAGTACACAATAATTTTTCACATTATTGACCCCTAGTGATTAATTAGCCAAGTTTATTAATAATCAAATTAACATGCAAAGTACGTGGTAGCACAAACAAATCACCAATTAAACTAAGTCTAGTGGAAATTAAATTGACACGGTGATTTATTTTTGAATGGAAAAAACTAATACGGCGAAAACCCCATCGAGTGATTTTAAGGTCACCACTCTTGAGAAAACAGTGAATAATTTTTATGAGAAAACAATGAACAGTTATAATTAATGCAGAAAACAGAATTTATGAATGTAATAAGCAGATTCGAATATATAGCAAACATGATGTGCAGAGAGAAAATTTTATTAGTGTAGAAATATATTTTATTAATGCCGAATAATAGATTCGATTATTGTGAAATTCAAAATGCTGAAAAAGCATTCAGATTTGACGTTTAAATTTAGAAAACACGATTTCACTAGGTATTTTATGAGAAAACAGTGAACAATTTTTTAAATAGTGAACAGAAAATAATTTACGCAAAAAAAAGAGTGAACAATTTTTTAAATAATGCTAAACAGAAAATAATATTATGCAAAATCGTAAAAATAGTTTACGTAGAAAACAGTGAACAATTTTTATAAGAAAACAATGAACAGTTTTAATTAATGCAGAAAACAGATTTTATGAATATAGTAAGCAGATTCGAATATACAGTAAACATGATGTGCAGAGAGCAGATTTTATTAATGTAGAATAGATTTTATCAATGCAGAAAAATAGATTCGATTATTCTGGAATTTAAACATGAAAAAGCATTCAGATTTGATGTTTAAATTTAGAAAACACGATTTCACTAGGTGTTTTATGAGAAAACAGTGAACAATTTTTTAAATAGTGAACAAAAAATAATTTACGCAGAAAAGAGAGTGAACAATTTTTTAAATAATGCTGAACAAAAAATAATTTATGCAGAATGCTAGAAATAGTTTATGCAGAAAACAGTGAACAATTTTTATAAGAAAACAATAAATAATTTTTATGTTTATTTGTCAATTATCCAAAAAAAAAAAAGTTATAAGGAAATCGAGTTTACTAAACTCGAGTTCTTTACAAGGTACTTGAGCTTGGTGAGCTCGAGTATGGTATAAATAAACATAAAAATAATTTTATGTATAATAGGTACTCGAGCCTGGTATACTTGAGTACTGTGTTGCATGGAACTCGAGTTTACCAAGCTCGAGTACCACATTATTTTTTTTTAATCGCACAAATTCCAGCTCAGCAGTGCCACGGTGGCAGAACTGATGAGGAACTCAAGTTTCATAAACTTGAGTACCATTTGGAACTTGAGTTTCTGAAACTTGAGTTCTAGAAAAGTGGTATTTCCCTATTTAGTTCCGAAACAATGTTTTTTTGCTACAAATTTCTGAAAATGGTGGTATTTGGCCATAGTCACCGGTTTCCTATAGTAGTGGTTTTCGATACCGCTAGTATAGATTGACTTATTACATCGTTTTAAAATAACCACTATAGGTTTGAATTTTCAATTTTTATTTTTGTAAACAGTCTAATCTGGCTTTTGAAACCGCTTCTACATACTTCTTCATATGTAAAGGCCTATTTGCGGTTTTAAAACTACCGCTATAAGTTTCAAATTAAAATAATTATTTCCAATTAATTATTATATTTTTTTAATAATTATTGTTCATTAATATTTTTTTTGGTATTTCAAATGACCTATAGGTTTGCTCACATTGAAAACCTATTACAATGCTTTTAAAAGCGCTGTAATAGGGTTTACTCTTTTTCTTCTATAAATGACCTATTACGGTGGTTTTAAAATTGCCACTATAGGTTTGCTCATATTTAAGACCTATTACAGCGCTTTTAAAAGTGCAGTAATATGGCATACTCATTTTCTTCTGCAAATGACCTATTACAATGGTTATAAAATAACCGCTATAGGTTTGTTCATATTGAAGACCTTTTAAAAGTGCTATAATATGGTTTGCTCTTTTTCTTCTATAAATGACCTATTACTGTTGTTTTAAAACCATCGCTGTACGTTTGCTCATATTGAAGACCTATTGCAGCGCTTTTAAATGCATTGTATTAGGGTTTACTATTTTTCTTCTGTAAATGATCTATTACAGCACTTTTAAAAGATTTGTAATAGGGTTTACTCTTTTTCTTTTGCAAATGACCTATTATTGCACTTTTAAAAATGCTGTAATTGGGTTTACTTTTTTTTTTTCTCCTTTCTATACATGACTTATTACGGCGGTTTTAAAACCGTTGCTATAGGTTTGTTCATATTGAAGACCTATTACAGTGTTTTTCTTCAGTAAATGATCTATTACAGTGCTTTTAAAAGTGCTGTAACAGGATTTATTCTTTTTCTTCTGCAAATGACCTAGTACTACGCTTTTAAAAGCGCTGTAACAAGTTTAACTCTTTTTCTTTTGTAAAAGACCTATTACGGTGGTTTTAAAATCGCTGCTATAGGGTTTACTCTTTTTCTTCTTTAAATGACCTATTACAGCGGTTTTAAAACCTCCTCTATAGGTTTTAAATCATAATTTTTATTTTCAAACTATTAGTATTTTTTGTTTTTAAAATAATCTATTCTAGCTATTTGTTTGTCCCCTAAACCTAAAAAATGATCGAAATACCCCCCCTAAAATCTAGAAAATGACCAAATAGTCATTGACGCCTAAAAAAAAAGCAAAATACCCCCCTTGAACCTAAAAAATGATCAAAATACCCCCGAAACCTAAGGTTATGTTTGGAAACAGTTTTTGTTTTATATTTTCAAAAACTTATTTTTGGGAATATAAAGAAAAAAAAATTTATTGTATTTTTGAAATCAAAAACATATTTGGTTAGTTGAAATTAAAAAAAAGTTTTTTGAAGAAAAAAAATAGAATATACTAAAATATGTTGTTACTAGGATTTGAATTCTAATGCTAACTCATTAAGTGAGAAAGATTCATAAATATTTTCATTGACTTTTGAAAATTAGAAACTGAAAACAACCTTTTGCATGTTTTAGTTTCTTTTACAAATTGAGTTTTGAGAACAATTTTTGTTTTCTTTCCATTTTGGGTTACCAAACAAGATTTTTAGTTTCAAAAATAGCAAATTATTTTTGGAAACAAAAAATAAAGGGGAAAAAACATATACCAAACATAGCTATAATATGACCGAAATTACCATGAAATGTAAAAATTGATTGAAATCCCCCCAAAACATAAAAATTGACCAAAATACCTCATAAATCTAAAAAATGACCAAGGGTGTTTTGGTCTTGGGGGGTATTTTGGTCACTTTTTAGGTTTCAAGGGTATTTTGGTCATTTTATGGGCTTTTGGGGGTATTTCGGTCATTTTTTAGGTTTCAGGAGTGTTTCGGTCATTATTTAGGTTTCTGGGGTATTTTAGTCCTCTTATAGGTTTGGGGAATATTTTGTTCTTTTTTTAAGGCTTTTGGGGTATTCCGGACATTTTAATGTTTAGGGGGTACTTTTGTTCTTTTTTTTTAGGCTTAAGGGGTATTTTTCATCATTTTAAGGTTTTTGGGGTATTTTGGTCATTTTAGGGTTTTAGGGGGATTTCGGTCATTTTTTATTTTATTTTTTGGGGGTATTTTGGGTATTGTTTAGGTTTAGGGTGGGTATCTTGGACATTTTTTAGACTTAAGGGGAATTTTGGCCATTTTTTACGTTTAGGGGGTATAATTTTGGAATGGTCCGATGTGGAGCAAGTGGAGGATCGAGTCCACCAATCATGTTGCCTCCCTAGCTGTAGTTGCTACGTTGTTGCTATTGTTGTTGTTGAGGAGTTGTTGGCTTTTGAGTTTTATTTTGGCGTTGATCTCATTGGAATATTGTAGGCAATATATTTTTATGTTGTAACCATAACACCCCAACTTGTAACGGAACCTAACAATCTTGGGAGAAATTATACAGTCTTCATGGTAGACCACGTCATGTGTCTACAATTTTACTAAAACATTGTCACTTGTTTAAAATTTTTGAGTCAGTAATCAGTTTCTGTTCAAAAAAAAATTTTTGGCTTAGCAATTTTAAACAAGTGGAAGTCTTTTAGTGGAATGATGGACCACGTCACTTATTCACCATGATAAGCCAAGAATGTATTGACTTTTTTTGATGAATTAGTTGATTAATTAGCCAAGTTTATAAATTAATCAAATTAACATGCAATGTTCGTGGCAGCACAAAAAAATCACCAACTAAAATAAAATGCAGTGGAAAATAAAGTTGATAAGGTAATTTGTTTTCGAATGGGGAAAACCTTTAAGGCAAAAACCTCACCAGGTGATTTTAAGGACATCACTCCCAAGAATTTACTATTATCACAACAAGAGGTTACAAGTAAAGGAATTCTAGTACCTTATACTAACCTACAGTTGAATCCTTACCCCAATACTCAATTGGACTTGTTCTGTAGTGACAATCTCTCCTTTTAATGCACGGCTTCCAGTACGTGACTAACCAATAGATGCTCAGATCCCAATACACGACTTAATCACCAACTTGAGTAGGATGTTGGCTGCAAAGTTCTTCAATTCATCACACGATAAAGATTACGAAGTTGTTTGGTCATAAAACTCTACGGTGTACAAACACAGCAACTTCTTCAAGAGAAGGAAGAACTAGGGCAAACTTGGTTTCCAGTCATAATTTGCATGAACAACACTTTGCTTCACACTTGTGCAACTGTGCTCTCTGTGACTGCCCTTAAAATAATCCTTATATATGCTTAGGGTTGTGAGAAAAGAAAGCCTAAAAACATACTCATGGATTGGAATGAAATCATAACTAAAAATCTAATTTTCGTAATTCTTGATAGATACCCTATCTGCCAAGCACCTGTCAAATACCAGGTTAGAACAACTTTTTAAATCTTGATAGATACTAGCTATCGAGATTTAAAATTCAGTACTTCATCACTTGATTCTTGGACAGACTTGTATGGTTTTAACAGTTAAACTTAAAACCTTGTTCCTTGAAGCATTAAACACATCCTAGATCTATCCAATTACAAGTAAAGTGTGTTTTGTCAAAGGATTAGCCAATACATGATGACATATGTTCCTAACATTAATCACATGTGTTCTAATAATCTCTCATTTTAGCAATCCGTGACAAAACCACAACAAACAAATGAACACATGAGAGAAGTCATAAATTACTCAACTCACACTCACTTGTTGAATACAATAAAATCTATCATAACACAAACTCTTGAAAAATTTTGCAAGAAGAGAGTTCATGGCAAGGAAGACTTTGACAACCTGTATTTCTGAAACACTTTAAACAAAACTCATCAAGGTATCTTAGTGTGAACAGAAATAAAAGATTGCATACAAATATATAAGAAGCATGTGAATAAAGAGAGAAAAGAAACAACACATGAAGATATAGGTGAAAGAAGTGTAATAACGACCTCATCACACACACACACACACACACACACACACACACATATATATATATATATATATGTATGTATATCATCAATAAGTACAAGGCTTGCTATCACAAAGTAGGCAAGACTAAAGGTACAGGAACTAAGTATCTAAAAGATAAAGAAAAGAAAAGATACATAAGTCCTTACTATATCCCTTAAAGTATAGATACTCCCTTAACCAAAATCTCCTATGTACTAAATCTCCCCCTAAATACATGACTACTCTCATACCTAAAACTACCCCCCCTTTTTGTCATGAATGACAAATGGCAAGTAACTCAAGCAGTTATCTCATCATTGTTGGAGGAGCTAGCACCATCATTCTTATCATCACCACCATCAGAGCCACCATCATCGTCCTCATCCTCAGAAGTCTCTGGAGAAGGAGTAGAAGACACAATGAAGCTACCAAGGCGAGCCTGTCGTTGTGCAATACGACTGATACGGGTGTTCACCTAACACAACTCATCACTGAGAGTGTCAAGGCGAGCATCTATGCGCTGAAGCTGTGCCATAATCACATCAGGAGTCACACCGCCAACAGAAGAAGAAGGAGTGAATGTGGATAGGGCTAAAGAAGTTAGAGGTGTCGCTGTCTTAGTGTGTGGCCCCTTCGGTTGAAGCTGGGCCTTACTCCATCTGACAGTCGCCGCATCAATGGCACATATGACAGAGAAATGATCAAAAATAGGAAAGGAGACAGAAAAATGACAAAGAATCCTCATGATAGCTGAAGGAAAGATGAGCTTATCACGGGTCGTTATATCCCTATATACATCTATGAGGGAGATGATGAAGAAAGAAGGGAAGTCTATAGTGAGATGCTCCAAGAGGGATGACAAAAATCAAGCATGAGGCTTTGTGATAGAGTTATAGTGTGACAGAGGATGTAGAACAAAAGTCATCACCATATTAAGGAATCTCGAACCTTTAGCAAAGGCCAAGCAACGAGTGTTTTGACTATCACCCCAAGAGGAAAGAGTCTCACAGAAGAGAGACATAAGCTTGTCTTTAGACACAGTCTTAAGACGTTCACAACTGGGGTAGTCAGGATGTACTACTCTCGGGATATGGAGTACCTTGGATATAATATCCGAGGTGACCACAATGCGCGTACCTCGAATGTGAGTTGAAAAATGAAGTACTAAATAATCAAAATCATGCATATTGGAGTAAAATTCTTGTATGATAATGGAAGGACAAGTGACTGGGACACCACACAGTGACTCTCAACCCCTATTGTGGATGACAGTGGGTCGGTTTGTATCGGAGAAGTCTGATAGAACAACTTGGCGTTTTGAATGAATGCCTCGCAGGGAAAAGTTTTCCTAGAAGTCCTTGTGGGCTTTCTCATCACGGAACTTAAAATGAGAGGGAGAGAAAGAGGGAGACAAGCACCAAAACAATTCAATATATGAATATAAAGAAATGAAGGTATGTATGCATGAAAAATGCATGAACATGTGACATGCAAACTTAAAAGCATCATGGGCTCAGCCTAATCCAAACCAACCAGCACATAAATGTATGAAACATTATTATAATACAAATGTGATGCAATGCATGATCATTTAGGATCAAATATACAAAACTCATCCCAAAATTTTGCAAAAACCTCTTTAATTTTGAAAAAACCCAAAATTTTCATCAAACCCCAAAAATTAGGTCACAAAAGATGAAATGCATGAAGAAATGAATGAGAAGGAGTCTTACCAGAGAAAAAAAATGTGATATTGAGACTGAAGAACACTTGGCAAAGAGGTTTGGAATGAGAGAGAGGTGTTCTGTAAGGTGAGGGGTTAGAAAGGATCGAGAGAGATCGAGAAAAGTGAAGAGAAATTCGTGCTGACCCTTTATATAGAAGATCATAATTCTTGATGGATCGAGAGGTGTCAAAATTTGTCGAGAATTAAAAGGCAAGAAATAGCTATCGAGGAGCTGTCCAGAAGTTTCCACAGCAAAGAGGCTCGATGGATTGAGAAGCTATCAAGCACCTACCAAGGAGACAAAAACTTTCTCGATGGATCGAGGAGCTATCGAGAAGCTACCGAGATTGCGATAAAAAGAACTGAAGAGCACGGTAGATAGCCTAGTTGTCGAAAGGTATCGAGAAGCTGTCAAGATTGCTTAAAAACAATTTTTTAAGAAGAAAAAAACTCAGATATGAATGCAATCAAGTATGTTACTCAACCAAAGATCTAAACAACAATTTTAGCTTTCAAAAAATCTCCCAATCAAGAAAAATGTTAAGCATTTAGATCCAAAACATACACACACAAAAAGTATAAACATTTTTATATTACAAAAACAAGTCAAAACAGTTTAGTGAGTATACATTAACACATGTATTCCTTGTGGTGGCCAAATCACATTGTACTTGCACATGTATCAAAAGTAGCAAAGAATATTGTGTGTTGTGTGTGAAAAATATCACAAGATTGCATAAGTGTCTACATGTTATGACGATTTGAGATATGAGTAAATCAATTTAACTCACACACAATCATAACTGCTTAATGGGGACTATCACCTTTGAGGTACATCCTATAACTCTCGCATCTCCTAGAATACACACTTCTAATCATATTTTAAAGCATTTTAATTTTTTTTTTTGCTTTAATTTTTCTTTGCATATTTTGTTTTAAGCATATCATGCATGGGCATATAAGAGAGAGAAAAGAAATATCCAATTATGTTAAGCTTTTGACATTGCACTTTTATTATGCCGAAGTATACTGATGTCATTTTATGATTGGCGGGCAACAATGGTGAGATGGTTATTTATGCCTTTCTCTTAGAATTTTTTAGTCTTTTTCGTCAAAAAGAGTGACATGAGTGTTAAGTACAAGAGATAGCTTAATCTTACTCATCACAAACACGAGCCACAAAGCTCACTTGCTTAGTTGTGGATGGAGATACTCATCTAAGCTATAAGAGATACAAAGTTTAGAAAACTTTGTTTCATTGGCCATTCAAGGTACACAGGTACCAATGTACACAAGCACAAACTGTTTTTGTATTTTTCTAATTTTTTTTATTAAAAAAATTGAAAAAAAAAACAAGTTAAACAAAGCAATGCATGAAAATTAGACTGACTCAAAACAATAAAGAAAAGCACAAAAGTAATGCAAATAAGAAAAAATAAAGAGAGAGAGAGAGAGAGAGAGAGAGAGAGAGAGAGAGAGAAGTGACTAAATCATTTAGAGCCTTTTTCCTTCCACACCTTGGAAGAATCTTTCCTTTTAGCGAACCCTTGAACCAGCGGAGAAGGGGAAGAATTACAACCATTCAAGTTTGAAAGGAATATGAGGGCTTTGAGGAGATTTTCAAGAGGAGCAAGAGAGGATGAAAACTGTCTTAGGTTTCCTGATGAGACCATGCTGTTGTTCTGTTGAGTGGCTAGCCACTTATAGCAATTTGGTCAAGTATGTCCAGCTGCTCCACAATGATAATAGAGATGCTACTTATTTTGTTTAGACTTTAAGCATTACTCTTCTTAGCCCTAGGGTTTTTAGTTTCTTTCTTAGCAAACTTAAGGTGAGTTCCTAAGATAGATTTACCTTGTCTATGTTCTCACTAGCTATCATAATTTTAACATCGTTGTTCTTAGATTCAACACTGTTAGCAAGAGAAACAAAAATAGTAGTACTAGAAGAAGCAATACTAGGAGAAGAGAAATCTTATCCTAAACCGGTTTGATCAGAAGTAGATTTCTACATACTGAGTATCTCATCAAGCTTTGCACTTGAAGTCCTCTCCAATTGAGCTCTGACTTGAAACAACATTGCTTCAAGCTTCTTGGTCTTCTCAGCCAAGAAATAGTTCTCAAATTTAGTGTTTTAATAGTCTAATTGGCTTCATCAAACTTTGTGGAGATTTCTTCTTGTTCAAGCTCCATATCACTAAGCTTTTTGGTGGCCAACCTATACAACTTCTTATACTTTTCCGAGACTTTGTATAATTTTGCATAGGCTGTGTGAATGTCATCTTGTTCATCCATCTTATCAAACTTTGATTCCACCAAGTTCTCTTCTTCAACCACATCTTCTACCTTCCCCTTAATAGGATTGACAGTGGCGGTGAAGGCATTTAGGATTCCATCATCCTCATTTTCGGAATCATCGTCAAGTTCGGTGCCGCTCAAAGTAGCAGCAAGTGCCTTGCTCTTCCCGATAGACTTAAGATAAGTAGGGCACTTTTGTTTTTTGTGACCAAAGCCTTGACACCCAAAACACTTGAGTCCTGAAGGAACAGTAAACTGCTCGTCATCCCTAGCATCTTTCTTCTCTTTGCCTATGCTCTTAGACTGAGGAGAACTAGATTGCCTACGGTCCTTGTCGAAGCCCTTCACATTGACATTCTTCATGAACTGCTTGAATTGCCTAGTAATGTAGGGATTCATTTTGGAATCTTCATCGTCTGAAGACTCATCCGTGTCATGCTCTTGGCCTTCAGTTTCATGCTCTTACCCTTACTTAATTTTCCAATCCTTGTCAAAACCAACTCATAGGTTTATAGATTTCCAACCAGCTCTGTTAAAGGAATCTTGTCGATGTTCTTTGATCCCTCAATAGCGGTAATCTTGGCATGAAATCTCTCTGGCAGAGATCTAAACACCTTTCTCACAATCTTGGGTTCTAGAATGGTTTCTCCAAGATTAAAAGCTAAGTTCACTATGTCCTTGAGCTTGACATAGAACTCATCAAATGACTCATCCTCCTCTGTCTTAATCTCTTCAAAGCTAGTTCCTTCATAAGTTGTCTAGAGAATGGTCCATGCTTCCTTCGCAGTTTTAGTGGAGGATATCTTTTTGAATTCCTCATTTGTGACCGATCTGAATAATGCATTCAATGCCTTGCTGTTGAAGTTTGCCACCTTGATCTTAGCATCATCCCAATTGGTTGGCAATTCCTTTGGCTTGGTCCGCTTATCTCCACAGCTTGCCACATTTTCTCATCTATAGACTGCAAGAAAACTCTCATGCTTACTTTCCAATGTGCATATTTAGTACCATCAAATAAAGGAAGTATAATGAGTGACTGTTTTCTATCCATGACAAATAGGGGTCAATGGTTCACATAGCAAAGATTAAACCCTAATCAGAGTGTGCCTGCTTTGATACCACTTGATAGGCCAAGAATGTATTGATCCTTTGTGATGAATTAATTGATTAATTAGCCAAGTTTATTAATTAATCAAATTAACATGCAATGTACGTGGTAGCACAAACAAATCACCAACTAAAATAAAATGCAACGAAAAATAAAGTTGATAAGGTGATTTGTTTTTTAATGGAAAAAACCTCTAAGGCAAAAACTTCACTTGGTGATTTTGAGGTCACCACTACTGAGAATTCACTATTATCACAGCAAGCGGTTACAAGTAAAGGAATCCCAATACCTTATACCAACCTACAGTTGAATCCTTACCTCAATACCCAATTGGACTTGTTCTATAGTGACAATCTCTCCTTTAATGCACGGCTCCTAGTACGTGACTAACTAATAGATGTGCGGATCCTAGTACGCAACTTAATCACCAACTTGAGAAGGATGTTAGTCACAAAGTTCTTCAGTTTATCACATGATGAAGATCACGAAATTGCTTAGTCACAAAACTCTATGGTGTACAAACATAGCAGTTTCTTCAAGAGAAAGAAGAATTAGGGCAAACTCGGTTTCTGGTCACAATTTGTACGAACAACACTTTGCTTCACACCTGTGCTCTCTTTGATGGCCCTTAAAATAATCCTTATATATGTTTAGGGTTATGAGAAAAGAAAGCCTAAACACATATTCAGGGATTGGAATGAAATCAAAACTGAAAATTTGATTTTCATAATTTTCGATAGATACCTTATCTGCCGAGCAACTGTCAAGCATTAGGCTAGAACAACTTTTTAAATCTCGATAGATACTAGCCGTTGAGATTTAAAATCCAACACTTCATCACTTGATTCTTGGACAGACATGCATGGCTTTAACACTTGAACTTGAAACCTTGTTCCTTGAAACATTAAACACATCCTAGATCTACCCAATTACAAGTAAAGTGCATTTTGTCAAAAAATTAGCCAATACATGATGACATATGTTCCTAACATGAATCATATATGTCCTAACACACCATGAGGACCTTATAATTTCTCCAATCTTGGACTCAGACCATTAATTTACTTGAATCTGGAAAATTTCAATTTATGTTTGTATTCTAAACTTATATTAGATTTTATCAAAAAAATAAAAATAAAAACTTATATTGGATTTCCTATATTGTAGATGAAAATACTAATGACATTATTCATAACCTTTATGTGCAATTCTTGAATATAAATATTTTCAGTATCGAATATAGTAATAACATTGAGTAGTTTTTTTTTTCTTCAAATTACTAGTCGCTAACCCATGCGATGCATTGGAAAGTTTTTAGTAACTGTAAGATTTCAACAAATCAATTGCTTTAAAATTTGAAAATCTTAAAGAACTTACGTTAGCACTCATCAATTTGTTTACAAAGCCAATGCTAAATAGATCTACAAATTGCATTCTCATATCTTCTGTCATTTGTAAGGTGATAGGATTCTTTTCATTACTGTTTGCATCCTTCTATTCTTCAAAAGCTTTAAGAAGTATCATGTGGTCACTGCATAAGAATGTGTATAAGGTTATACAAAATTCAATCATTATAACCAACATCCTAAAGCTAATATCCAATCCAAAAATGTGTAACCAGTGTTACATATTAGAGTGTTGTAGAGGGCAGAGAGTAGCGCAAACATTTTCTTACAAGCACGACCATATGGCTTAGAGTTCTAATAATTATTCAAAGGAACCCAACAATATCAATAGCCCAAAAATTATTGTGGTGATACATTTACTTTAGGACGAATAAATTCGAGTAATCAAAATCAAGCAAATCTATCTTAAAATTCCAATTTTAGACACAATCACACAAACCCACTATGAAATTCTAATTAAATTGTCTATCACTTTCATCAAACTATTTGATTAACAGGAATACAAACATCACTTACTGTAAGTAAAGCCAATAAAAATCACCAAAAAAGGAAAACCATCTTGCTGGAAACGTCACAAAGACCAATAAATTAGACAGAAATATAAAATTAAACAAATTCATTTCCAAACATGTATCTATGAAAAACTCAAAAATATATAACAAATTTTCTTCTAACTTCATTTAATAAAAAAAAATGATAAGAAACTATCATACTAACTTTCATAAATTGCATTTATATCTATCGCTTTCATCGAACTATTTGATTAACAGGCGTACAAACAACACTTAGTGTAAGTAAAGCCAATAAAAATCACCAAAAGAGGAAAACCATCATGCAGGATACATCACAGAGACCAATAAATTTGACAAAAATATAAAATTAAACAAACTCATATGCAAACATGTATTTATGAAAAACTAAAAAATATATAACAAATTTTCTTCTATCTTCATTTAATAAAGAAAAATAATAACAAACTGTAATTCTAACTTTCATAAATCGCACTTATATCCTTTTTTATAAGCAAGAAAAAAAATGCATAGCTGAAGTTGTAATAACAAAATTGGAAAATTCTTAATGGAAGAATGTAAGTTGTCTATAAATTCAGTTGTAGATATAAGAGGCATATGAGAGAAACAATAACACCAATCAATCAATTATCCAACCTAGCACACACAATCCTTAAATTGATCCTAGGCACCTATTTCGGAACCCATGTTATACCCTACCATTCAAGTACTTAAGTGCAATTTGCAGCATGAGCTTGGAACTTTCTATTGCATGACAATGATGAAATTACCAATTTTCAGCTCTTTCTCCCAAAATAAAACTTTTGCTCCACTAATATAATAATTTGCCTTCTCAATTGGTTTGGAATTCGAAGAAACAAAAGCCTATAGCAAAATGTAACACTAAAAAAAAGAGCTAAAAATAATTGGTAATGTGCCAAAAACAGTTAATCAACCTCATGCAATTCATTTATAAGTAATGTAAGTTAAAACAAATAAGTAACTCTACCAAAGATTACATTTGTGTGTGTATATACACACACACACACACATTGCACATATATTTTCTTTCATGTTTTCACACATATTTTATAAGAGCCTGGTAAGGCACCTTTAACTAGTGGTTCGTAACCACTATTTACCATGTTATAAGCTCATGAATGTTAAACACAATTTAATGATTTATACATAATAAAATACATGGAAACTAAATGAAACTCTCCAGCATTTTACTTTTCATAGTGAAAATCACACTTGCATTAGCAACTGTAGCTGGCTTTAAATGCTCCAATAGCCTTGATAGCCATCTGGACATCATTCCAAATTTACTACAAATGGCTAATTACTTACAAACGGGCAGAACAATCTAATTAATTCATATAGGTACATTAAAAAAAAAAAGAGCATGGCCATTATGATTGATAACTCACTTTAACATGATCAAATTAAATAGAGTGAAACTCCATGCAAACAAATTCAAGCACAACTTCTGTGTTATTTGTTGCTAATAACCTACAGCCTCCTATTTTTCTTTTTTCTCTCTCTAGCTTAAGGTTTATGCTGAAAACAGTCCAGCTTGTTTCATTAAAAAATTATTGTGAACTCTCAATATTCTTGGGCACTTGATGGATACAAAAGGAAAATAAAAAGGGATACAAAACACAGAGCATTTTAAAATATAAAGGTAGCCAAATGGCTTGTAACTTAATTAGCACTTCCACTACTCAATAAGTTGTGGAGACTCATTTTTCACAAACCACTACATAAAAGAATCTCAAAGCATTGCCCTAAAACAGCCAATCTAACACAAGCTTAGCAAATAAAAATTTTGGATATAATTTGATTTTTATCTTGTCTTCAAAATTTATCTATTAACCTTGACTAATTTTGTAACTTCAAATTCAAATCTCAAATATACAATTCAATCAGATTTGGAATGAAGATCCTGTGGGGAAAATCTAATTGTTCTAAATCCAAGATCTCAATTCTAAAAATATGGGGTTTCAAGACGAAACTTGAAGCTTTAAGTATAAGGTCAGCTGCACAAAAAAACTTTGTATAGAGGTGTAATATATGCCTTTTGATTTATCATGAATAATGCCATAGGAAACTGTAAATGCATCCATATACCAATAATCACTTTCTTATATGCTTTGACACCAAATGGGTATTAATTAACTAAATTTCACATCACTAATCCAATGAAGCTCACCAAAGACTACTAAACATTTATATGAAAATATAAGTTTCACTACTTTAAATAGATCATAATACTATAACTTTGAATTCAGAAATTTTTTTTGAGATCAAAACCTTAGAAACCAAGAGTACACAACCTACTAATATTAAATCATGCACAATAAACATGAATAATGCGGTATATATATATATATATATATATATATATATATATAACCGATGCCTCTGACCTCTCCACAATTTCCACCTCAGCATTTTTTTAAAAATTTTTAAATTTTAGTTTTTTAGTATTTGAATGGTGGAAGAAGGAAGTTTAAAATTATGTCCTTGAAAATTGCAGGCCATACAGGGGGCGAGAGTGCAAGAGGCAACAAAGATAATTGGCATTGACACAAATGAGAGGAAAAAAAACAAAGGGAACAGCTTTTGGAATGACTGATTTTATAAACCCTAATGATAATAATAAATCTATTTCCCATCTAATCAAAGAGTTAACAGGTGGATTGGGTGTGGATTATTGCTTTGAGTGCATTGGGGTTCCTCCCTTGATTAATGAAGCCCTCTAAGCCACAAAAATGGTTCGCATCTAAACTCAAATTTACATGTTCCACTAACCCATGCTAAGCTAAATCAACTGTGCTAAAAAACCTAGATAGCAAAATAAAGCAAAAATTGAATGTAAAGCAAAACCTGTAGGATAGTTGTCAGATTTTGACGATTGGGAGGCTCTTCAATACTATCTCCACTTTCTTACAAAACCTATAGAATTTGATTTCCTACAAGTGTTTCCCTGACTTCAACAAAAAAGAATAGAAAGGAAAAAGGGGTTAGGAATTGAAATCCCTAAATTGACAGAAAAACCTAATTAAAAACGAAATCCTTAAATTGATAGAAACCCCTAATTTAAGACAATAGGAAAAGAGATTATTCATAGATTAATAGAGAAATACTGAGAGAGAATGCTCTGATATGGAGGTCTAGTTGGAGATTGAAAACGCTAGCTCCCATGGTCGTGCCCTTGCAAGCTTTCTATGAAATAGCTTGGATCTGTGTATGAGAGAGTGTAGAGGTTTTGCGTTTGGTGAGTAATGTCGAAAGGAGAGGTGCTGGGTTTGATTTTGTTGAAAGGAGAGGTTTTGCCCTTGCACTATTGCTTTAGTTTTAGAATTATATCAGGTTTGCTCGGAAGAGCTGAGGGTTAGAGAAAGGGGAAGAGTATTTGGTTTGACCTTTGAGAAATGAGGGTATATATATTTAATGAAAAGAAAAAAAAAATTAAAAAAAAATGCTTACATGAAAAATTGTGGAGAGGTCAGAGGCTTCGGTTATACACACACACACACACACACACACACATATATACACTATAGATTTTCCAACTAATTATTTAATTATTTCTCTACTTTGACAGGTTATATTTCATTTTTATAGTTTTATATTTCATTTTTGTAGTTTTATATTCGTGTGAGTTTAAATTAGTTTTTTTCTTTAAAACTTTAAGATTATTTATTTTTGTTCAACTTTTTAAAGAACCAATTTTTAATTACAACTATACTTTCACTGACTTTCAACAAAAAGTTAATCAAATTGCAAGTTTATTTATTTTTACAGGTGATTTAATTTTATTTCATATTTCAAGTATAACATGTATGTACATTTTTTTTCTTCTTTTGTGTAATTATTGGGCTAATAAAATACTACAATTTATTATTGGACTATAAACATATGGATTTATGTATTATTCAACCTTTATCAATGGGTGTTTTCTTTATTCTTTTATTTGTTTTGGAAGATATGAAAAAATAGGTTAGAAAGTATGTAAATTTTTTCTTTTGGTAAGTGACAAAAAAAAAAAAAATTATATTGGGTTGACTCCAACTTAATGTAATTTTCTTATGTGCCATAGGTTTTAGAAAAGTGTTACATTTATAACATTTTCTCAACAAATTTTATGTGGTAAATTGTACTGGTTCTATTTAAACTCAACACTAAAATTACTTTTTGCCTCCCACTTACAGACAATGACAACCTACCAGTTAGAATTTATTGTGAAAGTGTTGTAAAAATGTTATGAACATAACATTTTTCTTATTTTTAATTAGTGTCATCTATTTCTCTCTTTCTAACAAATTACTTTTTTTCTTTTTCTTTTTTTAGAATCCTTTCTAACAAATTACTTGACCCTTAAAAAAAATCATAGACTTGAAGTTCTTTTTTAGATAATGTCATAGTCTTGAACTCAATTGATTTGAATGATTGATATCGGCTCCTTACATTAATCGTCACTTCTTATATCCTTTTTATTTGTGGGGGGAGGTTTACTTCATTAACAGGCGCATTTAGCCAATAGACTACAAAATTCTCTCAAAACTCTATGGTGTAGTCTGATTTCTAGGTTTATTGTAGAATATTACTAACTGAGTTAGCTAATATCCATATGTTGATTACCACATTTAAATTAAATCTTCTGTTAATCCCGGTAAATATCATATGACTAACTAATTAAAATGCAAATTTATTGCCAAATTTAAAATTTAATTTAAAACTTATCTTCTTCCAAAAAAAAAAAAAAATTAAACTTATTAAAGAGTTACCTCTAGCATTCACAACAGAATTATCAAATATAAAATAAAACTACTTAAAATTATAAATTTTAAATAAAGCATTTTTAGAAGTTTTTTAAAACATTTTAAAATTTAAATGAAATACAGCGAAAACAGGTTTGTAAAGTAGTTTACCTTTACTTTTTTTTTCGGTAAACAACTATTATACCCACAAGTACTAATGATCAAGTTTGGCCTTTTACTCCTACGGGTCAGTATTCGGTCAAATCGGGTTATAGATTTCTGCATGAAAGTGGCTCACCGGAACAGATACCGCTGCATTATTCGGGCTTTTAGAAGGATTTATGGAGCTTGGAGGTTCCTAGTAAGGTGAAAAATTTTGTTTGGCGAGCTTGCAGGGAGGCTAGCTCTACCTACCAAAGCCAATTTATTCAGAAGGAAGATCACCACAGAGGCACTTTGTGAGAATTGTAAGGTAAGAAATGAAGATTGCTCGCATGCTATTTTCTTTTGTACTGAGGTGCAGGCATCATGGTTGTCGGACCCCCAATGGAGTTGGCTTTCAACAATGGATGGCAGACCTGTGATGGACATCTTCAAGTATGCTTTCTCGGAGAAAAAAGATCTTCCCTTCTAGCGTTCATGGGCTAGGCAATCTAGAATCGTCGAAACCAAATTCGGTTTAAGGAAGCTGCGTGCCCTTTAAACCAAATCAGCTACCTGTCCAAGGAAAGAAAAACCGAGTTCCAAAAATTCCATCCAATCACTCCGATTAAGCAACATAGAAAGCACACTAGATGGAAGCCACCGGACTTGGGAGGTTTCAAGGTGAACTACGATGGTGCTTTTTTTCCAGTGCAAGGGAGAGCTGGACTTGGGGTTGCAATCCGTAGCTCAGAGGGTGCTGTTTTAGCGTCTCTGTCACAGCAAATTCCTATGCCAGCAACAGTGGCCCAAGTTGAAGCATTAGCTGCCAGGAAAGCCGTCGAGTTTGCTTTGGAGATCAGCATCACCTCTGCTACTTTCGAAGGTCACTCGGATACTATTTTCAAGGAACTCAACAGTTCAGACGCTTCTGTAGCATTACATGGGCATTTGATTCAAGACTTTAAAATTTTAATTTTTTCTTCAATTGTATCAGCTTTGCTCATGTTTATCGGAAACGACGTTGCTCATTCATTAGCCAGATGAGCTATTAATTTGTCCGATTTAACTGTCTGGATGGAAGATGTACCATCAGACCTTTCTCCCGTGGTTAAAGCTTATTTATTTTCTTTGATTAATTAATTGAGTAGTCTTCATTCTCAAAAAAAAAAAAAAAATGTTTGGTGAATTATTATTCCCAAAAAAAAAAAATTTAATGAGTAAGGGGGTTATTGTCAATTACTACTTTTTCTCTTTTTTAATAGAATCTATCGTCAATTACTCCTGAATTAGGATATTGACAACAAAAGTTTATAGTTTGGGAATATTGTTAACAACTTCATAAAATATATGATGGAAATTGATAATTAATTATTATTTATAATTCTGCGTTTATTCTCTTTGATATATTTTAAAGTGCGCAGGACCAACGTTAATAAAGATAATTATGCAAGTAATTTAACCGGTTCTCATGATAGCACAATGGTTTGGTTACAAATAAATAGTACCATATCTTGGGTTCGAGAACTGGGGCAAATGAAAGATCAAACAGGACATGAGGTATTCTAAAATACCTCTTTTCTTTTTATTTGGAAACTTAGTGTGTTTGTTTGAAGATGAAATAGGGTGGATGGAAAATCTTAGAGAGAAAATAAGAAGATAAATTTTTTTCCTTTTTATTTGGAAACTTAGGGTGTGTTTGTTTGGAGGTGAAATATGGTGGATGGAAAATTTTGGAGAGAAAATAGGAAGAGAAATTTTTTAGAGTGTGTTTGGTTGGGTGGGGAGTAAGAAAAATAAATGGTAAGACCAAGTATTTTCTCTCCGGGTCCATCAAAAAAATTTCTCTCCATTAGAGTGTGTTTGTTTGAAGGTGAAATATAATGAATGGAAAAATTTGGAGAGAAAATAGAAAGAGAAATTTTTTTGGAGTGTATTTGGTTGGGTGGGGAGAAAGGAAAATAAATGGTAAGATCAAATATTTTTTCACTAGCCCACCAAATAGGACATGAGGTATTCTAAAATACCTCTTTCCTTTTATTTGGAAACTTAGGGTGTGTTTGTTTGAAGGTGAAATAGGGTAGGTGGAAAACTTTGGAGAGAAAATAGGAAGATAATTTTTTTTCTTTTTATTTGGAAACTTAGGGTGTGTTTGTTTGGAGGTGAAATATGGTGGATGGAAAATTTTGGAGAGAAAATAGGAAGAGAAATTTTTTTAGAGTGTGTTTGGTTAGGTGGGGAGGAAGGAAAATAAATGGTAAAGCCAAGTATTTTCTCTCCGGGTCCATCAAAAAAATTTATCTCCATTAGGGTGTGTTTGTTTGAAGGTGAAATATGGTGGATGGAAAAATTTGGAGAGAAAATAGGAAGAGAAATTTTTTTGGAGTGTGTTTGGTTGGGTAGGGAGGAAGGAAAATAAATGATAGGACCAAGTATTTTCTCTTTGGCCCACCAAAAAATTTGCTTCCCAAAATGGAGAGAAAATTGGGAGGAGGAAGCTTATTTGGAAACTCAAATCCTTCAAGAAACCAAAGATGGCGTAGTACATGTAGAAAGGGGGGCCATGAGTCACGGCGAATTGGCCTCTCCAAATTATTTGGTTATCTAATATTCTAATGATACTTGAAAAATTCTCATCACAAGATTCAACACTGCTTTAGGGAGGCTAATTGTTGTGCGGACGCTTTGGCAAGAATGGATGCTGGGATGCGCTCTGATTTTGTTTCTTTTGATTTACCTCTTGTTTGTATTTTGGAACAAATCAGGCTTGATGCCTTAAGAGCGTTGTATTCTAGGCACTGCAATAGTAGCGTTGTTGCTTTCTAGTTTCGTGTTTAATACATCCAATTTGCTTCCCAAAATGGAGAAAAAAAAAAAAAAATACTTGAAAAATAATACTACAGAAAAGGGGGGGGTCACCCCAATTCCAAATTTTTTTCCTAATATTCTAATGATACTTGAAAAATTCACTGATCCACTTCAAAGAGTTTTGATCCCACTCTAATTTCCTATTTTCTGATTTTGTTTCTTTTGATTTACCCCCTGTTTGTATTTTGGAACAAATCAGGCTTGATGCCTTTGGAGCTTTGTATTCTAGGCGCTGCAATAGCAGCGTTGTTGCTTTCTAGTTTCGTGTTTAATACATCCATTTTACCCCAAAAAAAAAAAAAAAACTTGAAAAATAATACTAAGAAAATTTTGGGTCACCCCTAAGTCCAATTTTTTTTTTCCCCCACTTCAAAACGTTTTAATCCCACTTTAATTTCGGCACCACCCAAACATTTGGAAAAAAACCATTTTTTTTTCCAGTTGAAAAATAATAAATCACTCTATAAATTAAATTGGGCAGCTCAATTAAATCACAAATTTGAGTGTGTTGTAGTTCAAGTGACATTTCCAAGTGTTTCCAATGGAGAAGTTTAGGTTTGACACCCCCTCCCAATTATTGAATTATATCAATAAATAAATAATGGTTGAAGCCTAAACGAAGTTAACTGTGTGAAAATCGCCCTTTCACTTAAAGCATTTATAGTAGGCTTAATAAAACCACAATCAGCCAAAATTATTTGCCCATTTGGATCCAGCTTATTCCAGTTGCGTTCACGTTTTGCTTTCTTTTTTTTTTCTTTTTTTTCGGCTCTGCTGGGGGAACAAAAGGGGCAGGCGTGCACTGTGCATGCACTGTTCACGTACTTTTTTAACAATTTTTTATTAAAAATGGGTCCCGTAGTACTATTCACATATTTAAAAATTATTTTGCTACAATGTTTTTAGTTTTCAATTTTCAGTTTTCAGCAATAAGCTCTATCCAAACGGACCCTATAACTAAACTCCCCTTGAACCCACTTGCATTAAGCACAATAATTTTTCAAAAAAAAAAAATTTTGATGATGCTAGAATTGTCAGTAGTTGAAGTCGTCCAGACAGCTCCAATGTAACCTGCAAGATAACAAGGGGAAGTAACAAATGGGTCATTGGTGTGGTGCCTGCCGGTGAACCTTTGATGATAAAGTTAGAATGAGAGAGAGAATTGGGGAATTTTAGCTGGTGAGAATATGTTGCGATCGTAATTTTTACCTTTGGTGGAGTGTGCTATATATAGGCCTTTATTTTCCTAGCTGTTGGAACCACCATTAATGGTGATTTAATTTCTCTTGTTTGGTAATGCCTCCTATGGTACTTAATGCGGGTTCAAGGAGGAATTTAATACTTAATGCATAGATACAGAGACCTCTAAGCTGTTACCCTCTTCACTTCGTCCAACCGCAACGGCTCAGTCAATAAAGGCTTCATTTATGGTCTGATTCTTCGTCCATCACTATGTTTGAATGAACAATATCTTCAGGCTCATCAATAATAATTATGAAAAATGTCTCAATTAGGTCACTATTCATCAACACATCAACAAAATCACTTTTTTTTTTAATTCTCTCTCTCTCTCTCTCTCTCTCTCATGCACTAATCCACACAAATTGGCAGAGATGGTGGACAATGGTGATTTTTGGGTGGTGATTTATGGTTTGGATTTTTGGTAGGCGACAACAAAGATGGGTCACGATTTTGGTTTTTGGCTAGGTCATTGGATTTGTGAGGTAGTGATTAGTTCTGTGGATTACGACAGTGGCTAAGGAAATTTGATTATGCAATAGTTGTGTGACGGTGACTATGTGATTTGGGTAGAGGAGAGGAAAAAATTTATACATAGGGTTGAGAGAAAATAATAATAATAATAATAATAATTTTTTTTTTAATTGAAATGGGAAAGAATTAAAGAGTTTAATGTAAGGAGCTTATGAATGCACTAGTATACTAGTAGTGTATTAAGGCTAGTGTGAAACTATGAATTGCTGTATGGCGACCGAAATGAGTGTTAAAATTGATTTTTTGAAAGTTACAAAAGGGGAAGGGGGATTTGATCTGTGGATATTATAGACACACCATGAAGTGCCAACCAATTGAACTACAATGTTCTTGGAAATTATGAAAAGTCTAGAAAGAGTAACAAAATTCTACCCCATTGCCTTATGTAATATTTTATATAAATTGATCTCTAAAGTGTTAGCCAATAGGTTATAAAGTGTTTTATCAAGTTTGATTTCAAAATCCTAAAGTGCTTTCTGGTTTGATAAAGCAATTTCGAACAATATCTTCCTAGCTTTTGAGACCCTGCACCATATGAAGAAAAAGAGGTTGGGGGGGGGGGGGGGGAGAAGGGTACATGACAATCAAGCTCGATATGAGTAAAGCATATGATAGGGTGGAGAGGGGGGGGGGGGGGGAGAAGGGTACATGACAATCAAGCTTGATATGAGTAAAGCATATGATAGGGTGGAGTAGAGTTTTCTTGAAGAATTGATGGCAAAGATGGGTTTCCATGAGTATTGGATTTGTAAGATTATGGGATGTATCAGGTCAGTCACATAATTGATTTTGATAAATGGTGAACCAAGAGGCAACATTCACCCCCCAAGTGGAATTCAACAAGGTGATCCTTTGTTACCTTATCTCTTCTTACTTTGCTCCAAGGGTCTCAATGTCCTAATTCAACGAGAAGTTAAAATGGGTAATCTCATAGCCTTCTCTTTATGCAAACATGGCTCTTGAATATCTCATTTGTCTTTTGCCAATGACAGCTTACTATTTTGTTGTGCTAGACTGGAGGATTTTCAAGCAATTTAGAATACTTGGACCCCATTCTAAAGAAGCATCAGTTTAGTAGATAAACAAAGAGAAGCAAATTTATTTTTTGGTAAATCAGTGTTCAAAGCTACTAAAAATTCTATCAAATACTTTTTGGGGGTCCTTGAAATAAAAAAATATGAAAAGTACTTAGGTTTGCTTACTGTTGTTGGAAAAAATAAGAGGGAAAGCCTAAACTTCATTAAGGAGAGAGTTTGGGGTAAATTGCAAGGGTAGAAAGAAAAATTTTATCTCAAGCAAGAAATGAAGTTTTATTGAAAGCCATAGTGCAAGCTATATCGACTTTCGCTATGAGTTGTTTTAAGCCACTTGTGGGTTTATGTAATGATATTAATGCCATGATCTAGAAGTTTTGGAGGGGTCAATGCGGAGATAGTAGAAAGATACATTGGAAGAAATGGGGAATTTTATGTCTACCTAAATTTAAAGGTGGCATGGGGTTTAGAGAATAAATTCAATGAGGCGATGCTAGCTAAACAAGTATGGAGACTAACACATGACATGCCATATTTTTTTAACAAGGTCTTCAAGGCTAAATACTTTTCCTCAGGTACTATTTTTGATGCAAAAGTAAAATCAGGTTCCTACACATGGAAAAGCATCCTCAAAGCCCAAAAGTTCATAACCACTAGGGCCAAGTGGAATATAGGGAATGGTTGCTTAACCCAAATCTACCATGATAATTGGTTGCCTAGTGATGATTATGGAAGGGTGGTGTCACTTCCAACTTTGCTACCTACAGGTGCCTCTGTTGATCTGTTGGTAGATGAAGATTTAAGATGGTGAAACGTTAATCTAATTGGATCAACTGTATGAAGCCCAAAGAATTAAGTCTATTCTCATTTGCATGACCCCTTAAGAAGACATCTCGATTTGACCCAAAAAAAAAACAATGAATAGTGCCAACTCGATGTGTAAGGTTGCCATCTCCTTTATAATTTGGGTGGTATAGATACAAATTCGATTTTAAATTTTGAGCCTCAAAAATTATTCTGGGTAAGTGTGTGGCAGTTAAGAGTCCCCAATAAGGTGAAGACCTTCGTTTGAAGAGCTTGTACCAATTTGCTGCCAACTATGGTGAATTTGGTAAAGAGAAAAGTAGCTTCCTCTCTAATCTGTAGCTGTATGAGAGAACCTAAAACAACTCTCCATGTATTGTGGGGTTTTGAAAACGTCAAATTTGTATGGTGTTAGGATTTTTGCGGATTGTGTGTTGAAAATCACTCGCTAGATTCTTTTGCTGATCTCTTCGGCTTAACATCGTCTAATCCCAGAGGGCCTGAACTCTTTGCCATGATTTGTTGGTCTTTGTGGACTAGGAGAAATAAAACTAGAGTGGGGGAATCAATTGGACCTTTTCCTAAGGTTTCTGGTACAATAGGACAACATCTCAAAGATTTTCAACAGTTAGGGGTTAAGTGTTAGAAAAAACCTTGCCCTAACAAGGTTGTGTGAAAGCCACCTGATCTAGGTAAGTTAAAAACTGATTTTAATGGAGCCATGTTTGAAGATTGAACTGTAGTGGGTATCACAGCAATAGTTCGCAACTCTCAAGGAGAAGTTTTTGTGGCTTTATCTGAAATTATTCCCATGCCATCTTAAATGGTTAAATTGTAAACTCTTATTGATAGAAGAGCAGTGCACTTTTGTAGACACTTCATTTTGTACCCATTAATAACCTTTGGTCCCTGGCCCCAATGATGAGCTTGACATATGTCAAGCAAGGGTAATTAAAGAGTTCACAATAGTTTGGAAGTAATCACAACTTAAAAGTGCTTAAATCGCTTTGAAAACGATGCTGAAAAATTACCCTTGATCACTATTTTGACTATAAATTTTAATCCACAAAGAAGTTTTCAGTGATATTTGTTTCATCAGCAAGTAGACATTTTGGGCTTCAATTTGAACATAAAATTTGCCTAATTTGAATTTATATTAAGTGAGTTATGACTGTTTGAAAACAAGCCAATAGAGGAATCAAAATTAGGGTTTTGGGGGAACATACGTACGCATGAATCAAGGGTGCGTGCTCACCCACAAAACCTACATATGCAAGCACGTTTCCAAGCCATTGAAAAATGATTTTCGAGCATCTAAAATATCATTCTTTGATGGGGGCCGGCTCTTAAACCCTTAGGAATGTCACTTTTAATGTATAAATACTCACCTTATGTCTCCAATCAAAACCCTAGCTAGAAAGAGTGCCTCCATGCTTTCAAAACTCTATTCTCTCTTTTCTAAACTTACCACAACACCTTTGCACGTTTTTTCTAAGAATTCAAAACCTTTTTCTAGCATAAAACTAATGCAAAAAGCTTGTTCTTAATTTGATTTCTCAAAACATTTTCAAAATCTTTTGTTTTTAAGTTGTGATTACCTAAACTATTGTATTCTTCTAACTGTTCTTGTTCTCTCAATCCAATCTTTGTGTGGTAGGCACTGAGGGGTCAGTTAAACAAACTCTAAATCTGTGATCTTAAAGCAAGGTGAGTCTTCTTTCCATGATTTCTCAATTTGCTAACTAGGAATCACATGAATCTCTTATTCTAGTTTATTTGTAAATTTGTTCTTGTTTAGTTTAATGATTATGATATTTTGTTGATGTTGTTGAATCTAAACATGTGATTTAATTTTCTTTTTGTTTAGTATTTTCTCTTATTAATGCCTCTAGATTTCAAGTTAATATGTTATAACATATAGAAGTATTCACATGTGTTTTGTTTGATGATTATGATATTTATTTTGTGATATTAATATGACCATGTTGTAGTTATTTATTTATTTTAGTCTTTATCTTGTTAATCTCTTTGTTTTAAAATTAAGCGTGCAATTGATTTAATCTTAAAATGTGATTTTCCAAATTTTTGTGTTGAGTATGAGTATGCGTATGCATACTTGAGTATGTGCGCGCATGTTCAAAAAACATGCGTGCCCATGATTAAGTATGTGTATGCACTCCAAACCTAGTTTTGGCTAGAATCTCGTCTTTATTTAATTAATCATTTTCCTTGTGCTATTTAGTTTTGTTTGATTCTATTTAGGTTATGTAATTATGTTTAATTATTTTCCATGTTTGTTTTAGTATTTTTGCCATATTTGGTTTATTTGATTTTTTTTCCTTGTGTGTTTTATTAATTGTTATCTTTTCATTTTTTAATATAATCTATTTGATTGTGTTTTATTTGTTTCCTTTTATATTGTTATGTGATTTTTAACATGTTGTGTATGTTATTTTCATTAAGTACATGATGTATGTTTAGGTTAAAGATTAGGGCTCTCATAATAAACTCCTTATTTAAATATGACCTAGCAATACATAATGGAGGCTGGCCCATAAGCCAGGCGGTCTTGGGTACCTAACACATTCCCAAGCCGTACATAAACTCTGAATCCATAATCTGATATGCAAACACATGCATGTAAATGAGTGGTCCAAAAGGCCCAATTTGGTTCATAGACGTAAACCAAGTGGCAACTTCATTTTTCACCCTCTGCCCGGTCCACTCTAGGCCGAGGTGTACTTTCCACTAGGAAACCACCCATCGCAGGTGCTTGTGCCCACAACTTTATATAGAAATTGGATCTACATAGTTCAATCTTGGAGGGAGATTCTAAAACTTCTATCAATACTCTTTGAAGTAAAAATTTACTCCAACTATCCTTTGGTCACATCATTAAAGAAATTGTGTCTTTAGCTAACTCATTATGGAAATCTTCTTTCTGGCGTACAATTAGGCAAGACAATACTTTGGCTCATGTTTTAGTCAAAAGAGCAAGACTTTCTTTTCCTATTTTACTATGGATGTGGTTTGTTCGTTCTAATATTCATGAGACTTTTGTAACAACTCTTTTAGCTATTCAATAATATGCCCTACGGGCCTGATTCTTTAAAAAAAAAAAAAAGTTCTTGGCAATTATATTGACAATTCTTCTCAAAAAAAAAAATATATATATATATATATATATATCTCGACAATTGATTGTTCGAGCGTACTTAATTGGATAGCTGATGAGTCTGATGACCCAAAGCCTTCAAAGACTTCGGACTAAACAGCTTAGTTCCTATGTAGAAAGGAGAGCCATCACTCACGACCCAATGGGCCTGTCCAAGTATTTGAAAATTTTTATACTCTAGTAATCCATTGAAGATATTCAAAAGTCACCCCATGAAAAATATTACTTGGGTCAACCCTAAGAAAATTGACATTGTTCATTTGACCAGTGCGCTCTTCTTCCCGAAAGCTGATGGAAACAATTGAAAATCTTACTAGAAGTTTTTGAGGTATCAGTTAGATTTGATGAGGCATTTTCAAATTAATATGACAATTGTAAATAAAAGCAACTGTGTGAGTTTACTGGGTTCGTAAACATATCATCAGATTAAGGTCTCTTCATTGTTGAAAATAAAATAAAAATAAAAAATGCTACAAAAATATAATTTTTTTATAAAAACCAGTGCACTAAAATAATATAATTTCGTTAGGGATAATAGTCTAAATCTAACATATAATATATAAATCTTCCTCAAAAAAAAAAAACATATAATATATAAAAAAAAGTATTTGAAAATTTCAACATAAACCGAATGGTAATCAAATTTACTCAATAACTTTGTTACAAATGCCTTGGATGAATAATACTACAAACTAACACATGATGGATCAAGATCCTCTAAAGTTTCTAGAGTGCTTTACCAAATGGAGTTCTCTTAATCTTGATCTTTCATTACATAATAAATGGTTGAAATTATGACATGTCATTACTGTGGGGGTCAGAGACGTCCGGATGGCTGCGTGGGCCTTAGGTCTGGCCCGAGGACACTGTTCGGCCCAAGAAGCCACGAAAAGGGAGGAGGTCATTAAAGACCCAAAGGCCATGGGCTCATCGGGGAGATCACTGCGTATGTGGCCGTGTCCGAGGAGGACATGACCTCTAACGGCAAGGGCTAGAGCTAAGGAACGGGATTCAATGGGACGCCGAGGAAGGGGAGTGCCCTGCAAAAAGGTTACTGCCTCCGCATTAAAAGCTTCCACCTATCCGCCTGGCCGCATTAATGAGGAGATGACTCCTGAAGGGACGGAGGTCAGCTTTATAGTCTTGGGGAGCGTTTTCAGGGACAAGACGGGTGGCAACCAGAGAAGGGGAGTATAAATAGAATGGGGGATGCCGCAAGAATGGGGATCGGGAATTGAGGGAAAAGGAAGAAGAAGAAGGCTCCCTCTTTCTTTCTCTCTCTCTCTCCCTTGAAGAACCAGAGCGCCGCCCAGCACAGAGGCTCCTCGGCCCACATCCGAGAAGGGAGTTGGGTTACTCCGCCAGCAAGCCGCCTCATAGAAGTGGACTTGGACCTTACACCGCATCCTTCTAAAAGTACTCGGGGGTCTAGGCTTTGAACCCATTCTCTACAAATTCTATTGTAAAGGCTACTTGGGCCAGCCCAGCCACACATTTGGGCTCAAGGCCATTTTGTGCCCTTACAATTACTTTACTAAAAAAATTATTAAAATAATAGTGCCAAGTTAATTATTTCATATTTTGAATTTTATTAATAGAAAATAAAATTCAGATCCAATACATAGGAAGGCCACAAAATCTTCCAAAAATCCAGCCCATCACAAGCCTTACTTGGGCCACCTAACCATCTGTTATACTCAACACAACTCGGTGGCACTCCTTTAATTTCAATCATAAACAATAATTTATTTTCACATCATACTTGCAACATTTTGTTTATACAAAACAATAAAATTTAGCTACAAAATTGATTGTATTAGATAAAATTTTCTTCTTATATTCTCAATGCTTACAAAATTTTTAGATAATTAAAGATCTTAGCTATGTCATCAATAAATTACTTAAATTGCAAGTGTTTGTAGTTTAAAATTATGCATAAAATATAAGCTTATAGATCATATAGTAAATAATCTCCGATTGACACAAAATTTAAGATATGTATTAAGAGGGTAAAGAACATGTAATTCAACAGTTAGATTTTTAAAATATGTAGTAATTTTTATTTTATTAAGTAAGGTTGTAATTTTAGGCTATAACCAATTTTAAAACTAAATTTTGTCTTATTTTAAACTTGAGGGAAACACATTCCCATTCAAGGCTAGTCAAACAGTCCTTAAAAATCTACCGAATTACCAACTTTGCCCCACGCGGGTTTCTCTACCTTGCAAAGGTGGTGGGGGCAAGATTTTAGCCCCACACTACCGGGCGGGGCGAAGATGGGTTTGGACTTTTTAGACCCAACTTGCCCTGCCTCGCTTATATTATTCTACTGAACAAGACTTTTTACTCAAGCTATTAGTAGAGAGCTAGAATTTGTGTAAGGATATTTTAGTACGCAAAATGATGAAACTCAAATATATAATCCTGTTATTAGTGGCATAGATAACAAAGTAAGTTTTGTTTAGATGGGAGACCTATTTAAAAAATGGTGACTTTTGTTAGAAACAAACTACAAGTCAAATTCTGCACTTGTTGAGTGTATTCTCTAATTGGCGGTTGATTGCAAATTATTATTTATCTTATTATCATTAAGTATGTGCTTTTGGATAAGATCAAGTAGTATTACCAATAGTGACGGAACAATGAATTCTCTCAAACAACGCAAAAGTAAGAGCTTTATGCACTGGTTATGACATTTTAATAGAGAGTAGCTTTGACTGTATTGAGATTATGATTGTGTAAGAGTGCTTTTATACCATTCTATATTCTCCAAATTAGTTAGTAAAATTTCTTCTTATCTTCACCGTGAACGTAGGCCAAAAGTTGAGTTGCATAAATTCTTAATGTTGTTTTTTTGTGTGTTCATTTTTTAATGTTTGTGTTTATTTTTCTTTCAAATTTTCTTCTTTCTTTCCTTTCAAACCCCGTAAGATTTGTACAATCAAATCTTGTTAAGTGTTATCCGAATGTATTTTTTACTACATTATATACCATTCTCTATTTATGGTTTGATTAATGACTATGCTGTTGTGTTCTAGTGGACCAAAATGTTTATTTTTGCTGCACAAGTAGGAGTTTTCTACTCAGTGTCTCTATATATATTGTTTTAGGCTTTCACGGCCTTGAGAGACACAGAGATAAGACATAAGAGGCTATGAACAAGCTATAAACTTTCCTTTGTCTGTCTCTGTTTTGCTAATGGCGATCTCATCCCAGCACAATCACAACAACTATAGTATCATCCTCACAAACACACACAAGTCATGGGCCATCTTCACCACCTCCAAAATTTATGAGTGTGTTCATTGGGTTCTTTAGGAGCCACAAACACTACCACATATTATCAGATATGGTAATAACAGACAAACTTTCATGTTCCGCATCTCCTTTACCAAATCTTAGAACCCAAGTCAGTTCTCCTTCAATAATCCCAATATCCCAAATCCTACAACTCCATTCTCCATCCCAAACCATATTAAAAAAAACACATTTGAATTCCCTCCAAATAAGCACCACCCACTATGAACACAGAAAGGATAAATTTGAAGACACTGTACCAACCATGTCAGAGATATTGGACTCATCAAAAGCCCAAAACCTTGATCTCCAGCTCCAAACTCTAGGACCCTTTTTCAGAATCACGGCCAAGAGCTTGGAAACCCAAACAGAGCTTGGGAAGGCTGAGGGGCTAATAAGGGTCTGGTTGAAAGGGACAATTCTTCACTTGGACTCCATTAGATTGAGGAGAGAGACACTGGGGATGGAGAAATCAATCTTTGGTATTGGTTTGTTCCTTGGAGCTGTTGCTATTCGATATGGATATGATTGTGGTTGCAAAACAGCCGAGTTGCTTGCAATCAATGACTCTGATCTTTACCATTCCAAGGTTTTTGTCTACCCTATAATCTTCACCTTAATCTAGATTGTCCATTTGATTGAAAAAAACAAAACGCTAGTGGAAAAGCTATTCTTACCTTAATCTATTCGCAGCCAGTAGATATTTTCTTTTTATGTGGTCTCCCTTGGTTTAACAGAATGTGTCGAATGCAAGCAGTGCCAGAGTTACTCGGTTGTTTCCTTTGCATTTCTAGTAACAATAAGTCTATAGTGTCTATAGGAACACCTTTTTTTTCTTTCATCATTGCTGAGTTGACAAGTTATGAATTATAGAAAATTAAATCATGATCTTATGCAAAAATCAATAATATATTGTAATCTCAAAATATGTTATGAAAAATATTGTGTTTGTAGCATTAATCAAGTAAATACGTTTAGTAGCCATTAAATGGCCACAGAAGATACCTATTAATTAGCTTTCCCACTTGTCCTTCGTCCAGTAATGTGTGTTTTTAGTAAAATTCTCCTTGAAAGAATGTATTAAACAGTTAATCAGATGACTGAATCTTCTATTAATGTAATAGATTTCACTTTTTCAATCTCGCAGCTTGTTAGGTTCTACACAAGAATTGGATTTAAGGCTGTGCATGAAGTAACAGGTTCAGGATTTGGAGATTATGCCCACATGTTGGTCTGGGGAGGAGTTGGGACTCGAATGGATGCTAATGTTGAAGAACTTCTTGTAAAATGGTGCACCAGGTTCAAACCTCGGAAGTGATTCACTGTTTGAGTAATTTCTCTTAATCCATTTCAAATTGAGCAACATCTCCTCTAATTCTATGAAGCACGGACTAGAAACTCTACTGTCATTAAAAACTGCTATCTGAGGTGGAAAATTAGTGTGTTTGGTTAGTGGCATTGGTTCTAAGTACTACTCCTTATGGTGTGTATGTGACCATGTTGAATTCCCAGCAAGTATGTCCTTAGTGTTCAACTTCAGTTTTGATCTGAGGATATTTTTACCCGGTGGGTTGAACAAGACCACGAGGAAGGAGGAGATCTTGCCTTGTATGATTATATCATATTGGTATGACTTGTGAAGCTCATGTAGTTCTTTCATTTAGTATTTAATATCATAATTTTTTTATAACAAAAATCTATTCTTTTTATTTTGTAATATGCTTTTTTAAAAAAAATTAAATGCTGAAGGTATAACAAATTTTACTACAAAAACACTTACAAATGATGTAACAATGATGTGATTAGTGACACTCTAAGAAAATAATAAACATATATTTGAATGATTTTAGAAATATGATAAATTTTACAACATAAGGCTAACAAAGATATATCACCAATCACAAAAAGTAGTTAAAAAATGCATTTAATAGGATGTTAACGTACATAAATCATATTAATCATCACAACAATTTGTAAAGGCTTCGAGCTAAAACTTATAGCATTTTTAGCATTTTTCTATCTGAATTATTTCTTGTGAATTATTTTAGGGAGTCAAGTGAATATATAGAGTTTCATTAAGTTATCCCCTAACATACTAAAAAGAGGAAAAAAAAGATGTGTTTACAAGACTGAAAGATGTATGGAAGATCAGAGATTTTTATTATCAGAGCTGAAATCTGTACATATTGTGACACACAGCTGAAATAAGTATATTGCACATGTTCAATAAATGAATAGAAGAATTAGTCACTAATACACTGGATTTTCGCTATAGCATAGAAAACTATATACGGACAACAACATATAGATTACAATGCTAAAAATTCTGACTACTCTTAACAAAGAATAGACCTATTGGAATATGTCCCTTATCTTTTGGAGAAGACCTCTGCTTTTTTTGTTTTCTTTGGCTCGCGATGTTATCCTTTGGGGAAAGCCTGATGAGGTTTCAAACTTGTCAATTGTCAAATCAAATATTTCTTATATGTAGACAGTAGACTGAAGATGACAAAAGCAATCCTGTAAATTTATCTTAGAGATGTAATTAACAATGGTGACTCATTAGCTCTAAGAACAAATTATTTGCTAACAATATCAAGTTGCAAAACTGAGAGTTGACACTCAGAAAAACAAAAAAGATGTTGCATCTTGCATGAAGATCTTATCAACACTGGAAGTCACAAGTCCATGTCCCAAGCAGGGGGGTGGGGTGGGTGACTTTGTTAAAAATATCAGCTTAATGTCCAACTGTAAATTTTGAGAATAATGACATTTATGATAAAAATTTAGTTTGTACATTTGCAAATCAAATGCCATGACTCTAGCTGTAATCTTCAATCTCACACCTTATTCAACTCCCCCTTTTGCTGATCTCTATAATTTGCACATATGGACATAAGGCAAGTTACAGTATTACACAGATGGAAAGGTTTTCAATTATCAGGAAGGATACTAGTTTATCATGCCATATAGCATGCATATTTAATAGATTGGGAAATTATATAGTGTAAACTAATTAGGCAATCATTTTTTTTGGTAAATATTAGTATCATTAATTTTAGTCATCTAACTAAGTTGAATATTTTATCACAAAGCATTTAACCTGTCCACATACCACTCAAACCCAACCTGCTTATCAATCACTTTCAAGTAGGCTAACAAGCAAGGACCATATAACTGGCATAACAACTAAATTCAAAATACCTTTGCCTCAGCATACTTGTGTTACATCAAGATTCCTCTTTCTGAATTCTCTCAGCAAGATGAAAATCAAAGTGCTCTTGCCTTCCCTCAACAAAACAAGGTGGTAATTCAATCCCACATATTGAGCACTTGTAATCATTTACCCACAGAAGTAGCTCTCCCTGATTGGATGAAGAGACTGTATCATCATCCGGCAAGTTAGCCCTCTTGTTCTCTTCATCTAGGCTACGAAATGCAAAAGGCACAGAAGAAGAATCTGCTTTCAACTCAGACACTGCATTTTGATAAGATTTTCGTTCTGGGGTATTCACCTAGACAAATAGCAAAATCCAGAAACGGAGAACAAGAAAAAACTCGAGTAAGGCGACAACTCAAGAATAAAATAGAAAGCATTTAAATATAGATCTCAACAGAAACTACAGATAAGAGTAACTAAGAAATCATTTGAATTTACGTTATCAATCAAAATTCAAATTATAGCCAGGGTTCTAGCAACAATCTTTTCCTCAGAAAGAGATTTGGGCTATTTTAAAAGCTGGGCTCTTCACCATAGACAACCATATATCAGGAGATTTTAACCATATGTAATCTTATTAGAAAATTTAGCTCCTTTTGAACTGTTGGCTATGTTAACTCAGATTCTTTCCATTCCACCTGGCATGGTAGATTCTATAATAAGGGAATGGCTCCAATATGTTTGTTGTGGTGCTTATGGATGGAGTAGACTCAGAATATTTTAAGGGAAAGAGCTTTCTGGAGTTGAGCTATAGGGGCTGCTTCGCACAACCTCTCCTTGGACTTTGGTTGTAACAACCCAAGGAAAAGCGCTAGCCACATCTGCGCTATACCTCAAAAGGACTAGTCACAATTGAGGCTCCTTGTAATTGTTAATAAAACCCAGATCTACTCAGTAAATACCCGATGTGGGACTCATCACACACCCACACACATCACACAATCAATCAAATTGGGGTATCACAATCTCCCCCACTTAAATCACTAACGTCCTCGTTAGGGCCCACTTTGTGGGGTAGTGTCTCTGAGCCCACACGGAATTACCGGGCCGGCTCTGATACCATATGTTAGCCACATTTGCGCTATACCTCAAAAGGACTAGTCACAATTGAGGTTCCTTGTAATTGTTAATAAAGCCCAATTCAACCCAGTAAATACCCGATGTGGGACTTATCACACACCTGAACACATCACACAATTAATCAAATTGGAACATTACAATCTCCCCCACTTAAATCCCTAACATCCTCGTTAGGGCCCACTTTGTGGGGTAGCGTCGCTGAGCCCACACGAGGTTACCGGGCCGGCTCTGATACCATATGTAACAACCCAAGGAAAAGCGCTAGCCACATCTGCGCTATACCTCAAAAGGACTAGTCACCATTGAGGCTCCTTGTAGTTAATAAAGTCCAGATCTACCCAGTAAATACCCGATGTGGGACTCATCACATACCCACACACATCACACAATCAATAAAATTGGGGCATCACAATATTTTATGTAACAACCCAAGGAAAAGCGCTAGTCACATCTGCGCTATATCTCAAAAGGACTAGTCACAATTGAGGCTCCTTGTAATTGTTAATAAAGCCCAGATCTACTCAGTAAATACCCGATGTGGGACTCATCACACACTCACACACATCACACAATCAATCAAATTGGGGCATCACAATCTCCCCCACTTAAATCCTTAACGTCCTCGTTAGGGCCCACTTTGTGAGGTAATATCTTTGAGCGGCCCGAAGACTCTCTTAGTCCCTCAAGGTTTTGTTCTTCCCCAAGTTGGGTTGGGGAAAAGGCTTCATGCACAACAAGGGAAGGCATTCCTTATAAGCACATTCTCATGTGCTTCCCTTGGCAATGTGAGATTTCCTTTTGGGTCACTACAATCCACCCCCCTTACGGGCACACACGTCCTCGCGTGTGGGGCCCACACTTCTGGTTAGGGCATGGTTTTGATACCATCTGTCACACCCCGCCCCCGTGTGTATGATATTGTCCTCTTTGGGCGGCCCGAAGACTCTCTTAGTCCCTCAAGGTTTTGTTCTTCCCCAATTTGCGTTGGGGAAAAGGCCTCATGCACAACAAGGGAAGGCATTCCTTATAAGCACATTCTCATGTGCTTCCCTAGGCAATGTGGGATTCCATGAAATGCAAGACCCCCTTTTGGGTCACTACAATGAAATTGTGATGCCCTAATTTGATTGATTGTGTGATGTGTGTGGGTGTGTGGGTGTGTCCCACATCGGGTATTTACTGAGTAGATCTGGGTTTTATTAACAATTACAAGGAGCCTCAATTGTGACTAGTCCTTTTGAGTTATAGCGTAGATGTGGCTAGCGCTTTTCCTCGGGTCGTTACATTGATTTTCTTCTATAGCACTCTATAGCTTTTAGAATTAGTTGACACCTTTTATTTTTTGCTTGGTAATTTAACTCAAGCAATCTGCAATGTTAGGACTTAAAAACTGCTGTCCACCATCCCATTATTTAAGGTTGACACTTTAAATTTTTAGTTGTTGTTGTTGGTTGGAAATGATGGGAACTGAACCTGCACATGGTGGATTCGCCCCTTGGGTTCTTTAAATTCTATGGACGGCGTTGTTACTGAGATTCGCCCCTAGGAAATTAAAAAAATTACATTCTGGTCTGAGTCAAGATTATGAATTAGTCTTTTAAATTCTCACATACCTTGTTTCCATTTTCATCGTTCAAAGGCTCATGAAATTTCTGCGTTTCTCCATCATTGTTGCCAATAGCACAATTATTATCTTCCAGATCTGGAAAGTGGCTGTTGTCCAATAAATACTTACCATCATAACTTCAGGCCTCATGGCTACCCATAGAAAAACCAGTTTCTGTATCATTTATGAAGTGGTGATCATTAACAATTGAGTCCATGGAACTACTATCAACCATGCTTTCCCTAGACGCATCTCTAGATATCAAAAAATTGGTGAGTTTTTTGTGTAGGATCAGCAGGAGCAACAGCCTTGTTTGTATTGAACTGGGACAATTTCAAGCCTGAAATAAGCATATATAACTGCAATGTCATACACAAAGGTCCACAAGGTGCGAGATTAAATTTTATCATGGTCCCTTCTCCATGGAAAATTTAATAAATATTGAGCTATTTTCATAAAGAAGAAAATTAAGCACAAATTGAGTGGTACCTATCAGTCTCAAAGAGACTGGAAGTTCAGCCTTTAGCAGCTTTGATGCATATTTCAAAATGTCCTCACTTAGCAAATATACTCTTGCAAAGTCACAGCTCTGGTCCTAACCTGTTTGTCATATAGTCTGTAAAATTTTAAGCACAAAAAATACATATTAGTGATGACTAATGTTCCAGTTATTTCGTTGTAAAATATTTTCAGTGTTTTATAGTGTTTGTTTCATTGTAAAATGTAGTCAAACCTCATGGAATTTATGAGATCTTACTCGGGGTTACATACACCAGATATGGGTTGTACATGAATAAATCTCTTATGAGTTGGTATTGACTCTATTTATACAGAGAACCATAATGGAGCAACAAAAAGCACCTCAAAAGTAGTTATTTCAATTTTAGAGTCAATATTCACCCAGAAAGACCTTCTTTCTGCATGTCCACAGATAGCATCTGTGCAAGATCAGCTGCAAACATAACCGTAACAAGGCCTTACTTAATAAATATATATATATATATATATATATATATATAATTCATTTTCTACATATCCTTTTGACCAAGAATGTCATACATATTAGCCATAAAATCCACAGAATTGATATACGTACACATAAAATTGTAAGAAGTTTAGAAGCTCTAAAAACAACTTCAAATGCCAGTCAGCATTTTATTCACTAGGCTTTGACTAATCTCGGGAGATCTGAACTCAGCCACATCTTATTATTTGAAGTCTTAAGGATTGGTCTAAATATTTAAGATGTGTTTATCTGGCTCATAAACTTGGCTGGGCAGGGTTCTAGAGTGAGACATTTCACCCCAAACTAAGCCCAGTTGGGTGCTTACTGCTATTACAAAGCAGTATATAACACATTTGTTAAGCAAAAGGGTAAAAAAAAGGACCACTTAACCTAATTTCTGATAAAATGACGCCGCATCCTCTGTGGATGAAAATTTTCTCTCGTTAAGAAAAAAAACCGATGGTGTACGTGTGACAGTGTAAGTCAGTATGTAATAAGAGAACTAGATAAGGCAGGAACATGTACAGGATTAAGAAAATAAGGACATCGTAAACTGGATAACTACTGCTCTGACCGACCACCAGGGGTTTTTCCCAAAGGGTAAAAGGAATAGAAGAAGAAAATACAAGAATATAAACACCAGCAAAGCAAAGGGGAGAAAAAAGGACATGCATATCTTGAACTGAAACAAGGAGAGCTGCAATCATATAAAATGCAAGAAATGATAAAATGTAAAGAGTATAATTTGATTTCTGAGTTTACATGACAATATAACAGGCGCAAATAAAAGCTATGTGTTTCAGTTGACAATAAAACCACGGTAGAAAGAACTGACCACTGCTCTAAAGTCTAACCTGCTGTAGAAGTAGAACGAGAAAAATAGTACGTGCACAGAGGAGACCGCCTTTTTGAAGCTATCCTCATTCCTCATTCTGCAACTGCAAGCTATCTTTATTTATTAAAAAACCATGTTAACTAAGTTGACTGCAGCAGATCATAATTAACAAATAATTAAATGGGTAGTAAGGATATAAATGTCATGATAGCCATCCGATCATTTGGTAAGACAAATTGTCCATTTGGCTTGTTTATATCTGAGCAAACCTGAGAAAACAGGAATATGGGAAGAGTTTCAGACTTCACAAACGTAAAGGACCTTAATCACTTTGGTTTGACTGTATCAATGCCATGGAAAGTTGAAGTTCAGCTAAAAGATAACACAAATCTAGAAATTTGACTGCACCCTGTTTTACCAGTGATGATTGATTATAACCTCATTATTTTAAATAGATCGGTTTCTTTTCTCTCCACTCTTGGGATCCAAAATCCTACAAAATCAATATAAACTTCTAAGTCTTGATGCTTGATCAAAGTTGAGATTCCTAATTTAATAATATTCCCACTTAGATAATGATTCTATATTTTGCTTTAATAATATTCCCACTTACAAATATTAGTTTGCTTTACGCCAATTTTGAAATTTTCTAGAGCTTTCCGCTGGCTGTGAGAGAACAGAGGGGTATCTAGGCAGTTTGCAATCTTTTCTATGTTTTAGGTTTGAGTTTTCTTTTTTTCTTTTTTTTTTTAAGAAAAGAAGTAAAATGAATTAATAAACTCAAAATATGATTTGTTTTTCATAATAACTAACATGGCACCGTTATTTTTATAATTTTGTTAATAAGTTAAATGACATGGCATAATTTCAACAATTTATTACGTAATGAAAGGTCAAGATTAAGATAACTTCATTTGGTAGAGTACCTTTTAGAATCTTTAGAGGATCTTGAACTTGTATGATGTATATTTACAATGTATTATTATTGTTAATTTTGTCCTTATCCTGTTGATAAATTTTAAGGCGCGTTTCGGAAAAAAGTTAATAAAAATTAGAGAGCCAGACATGACACCGGCTCTCATAGTAGCTCAATGGTTTGTATACTTATTACAAGTACCAAGCCTTGGGTTCGAGGGCTGGTGAGTAGAGAGAGAGCAAAGAGATTGATATGGAATCATGAGGTATTCTAAAATACCTCTCTTTTTTATTTGGAAACCTCACATTTTTTTTCCTCCTTTTAATCCTTTTGCTATCATGATTGACCAAGTGTACTTAACTGGATAGCTCATGACCTAAAGCCTTCAAGGACCAAAGAGGACTGAACACTGGTCCATCACCATGGGCCTAATGGACCTCTCCAAAATAATTCAAAAGTTTGTAATCTAATATTTTAATGAAATGTTTAGAAATCACCAATATAAAAAATGTATACTTGGTCCACCCTCAATATGCAATCTTAATAGCAGCAAGTTGATGTCACCTATGTAATTTCCAGAAAATTCACACCTTTTATTGTAGTTAAGGTCTGCAATTTATGTTAAACTTCAAATTTTGGAACAGCTCTAGTTCAAAGAGCAAAAAACTGCCTCTTATAATTAAAATTAAATTCCTTAAAGTAGTGGAGGGTAAGAAATTAGAACAATAAAGGTGTGGAATTGGTTTTACTCATCCAAATACATACCATTTCTAAATGACAATTGTAATACTTAATACTTATGAGTACCTCTTGAGGTATTATTATTTGTCCAACACCTATTTATTGACATTAATAAAATTGACACAATTTTCATATGCAATACAACATCTTTTTATTTGATTTAACAACAATTTTATAAGTGGTACTGGATACAAAGACTAATTTCACAGAAATGTTAATATTAAGGACTAAAAAAAAAACAATTTAAAAAAAAAAAAAAAAAAAAACTATAGGGATAAATTGACAGTTCACCCTAGTGTAAGAGAATGCCAATAATTACTTATGAGAACTTTTATTTGAAAATGGAGGCCATACAAAACAAGCTTTGACTATTATAATTACTTAGAAAGTATAATTAATTAAACTACTAATAAGATAAATGTCAAACAAAAACAAAGTTAGATTATCTTTAGATATTGAAACTAGTCTAGAGTAAGCTCCTCTTCCATAAATAGTCTGAAATTTATTTGTGAGTTTAAAACAAAGAAGAAAAGGGCATGAATGGCCTAAAAAATTCAATTGTTGACACCGAAATTTTCTTATTTTTGTATGCTTCTATTTGAATAAAGAATAACGTATGTTTATAAGTTCAAATAAAAGATAAATATTTATTTTCATATTTATGTTTATTTTTTATGATATTTTCGTTTGATTGTTATATTCACATAATAATAATAATAATAATAATAATAATAATAATAATTCTTAATTAACATATTCATTTTCCTTTTCGTTCTTCTAAATTATGTATAAAAAATAAACAAATAAGTTGGCATTTATTAGTTGTTTGATATCCTTCATCACATGCAAGGCATGACAATAAACATATAAAGGAAAATAGATAAATTATAATTATTTTACTAGAATTAAATTAAATTATGAAATGTAATCATTTTTTTTTAAGATTACAATATAACATTATACCCAATGACAACAACAACTTACCACTTATGATTATTTGTGAAAATGTTGTGTACATATCTTATTCTCATTCACACATTTCTCCTATTTTCCTTATAATCTTCATCTTCTTCTTTTGCACCATCTCTCTCTCTCTCTCTCTCTCTCTCTCTCTCAAGACCAATTCCAATCCCTAAATCATTGTAATTTGTCTAAGGCGAGGCCAAGATTCTACGATATTCAGTTGGTATTCTGTTTAGATTTCTGCACTTATCTTTCTTCCAAGTAGTTATGTTCGCATGACTCAAAAAATTAACACAAAAAAAATATATATATATTTTTGTTCTTGGTTGATTTGATAGTTTGTTATGTCTATTAAATTTAATTGACTAGAGGAGACCCAACCAAGTAGTCAGATAATGGTGGGTTGGGGGGGGGGGGGGGGGGGGGGGTTGTTGGGATGGAATATATGTTTTTGTTCTTTGCTTTTTTAGTAGTTTGTTAAATTTTATTGGTTGCAAGCCAATCCAGACTATTCTTGGAGACCCAACCAAGTAGTCATATAATAGGGGTGGTGGGGTGTTATACTTAGCTTTCAAGCCTACACAGACCTAGCAACCTATTCCAAACAAAAAAACACAAAATGTTTCCTCTAATTCTTAATGCTCGACAAATGTGGTTTTAGCTCATAGATGCATACCTTATTCTTTTAACAATATTTGCTTCAACGCAGTTTCCCTTTTATTCAGACAAGATCAAAACAATTCTTAATTTGTCCCAATCTTCCCTTACCACGATTGCTCCATTCAAAAATTTAGGTGGGGTTCCTTTGTGGGCCACTCTTTGGTGTTCTTCTAACAATGCTGGTCAGTGTACTGTCTACCTTACTTAATTTCATCGGTCATCTTTTCATCAACTTGGTTGTGAGTCAAAGAATATCGACACCTAAAATACAAAGGGTTTGCCTAGTGGTATAGGGTGGGGTTTCACTAGTCTTTTTATCTTTAGCTGCAACACTTTTATCACATAACTTTCCAAGAAGTAAACCCTTATCGAAAAATGGCTCCTAAAATCAAGGCACTCCGCACTTATTGCATCTACATGGCATAGACTTATTCCACAAATTGTTTGTTCAATTGCATTCTCTAACATTCTCATGGTTTCAAGAAATTAAACTTTTAAAAAAAATTGAAAGGTGTAGAACAATTGAAAGAACCATAAATAGTTAAAGGCTCCCACCCAAACCCAAAATTAGAAAACAGATTCTCTTTTGCTATACTTACAAGAAGTTGTATTGATGCTTGAATCGTCTGTGCTTGTTATTTTATTTTATTTTATTTTCTTCACACCTCATTTTTGGAAATACTTCCACTATATATTTATAGGAATGTTTAAGATGCATGTGGAAAAAATAGATGAATACTATGGAGATATCAAAGCAAACAACCCTAAACTTACAATCTTTAATAATATTGAAATGAATATTGTTTTTCCTTTTGCATACAACATTATAAAAATACTTAAGATCCCATAATTGTGATTCCTAATGTTAGTCAAAAGTAGTCCACTAATTTACGAGCTACATATGTATACATGATATGAACTTGTAACCCATCTAATATAAAAAACAAGGTTGGATTATCTTTAGATATCAAAACTTGTTTAGAACTAAGAAGCATTTAAGCTTAAGTTTCTCTTGCATAAATAGCAAGAACAATATTTGTATGTTAAAAACAAAGAGAAGGGGCATGAATAGCCTAAACAATTCAAAAATTCACATTGAAATTTTCGTATTTTTCTATGCTTCTATTTCAATAAAGCACAACATATGTTTGTGAATAAAATAAAATAGAAACTATTATTTTCATGTTTATGTTTATTTTTATTTTGTTTTTGTTTAAGTGTTATATTCATAAATAATAATTATTAATTAATATATTCATGGTAATTTTAGAAATTTCAAATTATGTATAAAAAATAAACAAGCAAGTTAGCATTTATCAAGCTATATATAAAAATAAAAACAAAATTAAGCACCTATAGTGGATGGATAGATATTTTTTAATGCTTAATCATTGGTGTCTTAATAAAGTTTTGAACTATTTTTTGAGCTTGAAAATTACCTAGATTCATCCTAGCGTGCCTCTTTCTCAAGAGTACTATTATTTTTATTGTGATTTAAGTTAGCTAAAAGAGTAAAAGTATGTTCTTTATGATCTTAAACACCATAAATTTAGTTATGATATAACTTTTATAAAGTTTTAATCTAATGTCATACTAGTTTAAGCATTTATAGATTTTTTACAAAAAGTTTTTAGTAGATAGTATAAAATTCATGTTAGTTTGTTAGGGTTTAAAAAAATAGAATTATAACTTGAAAAGTGTTGAAATTAGTTGATTGTTATTTTTTAAACAATTGTGAGTATTCTTTTAGAGTCTGAAATTGATAATGATAGGGTGAAACCCATATTTTACACCATCTATTAAGAGATTGTCATATTAGCTTTTTTACTTAAAACTCAATACTTCTTACAACACCTAATAACATCTCAATAAATTCCTAATTGAGTTGGTTTTTCACATGAGTATTATAATTAATTAGGTATGGTTGTACCTATTCTTTAATATAGATATGATGATTAGGGATGGCAATTTTGCCCCGCCCCGCCCCTCCCCTCTTCGCCCCACACGAGTTTTCCCCGCCCCACAAAGGTGGTGGGGCAAGATTTTAGCTCTACACCATGGGGTGGGGTGGGGATGGGCTTAGACTTTTTAAACCCAACCCGCCCCGTCCTGCCCCATCCCCGCCCCACCCTGCATTAATAAGGGTTAAATTGTAAAAATTTTATACCCTAAAACCCTACTATTTAAACAAACATATTATCACCTTATTTTATTCTACCCAACAAGGATTTCTACCCTTTTTTTCCTCTAGCAAGGTTGGAAATAAAGTATCAATTTTAATATTTTCTTTTGTCTTTATTATAAAAAAATTTATATACTATTGAATCATTGATTTTTTATTTAGAATTTTATTTTTGTTGTGATATTGTCATGTTAAACACTTTAACAATATTATTCAATTTTTGTTAAAATTAGTTTGATTTGATGAGATAAATTTATTTTTAATTTCAAGTATATTTTTATTAACAAAGCAAGTTTTATTAAAAACAATTGAAATAGTTGTGAGCAAATTAACAAGAAGTAGAGTTTCACAGGGTGGACAGGGGCTTCACAAGGCCCCAAGGGGCGGGGATAGGGCAAGAAAATTTTTCCCGTATACAGCTCATTTCAAACTTATAACCTATGTATGTAAGGGCATTGAAGTGGTAGAACCTTGAATTCCTAAAGGAAAAAAAAAGAAAGAAAAAAGAAATCTATAGGGGTGTTTGGTACATGATTTCAAACAACAATTTTTAGTTTTTAAACAATATTACATGTATTCTTACACATTTTTTCACCTATACGTATTTCCAAAAAAACTTTTTAAACTTGAAAACTATTATTTAAACACACGTACTAAACGGACCCCTACTGATGTGGTGGTGCTATTTGAATTCCATAAAATAAACTCAATAATTTCATCTATGTTTCACCTCTTAAAAGTGCTAAAACGTAGGATTGGAGCATCCTATGCGAATGACTATGTAATAATTTGATTTCTTAAGTTCGGTTATAAGTAATGTGATAAACTTAAGAATTTAGAACTAATAACTATGCTACATAATTCACTGTTAGCCTAATTATCTGGTTTATCAGGTGCATCTAAATACATATGATATAGTTAATAATTCGGTTGTTGATGACCCGAATCGATCCGAACTGCTGCCCGAAACTGACCGTGTCGCTGCAGCTGGGTTGCCGATAAGAAGAGGACGATAGTTTAAGCGAGCGAAGGATAAATCCAACATAGGCTGGCCAAAAGTTGCCTAATCCCACTAACCAATAGCTATCAGAATTGAATGTAAGATATTGGGATTTACTATATATGAAGTTAGATTGGAATGTAATAGGAAATCTTCTAGCAAGACAAAACTGCTAAGAGCTTTCTTTTGTAATGTCTCTGAGTTCTGAGATCTGTGTGTTTTAATTTTCCTTTAGCTGACCTGGATTTGTAGCCTTTGGTGTTGTTGTCGTTGTCTTGGTGTTGTAAATTAGTAGTGCTGTGTATTTGGGTTGAGTCTTGTACTGATTGGATTAACCTTTCTTTTTTTCTTTTTATTTTGGTGAATGATGAAATTTTGCTCCCAAAAAAAAACTGCTAATAAAAGTGCGTTTTATTTTTTATTTTTTTTATTTATAAGAAATCCTGAGCATAATAATTATGGCTCAACCCCATACTAAGTTGAGTGTGTGAAAATGCCCCCTCTTAATGTATCCCGACCAAAATGAGTGTTGCAAGCTTTTAGCTGATTGTTAATTCCATTGGCAAGTGACATATCATTAGTCTATTCTGAGAAGTTATCATATAATAATTGCATACTCATGAAATCGGGAGAATATATAATTATTTTGTAATATGGTATAATGTATAATTTAATTTTTAAAATGTATTGAAGACAATTTGTTCTTATTAAAAATTGAACTATTTTTAAAAGTATTTTTCATCTATCTATCTCTATAAATATATTTTCATATTATTTTGGGTGTTTTTATTAGAATCTTGGGAATGTTTAATTGATATTAATATTTTTTTTAAGTGGTCCATATTCTTCTAACTTTTATTATCGTATGTTATTTTTTTGGGTACAACTAAACTTTTTAAGTTTAAAATTGATTATTCAAGTTTCTCATTCTCTTAAGGATATTATTATAATAATCAAACCTCATTATAAATTTACAATTGACATTACTCAAATAAATGATAAACACATTCAAAAACATAGTCATATAGATTATATTTTAATATAAACTCAAATTTTCCTTCCACAATATCTAAAAATTTACTCAAAACAAAACATAGAGAGAGAGAGGGAGAGAGAGAGAGAGAGAGAGAGAGAGTATTCACTTTTTTGTGTGGGCAAAATATGGATTGATCGGAAAACAGAATATCAAATATATAGTAAATAAAATGTGAGAGAGGAAGAGTCAAAATAAAAATAAGTTGAAATGATGAAGGAATTGTAACTTTATGGTATTGAGTAGTTGAGAGATAAAAAAGTTAAAGAGATGAGGAAATGTTGGAAGAACTATAATTGTAAGGTAAGAAATTAATAAAGAAAAAAAAAAGTTAAAAAAGAGAAGAAAAAAATGTTAGAAATAGGTGGATGATGTTGCACAATGAAAGAATAGCAAAATTAATTGTTACACTTTGTTGGGGACATATTTTGTAATTGGCATATCCTTTGACAAAACGCACTTTACTTGTATTTGGGTAAATCTAAGTTGGTTCAAGATGATCATTACAAGTGGTTAAATTGAAGATATGAAGATTACTCAAGAACTGCTCAAGAAAAGTGCAAATTGCAGGTCTCGATACCTCCTCAACAGAATCTCGATCTGTCGAGATTCATTAAAGTTCGACAGATGTCCCGATCGATCGAGCTTACGGGTTTCAGATTATAGCCATCAACGTTTTTATTCTAAAAGGCTAATTATTTATGGGTTTGTATAATTCTTATTGGACTAGGAAAACCCAAGGTTTGTGTAAATCTATTTGGAATAGGAGAGCCCATTAAGCTCCTATTTAAAGGAGGTGAAAAAAAAAAAAAAAAAAAAAAAAACCTAACCCTAGAGAGCTTCATAAGGTTTTCTTTTTGAAACCCTAGCCTCCTCCTACAGAAAAAGAGTTCTTGCTGCGTTTCTTGTACGCCTTAGGGTTTTGTAACTAAGCAAAGTCTCTTGCACCAACATTGAAAATCTTATTGGTGTTTCTATGTGAAGCTGCTGCAAATCAACTACAACAATCAAAGGGTTGCTGTGGAGTTAGTCACGTACTGGGATTCGTGCAAAGGAGTAAGCCGCGTATTGGGATCCGCGCATCAAATTGGTTAGTCACGTACTTGGGAGCCGTGCATTGAAAGGAGAAACTGTCACTACAGAGCAAGTCCAATTAGGTATTGGGGTAAGAGTTCAACTGTAAGTTGGTAAGGTACTTGGGATTCCTTACTTGTAACTGCTTGTTGTGATAATAGCGGAGTTTCGGGAGTGGTGACCTTAAATCACCTGGTGGGGTTTTTGCCGTCAGGGTTTTCCCTATTCGTGAACAAATTACCGTGTCTTTTATTTTCCGCTGCATTACTTAGTTTTGGTGATTTATTTGTACTACCATGTGATAGCATGTTAATTTGATTAATTAATAACTGGGCTAATTAATTAATCTAAGTTATCACAAGGAGTCAACGCGTTTGTGGCCTGTCAAGTGGTATCAGAGTGGGTACACTCTGATTGGATTAATTTCCTGAGTGTGATCCTTGACCCCCGTTGTCATGGATCGTGGACAATCTCTTTTGATTCCTCCTTTATTTGATGGCACTAATTATGCATACTGGAAAGTTCGTATGAAAGTGTTTTTGCAGGCTCTAGGTGAACAGGTATGGCAAGCTGTTGAAGTTGGCTGGATTAAGCCAAAGAAAGCGCAGTGGATTGGGATGATGCAACAATCACAGCAGCAAATTTCAACAGTAGGGCCTTGAATGCCTTGTTTTGTGGGGTGACCAATGAGGAATTCAAGAAGATATCATCCACAGAAGTTGCCAAGGAAGCATGGACCATTCTTGAGACCACCTATGAAGGTACCAAGGCAGTGAAGACTGTGAAGCTTCAAAGACTCACTAGTAGCTTTGAAGAAATAAAGATGGAAGAGGATAAGACCTTTGATGAGTTCTATGCTAAACTCATAGATATTATGAATTCTACCTTCAACCTTGGAGAGTCTATAGCAGAATCCAAAATTGTTAGGAAAATCCTTAGGTCCTTACCTAAAAGATTCCATGCCAAAATCACTGTCATTGAAGAAGCAAGGGACATTGATCAAATTCCTTTGACTGAGCTTGTAGGGAACCTTCAAACCTATGAGATGGGATTAGGCTCAATGGGAAAAGGTGGAAAGAGTAAAAATTTGGCTCTTAAAGGTATAGAGGAAGAGATTGAGGACTCTGAAGATGAAGATGAAGATGAAGATGATGATGATGATGAGGATGAGAATCTAACCTTCATAACTGATGATGATGTGGCATAAACAAATGCAACTCTGAATTTGTCCATGGAGATCGTCCAGGACGAGCAAGGTGCTAAAGACGAGGTAAGCTGTCACGACATGCTCAAGACGAGGTAAGCTGTCACGACATGCTCAAGACGAGGTAAGCTGTCTTGACGTGCTCAAGACGAGGTAAGCTGCCTTGACGTGCTCAGGACGAGGAATTACAGACGACACGTGAGCATTTAGAAAATTTATGGTATAAAATGTCTCCGTATTGTACGAGTAACCTCCAAATGACCGTTGCGCACAAAAAGGGTAACTCCTAAACAGTTGGAAGTTATATTCAAATACAAACCTCCTCAATTCAAGGGGAGGTTACAAATCCAATAACCGCTCTTAAGACACTATATAAACACTGGTTCAGACCAGGAAAAGGTACGTGAAATCATTTCCCAAAAAATTGGAACTTGAAAATATTTGAGAGAAACTGACTTTGTCATCGGAGGGTTATTGGCCGGCAACCCCGGTCACCTTTGATCACTATCTCTTTCATTTTTTAGGCTACCAAGGCAATCGCGAGCCCTTTCTGATTCGAAGCATCCAGCCTACTGATTTTCTTCACTTCATCAGTTGGCGCCGTCTGTGGGAACTTAGAAAATAATCTCCGTTTTCTTTCCGTTATTTCGATCATTCTTTGTTCCTAGACAAACGACTGAATGGTTCGGACAAGATCAAGGGCTACCAGCCCAGGCCACTAGGAGAGTAGGGATGCTTCTAGTAATCCCTACCGTGATCGCCAATCAGCGCCTGCCGCGCAGCCGCCGTCCCTTCAACAAGTGCAGTCCATGGCTGCTGCTATGGCGGAACTGACCCGCCAAAATCAAGAGTTGAACCGGGAGATCAACATAAGGAGGCAATACCGTGAAGGACATGCAGAAGGACGACCCCAGGGTTAGGAAGGTAGAGGAGAAAATATTGAGTCCGAGGATCAGACAAAGGGTACTACTTCGAGAAGGGTGCCACATTCGGAGAGAGAAATGGACCAGATGAGAAAAGCTATGGAAGAAATGAAGGAGAATATGAGGCGGGCAAACCCCGTGGAAGATTTGGTTCACTGAACGGACTCCCCATTCACGGCTTCCATCAACAGCCATCCTTTACCCCCTAAGTTCAAAATGCCTTCCCTGGATTCATGCGATGGAAATCACGATCCGTGTGACCACATTGCTACCTTTAAGACAACCATGCACCTCCAAGGAGTTCCAGACGAGATTATGTGTAGAGCATTTCCTACCACACTTAAGGGACCGGCAAGGGTGTGGTTCAGCAAGATACCTCCAAATTCGGTCGGGTCATTCGAGGAGTTGAGTAAGATGTTTGTTAACAACTTTATTGGAGGACAACGCCACAAGCGTTCCTCTTCTAGTTTGCTAACCATCGAACAAGGGGAGAATGAGAGTTTACGGTCCTTCATCACCCGATTCAACAGGGAGGCCTTGACAGTGGACGAAATAGACGATAAGTTGCTGTTGGCTGCTTTCCATAATGGGGTAAATTCAGACTTGTTCATCCATAAATTGTACGAGCAGGAACCTCAGACCATGGCTGAACTCGTCCATTCAGCCCAGAATTTCATGAACGCTGAGGATGCAATAATAGCCAAGAAGAGGAAAAGGTCAGAACGCTCGGAAGCTAGTCACCAACGACATTCAGATCAAGCTCCTCATCCTAAGAAGGCCCAGGTAGGAGAAAAAAGGGATAGGGATGGTAGGAAGGCAAGTTCATCCTCAAGAAGTCAGCAGTACACTTCCCTGAATACCCCGCTAGAGTAGGTCCTTATGCAAATCAAGGATGATCCGTCCTTGAAGTGGCCAGAGAAAATGAAGGGAGACCCTAACAAGCGCAACAAGAACAAGTATTGCCGCTTTCACAGGGACCATGGGCACGACACGGACGAGTGTTTTGATTTAAAGCAGTAGGTAGAGAACCTCATCAGGCAGGGAAAGTTGAGGAATTTCCTTGGACGAGACCACAAGGATGAGAAGTTGAAAGCCAAGGTGGAAGAGTCCTCACGACCCCCGCTAGGAGAAATAAGAGTTATTGTAGGAGGAACCTCAGCAGTGCAGTTATGTAAATCGAGGAAGACATACCTGAAGGTGGTGCAAAACGTCCAGCTGTCAGAACGATCTCCAAGGACGAGGGAAGCTGACGAGCAAGCAATCACGTCCACGGACAAGGATGCTGGAAGAATTCACCAACCCCATGACGATGCAATTGTCATTACCTTACTTATTGCCAACTATACGACCAGAAGGGTGTTGGTAGACAATGGCAGCTCGGCGGACATTCTGTATTACCCTACTTTCTAACAAATGAGGCTAGGACGAGATCAGCTTCATCCAGTGAGTTCGCCCTTGGTAGGATTTGGGGGAATGAAAGTACAACCGGTGGACACCGTCACACTGCCCGTAGTGATTGGGGCATACCCACAGCAGATAGCCAGAGAGGTAAACTTCCTCGTAGTCGATTGTTCATCGTCATATAACGCTATTATTGGAAGGCCTACTTTGAATAGCTGGAAGGCAGTAACCTCTACCTACCATTTGTCCGTCAAGTTCTCAACTGAACATGAAGTGGGTCAGGTGCAAGGAGATCAGTTAGCTGCTAGAGAATGCTACCTAGCTATGTTGGCTATGGACGAGTATTTACAGGCGATGAGTATAGATGAGGGAAGAATCACAGCGGAGCCTGTTGAGGTGTTAGAAGATGTCCCCTTAGACGATAGTAGAACTGAGAAGTTTACTAGAATAGGGGCGAGCATGGAAGAAGAGGCGAAGAATGCACTGGTCCAGTTTTTGAAGAAAAGCCTTGATGTCTTCGCATGGAGTCATGAAGACATGCCTGGCATTGATCTGAGCGTTATTACTCATCGTCTGAATGTATGTCCCTCTTCTAAACTCGTGCATCAGAAGAAGAGGGTATTTGCTCCTGAGCGAGACAACGCCATCAAAGAAGAGGTACAGAAGTTGATTACGGCGAAGTTCATTAGGGAAGTTTACTACTCGGACTGGTTGGCGAATGTAGTCATGGTAAAGAAGGCCAATGGTAAATGGCGAATGTGTGTAGACTTTACTGACTTAAACAAAGTTTGCCCGAAGGACAGTTATCCGCTACCACGCATTGACCAGCTGGTAGACTCGACGGCTGGTCACAGGTTGCTTAGCTTCATGGACGCCTTCTCAGGCTACAACCAAATAAGGATGGACGAGACAGACCAAGAGAAGACTTCATTCATCACCAGTCAAGGGTTGTTTTGCTACAAGGTAATGCCTTTTGGTTTGAAGAACGTGGGGGCAACTTACCAGAGGCTGGTGAACCAAATGTTCGTCCTCAAATTGGAAGAAATGTAGAGGTCTACGTTGATGATATGCTAGTAAAAAGTTTGGACGAGGGAAAACATCTGGACGACCTTTAGGAGACCTTTGACACACTACGACGGTACAACATGAAACTTAATCTAAGCAAGTGTGCCTTCGGCGTTTCATCAGGGAAGTTCTTGGGGTTCATGGTTTCACATAGAGGCATTGAGGCAAATCCAGATAAGATCCAAGCAATACTCAACATGGAACCGCCAAAAAACATCAAAGAAGTCCAGTCCCTTACAGGACGAGTTGCCGCCCTCAACAGGTTTGTTTCGAAAGCTACTGACAAGTGTTTACCGTTTTTTAAAGTCCTCAGGAAGGCGTTTGACTGGACGGACGAGTGTCAAAGGGCCTTCCAAGATTTGAAGACTTACCTCACTAAGGCACCGTTGCTAAGTCCATCCGTACCTGGCGAAGAGCTGTATTTGTATTTGGCGGTATCCCCGCATGCCATAAGTTCCGCACTGGTCAGGGAAGAGGAACGAGTGCAGAAACCAGTATACTATACCAGCCAGGCACTTAAAGGAGCGGAGGGACGGTACCCAATGATGGAAAAGTTAGCCTTTGCCCTGGTCACGGCTTCAAGGAAGCTGAGACACTACTTTCAAGCTCACGTCATCATTGTCTTAGCGGATCATCCCCTAAAGAAAGCAATGAACAAATTGGAAGCTGCAGGACGGCTAGTCCAATGGGCAGTGGAACTCAGTGAATTTGATGTCGAGTACCAGCCAAGGAATGCAGTCAAGGCGCAGGCGCTGGCGGACTTCATTGCGGAGTTCACTCCAAGCCAAGACGAGTTGGTCAAGGACGAGCAGGCAAGAAGGTGGATCATAGACGTGGACGGATCATCTACAATGTACGCAAGAGGGATTGGAGTCATACTTAAGTCCCCGGAGGGAGATAAGTTGGAGTATGCAGCCCGTCTACAGTACCAAACTACCAACAATGAAGCTGAATATGAAACACTACTCAAAGGGCTGGAATTGGCTAAGTCCTTAGGGGCAGAGTCAGTAATAGTCAGAGTAGATTCTCAGCTAATCATCAACCAGGTGAATGGAATGTGTGACGCCAAGGAAGATCGAATGAAGAGATACCTCAGCAAAGTGAGGAGGCTTGTGCAAAAGTTTTCAGAAGTAAGTTTTGTTCAACTCCCGAGGGAGGAAAACATGGAAGCAGACGCGTTGGCAAGGGCAGCATCGGCAGGTGGAATTATGGACGAGTATAGCAAAGTCCAATACATGCCGAGCATAGACCTCCCGGAAATACAGTTAATTGGAGGGGAAGAAAGTTGGATGAGTCCGATTGTTATTTATCTAAAGGATGGAAAGCTTCCGGAAGACAAAAACGAAGCTAGAAAACTGAGGGTTAGGGCTGCAAAATATGTCCTTATAAATGAAGTGCTTTACAAGCAAGGCTTATCTCAGCCCTACCTAAGGTACCTAGCTCCGGACGAAGCAAATTATGTTTTGAGGGAGGTTCATGAAGGAGCATGTGGTAATCACTCGGGGGCAAGATCACTCGTCCATAAGATCATTCATGCAGGCTACTACTGGCCCACGGTTCAGGCAAATGCTAAGGCCTATGTCAAGGTATGCGACCAATGTCAGCGCTACAGCAACATTCCTAGGCAGCCCCGGAGTACCAGACCCCGATAATGGCCCCGTGGCCCTTTGCGCAGTGGGGACTGGATATCCTAGGTCCTTTCCCCCCAGGAACCAGACAAATGAAATTTTTGGTAGTAAGAATTGACTATTTTACTAAGTGGATGGAGGCTGAACCCCTTTCAAAAATTACACAGCAAAATGTTAAGAATTTTTTTTGGAAGAACATTCTGTGTAGGTTCGGAGTACCGAGGGTACTGGTATCGGACAATGGACGACAGTTTGACAACGCACCGTTCAGGGACTTCTGTGAGCATTTCGGAATCAGAAATCATTATTCCTCACCCTCCCACCCACAGGCAAATGGACAAGCAAGGGTACCAAACCGATCCTTGCTGAAAATCATCAAAACTCGGCTTAAGGGGGCAAAAGGGATATGGCCAGACGAGTTACCAGGCGTTCTTTGGGCCTACAGAACCACTGTGAGAACCCCGATAGGAGAAACTCTCTTCAAGTTAGCCTATGGAAGTGAAGCGGTCATACCGGCAGAAGTTCATATGGCTAGCCATCGAGTAATGAAGTATCAGGAGAAGGAAAATGAAGAATTGCTTCGTCTTGACCTCGATCTTGTTGATGAAGTAAGGATGGAGGCGGAGCGAAGGACAACAAGGTATAAGAATCTTATGGTCAGGCAGCATGATGCCATGGTGAAACCCAGGCGCTTCAGCGTAGGGGACCTCGTTCTCAAAAGAGTATCCTTGGCAACTAGCAATCCAGCTCATGGAAAATTGGGACCCAATTGGGAAGGACCATACAGGGTAGTCAACTGCAAGAGGCAGGGATCATATTACCTGGAAGCTCTAGACGGACGAAAGCTAGAGCATCCTTGGAATGTGGAGCACCTGAGAAGGTACTATCAGTAATGGGCTTGGACAAAGCTATTCAAGGACGAGGTTACAATGATGGACAACTCTACTACTATGTTCAATAATATCTACTTGTGTTCTTATTACTGCTATGGTGTGTACTAAGAATAAAGGCGCACTAGTTTTTAAACTTTTGCATCGTCTACGAACAAGTTTGTGAAAAACAAGGTTGTGTATTTTAAGTATTTTCCTAAGTACTTTCATAAGGCACTAGCTTTTAAGCAGGTGCCATGTTTGTGAACAATGCTTATGTAATGATATAGTTTGGATTTTCAATGTATTTTATGCATAAAATCTAACTCCCATGGTCAAACCCACGAAGAGGGCCAAAATCTTAAGACGAATGAAAAATCCTTGGACGCAGGGATGTAATGTTCACAGACTTTTCTCAAGATGAGGATAAAGTGCAAAGCTAAAGCAAAAAGAAATTATTACAAGTCCATGGACGAGCATCTGAACAAGACAGGTGCTCTAGGACAAGTCAAACACTAGAAAACGTCCTTGACAAAAGGCCAAAGAAAGGCTTATGGACGAAGCGAAAATCAAGCCTATGGACAAGGCAAATAGGCCAAAACCTATGGACGAGGCAAATAGGCCAGACCTATGGACGAAGGAAACGTCTAAAAAAGGTTATCATTAACTCGTCTATAGAAGAACAAAAGGATGGATCAATAACATCGTCCGTAAGCAAAATATATGGACGACCCTTTAATACTTGAGAAACATACAAGTTTCTATCACAACAAAGACAAAGGGAAACACGTCCATACATTAACAAATAGTGAATAGAGATAAATATTCATTGAAGTTTAAAAAAAAAAAAAAAGGGTAGACGACCACCGTCCAAAAACCCTTATAAATTAAGCCTTAAAGGCAATTGTTAATAAACTCATCTATACCACTCCAGACGAGATAATTGTACTCCAATACATTTCAATAAAAAAAAAAAAAAAGAAGAAGAGAAGAATCAAATTACATCAAAGCAAGAAAAATCTCAAACGGATGGAGTGTTGGCATTTGGCTCGTCTTGAGGTGGCAAGGTGGTAGCATCATCCTCCACGTTGATGTCTTCTGAGTTGGTCTGGACGAGGGAGCTTGTAGACGCCCCGCCAAGGTTAAGCTTGATCGAGCTGAAGTCCACTTCAGGGAATTTGTCCATCGCGTCCATCCTGAAATCCTTGAAGCCAGCTGCATAGTTGGCATCCATTGAATCAGTGAATTCTTTGGACGCCTTGAACTCCGCAACAGCATCTCCTCTAGCTTTCTCCAGAAGGACGTCAAGCTCTTCATTCCTCTTTTGAAGGAAGTCAAGACGAGCGTCCTTCTCAAGGATTTCAGCCTCCAGCTCAGTGACGAGGTTCTTCAAGTTCTCCGCCTCGTCCTTGGACTTAGCTGCCACCTCTGCCCACCTCTTGGACTCGTCCCTTCCTTTTTAGACAGTTTTCTCCAACAGCACCCTCGTCCTGTCCAGTTCAGTTGCCTGCCTAGACGCTGCAATGAACTTAGACATTGCCTGCATAGCACAAAGCTTCATTAGAATGCGTGCATAAGCTAATTGTAAGACGAGACAAACACATAAAAGTTACATACCTTGAAAAGGTCATGGACGCCGGAGCGCTCAAAATCCTTCAACGACATGTTGTAGCATGCCGTCACGTCCTCATCCGTCACAACCTTCTCAAATTTCTCCCAAGCCAAGTCCTCGTCCTCAAGAAGATTGTGAGAAACTTGGTGAGAAGGTTGAGACGAGGATGGGACTACTCTAGGCGAGAGGGGTGGAGAATGAAGCTCTGGTTCAACGTCCAAAATTTGAACTGGATGGGTAGGAGGGACGAGAGAGCCAGGTTGATCCTTGGCTTGGACATCTTAAGGCTTGGACGACTTGTGCTTAGCTTTCTTCTCCTTGCGCCTAGCTTTCTTCTCCTTGCGCCTACTTGGGAGGTTTCCCAAGTCTACGCCTAGAGAAAGGCTCTTCCTCTTCTCGCCAGAAGCTGGACGAGGGTTGGATTTCACTCCAGGCCTAGTCTCCTCGTCCATCGCATCCTTGCCTTTATTTTGTTTCATCGTCGCCATTCCTGCAAGTAAAGATGTCAGTAAAAATAAATAAATAAATAAGACGAGGGTAAGGACGACTTACGTCTTCTCAAGGTAATTTCGTGGGCAATTTCCTCGTCTGAAGGGTCAAGACCTAGACCCCAGGTGGCAAGACGCCGTAAGGTAACCAAAAAATGGAGGTCCTGTCGCTGTAAAGACGAGCTTTTTGGACTCATTTCAAATGGAACCTATCCAAATGGGGTCGTCTAACACCTTCAAAACAAAACAAACAAAAACACGTTAGATGACCATTATTAAAGACAAGTGCAACAAATACAATGAGAAATGCATACCTTTAGGACGAAGGTTCCCTATCTCCCCTGTATAGGGAGGGAATGGATCCTTGGCAGTGTCATTAGGACGGCCAGCCCAAAAACCAGAGACGAAGAAAAACTCCATCTTCCAGTTTCTGTCTGACGTGACTAATGACTTAATCAATCTACAATCTTTCCTTCTGGCTGTAAATTGATAAAAGCCAAGGGACTGGTTAATTTAGGAGGGTTTATAGCAATAGAGGAACTCGTCCACGGAAAGAGGACGGTTCCCCTCAAACACTTCCCTCCACAAAACTTGCATAGCTACTATTAGACGCCATGCATTGGGGTTAAGTTGGCATATCCCTATACCTAACCTAGAAAGCAACTCCCTGGCAAAGGCATTTAGAGGCAACCTCAAACCCCCTAGTAGGTAAGCCTCGTAAATGCCAACACCAAAACGGGGTTGACAACACCACTCGTCACGGACGGGTAGCCTAGGGTTTAAGCTATCAGGGATTTGGTACCTTGTCTTGAGAAGGTCCAACTTCTTCTCGTCTATCTTAGAACCAACCCCTATAGCACAAGTGTAAACTACCTCCTCCTCCTCGTCTTGAGCAGAAGACGAGGGAGCACTTGTGCCAGCCCTAGAACCAGACTTGACCCTCATCCTATGTTGTTCCCTAAACACCTCTAAAGGAACCCCTAGGACACCAGACATATACTCGTCTGTGGTGTTCCCATCACTACTGCTATTACTACTCCTAGAACTATCACTAAAGCCACTAAAGCTACTTGGGTCTTGGTACTCGTCTATGGCTTTAACAGTGCTATCGCTAGACGAGGAAAGGACTACCTCAGACATTTTTAAGGAAGAAACTTAAAATCTAAGGACGAAGATTGAAGAAAGTACCTGGAACTAGACGAGAGGAGACTAACTGACGCAGGAAACTTCTAGACGAGGCGCTAAGACGAGGGAGGTCGAAGAAGAAAATTTGAGAAAATGAGGAGGGTAGCGGAGGAATTCAACTATTTATAGGCATTGACCCTAGTACACGAAGAGACGCGACCAGCCAAAAAGCGACAAATGGCACGTCCCTCGAAAAACGAGCTAACATGATTGGTCTCCAGTTAAATCATGACAAGTGGCACCTACAACAGCTGGCATAAGGACGCTTGTCCAAAAAACGGCGTTAGTAGATGTAAATCCTAGACGACCCATGGACAAAGGGGCAACTGATGTGGCATAAACAAATGCAACTCTGAATTTGTCCATGGAGATCGTCTAGGACGAACAAGGTGCTCAAGACGAGGTAAGCTGTCACAACATGCTCAAGACGAGGTAAGCTGTCTTGACGTGCTCAAGACGAGGTAAGCTGCCTTGACGTGCTCAGGACGAGGAATTACGGACGACACGTGAGCACTTAGAAAATTTACGGTATAAAATGTCTCCGTATTGTACGAGTAACCTCCAAATGACCGTTGCGCGCAAAAAGGGTAACTCCTAAACAGTTGGAAGTTATATTCAAATACAAACCTCCTCAATTCAAGGGGAGGTTACAAATCCAATAACCGCTCTTAAGACACTATATAAACACTGGTTCAGACCAGGAAAAGGTACGTGAAATCATTTCCCAAAAAATTGGAACTTGAAAATATTTGAGAGAAACTGACTTTGTCATCGGAGGGTTATTGGCCGGCAACCCCGATCACCTTTGATCACTATCTCCTTCATTTTTCAGGCTACCAAGGCAATTGCGAGCCCTTTCTGATCCGAAGCATCTAGCCTACTGATTTTCTTCACTTCATCAGATGAGATTATCAAGCTTCTTCAATTTTGGAAAAAGGTTAAGGACAAACCTCCTAGGAAATCTAAATCCTCTAGGAAGGGTAAGAATGAGAAGCCCATCATCCAATGCCATGAGTGCAAAGGTTTTGGTCATATGAGGATAGAGTGCCCAAACTACTTTATGAGGAAAAAGGCCAAGAAGTCAGAAGACAAAGGGTTGGTTGCTACTTGGAGTGACACTAAGAATGACTCTTCTGATGAGTACGTGGATGAATGTCATCATGTTATGGCTTTTGCTGCCTCAACGGATAAGGTGACTGTGGAGAGTGCTAGTGATAGTGAAGATTCTTCTGATGAGGTCTTGAGTGCTCAAAAGCCTAGTTCTGATAAGACTGGCTTAGGATATGCTGTCTCCTCCAGCCACTCCTCTTCCACAGCTTCTGGATTAAGGACTGTTATTGTGCCTTAATTTGAGAAAGGTAATAAAGGTATGAAATCCAAAACTGTTTTGGCTAATTCTAAATCCTTTGTTAGACCTCATGTTTGTCACCATTGTGGTGTTTCTGGACACATTCGTCCTAATTGCTTTAAGTTGTATCCTCATAAGCACTTGTCCAAACGGTCACAGGTTTCCTCTCAAGGACCTACACCTTTGTTTGGAGAATTATTAAAGGTCTTGAGCTTTTTAACTCAGTTTCAGGAGAATTTTAATTCTTCTATGTCCTTTAGTAGTCATACTAGGACACGTGCCTTTTCATCTTCACGGCCAAAGTCTCGTGCTGTGTGGGTGAGAAAAGAGCCTAAGACTTGATTGTCTTTTCTGTTTATCTTCTGCTTTAATTCTTTCTATCTTAAGTAGGACTCTCTGTGCTTGATTTCTATTCTGCTTTTGAAATCATGTTATCATGCATCTGCATCCTTCTATCATGTTTTCATGCATATGCATCTTTCTTTCATGCATTCATGTTGTTTGTCTGTTTTTGTTTGGTTGTTTAGTTTTTATTTTTTTCAAAATAAAAAAAAAATTGAAAAATTGAAAAATACAAAAACAATGTGTGTTTGTATGCATTGGTTCATGTGAACTTTTAAAATGGCCATTGAAACAGAGTTTTCTAAATTTTGTATCACCTGTAGCTTAGATGAGCATTCTTCTGCACAACTAAGCAAGTGAGCTTTGTAGCTCTTTATTTGTGATGATTAAGGTTGAGTGATCTCTTTTTCTTAACACTCGTATCACTCTTTTTGATGGGTTGAACTAGAAAATCCTAAGAGAAAGGCATAAATAACCATCTCACCACTGTTACTCGAAAAGTGCAATGTCAATGACATCTGTATGCTTCGGCATAGCAAAAGTGCAATGTCAATGACATCTGTATGCTTCGGCAAAGCAAAAGTGCAATGTCATAAGCTTAACATAATTGGGTATTTCTTTTCTTTCTCTTGTATGCCCATGCATGATATGCTTAATAAAAGAAAATATGCAAAGAAATAAAAAGCAAAAAGATCAAAAATGCTTTAAAATATAGTTGCAAGCGTGTTTTCTAGGAGATGTGAGAATTATAGGATGTACCTCAAAGGTGATAGTCCCCATCAAATAGTTATGATTGTGTGTGAGTTAAAGTGATTTTCTTATATCTCAAATCGTCATAACATTGAGACACTTATGCAATCTTGCGATGTTTTCACACACAACACGCAATATTCTTTGCTATTCTTGATACATGTGCAGGTACAATGTGATTTGGCCATCACAAGGTTTACATGCGTTAATGTATGCTCACTAAACTGTCTGAACTTATTTTTAAAATATAAAATTGGTTAGACTTGTTTAGTGTGTGTGTGCGTGTTTTGAGATACATGTGCATCATTTTTCTTGTTGAGAGATATTTTTGAGAGATGTTGCTTGGATCATTGGTTGAGTTGCATGCATGATTGCATTCACATCTATGTTTTTCTCTTCTTGAAAAACTGCTTTTAAGCCATCTCGACACCTTCTCGACACCTCTCGATACCTGGCTTATCTGTCAAGATCTTCAGTTGCATCTTATCGCAACCTCGACGCCTCTCGATAGCTAGGTGGATCGATCGAGGAAGTTTCTGTCTGCTCGATAGTGTTGGGATATTTGTCCTTAAATCCTATTGTATGATGCTATGTATTTTATTATGTAAGACATTATGTATGACTTAATGTTTTGGTTAATAAAGTTGTATTGTTATTTGAAAATAATGGTAACATGAATATTGGAACATTATCATATAGTCCATGAGATGCAATAGTATGTGATTTATGTGATTTAGTCACAGAAGATATAAATCACAAGTTCTTTGTAAACTCAGAATTATAGTTCGTAGTCGGTGATGAAATTGGGCATTTCATCTACGAAGGCTATAACATATCAACTAAGATGATTTGTCTTGATCATGGAAATAGAGATTTCTAGTTGATATGTTGATATGTTTTAAGAGTTAAGACATATTGAACTGGACCGGTGTGAGATTTATTATTCTCCTAAAGACTGTCAATAGAATAATAAACTCACGACTTATATTTGCATGAACTCTTAATCCTAAGAGGATAATGGACCTGATCATGAAGTGTAGGTTGCTTTGATATATCAGGAGTGAGATCTATGGTTAAGGTCAAAATCTCAGTATGTTGGGCAGCCACATTTAGTGTTGATGGAACATATATTCTCAAGATGGAATTCATAGTCTCTTAACGGAGATATAAAATACTCCCTTGAGATAAGTTTAATGTGTTTGTTATTCAGAGAGTTGGGCCTAACCACTTTAGTAAGGAGTTACTAAAGTATATATTTATGGAATTGGATTTCATAAATATATGATGAATAACTTAAAGGATTAAACCGGGTACTCAAGGAATTAAGATGTAGTAATATACAAAGTGGCAGTCTTCTTTCATGACTTTGTATTACTATGAATATTTTATGAAGGGGTTGCATGTATAATAAAGTCTTGGGATATAATTTATTAATAAGGCCTAGAGTGCAACTATATTTATATAGTGGTATTAAATATAGTTAATGGTAACTTTGGACTTGTCAAGAGTTGACAGAAAAGTCCAAGGCCCATTGGAGCTAGTGTCTTATTGGTCCCTTTTGGTCCCACTCCAAGCCACATACTTAAGCCCAATTGGAAAGGCCCAAAAGGCCAGCCCAATTAGATAATCAGTTAGATACAAAGGGAGAAACATACAGAATTTTCGGTAGAGATTCTGAAAATAATTGAGAGAGTTTGAAAGAACACTCGTGTGAAGTGGTGTAAAGTGTTAGACACTTTTGGACATTCTCCCTTTGAAACTGATTGAGAGACCACACATCTTGGGCGTTAGTGGAATTGGAGTGAAGATTGAAAGTATTCCCAAGTACTTCTTGTCTTCAAGTTTTGAAATTCTCCGCTCCAAGGTACAATCTCTTGTTCTCTAATTCTGAAACTTAAATAGCCCATGTTAACTTGTATGTATGAAGTAGATCCGTTTACATTATATTTTCTTCCGCTGCGTATTATATTTTTCCAACAGATAGATCCTCGACACCTTCTCGATCCATCGAGGTATGCTCAATAGCTTTTCGACACCTCTCGATCCATCGAAATACCCTTGCATGCATTTCATCCTTCTTTGTTTTGCATGTTTTTCCCTTTATGTCCATAGCATCTTGTTGTTCTTTCTCTTGTAGGTCTATGGTTCCTTGTTCTCCTCGTTCCCTTTTTATCTGTTTTCTGTCTTTCTTCGGTCAAGTCTTTTGGCTTTGTATACCCTTTGACAATCGTGTCAAAAAGGGGGAGAAATTTGAGAATTGAATGTCATTCCTCAGGGAGAGTAATAGACTTAGGGGGAGAGCTTCATGTTAAAGGAAAGAAAGTTTTTGTTGTAGCTAACTTAGGGGGAGAGTTAGTTTGATACACATTAATATTGATATATTTTTTTGTGTTGTTTATCTTTTGGTTTTGTAACTAATTTTTTTACATACATGATACTTATCAAGTGGTATATGTAATGATGTATGTGTTTCACTCTTTATCTCACATGTGTTGTTTCTTTTCTCTATTTATACACATGTTTCTTGTTTATTTAACTTGTCATTGTTTTCCACATGGTACCTTGATGTGTTTTGTTTAGTGCCTTTCAGGAAAGATAGGTTAAAGCCAAGTCAAGATTCCGAACCTTCTTCTTGCAGCAACTTCCAAGGTTCAAATCTTTTAGACTAGGCTTATTTGTTCTTGAGTAGAATGTATTCTAGGACATTCAATGTACTCTTGTGATTTTGTCACGGATTGCCAAATGGGGAGATTGTTGGGGACATATTTTGTAATTGGCATATCCTTTGACAAAACGCACTTTACTTGTATTTGGGTAAATCTAAATAGATTCAAGATGATCATTACAAGTAATTAAATTGAAGACATGAAGATTACTCAAGAACTGCTCAAGAAAAGTGCAAACTGCAGGTCTCGATACCTCCTCGATAGAATCTCGATCTGTCGAGATTCATTAAAGCTCGACAGATGTCCCGATCGATCGAGCTTACGGGTTTCAGATTATAGCCAGCAACGTTTTTATTCTAAAAGGCTAATTGTTTATGGGTTTGTATAATTCTTATTGGACTAGGAAAACCCAAGGTTTGTGTAAACCTATTTGGAATAGGAGAGCCCATTAAGCTCCTATTTAAAGGAGGTGAAAAAAAAAAAAGAAAAACCTAACCCTAGAGAGCTTCATAAGGTTTTCTTTTTGAAACCCTAGCCTCCTCCTACAGAAAAAAGAGTTCTTGCTACGTTTCTTGTACGCCTTAGGGTTTTGTAACCAAGCAAAGTCTCTTGCACCAACATTGAAGATCTTATTAGTGTTTCTATGTGAAGCTGCTGCAAATCAACTACAACAATCAAAGGGTTGCTGTGGAGTTAGCCACGTACTGGGATTCGTGCAAAGGAGTAAGCCGCGTACTGGGATCCGCGCATCAAATTGGTTAGTCACGTACTTGGGAGCCGTGCATTGAAAAGAGAAACTGTCAATACAAAGCAAGTCCAATTGGGTATTGGGGGTAAGAGTTCAACTGTAGGTTGGTAAGGTACTTGGGATTCCTTGCTTGTAACTGCTTGTTGTGATAATAGTGGAGTTTCGGGAGTGGTGACCTTAAATCACCCGATGGAGTTTTTGCCGTCAGGGTTTTCCCCATTCGTAAACAAATCACCATGTCTTTTATTTTCCACTGCATTACTTAGTTTTGGTGATTTATTTGTGCTACCAAGTGATATTGCATGTTAATTTGATTAATTAATAACTGGGCTAATTAATTAATCTAAGTTATCACAAGGGGTCAACGCATTTATGGCCTGTCACACTTCAACATTTAAATATTATATAGATTCTTTATATTAATTGGAGGATTAATTAAGTCACAATTCACACTGCTTGAGCTTGCGAATTAGTTGCGTCCAATGTTATAATCACATCATAATTTGTAATTAAAATCCTAATAAATTTTATAAACATTGATATTTTGGGCATTGACGTGGTTATTGCCAATTATTCCTGAGTTAAGATATTGACAGAAAAAAAAAATGATATATAGTTTTGGAATGATGCTGATAACTTTATAATATATGAATGATATTTAAAATTGGAAAGAGTTTGACTCCAACCACCAATAGGAAAATAACATTTATACTTATCATGTATGATACACTTGCTTATCTCAACTAATCAAGTAAATTATGTGCAAGCCCCTCCATGTATTCCAAGTGACACTACCTACTTCTTTTAAAATAAAAAGTGGAGGTTGGGTGGAGTTAGGTTTGGTTTAAGTCATATGAGAGAGAGCTATGCTTAGATTACATCTAGAATGTCTACATTCAAATAAGGCATAGAGCTACCAACTCAAAGAGTGATCCTAAACATAAGTGAGGCTGGTCTCTCTGTCTAAGGAAGTGAGCGCTCTCTCTTCTCTCAGGCAGTAGAAGTGTATTGTTTCCTTCAAGTGAATGAGTGTTTGTCTCTCTAAGGTAACAAGTTTATCTTAGAGTTAGTGGGGTTTGTTTTTTCGGGGGTTAAAGGAAACACAGTAGGTTTGTTCTTCTCACCTACCACAAGTATGGAGGACTTAGCAGAAAAATGGAGTAACTTAAATCTATCGGAGAGAGAGAATAATAGCTTTGTTCTCCAAAGAGACCATCAAACGGGGGAGTTCATCATAGCTGCAAAATTTTTGACGCCACGGTTCCTTAACATGGAAGCCATGGCACGAACTTTCAAACAACTTTGGAGGTCCACGAATGGTTTTAGGATACGAAATCACCAGGAGAATCGAGTGCTATTCGTATTTGATAATTTGGGTGATGTGGATCGGATTTTGAAGAACCAACCTTGGAGTTTTGATAAGCACTTAGTGCTACTACAGAGGTACAATTCTGATACTCCAGTGCGTGATTTAGTTTTTAGGACAATGCTGTTTTGGGTCCAAGTTCATGATATTCCGGTGCGCTTCATGAAAAGAAAGGTTGCGGAAGAGATATGTAATACTATTGGGGAGGTCCAAAAATCCACAGGTGCAGTTGATGAGGAGGGAGGAAATTTTATAAGGTTCGGGTTCTCGTCGATATCTCCTTGCCACTGTGTAAGGGGAGATTGATCACCACGGAATAGGGGAAGAAAATCTGGATTCGTTTCAAATATGAGAGACTCCCAAATTTTTGTTTTTGGTGTGGGCGTTTGAATCATAATGACAAAAATTGTGAATTGTGGATAAAGAGCAAAGGCGCTCTCACAACTGATCAACAACAATTCAGCTCTTCCCTACGGGTAGCCCCTTACTCTTCTGCAGGAAAGGAGGTTATTTATGTCCCTGGATACTATGAGAGTGCGAAGCCAAAAGCCCGTCTTGAGCTCCATGGAGGCCAGGTTCAACCAGGCTCATCGGCGACAACAGAGGAGGGTGGTCCAGCTGTGATAAAGGTGGCAGAGAGGCTAACAGGGGATGGCGGTGAAGAAGAGGCATTAAATGCTAATAATAGGGAGGCGTTACAATCCATTGAGGGAGTTAATGTGGGGGAGGCGATAGCTAGTATTAATGAGGAGGCAACAGTTTTGTTGAAACCGAGCAATAAAACCAAACAGTTGGCACCGTTACCTTCTCCTATCATTGCTCCTAATGAGGGGGAATTTAATATGGAAACCGAAATAGTCATGCCTGATTCGGTTACTGATGCTGACTTAATTGACATACAAATAAGGGAGGTAAGTGACTCATTAAAAACACAAAGGAATAATGCTGAAATAAAGGACTTTCAGTTTGAAGCAGTTAATGCCAAGTCAACACTACCAGCTAGGCATTCGGGAATTGCAGGGAAGGGGAAGACACGCCTAGCAAGTACTAGCGCATCACAGGGAAAAAAAGTCATCACAGCAGCCAACCGGAAAAAAAAACAAGCAGGAGCTTTGGGTTAGACCAGGGGCTGGATTGGCAGTGGAACAAAGTATTGGCGGTAAACGGAAGGGTGAGCCTGTCTTCGAATTACCAAGTAAACATCAACGGTATTCGAAAGATGTGGTTGAGCCAAATTATTCAATGGTGGAGGCTGAGAGTCAGCCCGCCAATCACAATAAGTTGCTTAGTATGGAACTGTCGTGGGCTTGGGAACCCATGTACAGGGAACGAGCTTGCTGAAATGGTACAGGCAAAAGATCCCTCTGTCGTGTTTTTAGCCGAAACATAGGCAGATAAAGCAAGGCTAAAAGATGTGAAGAGGAAGATTCAGTTTGAAAATATGTTTGAGTCACCGAGGAATAATCGAGGTGGAGGTTTAGTACTTTTTTGGAGGGAGTCAGTGTAGGTTACAGTGGAGGGTTTTGATAAGAACCATATCGATATCATTATCAATAAAAATAAGGATAATGAGTGGAGATTCACCGGGTTTTATGGTGATCCGGACACGCAAAAGAGGTTGGAATCGTGGGATTTACTTAGAAGTTTAAATCAAAAATTTAGAGTACCATGGTTATGTGCGGGAGATTTTAATGAGCTGGTTCGGAGTGATGAAAAATTGGGCGGAAATAGGAGGAGTAATAATCAAATGCAACTTTTCCGAGATGCAATTGATACTTGTGGTTTTATTGATCTGGGGTATTGGGGTTCTAAATTCACTTGGAGTAAACACTACAGCAATGGAAATTCAATATGGGAAAGGTTAGATAGAGCATTGTGCACTCCTGAATGGCTCACCAAATTCGCTGGTACGAGGGTTACTCATCTCACATGTACTACTTCTGATCATTCCCCTCTATGGATCACCCCAAGTGACATTCCACCTCCTCCTATAGCGAGGCCTTTCCAGTTTGAAGAAATGTGGTTGTCTGATAAAGGGTGTGGTCGAGAAATCGAAGCGATATGGAGGAATAATTCAGGCAATGAAGCTGATGCTCAAGTGTTAAAAAAGATTGAGAGATGTGGAACGGAACTAACACAATGGAGTAGGAGGAACTTTGGACATGTAAGGAGGGAAATTGTGGAGAAAAGAAAGAGATTGGCAAAGGCTGAGTTGGTGGCAAGACATTCGGGGTGTAATTTTCGGGTTAGGGAGCTGAAAATGGAGATTAATGAGTTGTTGGTTAAAGAAAATATAATGTGGAGGCAGCGGGCTAAATCTTTTTGGCTGGTAGATGGAGATATGAACTCTAAATATTTCCATAGCAGAGCAACTCAAAGGTATCGGAGGAATCGAATTTTGGGTGTTCAAAATTCACTGGGAGTCAGGGTAACTCAGCCACATGACATTGCCGATGCTTTCATTGAGTCCTATTAGAAACTCTTTACATCTTCTAACCCGATAATTGGGGAGACCACATTGAATCACATGGAGGGGAGTGTTACCGATGAAATGAATGTCATGCTCATGCAAGAATTTACGGAGATGGAGGTGGAAGTTGCACTTAAACAGATGGCTCCCCTTAAAGCTCCTGGACTCGATGGTATGCCCCCTCTCTTCTATCAAAACTTTTGGAGTCTTGTAGGTGATGATGTATCACAAACAATTTTGTCAATGCTAAATTCAGCCTCTATACCCCATTCCCTAAATCATACCTTTATAACTTTAATCCCAAAAAAAAAGACCCCTTTGGAAGCCTCTAATTACCACCCCATTAGCCTTTGCAATGTTCTTTACAAAATCTTCTCAAAAGTCCTTGCAAATAGGTTAAAGAAAATTTTACCATCCATAATCACCGAACATCAAAGTGCTTTTACCAAAAATCGCTTGATTTCAGATAACATTCTTGTAACCTTTGAAACCCTGCATTGCATGAGTAGACATAATTCAAAAAAATCAGGTTATATGGCAGTTAAATTGGATATAAGTAAGGCATATGATAGAGTAGAATGGATTTTTTTGGAGGAAGTGATGAGAAGGATGGGGTTCAATGAACAATGGATTACTCTTATGATGATTTGTGTTAAAACAGTTTCTTATTCTGTGCTTGTGAATGGGGAGCCAAAAGGGATGATTCAACCTTCAAGAGGTATTCGGCAAGGAGATCCCCTATCTCCCTTCTTATTTCTTTTATGCACAGAATGGCTCAACAGTTTAATTATGAAGGCAGAAAGGGAGGGTCTCATCCATGGATTTTCCCTTAATAGGGGAGGTCCTAAACTAACCCATTTGCTCTTTGCAGATGATAGTTTACTGTTTTGCAGGTTTAATAGGAGTGAATGTCACCAATTGTTGGATATCTTGGCTGTCTATGAAGACTTGTCGGGGCAAAAAATAAACTGAGAAAAAACCTCCATCTTTTTTAGCAAATCCACTACTGAGGCCATGAGGACAGAAATAAAGGAAGCCTTGGGGGTGCCTAAAATTATGCATTATGACAAATATCTTGGGTTACCATCACTTGTGGGGAGACATAAAAAGGCGAGTTTTGATTATATAAAAGAGAGGGTGTGGAGGAAGCTACAAGGATGGGAAGAAAAATTGCTTTCTCAAGCAGGGAGGGATGTGTTAATTAAGGCGGTAGTGCAAGCAATCCCAACTTTCACAATGAGTTGCTTCAAGCTCCCTAAAGGCCTATGTGATGAAATTGAAAAGCTCATCCGAAGATTTTGGTGGGTACAAAGGGGTGATCGAAGGAAAATTCATTAGGTCAAATGGGAGGATTTGTGTGTTCCAAAATCCGAAGGGGGAATGGGATTCAAGGAGTTAGATTTGTTTAATGACGCTCTTATGGCTAAACAAACTTGGAGGTTGCTACATAACCATAACTCTTTGTTCTACAAAGTTTTCAAATCAAGGTTTTTTCCCAATTGTTTAATCTTAGAAGCTAAAGAAGGACATGGAGGCTCATATGCATGGAGGAGCATCTTAAAGGGTATGGAGGTGATTCGGAGGGGAGCAAGGTGGCGAGTGGGGGATGGGGAGAGTATAAAAATATGGGGTGACAAATGGCTACCCCCTTTACAAACTCTGACAATTCTTGGACCCCTTACGGAGAACTTACAAGATGAAAGGGTGAGTTTCCTCATTAATCCAGTCACTAGGCAGTGGAGAAGTTTGTTGTTGCAAAATTATTTTATAGCGGAGGAAGCTGAGCTTGTACAGAAAATCCCACTTAGTAGATTAAATGCAAACGACACCCTTTACTGGCCGTATGTACAATCTGGAGAGTACACAGTGAAGTCCGGATATTTCTTCCTCAAATCTGAAGCAATTTCAGTCAATCCAGTGAGATAGCCAAGCTCCAAATTGATGAAACCTTTGTGGAAAAAAATCTGGAAGTTGCCCGTTCCTTGCAAAGTCCGAAACTTCTTGTGGAGGGCTTGCAGGAATGCCATCCCAACAAAGAATAATTTGCTGCGAAGGTGCATTGTAGATGATTCGGCCTGCCCACTATGTACACAAAATGATGAATTCGTGCTCCATGCACTTTGGTCCTGCCCGAAGCTATCACAGGTCTGGAATAACAGCACATAGTGGAGTTTCAGAGGTCATTTGACGTTTGAAAATTTCCCACTTTTGCTCCACCATGTATTTGAGTCAGATTGTGATAGAGACCTCTTTGCTATGCTAGTTTGGACGATTTGGTTCAGGAGGAATAAGTTCAGAATTGTTCCTTTGGGTTTCCCTTTGAATGTCGTTGCGCAAAGAGCAGGTGAGGCTTCATAGGAGTTTAATACAGCTCAAAGGAAAAGATGCATCACTAGAACCTCTGATCATTCAGTGGTTAGGTGGACGCCTCCTCGAGTTGATTGGGTCAAAGCCAACCTTGATGCAGCAACGTTCCTGGATGAGGGAAGAGCTGGAATAGGTATAATTTGGCGTGACAGCAGGGGCCTGGTGTTGGCGTCAGCCTCACAGAACTTTCAGCTTATGTCATCAGTGGTGGAGATGGAGGCTTGGGTAGCTGTCCGAGCCATGGAACTCTCGGTTGATCTGGGTTTTCACAGTGTTGTCTTCGAAGGTGATAATCAAACTATCATGAACGCTTTATAGGCAACTACACACCCCTTTGCAGCATATGGGTTGCTGATTCAAGTGGCTCACAGCTTGGTTACTCGATTTAAGGGGGTTAGGTTCCAACATGTTGGTCGAGATGGCAACAAAGTAGCTCACAACCTTGCTAGATATGTACGACATATCACAGGTTATAATGTTTGGATGGAAGATGTTCCAGTCCATTGTTTAAATGTTTACCAGGTAGACCTACCTTAATGAAATAAAATTCAGGCTTCGTTCTCAAAAAAAAAAAGTAAATTATGTGCATCACACATAATAGGGCATGTATCTTCTTTCTATTGATGGTTACAAACATGTTTGAAGCCAAACATTTTCCTTTTTAGTTAATTATTACTAGCCTCATCACACGTGTTTCGCGCGTGCAACGAGGCTTTTTTTTTTTTTTTGGTCCTATTTTGTAGCAAAAAAAAAAAAAAATATATGTTTTTATTTTATATCTATAATTTTTTTTTTGAAATTTTAATTTATAAGTGAGGGTTTTTTTAGTAGTCCTATTTTGTAGCAAAAAAAATGTGTTTTTGTTTTATATATATATAATTTTTTTTTTGAAAATTTAATTAATAAATGGATAAAGTAATTTGAAAATTAACAAGAGAGTGACCATATTTTTTAGGCAATGTTTTAGTAGGAGTTAGAGTTATATTTTTATCGGATTGTCCTTTAATTTTATCTCTACTTAAATATAGAGATGTAAGAGTATTTTTAGAATCATGAAAATGAGGAACCTAAACAGAGGAAACCTCTTAAATAGTACTAACATCATCACACGCGCTTTGCGCGTGCAATAAGGCTTTTTTTAAGCAAAAAAAAAAAAAACTATGTTTTTATTTTATATATGTAGTTTTTATTTCCAGAATCTAATTTATAAGTAGATAAAGTAATTTGAAAATTAACAGAAGAGTTGCAATTTTCCAAAATTATCTTTTAGTTTTATCTCTACTTAAACATATGAGTGTAGAGTATTTTTGAACTAAAAAATAAAGAATTCAAACAGATGAAGCCCATTAAATAATAATATAGACTAATATAGATTATTAATTTTGTCGTTATTCTCTCTAAAAAATTTTAAGGTGCGTTGGTCAAAGTTAATAATATATAGAATGGAAAAGCTGGGTACCAGCTCTTGTAGTGTCTCAATGGCTTGAATGCTTATAACGAGTACCAAGACTTGGGTTCGAGAGCTGGTGAGAGAGAGACCAATGAGAGAGATATGAAACCATGAGGTATTCTAAAATACCTCCCTTTTTATTGGGAACTTCTACATTACTTCTACGTTTTTTTATTTTATTTAAGTATCTACCTTTCACTTACATGCTATGGTTGCTAAATCGATCTATAATGGCAACTATGTAATTTACGTCGTTCTTTTTTCTTTTCTTTTTTTGATTAATTTATGTCGTTCTTGGAATTTATGGCGCCCTCAAGATAGAATCATAACGTCAACAAGTTAAATGTCACTATGTAATTTGCAGAAAATTCAATCGTGCTCTTTTATCGTAGCTGTGGTTTGCTGTTTATGTTAAAATTTTTGAACAGCTCTAGTTTAAAGATCAAAAACTGCCTACTACATAAAAGTAGTGGAGGGTTAGAAGTTAGAACAATGAAGGTGTGGAGTTGTAAATGGAAGTTCAAATTGATAAGCGTGGTAAGGTGTTCGTGAAAATGCTTGTTTTCTTGCTATTTCTGCTGGCTTATGTTGTCATTTGTAGTACTAGTAGGAATTAGAGTTTAATTTGAGGAAATGAACTTTTGTATTATTGAGTCTAATTTTGTAATACATGAAGAATGCGGATTTAATGTGTCTATATCTTATAATTCAATCATTTTTTTGGTTGTGAATCTTGTGATTGTTGTGTATGGACGGAGATGCTTTATATTTTGAAGTTGTAGTTTTTTTTTTGGGGGGGGGGGGGGGGGGGGGGGGGGGTGGTGGTGTTAAAAATAGAGTTATTTTAGTTTTCAGGTATTACAAAAAATTAATTTAGTGGAAGCTTTAAGGGGAAAGCCAAGATGTTTTTGAAAGGTTCGGGGTTTTCCATATATGACCTTTGGAATGGCACCTCTTCTATTTTGGTATTGATAAGCTCTTCCATATTTCCATAATGCTGGCAACTTTTAGACAAGTGCGGAAAGGCCTACACATCCACTAGCTTGGTTGAAATACTAATATTGGTCATCTTTGATGATTGCTTTGGTTATGATCGGAAGACCTGCAGAATTTCTAGTGACAATATTTTGCTACAGTTGAGTATTTGGAAAAAAAATTCTTAATTATAATTCGAACTTCCATTTACAATTTTACACAGATTAAGTGAAGTATCAACATCAAATATATGAAATACTTGATTACAATATGTGCTATTACTTTATTATCATATGCTTGGACTTATGTGATAGGCAAAAAATGTATTGACCCCTTTGGCAAATTAATTAATTAATTATCCAAATTAATTAATTAAGTCAATTTAACATGCAAAAGTTTTCTTCTCATTCTGGGTGAGTACTCCATCTCACGCTATGTGAGCTTTTGATTTCGTCTTCCTCTCTTCTCTTACGCAATCCAATCTTTTTTTTCAGCTTTTGATTTCGTTTTTCCTTTCTTTTCTTACACAATCCAACACTAGGTAGTCTTGCTTAGATATTACTTTCTTTTCACCTAAACTATGGACTCTGTTTTCATAGAGAAGTTACAGAGTATCACTTTGACTGAGGAAGAAGTCGAAGTTATCACAGTGGGGGCTACTCATAGGGAGAAAATTCTTGAACAATGCTCACTTAGTCTCTTTGGGTGTTTCCTTACAAAAAGGCCATATAATCAGAGAGCTGCCAAAGAGCTTCTTCGGTCCGTATGGAAGTTTGGTAAAGACTTGAGGATTGTGGACGTTGGGGATGGCTTGTTCCAATTTAAGTTTACTTTGGAAAGCCAACTGAAGTGGGTGTTGAACAATGGCCCTTGGATTTTCGATAACCATCCACTGGTGCTTCGTCGATGGGAGAGGGGAATGACAGCAAACTCAATTACATTTACTGTGCTTCCTATTTGGGTACAAGTATGGGGTTTACCTTTCGACTTAATATCTGAAGAGGCAGCCAAGGACATAGGTAGGGGCCTGGGACAAGTGGTGGAGATTGATCATAAGGCTTTTACGTCGGAACAAGCCCGGTTCATCAGGATCAGAGTTAAGATTGCCATTGACAAGCCGTTGCGTCGAGGCAGTTTTGTTGTTAATCCTGAAGATGATAAGGTACGTATTGGTTTTAGATATGAAAGGCCTGTTGGGCTGTGTTTCCAGTGTGGCTGTTTGGGTCATGAGGCGAGAGATTGTTCAACTCCTAGATGTTCAACTTAGAGTGAACTTCCATACGGTGATTGGCTGAAAGCAGGCTTAAGGAAGTCAGGGGACGGATCAGATGGAAGAAAGAAGAGTCCTCCTCGACATGAACCACCACGAGGTGAGGCGAATGGGTTTAAGCTTCAAACACACTCATCCAATACGATGGTGACTGCCATAACTGATGATCAGAATGGTGCCCGAAGTCCAAGCGGAGTGGAAGGATCAAACCCAGATATTCAGGGAGTACAAAATTTGAATAAGGATAGCCACGAAACAACAGGTCATCAAAATTTGAATTTGAAACTCAACCACTTCTCAACAACTCTATCCCACGTTGATAGCATTCCTATTGAAGATGAGGTTGACACAGCTAAGAACTCTGAGGCAATGATAATTGTTGGCCCTGAGGAGGCCGAAAATTGGGTGAGTGTCCCAGTGGATTATGCTAGTGAAAAATTCACACACTTAAGGAGTATCAATTCGGGGCAAGATGAGCAAATATCCCTACCGGGTTTTAAGGTATTAGAGATATGTTTTAAGGTGGGTTGTGGTAACGTGCAAGGAAAAAAGAATATTAGTAACGGCCAGCTCAAAAGAAGTGGTAATGAAGATAAAGGTGTGAGTCAATCCTTGCATAGCCCAAAAGAAGTTGAGTTTATGGAGAAGTCTACAATTAGAAGCCCGAAAGCAAGGAGGAATTGGAAGAGGCTTACCACAAGACCTCATACTCTTATTAATTCTTCAATTGTTGACGTGGAACCTGGGCAAAAAAGGAAGCAAGCAGAAAACATGAATAAGGAAACTACGGGTGTTAAGGGAGAAAAGAAACATGGAATTGTGGAGAATGAGCAATGTGTTGTGTCAACTATGGGATTGATGGAAGTTGCAGGGCAACCATGCTGGGTATGAAGACACTCCTAAGATATATTTAAAAAAAAAAAAAAATCAAACAAAAAACAAAAAAAAAAAAAACCAAAAACTCATCACTTTGATGTCCATGTAAATCAAGAAGGTGTCGTTTGGAATTTTCTTAGGTTTTCTTGGCTTTCAAGTGAAGATTCGCTTTTCTTACAGTAGTTTGGATTTTGAAGTTTTTTTTCTTTTTTCTTTGTTTCTTAGTTTTCTTTTCTTCTTCTTTTTATGATGTAATCGTGCTACTCTAGTGTATGCTAGTGTTGCAAAAGAGAAAAAGAGGTCATATGTCCCTTTTTCTCTTTCCAATTGTATTTTATATTTCTCAATTAATAAAGCCTACTATCGTTTCCTCTCCAAAAAAAAAAAAAAAAACAAAAACATGCAAAAGCGTGGTAGCACAAACAAATCACCAATTAAACTAAATGCAGTAGAAAAATAAATTTGACACGATAATTTGTTTACGAATAGGAAAAACCTCTAAGGTAAAAACCCCCACTGGGTGAATTTAAGGTCACCACTCCCAAGAATCCACTATTATCAAAACAAATGGTTACAAGTAAAAGGAATCTTAATACCTAATACCAAACTACAGTTGAACCCTGTTAGGGTACTTTCCTTTACACCTAATTTTTTTTAAGTACCACTTGTGGGGGTAGAAGTGTCAAAACACCAATGTGAGCCTTGGGCTTGGTCCAAGAACGCTGACTCCCCCAAAGGGCTGCAAGGCGGAGATAAGGTCACCTAACTCAAGGGCCTAGGAGCCCACCGATTAGGTCATTGGCAGAATAGGGAGAGTCTGAGGAGACGGTCTCCTTGAACAACAGAAACAAGGGCTAAAAGGTGTATCATAATGCCTAGGGAAGAACCCTTGAAGCCCAAGAAGCCATGATATACTCCAACGGAACATAAAAGGGGGAGAACGAATGGGAAGTGCTCAGCATAAAGCTACTACCATTGCATTAAAGGCTTTACACCTACCCACCTAGCCGCATTAATGGAGAAGTGACCCTGAAGGGACGGGGGTCAGCCTTATGGCCATTGGGGGAAGTTTCCAAGAAAGCAATGGATGGGAGAGGGATTTGCATTTATGGCTCCATGAATAGGAATGCAAAAGGGAGAGCATAAATAGAGAGGGGCAGGCCATTGGAGGGGGACCCTGGTTTTTCCAAAAAGAAGACTTTTATCCCAAATAGCACAAGGGAAGCAAGGACAGAGACTCCTCGGCCCACGTCTGAGGAAAGCCAAAATTACACGACCAGTTCATTGCATGCCAACTGTGGACTTAGACCAAACGCCACTGCTTTCTACCATCCCAAGAAGTCTAGGCTTCAAGTACACTCTCTACAAATTCTATTGTTTAGGCCATTTGGGCCGGCCCTGTCACGTACTCGGGTCTAAGCTTGATTTGTGCCCTTACACCACCTATTTATTTTCAAATAGCATTAATAAGTTATTGGGTTTTTCCAAATATTTTTTTACTCTATTATTATGTTAATCACAAATATTTCATATCTTATTATCTAAATAAGGTCATGATATAAACTATCATAAAAAGCCCAAAAAACTCATATTTTATCCAATTGTATTATCCTTATTTAGTTAAACCCAAAACCGGCCTCATAAGCCCAATACACACATCCTATTCTATTTAAAGCCCAACAATACTTATGTTTGGCAATATTTGAAAAGCTCATGATTCAAGTCCATGGCAAAACAATCTTATCAATGGAATTCAAATCTATAATCAAAGCCTAAAATTTAAACCCATGGCAATTTTATCAATGGAATTCAAATCCATAATCAAAGCTCATGATTTAAACTCATAGTAATTTATTTATCCAAAGCTCAATTCACATTGACAATATCAAAACTCAATTCTCATTGGCAACATCAAAGTCCAGTTCTCGCTGACATTATTTAAAACCCAATTCTCATTGGCAATATCAAAACCCAGTTCTCCTTGGTAATATTTAAAGCCCAATTTTCATTGGCAACATCAAAACTTAATTCTCATTGGCAGCATCAAAACTTAATTCTCATTGGTAACATCAAAACTTAATTCTCATTGGCAACATCAAAGCCCAGTTCTCATTGGCAATATCAAAGTCTAATTCTCATTGGCAATATCAAAAGTCCAACTTACATTGGCACTATTAAAAGCCCAAGCTAACTACTTGGCACTATTTTATCAAAAGCCCAAGGTTATTAATACTTCGCAAAATACTATATATTATAATTATTTCACTTAAAAGTCCAATAATGAACAATACTTTAGATTCTTAAATCTATTACTATAATATTACAAGTTCATGGAATTTATTAATTATCTATTCTTAAAACCCATGGAAAGTTATGATTATTTATGTTAGACTCATGACATTTATTTATTTCATGTCATATTAGAAACTCGTGTTCACTATCTATCTTACATCACAACATTCATAATATTTATTTCCAAAACTCATGACAATTATTCACCTTACAAGCATATTATGATAAGAAAAAAAAAAAAACCATGAGAATATCACATTATTCCACTATAGTGGTTGTTCCCATATTTTATTTGAAACACATGGATATTGACTCTATTTAAAGCCCATGCTAAATATTATTCTCAAGAAATATTGGAGGTCATTATTTAAAAGCCCCAAAGAAATATCATTTACAAAGATGATCCATGGCAAAAATTATGAGAAACTATACAAGTTGTTATTTAAAGCGCATGGAAATTAATACCCAAAACCTATCATAAATATTTATTAAAACTTATGGATTCATTTGATTTCTACTAACAACTAAAACCCATGTGGAATAAAAATTCATGGCAATATATGGTAGCTTTGTCCATTTTGTAGGACTCACAATGAGAAAGTAAAAGGATAGGCTCAAGTGGAGAGAACCACCAAGTCAGAGGCCCACCAAAATACTCAGCCCTCATGGCCAAGCCCAACTTGAAATCTTAGCCAAAACAGCTCATGTGTGCAAACTGACCCCGCTGGAGAACTCCATTCAGCTCTGCCTTCCACTAAAGGTCACCTCAAGGAGCAACCAAGCTCCCAAACCAAATTAGGAGCTGGCCACCTGTCCCATTGCCAACTCTGACGTGAACAGTACCAAAGGTTGACACCTAAAAGCTAATGGGCAATAAATACCCTTCTTCCCCAAGTTTTGGTCACAACTCAAAGAAACCATAACCAAGACCTCCAAGCTCATGAAATCCTCAACTAAATAGTTTATTTTATTACTAAAAATGTATGTAATTATTTCATGAACGAAGCTCATGAATTCTAAAGGGGAAAATTTGGGAACATGTAGTTTGGAGGGCATAAAAGGATATCCAGTGGAACCCTCTGAAGTGGACTTAAACTTTGACACCTGGCTTGGGGTGTTGAATCCTACTTCCTAGGGTTCAAGTCTTAGTTGCAGCACTAGGATTCCTCCTTAATACCTATTTTAATCCCATTGGCTGAACACAATCTTTAAATTCTTAATGCAAGATTATGCTGATTTTTATCGATGTGTGACATTGCCTAAAGAAGTAAAACAGTCCCAAAAACAAAAACCCCCTCTGAAATTTCTAATTTTCTAGTCACTTTACTTGTGGTTTAACGCTTCCCAAGCTCATAAATCATTACCCTTAGCCTCAAACATTCCCTTTTTTTTTTTCTGCATATTCACAACCCATAAATGCTTCCTAATTAGTCAGAAACAACCCTTTACCCATTAAAGACTTAGTTTCAGCATTATCTCTATCATATTATCACAAGCTTACATACTCACCTACTCAAAACAGCCTATACTACCCCATTCATGCCACATATATATATATATATATATATATATATATATATTCCCCAAAAATCTTAGCTCAATATATGCTACACTGAGCTGAAATCTCTCTCTCCCTTCATTCCATCCTATTTTTTCCTCTTTTACTCGTAATTATGAAGCATTTGATTCTTGTTTATAGCTATTATAATGAAGGTCATAATGTTTTAGATACTATAGAAGTTTTTCCTTTTGTTGACTTAATAATAATAAGGAAAACATATGATTTTTACCATGTAAATACACTTATTAACCTGTTAGATGTCTATCGCTGAAGGTCTGTCATAGTCACTGCTGGACTATTTTTCCTCTTGTGTATTTGTCGTAACGGACTCACTTTTATATTAACCAAATATGGAAGGAATGCATAATTTTTACTATGCAAATACATTTATTGATTTTTCAAACATTTACCGTTGAACGTTTCTCTTGCTTACTGCTAGACTATTATTTAAGCACTTGTTGTGATGGGCTATCCTTTGTTCTAGCTTATCTTTGCATGATGTATTTTTGGGGCCTTATTATATTCTTTGTTGGATGCAATCTAGACCTAGAGCAAAATGAGCCTTTCACACTTCACCAATAGCCTTTGAGCCATGTTCCAAGTCTAAAGTTGAGTCTCGATCTTGACTCCCCTAACATCACATGGGCAACAAAAAAACACCCTCAACAAACCTTTACCCCAATACCCAATTGGACTTGTATTGTAACAACAATTTCTCATTTCAATACACGAATCTCCGTACATGACTAACTAATGATGTGCGGATTCCAGTATGTGACTAACACATCAAATTGAAGAAGATGTTGACTGCAAAGTTCTTCAATTCATCAACATGAAGATCAAGAAGCTCCTTAGTCACAGAACCCTTAGCATAAAGACACAGTAGCTTCTACAAAAAGAATGTTGAATTAGAGTAATTTCTGTCTTCGGTCACAATAAGCATGTATTCTGTTTTCAATACCTTTGCATCGCTTATGATAGCTCTTAAAATAATCCATATATATGTCTAGGGTTGTGAGAAAAGAAACCCTATACAAATACTCAAGGATATGCATGTAATCAGATCTGAAAATTTTGATTTCGTAATTCTCGACAGATACAGCTTGTGTCGAGCTTCAACATTAAATCTCGATAGGTAGGCTTCTGTTAAGAAATCTGTCAAGCTTTAATAAACAACACTTCTTCATTTGTTTCTTGGACAGATTTACATGGCTTTAACACTTGACTTGAACAACATGTTTCTTGAAGTCTTAAATCATCCTAGATCTACCAAATTACAAGTAAAGTGTACTTTGTTAAAAGATTAGCTAATTACATCAAATATATCCCTAACATTATGTATCAGTGATAAAACTAAAAATACAAGAATCGTAACAATTTAATAAGGACAAAGAAAAGAATCACTAGAAAGAAACAAGAATCAAAAGGAAATAACTGAAATCTAACGCATAAAATTATCATATTTAGAAGGTTTGGATTGCCCAAAGCATTCGTACCCAAAGAAGCAAGGGGGGATAATGAGAGAAAAAACATACTCTTCATCTTTCCGGATAAGGAAGCAAGGAATTAAGGAGATTTGTGAGTGTACATTAATGGTCCATTTAGATTGAGAAGAAGGGAGGGAGAATAGAGGGGAGTAGAGTAGAGTTGGTCATGTTCATCCACGCATAAATGTCACCTAGAAGTAAGAAATGAAAGAGAGGAGAGAGAAGGAGAAGAGGGGCGGAGAAAAGAGGCGAGTTTGTTTGCTCTTTGTGGCCCATAGGTTTGGTTGCTTCTGACTGAGGTTTGCTGCAATCTTAATGGCAGCAAGTTGATGTCACCTATGCAATTTCCAGAAAATTCACTCCTTTTATCATAGTTAAGGTCTGCAATTTATGTTAAACTTCAAATTTTTGAACAGCTCCAGTTCTAAGAGCAAAAACTGCCTATTATAATTAAAATTAAATTCCTAAAAGTAGCTGAGGGTGAGAAATTAGAACAATGAAGGTGTGGAATTGGTTTTACTCATCCAAATGCATACCATTTATAAATGACAATTGTAAAACTTATTAGTACCTCCTAAGGTATTATTATTTGTCCAACCTAAATTCTGCATCCTTTAAGTTTAGGTGAATTATACAACACCCATCTATTACCATTTATAAAACTGACACAATTTTCATTTGCAATACAACATCATTTTATTTGATTTAACAAAAATTTTATAAGTGGTACTGGATACAAAGAATAATTTCACAGAAATGTTGATATTAAGAACTAAAATACAAAATACAAAAAAAAAAAAAAAAAAAAAAAAACTATAGGGATAAATTGACAGTTCACCCTAGTGTAAGTGAATGTCAAAAATTACTTATGAGAGCTTTTATTTGATAACGGAGGCCCTACAAAACAAGCTTTGACTATTATAATTACTTAGAAATCATAATCAATTAAATTACTAATAAGATAAATGTCACACAAAAACAAAGTTACATTATCTTTCGATATTGAAACTAGACTAGAGCTTAAAAACTTTGAGCTTAAGCTCCTCTTCTATAAATAGTCAAAACTTTATTTGTAAGTTTAAAACAAAGAAGAAAAGGGCATGAATAGCCTAAAAATTCAATTATTGACACTAAAATTTCCTTATTTTTATATGCTTCTATTTGAATAAAGAATAACATATGTTTGTGGGTTCAAATCAATCAATCATCAACATATATATAAAAGTAGAGACCTCATGCAAGAGTGCATGATAATCTACCATGTGGTGCTTTATATGATTTTTTTGCAATCCTCTTCATTATGAAACAATGTCTTTCATTCCAACCTCAAAAATTAAAACAATGCAACTTTTATGTTTAGCACTTATTGCTTCAGCAAAAATCAATTCACTTCTTTCTCTATCCTAACTCTTCACTTCTAATCATCAAAAAAAAAACACTCTTCACTTCTTCCGGAGCAAAAAAAAAAAACCTCTTTCACTTCTCCTTTCAAATTTAAATGCACATTATGAATAAGCACCTAGTAAAGTGAGACCAAGCTCTGCACTGTTACACAACAATAATATTATACTTTCCAAGTAATTTCCATTGGGATCAAACCCATCTTAAATTTTTAAAGTTTCACTCATTCTCTTTCTTAACTCTTCAGTTCTTTCTCTATCTCTTAACCCTTCACTTCTTCTAGCAAAAACAAAAACAAAAACTCTTTCACTTCCCCTTTCAATTAAACACACACTATTGTAGCTATTTCTTTTGAAAATTATATATTGATGGATCAACGATTCCTCTACGATTTCATGGACAAAAGCTCCTTTCTTAGTGTCTGTAAATAAATAATTACTGCCAACTCTCTCTCTTTGTTTCTTTCTTTCATTTTTTTTTTTTCAAAATATTATTTGGGATACTGAGTTTGTGGTTTGCAATGTTTGAGGGAAAACGAACTCGGGGAGATTGAAGTTTCAACTTTACCTGTTTTGGCCAAAGACTAAGGTCACTAAACCCAAGGAGGAAAAGCCATCGGCCCCTAATTTATCAAACCCTTCTTCAGTATCTAAGAGGTACAAAATACTAATACTCTACTTCAGTATCTAAGAGGTACAAAATACTAATACTCTATTTGTTCATTCTTTGTTGTTGTTTGGTAATGGGTTTTTGATAATTGAACTAGATGGTGGTTTGTTTCTTTTCATTTGAACTGTTTACTGGTTGAGACTTTTACTGAGCCACACCGTTTTTGTAATTTATGATTTGGCTTTTGGTAAGTGATTTAAATATGTTACATGAGGACGTGATTAAGAAAATTAGTTGAATTGGGTACTATTTAGACCCTAAGGCAAAGACAGGTTGAGTAAATAATCTAGTTTTGTTGGGCAAGTAGAAAGATCAATGAGGAAGAAGCTTAATCAATAAATTAAGCTCCTCCATGCCACATGTAGTCGGAGCACAAACTCCTGTATCTATATCGGTTGGGTCACATTCAAATCGCCAATGGAGGCAAAAATTTTGAGGTATTCGAAATGCAAAGAGCCCAAGAGTAGTTATATATTTTAATTTGAATCCATAGTGTTTGATAAAATGCTTGATAGAAAATTTATAATTTTTATTTGGTTGTATGATGTAGCAGCCTATATAATTGACACGAGTGAAACAAATTAACTTAGGTAGGGGTAAGAAAGTTGTTATTATTTTTGGGTGAATAATTTTATTTTACCTATTGAGGGGTTAAGTATTATTTGGTAGCAAAGTTTTAAAATAATCACCACAATCTACCCATATTCTATGTCCTACTAAATGATAGAAACTCAATTGTTAAAAATAAGAACAAAGAAAGAAACAATGAGAACTGCAAAGGTACAAATCAAGAACTAAGTGGGTAGAAAAAATTATGTGGTGTCTCCATTATTTGAAGGTTAGCCTAGAATCTATATAAACTCAAAATGGTATTAAAAAAAATTGTTAAGTATATTATACTGGTACACCTTTGTTAAAATTTTGTTAAATATGTTGCATCATGTTTGGCTCAACCATCATTGAAACTACTTGCTTTATTTATTTATTGGTCAAGTATCATTTATGGCTATCTGCAAGAGCCTTGACAATATCAAAGTATGTTTGTTGCTTTGCCTTGACATGAATCACTATGCAACCTTAGCATTGTTATAGTTAAAATATTATTGAAGATGCTTCATTAGATCAACGCCTTAGTCAGACATTTTGTATGACAAGGGATAGGTTCAAGGATTTTGATATGCATAATGTATGCTTGCAATTAATTGGTTTACGATCAACTAATGGTAGGCAACAAAATATGCCTACATGCTCTGAAGTTTCTACTATAATTATAGGTGATTTTAGCAATGAAAATATCCACCATTTATGTTAAATATAAGTACAAAAATCATTTTACATAAAAGCTTACAGCAATATCTGCACAACGCATGGGCAACCTTCTAGTAAAAGATAAATATTTATTTTCATGTTTATGTTTATTTTTATGATATTTTTGTAAGATTGTTATATTCACATAATAATAATAATAAAATAATTCTTAATTAATATATTCGTTTCCCTTTTCATTCTTTTAAATTATGTTTAGAAAATTAAAAAAAAAATAAGTTGGCATTTATTAGTTGTTTGATATCCTTCATTACATGCAAGGCATAACAATAAACATACAAAGCAAAATAGATAAATTATAATGATTTTATTGGAATTAAATTAAATTATGAAATGTAATAATTTTTTAAAGATTTTAATATTACATTATACCCAATGACAATAACAACTTACCACTTATGATTATTTGTGAAAATGTTGTGTACATATCTTATTCTCATTCACACATTTCTCATATTTTCCTTGTAATCTTCATCTTCTTCTTTTGCACCATCTCTCTCTTTCTCCTTGTAATCTGGTAATTGAGCTCTCTTATAGATGCATACCTCATTCTTTTAACAATAGGTGTTTCAACACTATTTCCCTTGTATTCAAATAAGGTGAAAACAATTCTCAATTTGTCCCAATCCTCTCTTACCACAATTGCTTCGTTCAAAAATTTATGTGCTGCGATGGGATTCCTTTTTGGGCCATTCTTTGGCGTCCTTCCAACATGGCTGGTCATAGCATTGTCAGCCTTGTTTAATTTCATCGGCCATCTTTTCATTCACTTGGCTGTGAGTGAAACCTAGAACATGAAAGGTTTGGCTGGATGGGTTGGGTGGGGCTTCGCTACCCTGTTCGTCTTCAGCTGCAACAATTGCTGTAATTTTTCAAAACATAAATCCCTATTGAAAAGTAGCTGTTGAAATCAAGGCTCTCCGCACTGACTTTATCTACATGGCACAGACTCATTCCACCAATTGTTTGTTCAACCATGTTCTCTAACATTCCCGTGGTTTCTATAAATTAAACTTAAAAAAAAAAAATTGAAAGGTGTACAACAATTGAAAGAACGATAAATAGTTAAAAGCTCCCACCCAAACGCAAAATTAGAAAGCAACGAGTCTTTTGCTATACTTGCAAGAAGCTATACTGATGCTGCTTTAATCATCTGTGCTTGTTAATTAATTTTATTTTCTTCACACTTTCTCATTTCTGGAAATACTTCCACTTTATATTTATAAGAATGTTTAAGATGCATGTGGAAAAAATAGATGAATGCTAAGGAGATATCAAAGCGAACAACCCTAAACTAACAATCCTTAATAATATTGAAATGAATATTGTTTTTCCTTTTGCATACGATATTATAAAAATACTTATAAATGATCCCATAATTGTGATTCCCAATATTATTCAAAAGTAGTCCACTAATTTACAAGCTATACATGAATACATGATATGAACTTGCAACCCATTTAATATTAAAAAAAAAAAAAAACAAGGCTGGATTATCTTTAGATATCAGAACTTGTTTAGAACTAAGAAACTTTTAAGCTTAAGTTTCTCTTGCATAAATAGTAAGAACAATATTTGTATATTAAAAACAAAGAGAAAGGGTATGAATAGCCTAAACAATTCAAAAGTTCACACTGAAACTTTCATATTTTTTTTTATTTTTCTATTTCAACAAAGTACAACATATGTTTCTAAATAAAATAAAATAAAATAGAAACTATTATTTTCATGTTTATGTTTATATTTATTATGTTTTTGTTTAAGTGTTATATTCATAAATAATAATTATTAATTAATATATTCATGGTCATTTTAGAAATTTTAAATTATGTATAAATAATAAACAAGCAAGTTGGCATTTATCAAGCTATATATAAAAATTAATACAAAAGTAAGCACCTATAGTGGATGGATAGATATTTTTTAATGCCTAATCATTGTTGTCTTAAAAAAGTTTTGAACAATTTTTTGAGCTTGAAAATTATCTAGATTCATCCTAGTGTGCCTCTTTCTTAAGAGAACTATTATTTTTATCATGATTTAAAGTTAGCTAAAAGAGTGAACGTATGTTCTTTACGATGTCTTAAACACCGTAAATTTAGTTATGATATAACTTTTATAAAGTTTTAATTTAATGTCATACTATTTTAAGCATTTATAGATTTTTCAAAAAAAGTTTTTATCAGTTAGTATAAAATTCATGTTAGTTTGTTAGGGTTTAAAAAAAAAATTATAACCTGAAAAGTGCTGAAATTAATTGATTGTTATTTTTGGAAAAAATTGTGAGTTTTCTTTTAGAATTTGAATTTGATAATGATGGAGTGAAACACATGTTTTACACTATCCATTAAGAGATTGTCATGTTAGTTTTCTACTTAAAACTCAATACTTCTAACAACACCTAATAACATCTCAATAAATTCTATTGAGTTGGATTTTCAAATGAGTATTATAATTAATTAGGTATGGCTGTATCTATTCTTTAATATATGATATGATTATATAGCATGTTGGAATGCTAGCTCATTTCAAACAATGTATTTTGATGTATTTAAAATTATATCATTTTGTCCATTTCAATTAAAAAAAAAACTTCATTCATATCTATTGGAATGCTCTCGTCTTGCTTAGAATAAAAAACACAAGTTAGAATTTTTTTTATTTTTTTATTTTTTTTTTTTTTTTAAGATTCAACGTCTCATTTTGATATGATCATTTTTTTGAACAAAATTTGGGAGGAAAAAAAATGGTGGGCTTGTGGGAAAAACTTTATCTTTTTTTTTTTTTTTTGGCTTTCTCTATCTTTCCACTCTAACTAAAATTTGAAAATATCATTTTACTCTCCCTTTACCTCCCTCTATTTTCCATCCTCTCTCTTTTCATCCCAACCTAACATCACAAAATTTTTTGTGGGTTTTGTGGTGCTATTGTTGGTTAAGTTAGGCTCTTGGAAAGACATTTTTGTGAATTAATTTGAAGATATTGTGAATTGATTCTTCGTTTCTATTTGGATGATGATCAAATGAAGAGAATGAATTGTTTTATTTTATTTTATAGAGAAATTTATTAATTTTTATGTCTTTTAGGTTTAATTGATGTGCCACAATAAATTGAAATGGTATGATACGATTGGACCAATTATTACATGTAGCAAGCTTAGGTGACATTTAATAGATAACTCATTAACGAATATATACGGAAGGACTTTTTTCGAATGATAAGTAACATTAGGGATACGAATCTAACTTTTGAAACTTTTTAAGGAGCAAAATTAAAATTACCTCAAAATTTTAAGGGTCTAAACTATAATTTAGTTTTATGAGATTTATTAAATAAGGATCTACTTAATTATTATTATTTTTTGATAAGTCGATAGCTACAATGGACGAGGGATATTTAAATCTTGGTCGTCCCTGTAAGAAATACCGAAATGTGTCAAATGAGCCATGAGGCTCTTAGGGACGTACCATTAATTTTAATTTCTCAATTTCGACAATTTGCTAAGTTCAGTAACACGAACTTATAAACTATGTTCTTCTCAAAAAAAAAAAAAAACTTATAACCTATGTATGTAAGGGCATTAAAGTGGTAAAACCTTGAATTCCTAAAGGAGAAAAAAGAAAGAAAAAAGACATCTAATGTTGTGGTGGTGCTATTTGAATTTCATAAAATAAACTCAATAATTTCATCCATGTTTCACCTCTTGAAAGTGCTAAAACAGAAAATTGGAGCATCCTATGTGAATGACTATGTAATAATTTGATTTCCATGTTGGACTAACCAATGGTTTTGTTAAGTTTGGTTATAAGGTCTTCTCATTTACCACACCCAAGCGATGTGAGATTGCAAGCCCTCACCTTATCGCACCCACACCTGTCCAATGTAGTAAAAGGTGAAACCAACTATATATCACTTTGTTTCAACAAAACCGTGTATTAACATAGAAAAACACTAGAAAGTGGCGGAGGCAACCAAGGCTCTTGCCTAGCACCTAGAAAATGTGCTCAAAGTGAGTGCCTTGTCTCCAAAGGCAAGTGCCTCACTAAAGGACACTTCGCCTCAATGACTTAGAGGCACTTATATGCTACCTTGCCTTGCTTGAGCGCTTAGGCACTCACCCGGAATGCCTTCGACTACACCGTGCCCGTCCACATGCCCTGCACCTCTTGGCCTTTTGGGTCACTACAATCCACCCCTTACAAGCTCACACATTTTCTTATGTAGGTCCCTCCACTTTGGCTAGGTTTAGGCTCTAATATCATATTGTAATGTCTCAATCCTTATGTCAACAATATTATCCACTTTGGGGGCCATATCTCTCATGGGCTTTGTTTCTCCCAAGCACAAGACCTCACCTCATCACACTCACGTTCATCCACGTGGCCTTTTGGATCGTTATAATCCAGCATCTTACAAACACGCACGTCCTTATGTGTGGGTCCACCACACTTTCAGCTGAGTTCAAGCTCTAATACCATATTGTTACGCCCCAATGTCGACAATATTGTTCGCTTTGGGGCCCACAACTCTCATCACTTTGTTTCTCCCAAGAACAAAGCAAGGAAAAATACATTGTTAACATTTTAGATATTCAACCCACACCTAATATCTTCCGCTTTACCACACCCGAGCAACGTGGTCATGTGGGATTTCATGGATTGCAAGCCCTCACCTCATCGCACCCACGCCCATCCACATGGCTTGCGGCCTTGTGCCTCTTGGCTTTTTGGGTCACTACAATGTTGATGTAAATTATTTTGTTATATGTGAGAAAATAACATACGGTAAATCATGTTGCAGTCATTTCTTATGTCTATCTAATATAATATATATATAGTTTGGCGGTTTGGCCACCCCTCTAAAAAAAATTTCTCGCTCTGCCATGGCAGGTACGTGACATTGTTTTCTCATCTCTTAAGTCTTTCAGCATTCCACGCAAGATAAGCGAGATTCAGAAGAAATTGGAAGGCATGTCAGACGAAATAGACAGACACTTTACAATTGAGATAGCCAAACAACAGGACCCACGTGGTCATGTCACAAGCCGACGACCGCATAGTAGTTCGTTAATAGATGAATGGACTGTGATCGGAAGGGATGAGCATAAAAGAAAGATAGTAAAAACGTTATTGTGGATCGGAGAAGGAGTCAATGTGTCTGTTATTCCAATTGTGGAGATGGGGGGTATAGGAAAAACAACACTTGCTCAACTTGTCTATAATGATGCTGAAATAGTGAGTTGTTTTGATTTGAGAATATGGATATCTGTTTCTGTAGATTACGATGTGGTGAGGATTACAAAATCCATTGTTGAGTCGGCCACAGAGAAGAGGTTGAAGTTATCTGAGTTGGATCCAATTCAGGTTAGACTTCAAAATATACTAAGAGGGAAGAGGTTTTTATTGGTGCTAGATGACTTGTGGAATGAAAATATTAGTGAGTGGGACGTACTACGTAGTCCATTTAGTGTTGGATTTCCTGGAAGCAAAATATTGGTAACTACTCTAAACTCAGTTGTTTCGTCTATTGTTGTCACAATTGATCCTTATTATTTGCAACCTTTATCAGATGAAGATTGTTGGGATTTGATTGCACAGAGAGCCCTCTCAAATAGGAGTTTGGATGGGAAGGAAAAATTAGTAGCCATTGGTGAAAAGATAGCAGAGAAATGTGAGGCTCACCGTTGGCAGCCAAAACAATAGGATCTGTCTTACGTTTCAAGTTGGTGGAAAGTGAGTGGGAAGAGTTGTTAGAAAGTAAGCTGAGGGACTTGCCTGAATACAAAACAGAAGTCTTTCCAGCATTGAGACTAAGCTATAACTATTTGTCTGCTCCCTTGAAGAGATGCTTTGCTTATTGCTCTATTTTTTCCTCACAATTATGAATTTGGATGATTTGGTTCATTTGTGGATGGCAGAAGGGTTCATTCAACCTCAAGGAATGAAAAGGATTGAAGACATTGGCAATGATTACTACGATAACTTCTTGTGGAGGTGTTTTTTCCATATTCCTCATTTTGATTATCTTGATCAACCTGTATATCATATGCATTGTCTCATTCATGAGTTGGCCCAATTAGTGTCGACTGACATTTGCTTTCAAATGAAAGATGGGATGTCACCCTTATTACCCATATTCAGAAATGCTCGTCATTCATCTTTGCTTTCTCAAGAAGATATTCAACCAATGACTTTGAAGATGTTTCAAAGATACAAAGGCTTAAGGACATTCATGGTGTTCTGTAGAAATGGATCTCATATCGTAGAACTCCTACTTGATCTTTTTCGGAATCTACAATGCTTGAGGGTGTTGAATTTGAGTAGTGCTGGTATTTTTGAGCTACCAGATTCTATTGACAATTTGAAGCACCTTCGGTACCTCAATGTCTCTAAGACAAATATCAAGAAGTTGCCTGAATCAATTGCCTATCTATATGGTTTACAGACACTAAAGCTCCAAGGTTGCTTTAACTTCCTTGTGCTACCCAAACATACGAAAAACTTGATTAACCTGCGCCATCTTGACTTGGACATAAAGCGTCAGTTAAGTTCTATGCCATTAGAGGTTGGAAATTTGACTAGTCTCCAAACTCTACATGCATTTGTTGTTGGAAAAGATGCAGGGTGTCAAATTGGAGAGCTTCAGAAACTAGGGAACCTTCGCGGACGAATTTGCATAACAAATCTTGAGAATGTGGTCGATCTTAGAGATGCAAAAGAGGCCATGTTAGAGAAGAAGCCATATCTTGACAGGTTAGAACTGCAATGGAATGAATTAAGGGATGGACAGGAAGTACTTTCGGGCCTTTGCCCTCATTATAGACTAAAAGAATTACAGGTAACCAATTATGGCGGTTCAATGTTTCCAAGCTGGCTTAGTGATCCATCTTTGTGCAAGCTTGTGAGTATTTACTTGCACAGTTCCCAAACATGCACAGTTCTTCCACCTCTTGGTCTTCTACCAGCCTTAAAGTCCTTACACATTTATCAAATGCATAGTTTGGTTAGTGTGGATCATAGATTTTGCAGGTTGGATAAGGACAATATGGTTAGGGGCTTTCCATCTCTAGAGTCACTGACATTCCATGACATGCCAAACTTGGAGGTTTGGACGGGACTAAATGCCGAGGACATGCCTCATCTTCATCAACTTATTGTTGTTGACTGTCCAAAACTGGTCCGCCTGCCTTCACTTCACTTCCTTTCTTCTCTTAAAAGTTTAGATATTAGCCAGTGTCCTACACTTCAATCACTGCCAAATGAAGGGCTACCTGATTCACTCAAAACTTTGATTATCTTAGACTCCGCCATCTTCAAAGGAAGATGCCGGCAAGGAGGTGCACACTGGAGCAAGATAAGAGCCATTCCCAAGACAGAGATTGATTATGTCGAGATTCCACCACAAGGAAAACTGAGTTTCAGTTACAGGTAATGATACTAGACATTATTCCTTAATCAATTACTATAAGTGGAGTACTGAAAAAAAAATAAATAAATAAAATTACAACCTGTCTATGTGATGATTGGTTATTGGTAAATAAAAAAGTAATATTAATAGTAAGCTTAAATAAAAACCAATGAGAAATTGACCACATCAAGATTTTAAATTTTTTTTGAGAATTGAGATTTAAATTTAATAAAAGTACGATGAAGTAATGTTATGTATGGTTTGTTTTCATTTTAGATGCTTGATATATGAATTATTATTATTATTATTATTATTATTATTATTATTATTATTGTGTTTCACATAGTATGTGAAGGCACCGATAATTTCATTGGCTGGACTAGTTTATGTAGAAAATTATCGATAACTCTAAAATCTACAAAATCTACCTTAAACGCATAAAGAACCCGTGGGCTACAAATACTTTAAATTAATCTTAATCTTCCCTTCTGAATGCGACATTTTTTTTTTTAGGAAACAAACACACACAAGGGAGGGGGACCGGTTAATCTTCCCTCATAGACTAATTCAATTGTTTGGACCTATAGTGATCACAGGAGAAAATGAAATAAGTTGGTCGTTGAGAGTTTAGTGATTTAATGTGTTATATTTAATATGATTATTAAAAAAAGAATAATAATCATGTCTAATTGAAAATTTTAAATTACAGTAACGAAATAAAAAACACACACACGACTGAATAAGATTACAAAATCTCTATCTCTCATGCATGTGCATACATAGGAGATAAATGTCTCTAGAGATGTTACAATGATGTATCCCTGGATCTAGCGGCACACAACCACTTCCTTGGGGTCTCAAGATCGTCGCCTGTGATCGTAGGAACATGCCAACTACCCTTTTCTGACTCCTGCGTTATACCAACACGTATTATGTTTTGAGTAACTCCTTAGTCCTAATAAGAAGCAAAATGCTATCTCTATTCTTAATAATTAATGATCATTTTAAATAAGAGATTAGCGAGCAGATGATTGATCATCTTACCTGAATAACAATTGAATAAGGTGGAGGCATGTGGAGAGTAGGCTCACGTTGTGCAAATGACAGTCGAATCTGCAATTTATCCAAAGAGAAGTAGCAAGCTTCATTTCATTTTCTTCAAAGTAAAGACCTGAACTATATCACATCCATGCATGTGAAGTGTGTGTGTGTGTGTGTGTGTGTGTGTGTGTATATACACTTCACAATGAATGAGCTTTCTCATGTTCACACAGTAGATTCTCCTAAAGAATTAGGATCAGAAAAAGAGGAAGTCAATATAAACAACAATAGAATTCACTTCATTTGCACCTAATTGTGGGCAGGGGCGTAGCCAGAAATTTTTGGTTGGGGGGGCCGAGGTAATATTATCACATTGATTTGCAATTCAAGAAAAATACAAAGTATGACATATATACATGTATACACGTCTTCTTGCATTATTTTTAGGGGGGGAAAAAAATCTAACCAAAATTGGACTACATTTATAAGAAATAATATTTAAAATTAAATATAACAGTGTCACTATAAGCAACCATAAAATAAAAAGTAGTTAAATTCAACCAAATTAGACTACTATAGTAAAAAAATAAATTCAAAATCAATTTCATTCATCCCAACTAAATTCAAAATCAATTTAATTCCCACTAATAGTCTAATACTGTACCCTCAGTCTCTCTACTCTCTAATGATAATTCTCACACTAGTACAACATGGGTCTATGAACAGCTATGACATATGGCCTCACTCAAGAAAAAAAAATGTGGGATATGGCTGACATGTCTTAGAGAAGGAAAGGAAAAGTAAAAAAGATGAAAAGTAGGAATTTGGAGTGGGGCATTTTTATGGCTACGTATTGGAGGAGGGGCCAAGTTTTTCTCATAGGGGGCCAGCTTTTAAATGAGTAAGTGTGAGACCTATTTTTATCCTACTATCATAGAGGTTTTAAAAAATTTTGGGGGGGGGGGGGGGGGGGCGCCAGCATAACGTGCATCCGCCCCTGCTCGTGGGATCACTCAAATAATTATCTAAAATATGATGATTTCAGCTCAATTACAGAGAGTTCCACACAACTAAAAGTACGGTTAAACCTTTGCCTCCACACAGTCCCATATAGATATAATCCTCAACAAACAAAGGGGGTTGCATTTCACACAAAGAACTTCTATACTCACCAAACCAACTTCTCCAACTAAAAAAATACAACAATGACCCTCTTAGGCATCCCCAGATGAACTTTTCTTTAGATGAATAAGTAGCCCACTGAATTATTTTTGCACGTTCATCATCAGTCTACCAAGATAATATATCTTTTAATAAGGTTTTCTTTTAGGCCTTCACTACTAGGACTGTAAATGAGCCGAGCTTTGTCAAGTAGTACATGTTCATGCTTGGCTCATCAAGGAAAATCAAAAACTTGAGCTTGGCTCGAGCTTGTGACAAGCCTAAAAATAGTGTTTGAGCTTGAGCTTGGCTTGGCTTGGCTTGATTAATTAGTCAAGCCAAGCTCAAGCTTAATATCAAGCTCAAACTCGAGCTCAGGTCAAGTTTTTGAGCTAGAGATCTAAAAAAATTACGTTATTAAATGCTTAAATCTCTAAAATTATAAAATAAAAAAAATAAATAAAAAAATAGTATACTCATTATCATGTATTTAGTCTTGCTTAATATTAGCTATTATTCAGATTAATAATTTACACTTGGAATATTGGCGTATAGGTTATTCAACAAAGAATCAACTTACCCCAATACCTAACCTTTGAAAGCTCATAGAAACCTGATTCCTTGAGTAAGCAACCCTTCATTTGAAGACCCTGAACAAGAGTATACAGAAGGAACTTTCTCCATTGCAACAAATCTAAATTTCAACTTTTTCAATGAACAATTCTCACCCAATATATTGTACCAAAATCTAAGCCTTCTCCCATCCCCAACCACATATAACTAATATAGCCTACAATTCTCTCCCAACCTGCTGTGATACTCCCCTTCAGATCCTGGAAGAGAAGATTCCAAAGTGGATTCAACAAAATGACAAACCCATTTTAGGAAACTTGAGGACATATGCCAGCTAAAATCATGCTGGTCTGTTGAATTGCAGTTACACATCAGAAACCTATGGACTTAATTCAACCCCCACAAAAAAATAAAACCCTATGGACTTCTAGGAAAACCAGATAATAATGAAACCATTGGAAAATTCTAAGAGATTTCATTAATCAATCAAACTGTAACAGTCTCCATTGGAGTACAATTGATGCAAGGAACTAAGATTTTATGTTTTAATTTGCAATTAATTTTGTTTTTGAATTTGGTTATTAATGTTGATGGTATTTAGGGATATGATTAGATGCTTTCCATATTAGTATAATTCCTAAAGCTATTTAACTTGCACTCCTGTAATGGTGAAAGACAAACGAATTTGAATAAGATTAATTATTATGAGTTGAGAATGTCTCCTCCCTTGTTTCTCTTTGTTTGGTGGTGATGCCAAACGCCCTTAGGTGGTGATGCCTAGGGTTTGCAAGCATATTCTAGGTGGGTATGATGCAGCACAAGTAGAAAATAAGAGATAAAAGAGAAATAAAAGTAACAACAGAACAAACTCTAGGATTCACCACCTAGAATCTGCCTGCAAACCCTAGGCATCACCACCAAACAGAGAGAAACAAGGGAGGAGACATTCTCGACTCATAATAATTAATCTTATTCAAATTCTTATGTCTTTCACCATTACAGGAGTGCGAGTTAAATAGCTTTAGGCATTATACTAATATGGAAAGCATCTAATCGTATCCCTAAATACCATCAACATTAATAACCAAATTCAAAAACAAAATTAATTGCAAATTAAAACATAAAATCTTGGTTCCCTGCATCAGGAGCAAGGCATGATCTAAATGACACCAAGAAGAGGGAAAACAAAAAACCAAAAGATCTGCTGTAGAGCAATGGAGGAACAAATGTATCATCACTATTTTCTCTTCCACCGATTGTCAACAGCCAAAATTTCCCAATGCCGCCATTCAAGTGAAAAATGTAGCTTGAAACTGTGCTTTCACGTACCAAAAAATTTGCAAAGGAAACGAAATTCCTTGTCTGTTTTTCTCAGCATGTTGTAAAAATGACTTGACCATGAATTCCCTTGGTTTAGACCTTAGAAGCCAACCATATCCTCCTGTCATCTTCACCCCTTTCTGATTTTAGTTTGCATACAACAAATCAAGGAAAGAATCCAAAGGCTCCAACTCCCAATCTTCATCTAACCTAATGACTCTAGATGACATTGTCACATGCCTAAGAAAATAATCTAAATAATGTGCCATTCATGTATTCCTACCTACTGCAATATTGAATAATTCATGTAGCCTTCAACTACTGCTGGACGCCATTGACCAAGTAAACACCATACTTCCTACCTACAACATTCCTCAAAAACTGATCTCTGTCCATCACATATCTTCACAACCATTTCCAGCAAAGCTTGGTTGAAAACATGAAGCCTCCTCGGCCCTAAACAACTAAACTCTTTGTAACTTCTCTAGTCTTGGAGCCATTGATACAGGTACAAGAAAAAGAGACATAAAATATGTTGGCAAACTAGAAAGGGTGCTTTCTATTAGCATTTTTCTTCCACACCCCACCCCCCCCCCCCCTCTCCTACACCCAAGTGATAAATATAAATTTTTTTTTTTTTTTGATAAGTAACATAAAAATATTATTAATAATAAAAAAAGTGCCCAACCAAGTACATTGGGGATGTACTACGCGGGCACAAATCAAGAGCCAAATATACAATGATCAAGAAAAACAGGAAAAGAAAAACAAGAGTAATGAGATAAGACCACACTCCAAGCAAAGAGAGTGTACAAGAAAAAAGACTTAATCTCTAGCAAAAAATGCTCACAACCATCAAAAACTTCTAGCATTCTTTTCACGCCAAATGCACCAAATCAAGGAATGAGGCACTAATCTCCAAACATCTATGTTATGCTATCGCGCAAATTTTCCCTGCCAAGACTCAAACAACTCAAGAACTGTATGAGGCATAACCCAGTGAATACCAAACAAGTTGAAAACCAAAGACCGCAACTCTCGAGCTATGGGACAATGAAGTAGAAAATGATTTACAGGCTCCCCACATCTCTTACACATATAGCACCAATCAAGCACTAGCACACGTCTTTTACAAAGGTTGTCTATTGTTAAGATCTTACCTAAGAAAGCAGACCAAACAAAGAAAGCTACCCTTGAAGGAACCTTCGATTGCCATATCATTTTTCAAGGGAAGGATACAAGAGTAGGAGGGTAGAAGGAACTATAATAACTTCTAACCTCAAAACCTCTGCTCTTTGCTGGCTTCCCACAAACCTTATCCAAACCAAACCACCCCTCACAGTCGAAGAATAGACCAACCCCATAAACCGATCAAAGGCTTCTTGTTCCCAATCTTGTGGTGGACGACAGAATTGCACATTCCAGTGAAACCTCCCAGCAGACCAACCCATAACTTTAGCCATCGAGAAATCTTTTGACTTACTAAGACAATAAAGCTCTAGAAAATCCTCTTGGAAAGTACAATCCCCACACCACACATGCTTCCAAATCTTCACTCTAATACCATCCCCCACATCATACATCATACACAAGGAGTTTAAAAAAGTTCAACCAGCCACTTCTAATGAATCTCCACAGGCTTACCTCATAAGGACTTGTCACCTTTTCTGTACACCAACCACCTCAAATATTCTCATATTTTGCCTCTATAACCCTCCTCCATAAAGCATCGGTCTCCATGCCATACCTCCACAACCATTTTCCTAGCAAGACAGAATTAAAGCTCCCCAACTGTCTAATACCTAACCCCCCAACCTACAAAGGCTTACAGACCTTGGCCCATTTAACTAGATGTAATTTAGATCCGCTACCAATTCCACTCCACAGAAAAGTCTCTGTAATTTCTCCATACGCTTTGCCACCTTTCCTAATAAAGGAAGAAGGGAAAGGAAGTATGTAGGTAAAGACGAGAGCATGCTTTTAATGAGAGTTACCTTAACCCTCTTTAGATAAATATAGTCTCTTCCAACCTGCTAATCTCCGTTCCATCTTCTCTAAGATAGGATTCCAAATAGATAAGTCCTTAAACTTAGCACCTAAAGGAAAGCTCAAATATTTCACGGGCAAAGAAGACTACCCACACCCCAACAGTCCTACTAGAGCCTCCAAATTGTGCACCACACCAACAAGTACCAACTCAGATTTTCCCAAATTAATACTTAATCCTGATGCCTCCTCAAATCTAGCAAGAATCGCCCTCAAATTAGCAATCTGAGAAGGTTCAGCATCACAAAATATAAGAGTGTCATCTACAAATAAAAGATGAGACACCATCAATGATGTACCAGCCGTACTACCCACAGAAAAACCTGAGAATTGCCCAGCAAAGGTAGCCACATCCAACATACGACTCAATGCGTTCATAACAATATCAAAAAGCAATGGAGATAATGGGTCCCCTTGCCAAATCCCCTTAGAACTTCCAAAGAAATCAAATGGACTACTATTGAGCAGAATGGAAAATTTTACAGTTGAAATGCAATACATTATCCATTTTCTCCATTTTTTTGAAAACCCACATCGCTAAAGCATATACATTAAAAAATCCCAGCTCACATGATCATGCGCCTTCTGCACATCCAACTTACACAACACACCTAGAATTCTTGACTTCAATCTACTATGCTATACAAATTTGCATATGAAAGAGGAATCCAAAAGTAATACCCAAATACATCATAGGAAAAGCATCCACCTCAGAATGAAGAGGACCCACTAACTCATCATTCATTATTCACTACATTAAAAACCTGAACTAAACCAGCCCAAAACTCTCTTTTAAGGGTAGGAATTTGGATAATATATCATAAATCAATCACCTCCTTTGTTGTGCTAGCACATGAATGTCACCATACAGAAGATTCTCTTCAAATGCAATTAAGAATAATACCTGATGTTTTTCCTTCCATCTTGGAAAAAAGCTTGTCCCTAGCAGTTGGAACAGGTGATCCCTCATCTCATCATTTGTCACCAGTAAACACTTACAACTAACAGCAGCATATAACCAGTACCTGTGAATAATGAGAGAACAAACTTTTCACAAAAGTTTACTAATACGTACATAATCAAAGCTACAAATGCACTGTAGATTTGAATTTTGTAACTTTTTGGTTAGACTACAAATTACACCTTCCATTTCAGTCCTTTAATTTTCATTTGTTGTCAATTTAGCCCTTTTGTCTAATTCCATTACATTGCGTCATTAAAGAAATAGAAAACAAGGAACTATCTACATAGGTAATGACTATGATTAAGCCGATGATAAGACCACTCGTATGAAGAAGTAATGAAGGTTGCTAGCAGTCGATTCCTCATGGTTTCCACATCTTCAATAGTCTACATCAAATATAAGGAACCAAATTCCAGATATTGGATGAATGATTAACTCCCCCATCTTGCCACCCACATAATAGATCAAAGACCTCGTCCATTAATACCCATTGAATCCTAAAGGATCTAAAGACAAAACTCCACAGTTCAAATGCCACAATATAGCAAAAGATAGTCCACCGTCTCTCCACAACTTTGGCACATATAACACCAACCCACAATAGAGTAACCCCTCTTGAGAAGGTTTTCACTAGTATTTTCCCCCAAGCCGCTGGCCACACAAAGAAGGAAACTCTCTGAGGAGTTTTTAACCCCCATTTAGCCATCCAAGGGAAAGACATAGCGGATGAACCCCATAATGCTTCACAAAAAGAACAAACACTAAAACCCCCACTTCTCTTAAGCTTCCATCACATCTGATCTCCTCCCTCCCACATAGGAACATGAGATTCTAGTAGGTGTATGAATGAATCCACCCCCTCTTATCTCCCAATAATTAAAATTCCTCATGAACCCCACATCCCACTGCCACAACCACTTACCCACCAAAGATTGATTGAAAGTAGTAAGCTTCCTAATCCCCAATCCTCCACTAGCTATAGGAGTACACACCTTGTCCCATTTAATCAAATGATGATTGAACTCCTCTCCTAAACCACTCCACAAAAAATTCCTCTGCAACCCTCTCAATCATATTGGCCACACTAGGGGGAATGGTAAAAAAAAAGATGAGTAATATGTAGGTAGGCTCAAAAGTGTACTCTTCAACAGCATCAACCTCCCCCATTTTGACAAGTAAAGCCTCTTCCAACCAGCTAATCGACATTTGAATTTCTCCAAAATAAGGTTACAAATTGCCCTGATTTGAAGGAAGCCCCCAACAGCATACCAAGATAAGTCATTGGCAAACAACCCACCTTAAAATACAAAAGGTTAGCAAATTCAATCACATTCTCCATCTCACCCATTGGCACCATCTCACTTTTCCCCTTATCAACTTTTAACCTATCACCGCCCCAAAACAAGTTAGCAATATTCGAATATACAAGATCTGTTCAGTGTTAGCATCACAGAACAAGATGATGTCATCAACAAACAATAAATGTGAGATAGACAACTCAACATTTTCATCATTCCCAACTTTAAAGCCTTTGACAAGACCTGCCTCCTACATCCTCCTCAACATTCTACTAAGAAGCCCCATAACCAGGATAAAAAGCAAAAGGGACATCTACCTGCCATAATCCCCCAGAAGTGCCAAAAAATCCACGAGAGCCATTGACCAAAATAGAGACTTGTACCATGGTAATGCATGTACAAAATTGATTCTTAACAGAGCCATTGAAAATTGGAACAAGATTCTTAACTATTTTGTTAATCCTTTTTTCTTCATCTTCTTCATAGGGTTTAATGCTTCTTTTTTTTAATACCAAATAAGAATTCTACTTTTTAAAACTTTTGTTATTTGTAAAATGGTTTTTTATTCCTTTTTTGGATTTTTTTTTTTTTTTAATTAAGAAATTCAAGAAGCAAAACTACTTTGTTTTGGGCAATTAATGGCAGCGGGCAATTAATGGCAGCCCACCTAGCAAAATTAGATAGAAGGACAACAAATGAAAGTTAAAGGACTGAAATTTAAAAAGAAAAAATCAAAGTTACAGAACTAAAGTTAGAGGGTGTAATTTGTAATTTTGCCTAACTTTTTCAAAATTAAATAAAGTGCCTTAAATAAAAAAAGTCAAAGATCAATTTTAGTCATGTTAATCAAAGGGAGTTTTATTCATAACATGATAAACAAAGAAAAAATGTGTTAAGACAACATATATATTTTGTTATTGACCTCAATCTAACCTATCTATAGTTCAACTAACTGAAAAGATGCAATCATGAAAACTTACCAATCATCGTTTGAACCAGGAGGAGTAGCATAAAGTGCACCAGAGTTTTTCCAATGCTCTAACAACTTCTTGTTATTAGGATGCTGAGCAGGACCACCAGTCACACGATTTTTATGCAAAATAACCAGGGGCAATCGCTTGGAAGGACTCATTTGACGTAGTTGTTTTACAACCATATTAAGCTACAACCAAAAGGAATTAATGAGCGCACCATTGGTAGATTTTTTGAAGGATTCAAAAGATATAGTGTCATAATCTATTTCTTGGTATCCCACTCACCTGGGAAAACTTGAAACTATGCTGGTTGATAAGACCCACATTGGCACCATCTACAACCGCATCAAATGGACCATGCCGTTGGAGCCACTCCTGAATGAGTTCACCTTCTCAATCAATGAGGATGTCACTGACAATCATTTTATGTATTACTTGTTGAAGCAAACAGAAGTAGCAAGCATCAACCAAACCAAAACAGTCAAACCATTTCAACAATGACAAAACGAGAGAAAAAAAAATCCTTGAAAGCCTTATTGCACCAAAGAAATTGGTCTTCCAATATGGCCTCAGATACCATAACAAAAGTCTTTTACATGCATTATGGGCCAATTTTTGCCAACATACCAAACCTTCAAAACAAGGCAGCTTAAGTGTACTCTTTTCTCCTTTTTATTTTATTTTATTATTGTTTATTTTAGTTGGCATGTTACATATGCACCTAGTGGGGTTTTGAATCAAGACCACACCCTTCATCCACTCTTGTGGGAAGATGAAGGGCCATTGGAGCCAGAACTCAATGGTGTAATGGTAACAAAGAGCAGCTTAAGCATACTTGCTTTTATAACAAATTTTAGTTTGAATTCCAGCATAGGGTTTGGGTCCAATGTACATCAAGTAGTCTTCTTTTAAATAAATTTATCATTACCTATTAATAAAAAAAAAAAAAACAACAAAAGAACACATTTTCGCACCTGGAAGCGAACAAAATCGGCCTTAACCTCCTTTTGGCAAGCCACATTGGTCAATGAGGAAGCAAAATTTTCCGTCTCCTTTGGATCAATATCAATACAAACAAGCTTCTCGCCACACGATTGACAAACCCCGGCATCATCCATTTGAGTACTCACCACTTTCCACTCCCCACTCCCCAACCACCCTTGACCATGCCATCCTCCACCACCTCTCACAACCCCTTCCCTCACTTTACTCACATCCCAATTCTCTAATCCTACTTTTTTCGCCTCTTCACATTTAAACCAATCCTCAATAACCCCAGCAGTCGTCTCCGACACTTGTCTCACTGCAGCTCTTAACCTGTGCATTGTTTCATACACTTTATGTGCATTGTTACAAACACCGCTAACTTTCAAAATTGCAGAAAGCTCAGCCTCCTCAGCCACCACACCGGCCTCAACCATATCAGCATCAACTTCATAAGCTTTACCTGCTATCCCTTTCTCGCAAAACCCGAACAATGCCGGCCCATACGACCTCAACTTCGGCACAATTCCAAACCCTTTCATCTTCTTGATCAAATCAAAAGCCATATCCGGGTCTTCCTTGGCTGCAGCTATCCTCGCCAAGCTAGTAAACGTGGCCTCATTGGGCACAACCTTGTTTACAACCATGGCTTGAAAAATCTCGAAACCTCTGTTCAAAACATTGGATCCTCTGTTTCGGTCTAAAGAGCAGAGATAGAGCAACACATTGTAATGGAGTAATACAAGATTGAGTCCATCTCGAAGGGCCTCGTCGTAAAGGCGAAGTGCCTCGACTACGTCGCCGTGTTTGGAACACATGTCGAGTTTGAGCTTGAGAAGCCCCTCCGGGGATTCTCGACGGGCTTTTCTACTGGCTTTTCTGGAGAGCGTTGTGGAGGAGGAAGAGTCATGGATTGGTGAGGTGGCGGAGAGAGAGGAGAAGAAGAAAAGAGGAGAGGGCCTGGTGAATTGGGTGGTGGTGGTGGTGGGGTGGAGAAGTGGGCGGCGGAGAGTGTGGGAATTGGTGAAGGAGAAGAAGAAGAGAGGAGAGGGCCTAGTGGTGGTGAGTGACAGTGAGGGTAACATTACAAGAGAGCGTCTGGATAGCATTGCCGCGAATGGTACCAAAGGATTATCCTCTCTCTTGTCATGGGAGAGAGAGAGCGAAGAGAAGATTGGAAAAGGGTTTAGGCAGGGTCTAGTCGTCCGCACGACAAGGCATAAAATGGACATATAAGCCTAGCCTACTCCACGACGTTTCATTCGGGTAATTTTTTTACCCCTCTCCTCTCTCGTAAAAAATTTTACGGCAACTACTTTTTAACTATTTATTTCTTTATTTTTTTCAATGTTTATTTTTTTCAATGTTTATTTCTCAATCTTAACTTCTCAATGCTCTTGCGTCAGATGCAATATCCTTTTAATCCGACTTTTTTGTAAAAAATTCTGAATTTGTGCACTTTTTAAAAAAATAAAAAAGTGAAAAAAATTCTCAGAATTTGTGACACCTTTAGAAAATATAGTTTATGTAAAAAAGCTTTTCATAGTCATAGGTGTTGAGTTCTTCACACAATTATACCTGGTGGCGTATATTGAAAAGTGAAAATAGATAAAAGGGAATTTTAAGAGATTATTTGAGATTGTTTAAATTTGCTTAAGCCTTAAATTATAAATGCCACTTACGTAAATACCCTTAAAATATGGTGCCACCATGTGTTTTATTTTGTAATACTTACCTCTTACGTGATCAGTTCCTTGAGCCATTTTTGTTTTAACAGAACTATCACCTACTAAGTCTGCCCTTTGTTCTGCCCTCATATTTTCTTGTTCTTTCTCTAATTTTCTCGTTCAATCCTCATTTGGGTTTGGGTCCATTCACATGCCATAAACTTTGCGGTAAAACAATTTTTTTCTTTTTTGAGAGGGGGGGGTGGGGTACTTACCAAATCATCAAATTCCCTGAAAGTAAAGATAAATAGGTCATAAAGCCTAACCAATGGGAAGATAAATGTCAATAAAGTATTACAAAATAACTCCACATTTTAATGATACCACAGGTGATATTTAAAATTTTTTCAGCAAGAGAGCTATGAATTACCGTAGATACTAAACTTAGAATGAACAAATTAACTAAACTTCGAATGAACAAATTTTCCTAACAAAAATATCAGTCGCTTTTTACGTTAGAACTAGTGGTATTTAAATATATACGTATTAATGCATAATCTTAGAACACTAGCACTATCTACTTCACATTTCAAAAAATAATAGAGATTACAGGTTGCCCATAGAATATCATATCATAAAACACCCTCCGGCCATCATTTGTAGATAAACCACGAAATGTGTCAGATCAACGAAAAGGTAAATGGAATTTTCTAATCCTTTTTTCCATTTCAAGGCTATTTTGGGAGAATGCTACGCCCAATGGAAACATTTCTGGTTCCACCTGTGGATTGTTCAATGCAAGCCAAGATGCTGAAGCGAAATCAATGAGCCCAGCTTCCAAAATGAGAGACTCTTAGTCCTTCCAATTAGCAACCAACCAATCATCCATTTGTACTTGCAGCGCAAGCTACAGGATGTAGTGCTTCATACAATGAACACCTTGAGTTGCTGATGAAATTGCTATCCTTTACTTCATCAGAGACAAACGAGACAAAACTATGACATGTTTGTCCCACTTGCTGAAACAGCATAACCTAAACTGAAGGTTACTCCAACAACCAAAATCTCAATCAGCATCACCAAGTCCATCACTCCCATCACCTTTCTTGGATATAGGTGCAAAATGAGGGCTGGATTTCTTCGTTTGTGAAGCAATTTCAGCATTTTTCCGTAAGACTGCTCCTGGAGATGGGTATGGACGCTGTTGAAAGAGAGGACCCTGAAACACAGAAAATAAACAATTAATTAATTAATTACCAATTTACCTTAAGCATGAGATACCATCGAGGAAGTGCTGATGCTAAAACCTCAGATTGTACAAAACTCTGTATTTTCAGTGCGTGCATGTTTCCTACCATAGCCCCCTTGGGGAAGACAGGTTTGCAATGAAGATGCAGGATAAACTGTCATGTGCTGAACTCCATGGTCAATCATGAGGATAAATACAATCTAAAAAAGGCCATTTATTTAATATATAATGTGCAATTGTCTGCACATCATTGAAACTTCCATGGAATAAAGTCAATAGGCATTGTAGACGCATCACTCATGCAATTGCAGAACAGCATTCTCTTAGTCAACCTAAGTAACACCCATCCTCTTGTTTTGCAAACCAACATCAAGATATACACAAAACATAGATTGCATTATTGTTCCTAACTGCCACCTCCTCACTTCTCAATAATGTACATCCAACCTTGTCAGTACCACTATATTTGAATGGAGAACATGACTAAAATGTACTAATTTAGTACCAAGTCTGAGCCCAAACTGCAGTGTTTTTTCTTTATTGGTTGTGAAAAATATAGTGAGAGTCTTATTGCAATGCTGACTCACTTCCAAGTGCATTAGATATCAAAGCAGACCATTAAACGCAAAGTCCAGGGAGTACTAACTGGCCAAAGTTTATCAGTTATGAAGTATGCAAGATCACATAGCCAAGCCAGTAGAATAAACATTACAGCAAGAACTACTTCCAGTCTACAACTGAGTTCTTGTCACTCTTCCCATGTCCTCCATCTCAAGAGGCGAAGATCCCTAATATTTTTCTTTTTGATATGTAGATTGAGGGGAAGGGAGAGGTGGGGTTCGAATCACAGACGCCTAACCTTTTAACTAATACCTTCATCATGTACATGAAGATGGGCAACCAGACCAAACTTAACTCAAAAAAATATCCAAATGATTGTTGCCAACTATTGAGAAAGATATGATCCTTGTTGCCATCCAACTCTATCTCTAGTAGATCAAATGAAAAAAAGGACCAAAAAATTAAAAGTAATCCTCAAAGCAAAAGCAATTAGCATACCGTGGCAGTTGTATCAGCTGCTCGTGGCTGCACTCCTTTTAGGCCTACAACCCTGCAAAAGCAACATCATATAACATTAGTCATTCAGGCACTTCTCCCGGTATATATGCCAAATAGACTTCTATTCAGCATATACCAGAATTTTTTTTTTTTCTCTTTTTTGCGAAGTGCATAGCAGAATAGTTAAATCAAATATCTAAACATACCAGCCACCACGAGGAGCATCTGAATAAGAGCTTGGGTCCATGGGGTCCAACTCATCATCCTCAGCATGAGCACGTTTCCTACCACTTCTTTTACTTCCTTTTCCCATAGGAGGCTTCCAATTGGACCTGGAAATCCATAGTGGAATCAATCAATTCTCTTAGAGGGGGACAGGAAGGAGGAATGCTAACCTCCTACATGTGAGCCACCACTCTTCCAGTGCCAATAAAACCCTCTTTCCTCATAAAAGTAGAATATTGTAGTAATTTTGTTAGAAAACAAACTTAACTAGAAAATTTATTCTCTCCATGGCCACTCTCAATCAAACATAATGCCGAGGGTAAGATTTAAATAAGGCATATGAAGTCATAGAACTTGCCCATAATTTCATTCCAAATTAGCATGTACCCTGTGCAATGCCTTCTTTTTTGCTACACTTTAAAAAAGGTCGTACCCACTACTCATTGCACAAAACTCCCACTTTTGCAGGGTCTAAGAGAGGTCATGATATGCAGCCTTATCTCCAATTTTTTAAAGAGAATGATTCCCTGACTTACACTTGCGACATGTCACATTTGGAGGAAGGCACTTGCCATCGCACCAAGGCTTGACCTCTCTTTTTTGCCACCCCTATGTCCAAATTATGATTGGTTTTTTAATCATTAATTATGATTGATCATGCTACTAGCTAACAAATATTTCTTTTCATAAAATGCTAGGCTCCTTTAAATGTCACATTCAGCAGAAACTTCTTCAGTCTTGGCTGTACCTTGGGCAGTGTCACTATGGTAACATTTATATTGTATGACAAACTATTTTTTACTAAAATTTTGATCCCACACTGTCCAAGTCAGTAATTTTGGTTGTGAGCTTTAGCGACATTGGACAGCAAAGAGGACAGAGAAGATGCTGAAAGAGTGAGAAAGGAGGTACAAAGAGGAATAAGAAAGTTGCTTTCATGCCCTCAAAACACGTCTCCAGAGCTGTACTTTTGTTTTCATTATGTATAACTAGATGGGAATAAACATTTAAAAAGTTAAATTCCAATTAGCATCTTCAATATCCACCTAAACCATCAATCAGACCAAACAAGCTTGTGATTGAAAACTGAAAAGCAATGACTATATATTTTTTTTTTTTTAAGTAAAGAAAATTTTATTCAAAGTCATACAAATGACTAAATGAGTCACCCAAGTATACAGGAAGTATACAGCAGCAAACCAAAACAATCAAATACATAAATTACAATCATCCATCAAATCATAGACTGAAAAGCAATGACTTAGATTGTAGCTCAACAAAATTTAACAATAAATTTTCTCCAAATCTTTTTTGAAAAGATCACAATAATTAATGAATTATAGAGAGAAATTTCTGTTTTTATTTTCTGAACACTGGAAATTTTGCTAGAATTTATCAAATATTTCTCATTTGAATCTGAGTAATATAAAATTCACTTTTTTTAAGGGGAGGGAGTCAAAAGTTCACTACAATAACCAAAAGTCCGCCACAAATTGATTAAGATGTTTTCTATCAGAGGCAATGGCCAGAGAGTAGGGTATTAACCAGAAAGTGACATCCTGGGCAAACAGGAGCTTTCAGTCACCAAGAGAGTTTTTGCTTTTTGTTTTTTTGTTTTGTAGCAACATCACTGAAGTACCCACATTTGTAATGCTAAAAGAGGAGTAATTCTGGTGGAGGAGAAGCCCAGGCAATGGCAATATCCACAAAACATATAGGAGGATAGCTTTACTCATATAAACATAATGTATTTTCTTAGTTTAATGTATAGCTGATTAGTAACACTGAATTTCAAAGTTACACACACACGATTAGTCCTGTACTCACGACCTCACCTTCCACCTAGGATTTATAAAGGGAGGAAATGCCCATTGAGCTAGAGCTCATTGGAGTATATAGGGATACTCTGTGATAGGCCTTGCGCTTCGTCAATGTTGATGGAACCTCATCCATTTTCACACGAACTGGTGAGATTACTTGAAGGCCCCAGAACACAGAATGTGTCTCAAGTTCAGACACACCTGGACACTCTGCGTTTGTGTCCTCAATGTGCTGAGAGGAAAATAATAAATAATTTTTTATTTCAAAAAGTTCCCAACTTTAGATGTGTTTTTTAAAGATTTTTCTAATAGTTTATTATATATATATATATATATATATATATATATTGTTATGTCCTAATTTTTCAAGAGGAGCTGTATTCATCAAGATTAATGGGGTGCCCCCCTGGCGGCACACACAGACATACACATGTGCATACGAATGTACATACATTGATTGTTGTGAACCCCACATTTAAGCAATATCTGAATTCCAAATAAGATAGAGTACCTTGGTTTTTCAGAATTGTTGGTCTGCTGCTGGTCACTTGATCTGGTTGACAAGTACTGGCATTGTGGAAGATTGAGAACTCTGCATTTGAAAAAGTGTTTGGTAACCAAAAAAAAAAAAAAGAACACTATATATTGCTCATCTATAGAACATGAGAGGGAAAAAAATAACAATACAAATTGAGCAAAAGAGGATTCTAATGGCCAGCAGAAATATTATGTCATTCACTGGGAAGATCATCATCACTTTCCTAGAAGACATGGTTTGAGCAATGGAAATTAAAAAGTCAAACCTATAACTCACAATCCCAAGATATTATTATCTATACTAGATTTCAAAAAAAAAAACAGAAAGAAAAAAAAGAATATCCTATGACAAGGAGCAATTGCTTATGCAAATATTTCCTTGCACTAATTTAATCGTTCCCAATTGCAAGTCAATAAAAATCAGAAGCCATACTATAACTCCATACTTAAAAGGGTAAAAATTTCTTAAAGTGGAGGATTGCAAAAGTTGCATAATACAATATTACCAATTCGAGACCCGTCATGAGGGCTATAATATCAATTCCACTGGTCAGCAAAGGTCTTTTTTTTTTTTTTTAATAGTAAGAGAAATTTATTGAAAAAGGACTACTTCATGCAAAATAACACAAAACAGCCAAAGGTCATTTTAATCTTATGACTTGCAAGACTAGTCAAAAAGAAATTTGTTTATTCTAATGACAAGGAAGCTTGCATTTTTGATGTACTATACTACCAGGAGGGCGGAAACGATAGAATTTGGAATTTGAGATTTTATAGGGGTTTTCATGAAAGGGAATAAGAGGCTGCCTTCCCCTTCCTTGAGTTCATTCAATCTCGGATCCCTAAGGGTGTTGGGAGTGATATTTCACATTGGCGTCTCAATGGAAATGGCAAGTTTGATATTCGGTCCTACTACAATAACATTCGGGGTGCATCTCCCTCCAATTTTCCTTGGAAGGGCATTTGGAAAGTTAAGATTCCTAAGAGGGTGGCATATTTTGTGTGGACAGCGGTTCATGGGCAGATCCTTACAATAGATAATCTTATGCTTAGGGGGCGCACTTTGGTGAATCGGTGTTGTATGTGCCTTTGTAATGAGGAAACTGTGGATCATCTCCTTCTTCGTTGTCCTGTAGCTCACTCGTTGTGGGTACATATTCTTCAATTCTTTGGGATCCAATGGGTCATGCCAGGCTCTGTGGAAAGTTTGGCGTATTGTTGAAGCTATTGGCTGGGAAAATTTAATTCAGACATATGGAACTTGGTTCCTGGCTGTTTGATGTGGATTGTTTAGATGGAAAGAAATCGGCACTCTTTTGAGGATATTGAGAAATCCTTGGTTCAGTTACAAGCTCTATGCCAGAAGACTTTGTTTGATTGGTCTAGGTGTTGGGGCTTCTCGAATTGTTCTTCTATCATTGAGTTTCTTTCTTCTCTTAGAATTGCACCTTAAGTAATTTCAATGTTGTTTGCTGTTGTTTGTTGTTTTGTTGCTTTTTCTTGTGTTCACCATCATGAATACCTTGTATTTGCTTTCTTTAGTTTTACCGTTTGTTTAATAATACTCTTATTACCTATAATAAAAAAAAGAAATTTATGATACAAAGCAAACTGCAATTAACAACTTCCTGACAATATGTAAGTCCTATTCTTCATTGAACAATAACAAGCAGCAGAGCATCACTTCTCTTTTGGAATTCCTTGACCACCTGGATTTTTAGAGTGTAATTTTTGGAGAAGTTCTAGTACACTTCCCATATATCTGAGCATACTTCTTTTATTATTCAATTAATTATTTACTTTTCAAAAAAACAAAACTCAAGTCAAGTCAAAAATTAATCCCCAATTAAGTAGAGGCCAACTTTATAGAACCTCTTCAACTGATGGGGGTAGCCACATTTTTTCAACAATTATATCCTATCTAAAATCAAACTCTCTCGCCTCCTTACTTAAACCAACATCTTTATTTAGTAGAACCAATGCATTGTATTAAACAAAAAAACTAATAAGAAAATCCAATCAATAGATCTATAGTGAACAAGAGGCATGATCTCACCGTGTGCAATGATTGCAATAACCCCACATCTGTACAAGGCCTACTCCCCAGCCACCACATTCCATGCACTTCTCTAGCTCAGATGATCGATCGTCCTGATTCACATCAGCACCACTCCGGGGGAGCATGCTGTCATAATCTTTTGAAGTAACCTTCTGTGAAGAATCAGGGTGCTCCCATTGCGACACATGGGTCTTGGTATTGTAATAATATTTATGGCCTGTATAGAGAAGATAAAGTTCAAGTAAGAAGCGAATTAGAAATGAAGGTTGCAAATGATTTTAAATATTCTTGGTGTCTACAAGTAGTAATCCAGTTACATTCTGTTGTTTACCAGTATTTTTACCAAAAATGTAGTCAAAGAAATAAGGTAAACCATAATTGTGCTTCCACGGAGAATATTGTCATGAGCAGGATAATACCATTAACAGTGGACCTCAGTAGTGGCTTGCACCAAAAATTAAAGGACATGGACACCATGTATGAAATTTACTTTCTAAGTCACTGCCAGAAACTCATGGTAGGAAATTCCCCAAAAATTCTAATAAACTCATATTCACCATCAGTACCTTAAAATCATTCACTAAGCAACAACTGAAACTTTTACACAATGTTCCCGGCAACTAAGAAAAACAATTCTATGTATTCATTTTTTCCTCTCATTTCTTCATGGTAACTAAACACAGTAGGATGATCATGATATGCACACAGATTATTGCATACCTGTTGTTTCATCCAAAGACTCCACCCAACTCTCTGGAAGAGATGAAGGTGATGGATACTGTGTGACAGCAGATGCTCCAACAGGTCTTTCCCACTGACTCTTCCCAGTCTTTTCATTGTAATAATATAAAGCACCACTAGCTGGGTCTTTTGCCTCCACCTACATCGCAATTTCATAAAGGTTTTAGAAGCATCAAAGAAAGCCATACTAAGAAATTTAGAGAAGACAACTTCACAACTTTGAAAAACTGAGAACTGAGACAACTAATAAAGTTCATGTAAGAAAAAAGTCGCAGCAAAAAGCATGCACAAGCATGCATTCATGTACACACCTTAAGTCCCTAACTTGGACATTTAAAAAAAAAAAAAAAGTATCATAAATTACTTCCTTTTCTTATGAGATTTCATAAATGTAACAAAAAGTTAACCTCAAAGTTCAAACAAAAAGTTCTATGAAATGATCTTAAAAGCACCAGATGCATAAAAAGAACAAAGCTATTGGTATCATCTTTAACAGTCCATGACATTGTAATAAATCTATTTCAAGCAAACGAGTATCATAAATCTATAACCCACCCAAAATTTGACAAATAGCTGATATTTACTAGATTTAACAGAAGCTTCATAATCAGTTAGCCACTTCACAGTTTTTCATCCTTATTTATCTTCATGTTTTGTATTTCACATCCACATCTTTAATTCTTCACCCTTCTTCTCAGAGCAAGCACAGTACTTCAATTCTAAAATATCTTCCATTATTTTCCAAATGACAATTGACCAAACTTAGTGGGTGAAATTTGTATTTTTGCCTAATTTTTTACCATTGAACTTGATAGATGTCATGGGAGAGTTTAAGGTAGCCAATGAAAAACTAAGTTCAAGCTTAGTATTCATCATGCTAACAACAGGAGTAGACAATTCAGAAATCCAAGCCCCAAAAATGGCTAAAAGAGGAAGGAACAATACCTTAAAAGGGTCAATTAAGTGAAAATTAATGCAGATATTCAAAATCAGCTGAAACTCAGTTTGTATTGACCAAAACTTTGCTGAATCAGCCAAAAGACCTCATGGCAGCCAAAAGTCCCCTAAACCAACTGAGACTCAATGCGAACCAATTGAAAATCTGAAACCTTTGTTGATCCAAGAAAGATTTAGGCAGAACCCAATTGGATCTAGGTCAGGCTTGGGTTGAGTTGGGTATGGGTTGGACTTGCCTGATTCAGCTGGCCTAAATGTGCTATGCCAAGATAAAGTTATACTTTTCATGGATAGGACAAAACGTGTAACCAAACAGGCCGACAAGTCTGAACTCAGTAGCGGTAAAGGTTATCCTTATTTTGGATATGGACTAGCAATACATGTAACCAAACAGAAGGCTTCCTTTTCTACTTCAATGAACAACACCGCCGCCGACAAGACTCAAAAATGGCTGGTAACCACAGCTATGACGTTAAAACATGACATTGATGACCAGAAACGACCGCCAATGTTGGAATTGACAAAAACCACTGTGAGTGACCAGAAAACGCCACTAATCCCCTTAGAAACCACAGAACCTCCTCAGATACCACCAATGACCATGAAGCACCACCTAAACAACCACAACCACAACCACAACAGCAACAACCACATCCACAACCAACATTAACAAGCTTCAGCAACTGTGATGCTGGTTGTGGATGAGGTTGTTGCTGTTGTGGTTGTGGTTGTTTAGGTGGTGCTTCAACTACTGGACCATGACAAAACACTGGTGGTGAAGACTAGAGTCTTCATCCACCTCACCACTAATAGATACCACTAACTGGACCAACCACCAGACTAACCAAGAACAATAAAAATGGGATGAAGATTCAGAAAGGAGGCAGAAAAAATAAAAATTGCACTCAGAGAATAAATGAGAGATATGGCTCTGATACCATGTTAGTGAAGTATTTAGAAAAGAATTCAATGAGGAAGATTCAAAAATGAGGAGATAAAAAATTCCTCTCTAGCCTCCCATCAACTATATTTTGATAGGTATAGGAGAGTTAGTTACTAGGAATAAAGAATATTCTGGACTATGACACCTGGTGAGTGACATCTTACCACTAGAAAATTCTAGACTCTTCTAGAAGCGTATATAACACAATTCTTCTAGAAGAGAACAATGCCATTGTACGAATACAATATTGGCTCTCTAACAAGCTTGAAATCTGATGCAAATATTTTGACAACATAATTGGCACAATGAATTATTTATATTGTATCATATTTTACATAAATATGAATTACATTCTAATCAAATTTACAATAATACACTCTAAATTACTTCTTCTTTTTGAAGATCCTTTATTGGGATGTCCCATAATAGATCTTATTCCAAAACTAGAACACAAAATTACAACTTCACAAAACTGCCCTAAGCATTTAATCAAAGAGTAGACTAAAGTACCAAAAAAAGGGAAGTTTTGGAAAGTAACATCTTGTTTAAAAGTCAAAAGCAATAATTGATGTTCCCTTCAAAAGTAAGAATTACCAAAAGACCAATACAGTAGAATAGAAATAGTAACAAACTTATCAGGCATAGCAATGCACTTATCTGTTTATTATCATACATAATTTCTAAGAAAGAAAATTATCCCAATTTAAAGGTTGAAAATGCATTTCTGCATATTTACATTGCTTTTATCTTTCATTAGGAAAATTGCCAATCACTTTTCCCACAAGTCCCACACCAGATAGTTTCATTACAATAATTACCAATCATGAATCTTGTACTGCTTGTATATTATTTAACAATTAATGAGTAATTGACTCAACTCTGCTTTTTCTAAATATGTAAAATCCTATTCCCAATCATTCGGGCCTGGGTATAAGAATTCTATACAGCACTCAATTCTAACACAGTCCCCCAAGAGAGAGTGAGAGAGAGAGAATAGAAAACATGTTTATGACATTTGATACATACCCATCCAGGAGGCAGTTTTCCATCATCCACTAGTTGAGTTGAACCAGTCTCCAACTTCTGAAAATCAAATTCACGGGTATGCTGTTGAGCAATAAAATTTGGTCTATGAAAAGATAAACTTGTAAAGAAATCACTTTATAGGGGTTTTTATGTTTAAGCCCCTTAAAATTTCATTAAAGATGCCAATTTACCCCCTTAACTTCCATTTGATTCAATGCCAGCACAACCCCCCCCCCCCCAAAGAAAAAAAGAAGTGTGCAAAAAAAAGGGGAGTAAACCTAGAATTGCCTCAGCTTGACTCTTGACAGTGTCAGCTGGATATAAGCAAAACCACCAACACCAAAATTGATGATACTGATTCCTATTTAGTAATGCATCAATAATTTCATTGACATCCCAATGACAAACTGATATGAGAAAAACCACCAAAACTAAAATAAACAGCATTGACACTGAAGCAATAAAAAGAACAGAGAGTTCCAAAAAAAATATAAATCAGAGTCTCCCCAAAAAAATGTTGATAAAAATAAGTTTTACACTATTACTGAATCTTTTAAGGGTTGAGAAAAGAACTTGGTACAAATTGGACATCTCTCTCTCTCTCGAAATTTAGAAAAAAGAAAGAAAAAAAAAAACCTAAAGAGAGATCCTGCTCTTAATTGAAGGTTACTTGGGTTTTTGAGGATTTCCAATTCCTTGATATTCTCTTCTGCTACTTCACCATTGCCCATGCCTCCATTGTCATAATGGTTATTATGACATGTTATAATAAAAACAAATGTCATAAGACAGGGCTCACAATCATATGTTGTACTTGTGACATATTATTGTTGATTTTAACCAACAAGTAATTTGACACAATCTCAAAGTTTAAGGGGGACATTGGCACAATGGAAAGTGCAAGCAGTAAATTGACAGTAGGATGAAAGTTCACGGAGCTATAGTATAAAAGGCCCCATGTTTTAAAGTTGAGAAATGCAGATCCAAATCTGACCTAAAAGAGCATAATAGGTCCAAATCATAAGTTAAACTAGCATAATTGGTACTTACAGGAGAGCCTTTTTCTGCATCATCTTTAAGAATACCTCTTGCTTTCAACTTCTGCTTAAGGTAATCAGGCAATTCTTTTGACTTACTGGGGGTATCAATATTAGGCTTTTGAGCACCATAATAAGCACCTCCACCTGGTACACCATACCCATTTCCAATTTCTATGTTACCTGACATCAAAGTATGAATTAGCACATTTTCCAAAAAATGCTCTTGGATTAATTTCAAATAATAAAAAAAAAAGGACTCTTGTTGCTTGCTGATATTTCAAATATGGCATATCAATTTGTAATGTGAAACATAGAAATTTCAACCAACAACTTATAATGTTAAGGTTATTTCAAAAAGAGAATGTTTGATCTAGTAGTCAGTTATACATCATTTTTTGTTGTAAGCAAGCAGTTTTTTTTTTTTTTTTTTGGGGAGAAAAGTATATAATTTCATTAAAAGCCAGAAAGCAAGCCAAGAGAATGTTTGATCTGGTAATCAGTTAAACATCATTTTTTGTTGTAAGCAAGCAGTTTTTTTTTTTTTTTTTTTTTGGGGAGAAAAGTATATAATTTCATTAAAAGCCAGAAAGCAAGCCCAAGTACACGGGCAATATGCAAAAGGCAACTCAAAAATGAAAAGAACAGAAAGAACAAAAGTAGAACAGAAAAACAGCAACTACTGAAAGCTCAAGATTGCAAAAAAAATCAAGAAACACATCCACAGAAAAAGAGGAAGTCAGAGAGGCCCACTCATATAGGCTCTTCAGGAAGATATATTTCAACTTAGCCACACTGAGTTCATCTCCCTCAAAGCACCAAGCATTCCACTCACACCAAAGACACCACAAAAGACACAACAGAACAGCTATCCCAATACCTTCACTGAGTTCATCTCCCTCAAAGCACCAAGCTTTCTGCTCACGCCAAAAACACTACAAAAGACACAACAGAACAGCTCGCCACATCATCCCAATACCTCCCCTGCCAGTCCAGCCCTCCTTCCACACCACAAAATACCCGAACCAAAGAGGGCATCACCCAATAAACCCCAAATAAACAGAATATCATTAGCCATAGGTCTGAAGCCACAGAGCAATGTAGGAATAGATGATTTGCATCTTCTCCATTAGCTTTACACATGAAACACCATTGGGTAACTATTAACCCCGTTTCCTTAAGTTGTCCACTGTTAAGACCCTATCCAATAGCACACACCAAGAAAAGAAAACCACTCTAGACGGGACACGAACTCCCCAAATACTCATCAAAGGAAATTCTATGCAACCCCCCCCCCCCCTCTCTCAAAGTGTTATAATAGCTCTTTACCTGGAAACCCTTTTTTTCTAAATGATTTTACACTAGTTTATCAACCTCCCCATAACAAATAAGTTGTAAGCAAGCAGTATCAACTGGTTTTTGACAATATCAACATAATGTGTTCCTCAGAAAATTTTAGTGGCAATTTTAAATGAGTTGCATGGATGGGTATTTGTCTCAAAAATTTCCGGGCAGTTTTCTAGCAAAAGCTGCAAAACCTATTTTATAACCTCAGGCCCCCCTTCCCTGCCTGATTTTCTTCTCATAGGACCTTTGACACTTCTATTCCTAGGACTCTTTGTTGTTTTGCCATCTTTATCTGTCCAGTTATTAAGGAGGATACCCATGTAAGAATCTGGCAAAGACCAACAAGTATCCATTCTTAATATTTAGCTACCAGCCTTTATTTATCACACTCCTCTAATGTGACCATAGAGAATCATCATTTTATGTTATTTTTTTATTTTTTATAAGTAGAATCATCATGTTATCAAACTTACCAATAGCATATAATCAATTAGGGTTGGCCTCTAAAATTGAAAAATCTCAAAGATATAACACTCTACATAAATGCAGGTGTCAAAGATATATCAAATGTAGATAAATGAGAAAAATAACACTAACTACCAACCTTCTTCGGGATGGGTTGCCTTCCCCCGTTTTGAAGCCATTTCAGCACGATGTTCTGAAGTCATCTTCAGTAGATGTTCCTGTAAGGATACTCGCAAACACAATGTAAAGATTGATAACATTTTTAGAATAATAAGTGATCTATGTAAAAATTCATTATTAAAAAAAAAAAAAAAAAAAAACAGACAAACAAAACGTCAAAGCAACCCAACATAGATTTGCAAATTTTACCTTCAGAGCATTGGGATCATGACGTTCAGAGAAAATGTCTGTATTATCCTTAAGAGGTCCACCAGCACCTCTTGCCTCTCTGAGTTACAGAACATAATTATCTAAGTCTCATATGCTATCAATTCTAGCATTTATGAAATCAAGAATGGCATACATACTGTCAGGGACAAACTAGTACGCACCTTTGACTTTGTATGACATTTTGGGTGACAATTTCCTGTTAAACCAAATAGGAACAAACTAATCATATATAAAGTAATGAAACAGGTAAGCATATCCTAGATATCATAAGGCATATGTACCTGTTCACGCAACACAGCATCCTGAGCAGCAGTTTCAACCTCAATGTCGTTTTTAACATGAAGTCCCGAGTTGCTAGTAGATGCATCAGGAACATCAACTGCACTTTTGTACTCTTCGTGCGAAAAATTAGAATTAGATTCTCGATAAACTGAGTAAGAGTTCTTCTGATCATTTCCATCAAAATGCCCCATATCTTGAGGTCTCTGATTATCCTTGTGCAGAGGCATTTCCCCGACTGCAGTTTGGCTTTGCGGTTGCTGCTCAATGAGGTAGGCACCATGTTGTACTGAACCCAATTGAGAAGCATAGCCATTATGAAAGTTGTTTGGGATGTGTCCTGACCATTGAGGAGCATAACCATTTGACAGACCATTATGCGGATATGAGCTTTGAGTAGTAGGAGTAAAGGTTGAATTGGAATAAGGAAGCGGAAAGACATAATTTCCAGTGTTGCTAGAGTGATACTGAGGTCTTGCGGAATAATCAAAATGTTGAGGGGGCGGGTAAGGAGCTGGGTTAGTTGAATAGTTTGGCAAAGATTGAACGCCCGGAGGGAGCGGCTGATCATGGGCATTATCCATATCTTTCACTTATTTGGCCACAATGTGTCTAAGTGTCTATACAACCAAAGATTGAATAGTTTAAAATGGAAACTGAATTCCAAACCCAAAACCAAAAAAAAAAAAAAAACCACTATGCTGCACCTGCATCATAATATTACTTACATGAGAACAAATTATGTAATATATAAACATTTTATGAAGCAATTAAAAAAAATTGAAGCAATTGGAGCATACAAACATTTTGCAGAATATTAAATGTTCAGATGATTTCCAAAGCCAAATTATTTATTAAAAAAATTGAAGCAGTTGAGTGAATTAAAAAAAAAAACTTCAAATTTTCACAAATTCCAAACTTCACCTATTCAGAAATTTGGACCTCTAAAAAACCCGAAATTTTAATAATAAAAAAAAACTAGAAAGAAATAAGAAAAAACCTATAATAAGTTCTAAAATTGTAAGATAGTGTTAATTCTAAACATATTCAGGAACTAAGATTAAAATTAAATGTACTAACCTTGGGGTCGTGAAGTAAGAAAGGAAAAGATAATTGAGAAAGCTGAAGCCACAGTTATACGAATGGATTTTACTTTTTTTCTGGGAAAGAGAAGCAAGAAATAAAATCGAATCGGGTTTCGAGGGGAAAGGGGGCCGTAGGAAGTCGGTGTTTGGAAGGAAGTTCGATTGAATTGGATTTATTATCTATCCCCGTCTGTGATAAGGTTAATTTTTTCTATAAGCTGGCTGTTTGGCAAATAGAGAGATCTGGATTTACCAAACTACATCGTTTGGGTTAGGTTAAGGAGGGAATTTGGGACCTAGTTGTGTAAGGGTCTACAATATAGTAAGTTAACCAACGTTTCAAATGATTAAGCAAAATAGCATATCGAGTTTTAGAAACTTGAGATCTATATAAAACTCAAGTTTTAGAAACTCGTTTTCCACTAGCTTTGCACTTGTTGTGTTGGACAGATGCGTCACATAGATCTCAAGTCTTAAAGACTTGATTTCTATAAAATAAAAACCGAGTTTTTGAGACTCAATTTTCTTCCGGAAAATAATGCATAGATCTCGAGTTTTTCTGGGAAACAATTTTATAAACACAACGCAGTCACTAACTCAGCCCATAACACTCAATTACTCTCTCACCCATAACACTCAGGAACTCTCACTGCCTCACTCACCCATAACTCTCACACTTCTCACACCACATTGCCTCTCACACCACATTGCCACTCTCATTGCTCCTCCCTCTCAACAAATTTATATCTCAGGTAAGGGTTTTTTTATTTGATTATCATTGTAGTTGGATATTATTTGTTGTTGGGTGTGGGTTAAAGAGTTTGACTATTTATTTTATAGATAGTTAACATAAATTAATTAAGATGCCAATATTGTGAATTATAGAACTTTATTTTGTTAGTGTTAATTTTTTGAGTATTTATTTGCATGGCTTTTGTTATCAAAATTTTATTCATCATTTCTGGGCTCTTATTTTTATCATGATCTTATAAGGTTTTTGACTTTATTCATTATTTTGAGTATGAAATGAGTAGTGAATGAATTGTAATGAATAGATATATAATGGATGCCCTTTGAATGGGTATGAAATGGGTATATAATGAAATGAGTAACCTACTACCTTCAAATGAATTGTAATGAAATGGTTATGTAATTCATGCACTTTGAATGTGTATTGAAATGGCTTTTTTTTTGTATTAGGTATGAAATGGGTATGTAAATGTTATGGGTATGTAATTAGATAAAATGTTGTATACTTTTACAAGGATTTTGGTTTTTTTTTTTTTTTTTTTTGGTATTGGGTATGAAATGGGTAGTCTTAGCATGACGAAAAAAAGATTTAAGTATGAACTGTGTAACGAATGTGTACTGAAATTCATACCCTTTGAATGAATTGGAATTTATACTTTGTGTAGGTTGATATAATTCATATCCTACTATCAGGTTCACAATGATTGTAATTGATATAATCATATATCACGATAGTCCGCTTAAGAATGTCAATGCGAAGAAGAGATTGCCATTCGAAGGGCCGGGTATAAAGAGTTATTATACCCAAATTGATCGTAGGTTGAAGACCCTTGATGAATTGAAAATGATAGTCATGGAAGAGTTGTGTGAGAATCCTGCTATGCACAACATACAAATTGTTTATCGTATGCCACATGAAGTCCTGAAGCACCGAATTAATTACAAGTATATGGCGATAAAAGCAAACAAACGTGTAAAAATCATGTTTGACAAGTTGGAGAGAATACTCGAACTAAATGATATTAAGTTGTACATACAGTTAGAGCCGCGTGCAGAAGTTGGTACCGAGGAAATCCAACAAACAACCACAAGTTTACAAGTTACAGTTCTGGATGAGCAATATGAGTATTCTACACATGTAAAGGATGATGATGTTCATGCCGATGATAATGATGATGATGATGACGATAATATTGATGACTATGTTAATGAGACTACTGCCATTAATAGTGAAGGTTTTGTCGATAGAGATGAGTATGAAGAGAGGATTGAATGAGGGGACTTTGAGAGGGACATTGATGATGATGAGACATTGGACGATAGTGAACCTGATGTAAACAATGTTATTAATGTCCAAAACATTATGAACATAATCCCTGCATACGCACCTTCTGCTTTGTCATTTTCTGCAAATACTTAGGAAAATATGGTTGATTTTTCAAATATTGAGATACCACTTGTGTCTACTTGGAGAGAGGGGATGAATTTGTGCAAATGGTTGACTTTTGCCAATAAAATGGAGGTGAAGCGCACATTGACAATTTGTACCCTCAAGGAAAACAAACAATTTATGATCAGTAGGTCGACGAAGATCAAACTTTGTGCAAAATGCATGGATGAGTTATGCAAGTGGTATGTTTGCGCAGTCATGAAACCTAATCTCCACGGACAATGGATGGTCACCATGTATGTGAGTCGTCACATATGTATACCGATTGGGGTGCAAAATGATAGTAAAATGATGAATTGTAATTTTATTGTATCAGACATCCTTAAGAAGTTATGTGAGGATCGCACTACCCCAATTAAGCATCTCAGATCTATGATAGAGTCGAAATATGAGGGTCATAAGCCTTCTTACTACAAGGTATGAGATACAAAACAAAAGGCGATTAGGAAGATATTTGGAAATTAGGAAGAGTCTTATCAAAGGTTGCAAAAGTTGTTAAAAACATATCTTGATCAGGATCCGACTAACTAGGTGTTCTATCGTACTACAACTACCGGTGAAGATGACACTGTATTTTTGCATTATGTGTTTTGGTCTTTCGGTCCATGCATTGATGGATTCACATATTGCAAGCCGGTTATCAGTATTGATGGGACCCATTTGTACGGTAAATATCAAGAAAAGTTGTTAGTCGCAATGGCAACCGACGCTAATAAGAAGGAGTTCCGTTTCACCTTGGACTGTGAGTCAAGGTCCAGTTGAAGGTGGTTTTTACAATGCCTCAAAGATACAATTGGTGACGTGATACCTGACTTAGGCATTTGCATAATTTATGACCGACATCTCAGTATAAAAAATGCCATTGCAAATTGGTCTAGAGAGGATGATGGAAGAACACGGGTATTTCATAGATGTTTCCTTCAACGTGATGCTAGTAACTTCAACACATATTTTCAGAATTCGACTCTAAAGTCAGCGGCGTTGAATAGGGGTGTGCGCAGTTCGGTAAGGGCGGTTTTTTTCTAAATTTATTACCGAACCGATAGAGATCGGTTTTTTCATAATTGGAACCGATGCATACCGCCTAAGGTCGGTTTTCCGATCTATAGCGGTGCGGTTTTTTGCAGTACGGTTTAGTCGGTTTAGTCGGTTTGAAATATTAAAAAAATATATTTTTTTAATAATAAAAAAATTGGGCTTTCAAGCCTAATATCAATATATCAACCTGTTCAAGAAAAGCATATTCCAAAACCTGTGCAAAAAATCTATTCACATAATCATCCAAATTTTTTCATTTAATTCACCATGCAAAAATATTTTGAAATTGCCTCAATAAGAGTTCAACTACCAAAATACTATCATGTATCATATAATATCATTAGTGTCACTGTGTGTGTCAGTGTCAATAACAATAAGCGTTAATGTATCCACTTAATAACGTATTACAGAACCATTTGCCACTGTCCATAAATGCCAAAAGAAAGATATACAAATTAAATTAGCATTTAAACAAAAGAATGCTAATTGCTTGTATCTCCAATAATAATTCCACCCATGAATACCCAAATAATTACCATTAGTGAAAAGTCTATCACCAATAACATGTACAGATATAATTAGCATATAGGCAAAAGAATGCTAATTCTTGTAAGTCCTTTGTCCAGTAAGTCTGTGCACTACGCATCATTTTAGAACTCTTACAAAATACTAAACAAAACAAAATAAACACGTGTTAATAACAATAAAACGTTTATGAACAATAGAATATTTATAATTAACATAAACAAATATATACTTACATAATATTAACTACTAACTAACTCCAAGCAAAGAGTAGCATATCACTCATCATCATCCAACACAACGGTGCTTGGATCCTCCTCCATAGGCATTGGGCAAACCAATGCAATTTCTACAATCCCATTCAAAATAAAATGATTCGTAAGCATTGAGCAAATAAATAAACAATTGATGTATACAATAAACAAAATGAACATATATTTACCAGTGTCAATCTCAAAACCATCCATATCCTCCACATTATCCATGCACTCCCGAAGCTTTATTGGTCTTTTTTTCTTTGCATCCTTCAGCCAATTTTGGGTACAAATAAGGGATTCAACTGTATTAGGAGATAGTGAACTATGGAACGAATCCAAAACATGCCCCCCGTACTAAAAGCAGACTCGGATGCAACTGTAGAAACAGGAATAGCCAACACATCACGGGTAATTTGGGAAATGACTCGATATCTGGAAGAATTCATTTTCCACCACATTAAGATGTCAAAATCTTCCACATCAGGGTCCTCAGAAGATTCCAACAAATACCTATCCAACTCAGATTTGCTTTCCACACTGTCCTCGTCCACCAAGTGTTGCTTAAACCTATTATTATAACTTTTAATGCGATCAGACAATGAAGCATTGCCAACACTTGGCATAGAGTCCCTAGACAATGAAGCACCACTACCACTAGAACTCGAAGCTCCATTTTGACCTACTCTCTCGACATACAATTTCTTCAATGCATCCCGAACCTTAGAGCTCATCTCATCTCCCTTATCCTTTCCATACCACTCCTTAAACCAAAACTTTACATACTTCAATCTATACCTTGGGTCAAGAACAACAGCAACAAAAAGTATCAAATTGATATTATCCATATTTCTCCAATACTTATCATACTTTTTTTTCATCTCTACCGCCATACTCTTCAAAAGTGGATCCCCGTCAACACTACACAACTGTTGCAATTGATCTTCAATGCTAATAAGCTCATGGAAGTATGTATTAGAAGTGACAAACAAGGACCCAGAAAATCTAAGTGTTGCCTCATAAAATATGCCAAGAAATTTCACAAAGGTCTTGACATTTTCCCAATCAAGATAGTTAGGAGGACCAATGGGCTTTTTTCCATTCCCATCCAATTCACAAAAATACAGTTTGTAATGCCCATCCTCCTCTTCCAACCTATCAAATGCTCTCACAAATTTCAAAGCACAATCTAACATGAGATAAGTGTAATTCCACCTTGTTGGCACATCAAGGGACAACAAACATTTAGCTTTGATTTTCTCATTTTCAACACATTCTTGAAACTTCTCAAACCTTGCGGGAGAAGTTCTCACATATCGCACCGCATTCCTAACTTTGGCAATTGATTCATGAATGGACTTCAACCCACTTTGCACTATCAAATTCAAGATATGCGCACAACAACGCATATGCATAAACTCACCACCCAATATGCTACTATCTCTTTCTTTTGTTTTCTTCTTCACATAATCAATTGCCACATCATTAGAACTAGCATTGTCCGCGGTGATTGTAAACAACCGGTCTATACCCCACTTCAACAAACATGACTCAACCGCTCTACCTATGGTGTCCCCTTTGTGATTAGCTATAGGGCAAAAGTTTAAGATTTTCTTTTGGTAAGTCCAATCCCCATCAATGAAGTGTGCGGTGACTACCATATAGTTCAAGTTTTGTATGGATGTCCAAGTATCCATTGTCACACAAACTCATTGCCCAACAAAAGCTCCTCTCAAAATATCCACCTCACTAGAATAAATCTTCATACAAGCCCTTGCAATGGCAGTGCGATGGGGAATAGGAAACCTAGGCTCAACTATTTCCATAAATTCTTGAAAGCCTTGACGCTCCACAAATTTGAAAGGCAATTCATCAATGATGATCATCCTTGCCAACGCCAACTTTATTTTCTCTTCACTATAGTTTGCAACCACTAACACATTTGAACTACTTTCCCCTTCTCTCTTCGCTTGGAAAGACAAAGTTTTTTGCTTATCATCACGGGGAAAAGGCCACTTCTTACACGCCTTCATGTGTTGCAATATGCCCGAAGTACCATTTTTCTTACCATGACATTTATATTGATTTTTGCAATACTTGCATTGAGACGTAGGATTATGGGGATCAAAACCAGCCAATTTAATGAAGTGCTGCCATACTATAGACGGGTCTTTACCACCTTGTTTAGGCGATAGTGGGGGAAGTGATGCACCAAGTCCAATTGGTGCTGCAGGTTCAGGTGGGTTAGGGTTAGCACTACCAGGACTAGGAGGAGATGGGTTAGGGTCCCTAGGTGCACCAAATCCAGGTGGAGCATCGACATCCATCTAATAAAAAAATTTCCAACCAACAAAAAAACAAAGTTTCCACAACAATATCAGATTATAATTTTTCCAGCAAATGTAGTATCAAATAACTCACTCTCAATCAATGAATGTCATAACCAGATTCAATAATAGCAATAACTAATCAATTTAGTTACAAAAATGCAACAATAAAAAACTAACAATTATTAATCATTACTCAACAATTCATGTCACTAATATTAACAACAATTCAGAACTAGAGAATTAGCTTTTATTTTATATTTATATTAAATAAATATAAAATAAAAGCTAATTTTATATATAATTATATATAAACTTAAAGCAGTTGTTACTATGTACTAAAAATTTAAAATTATAACGTTGAATATAGTGAGTGTTTAGTGATTACCTCTCGGTGAAGGATTGAAAGCGTGAACTCTCTCAATCTCGTCTCCCTCAAAAATTAAAATGCTAAAGAATGAAGAAAAAAAATGTTAGTGCTTACTACTTAGTACTTAGTAGACTATGAGAAATAAGTGCTGAAAAATTGATAACAACTAAACTGACAAGTGACAAGCATTATAACTGACAAGCATTAACTATAAGCATTAAGCAAGAGAGCATTATGAAACTACATGGTATAAATTAACTAAAAACTAACTAAATAAATTAACTAAATAAATTAACTACTGCACGGGCTCATATAAATTAACCCAACTCAGTGTGTGTCTAGTGGAGGTAACGGGCAACCCAATAAATGGTATGGGACCACCACAGCCTAACGAATGGTTATTGATGATAATGAATTAATGATAGCAATGGAGAAATTAAAGTTTAAAAAAGCTTTCACTAATCCTACCCACCACATAACTCAAAGCATTAAAGGGGATGAAATATATAAAAACTTATAGTAGAATATGAAAATCAAAGCACTATCCGTCCATTGTCAACCACTCAACCCAATAAATTAACTACGGGCTCATAAAAAAAAAAAAGTCCATAACTCAATGTGTGTGTGAGTGTTCACTGGGCCGCCCAAAAGGAATCATATAAAGTAAGTATCCCCACTTCTTGTTCTTAACCAATATCCAAGTTCCAAAAGACAAACACACGCTTCACTCTCTAGTTCTCTAGTAGCTTCTCAGAAAGTCAGAATCTCAAAGCAACACTCTTTGCTTTTTGTACAAACCAACGTTAATGGCAGATGGCTTTGTCCAATCTTAGTACCTACGGCTACAAGGCTACAACTACAAACACAATCTCTCTCACTCCATTTCCATTAAAACCAAAAGAGAGGGGCTGATGGCTTATCGTGGTGAGCTGCTACTGCTGCAAGGTGTGACTCAGGCCGACAAGACCGTGAGAGGCTAGAGGCGACTGGCGAGGTGAGAGAGAGAGAGAGAGTTAAGGGTCCTAGCAGTGAAAGAATGAATTTATAGTAGGGTAAGTTTGAAAACCTACATAAGACGATGCTGTTTTGTATATGTGTATTTTTTTTTTTTTTTTAATAGCAACCCAATACGACGACGTTTTAGTAAAAAAAATTTAAAACAAATTCACACCTAAACGATGTCGTATCTCGTATCCCTGATCTGAAAATATTTCTCTATTTCTATTTTATCGGTTCGATTCGGCTCTACTCAGTGCTTGCTTTGTGTCTCCGATGTCCTCACCGCACTGGCATCGGAGCTCCGTTCGCGTTCCGCTCCCCGGCATCGGCTCCATCGGTCGGTGGCAATGGCAGTGCGGGAGGGTCGGTGCTGGTCGGTGTTATCGGCTTCGGTGATGGTTTGCACACTCCTAGCGTTGAAAGCGGGATATGCTACTTAGGTAGTTAAATTGATACCATAATGGAGTCCATTAAGCAAGTGGAAATTGACGCCATTAGGAATAAGAAAAAGGTGACGGGGAAGGATGGCAAGGAAAAGGAAAAATATTATCTTCCATACACATATCTAATCAGCGATTCTGTGGATATGTGGACCTAGTCACATATCAGAGTGCTTCAATGGTGTACTAAAAGGTGCACGGGGCCTTCCTATTGACACAATGGTTAAGTTTACTTGGTTCAAACTTATTGAATATTTCCACTACTGGCATAAGGAGTATACTCATGATTTGTTGGAGGATAAGAAATGGAGTACATACTCCTTCTCCATGTGGTCGAAAAATAGGCGTAAATCTGAGAAGCACTATCTCGAGGCATTTAGCAATGAACATATGATATATCAAGTAGTTGCTTCATTCAACATGTGTAGCACTGGAGGGGGAAACCACAGTTATGAAGTTCGGTTACTGGAAAGAACATGCAATTGTGGGAAATGACCAAACATTAAGATCTCGTGTTCACATGCAATTAGAGTATGTGATGTGCTAAAGATTGATTTGACCACATATACTTACCCATTTTATAGTTTGGACTATGCCCTTAACACTTACTCACATGCATTTATGGTTCCTAAGTCAGAGTCATTATGGAGGGATCCTGTAGGACCAACAAAAAATAGAACATGCCAACAACCCAAATCATACAACAGGTAACAAAACAAATCCGTCTAACTTAAATCTTACACTAACAAGAAAAACAAAAGCACTAACAACGAAAATTATCAAACACAAAAAGTTGGGCTAAACCCAGATGGAATAATTATTTAAAAGACTCAAATTTTTATAAGAAAAACATACCTTCAAACTTGAAAAAAATTGAAGTTCTGTTGGTAGGGACAAGCGGATTTTGAAGGTATGGGTGAAGGGATCGTCTGAAGTCGATTATGAGGAAAAAGGAGAGTGTTTGAGGGTGAAGGTGAGTTTTGTTGCATGCCAAGGGTTTGAGGGTGACTGATTTGGGTGTTTGAGTGAGAGTGTTTGAACTTTGAGAGACTGAGAGGGTTTAAACTTTGAGAGACTGAGAGTGAGATTGTTTGCGAGAGTGACAGTGTTTCAACGTTTGAAAGTGGCTGTGATTTATGTTTATTGCAACCAGATCTCGAGTTTTAAAAACTCGATTTCTACGTGGCTAAATTTGCTCCACGTGGAAAATTTTTTTCCACGTAAGGGTATGACAAACGCCAAAAATCGAGTTTTAAAAACTCGAGTTACAAACAAGTCTCGAGTTTTAAAAACTCGAGATGTTAGTTTTCATTTTACTTTTAGAACCTGACAACTAACAAAAATGTTTCATATTTAAGGCCATTTGGAAAAAACATTCCAGGTTAATTCGGAAAAAAATGGAGTTTAGCTTTAATTTTTGAAGTATGTAGCAAAATACATTTGTTTTGGTACTCGCATTAGCTTATGTCTATTTTGCTACTTATATTTTTAAATTTTAAGTACCACTTAATAGTATGCATGGAGTTCCAGTCAAAACTTGATATCAGTAATATCGAGTTTCATAATAAGGGTATTTGCTACATATTTTGAAAAGAGTGTTGTTTAGCTACATAATTCAAAAATTAAGGTTAAATTGCCCATTTTTCCCGGATAGGCGATAGCAGCTTTTATTTCTCTTCTTTTAAAAAAAAAAAAAAAATCAAGTTAGAGCTTTTTTTTTATTTTTTTGGGAAAAAATTTTGGCTCGTAACATGTTTTGAGATATTCTCCTTCGATCTACTATATATCAATTGAGCAGATCATTCATGCATGTTTTTCAAGAAAATCTTAGGATTTTTTTCAAATTACTAATTTGATCTATGTAAGTTTTTAAAAAAAAATTAAGAGTCAAAAAATGTAAGATTAAATTTATTCTTTATATATATATATATATATATATATATATATATATATATTAGTCTTTCAACTATTAATTTGGTAAACACATAGACCAAGGGTCCATTGAGTCAGATTAAAAATGATTAAAAACTTTTCATTGGACATGTTGCCCTTGATTGTGGATCCATGTTATTCATGATTGAATATGATTGTTGAGTCTCTGTCAAAAAAAAAAAAAAGAAAATGATTGTTGAGTCACTCATTCACTCATTCAGAGTATTCACATTAGGCTAAATGGTGTTTAGCTAAATATTAAAAAAATAATAATAAAACTCACTTTTTCTGTTTTAACTAGCCATTTTTCTCAACCACACCAACGTCAGCCTTGATACTGTATTTTTAATTTAATTGAAATATTTATTTTTCTCTTCCCACCCAACTCTAATAGTAAGCCACTCTCTCTCCAATGTCTTCCACCATTTTTAGCAAAAAAAAACTGTCATCACCTCTCAAGTCTCAACACAAATCAATTTACAAATCATTCAACTTAGAAATAAGATCCACAATCATAAAAAATATTCATTGTTCATCAACATGGATTGTTTAAAATTTTTTCACAGAACAATTCGTTGTTCATCAACACAAATCATCCAAAATGTTTTCATCACCTCTTAAGACAAATCAATTCACCATTTTTTGCATAATCACACATGCACCATTGCACAATCGCACAACCAAACCACACATCGTCACACATCACAATTTTCTCAATCACCATCTCATATCCATAAATTATCCAAATTAAACCACCACCTCGCAAATCCAACAACCTAGCCAAGAACCCGAATTGTGACCCACCTCCACTGTCACCCACCACAAATTGCCACCATAGCTTGGGAGCCTAAACATCAAAGACTCAGCAAACTACCTGATTAAGTTTTTCCCACTCTACAGAGGTGGTGGGGCAAGGATAGCAAGGTAAAAATTAATGTTGAAAAACTAGGTAATGTGTGTGTTTTTTTTTTTTTTTTTGGCATTAGGAGTTGGATTATGTTATTATGTATTAGAGTATTAGCGTTAGAGACTTAATTTGTATTACCTTTGGTGAGATAGTTACTCCACAAATATAAATGTTTATGAGATACAAGAGGTAAGAGTCTGAATTTAAGTCTCCAGGAGGGTGCTTCATATACATATACACTTAGATTAGGTTAAAGTAAAATTTCTATCTTGTATTAATAAAAGAAAAAGACTTGATTTGTATTATTAATTATTTTAAATTTTAAATACATAAATATTAAAAAATTTTTTTTTACTGTGATGTTATTTTAAACACTCTAAATAAAATAATATTATTTAATGTGATAAATCTATTTGTGATTTCAAATATTTATATTTTGGTGTAAATGCACTTTTAGTCCCTACATTTTGGCTTTTTTCCATTTTGGTCCCTACATTTTCATTTTACCACTTTTAGTTCCTAAACCAATTAACACGTGACATTTAAGTCCTAACAGAAAATGCTGACGTGGTTGACAGTGGAATAAAAAAAATAATATAATCACACATTAATTAATTAAATTAAAAACAAATATTAAAATAAATAAATAAAATTTTAAAAAAACTCCAGAAGAACATGAAGAAAACAAGAACTCCAACCCAGGTTAAAGAACTTAAGAACACAAACCTAAATACATAATTTTCTTTCCAGCCGAACCCAAACCTAGAAATTTTCTCTCTACCTAAACACAGAAAAATCCACCCACCACCTCCACTAATCAAACCTAGCCAATAAATATAAACACAAACCCTAGAAATTTTCTTTCCACCCGAACCCAAACCCATAAATTTTATTTCTACCCAAACACAGAAAAATCCAGCCACCACCTCCACCGATCAAACAATCACTACCCACCATCACAGCCGCCACAACCCACCATCCCAACCGCCACAACCAAACCCAACTCGGTCTCAACCGTAGCCACCCTGATCTCTACCCACCCTAGCTGGCTTATAACCCACCCACCCCAACCCAACCTCAACTCCAGCCGGTCTCAACCCACCCACCCTAGCCTGACCTAAACCCAACCTGATCTTTACCCACCCCAGCCGGCTCATAACCCACCCACCACAACCCAACCTCAAACCCAGCCACCCCGAACTCAACTCTAGCCACCTCGACTTAAGCCACCACAGTCGGTCTTAACCCACCCACCCCAGACCAACCTCAACACACCCCACCCCGATCTCAACCCATCCACCCCAACCACCAGATACCATAGCCACCACGAGCCATTGCACCACCAATTACCATGAGAGTGAGAAACACGAGAGAGAGAGAGAGAGAGAGAGAGAGAGAGAGAGAGAGAGAGAGAGAGAGAGAGAGAGAGAGAGAGGAAAAACTAATTTAATTAAATGAGAAGGAAGATAAAATAATTTGAACCCAGTTTGTGATCTCTTCCCAGAGAGAGAGTCAAAATACTTTTTAGATCTTAATTTTAGTGTTTTTTTATTTTTATTTTGTTTTTAATTAGTTAAAATTAATAAATTAATTTTTTTAATTTAGACGCTGACGTAGCAACTTTTTAATGCCAAAATAGATTTTTTAATTATTATTTTACTATACCGTTAGTCACGTCAGTATTTTCTGTTAGTTAGGTGACGGTAAGAACTTAAATGTCATGTGTTAATTGGTTTGTGACTAAAAATAGTAAAATAAAAATGTAAGGACCAAAATGAAAAAAAGTTAAAATGTAGGGACTAAAAGTACATTTACGCCTTATATTTTTTTGATACAAGAAGATAAAATTTCTATTTTAACCTAATCTAAGTGTATATGTATATGAAACACCGTCTTAAAAACTTAAACTTTGATCCTTGCCTTTCTGTAACCCCCCAAAAAAAAACATTAGGATGGAATGGGAATTATAAAATAATAAATTGCAGCAGTGGGCGGAGAAAATTGACACAGGACAAAACGGTTTCATTGCAATCCCTGGCTCTCACGAAGTGGCAAGTGGCAAGTGTCAACTAGTTGTTGAGCAGCTACACAATTTCTTGCCGACGTTAAAATGTATTTGGTATTTACCTACTTAACAACCCTTGACACTGAACGACGACATAGTCACACAGTGAACTACTGAAGTGATGAGTGAGCGTGAGTGATATAGAAAGACATAAAAAAGACGTAGATGGTTCAGTAATCGCCACGTGTAATTTAAGATAAAATTGATTCCTTCCGGACTTAAAAAAAAAAAAACTATAAATAACCAATAAAAAAAATAAACCCAAATTCCACACTCAAATCTCAATCAGACAAGCTATTAGGGTTTTCATCAACCCACACTCTCTCTCTCTCTCATCGCAAAAACCCATCGATCGATCCATTCGCTGCTCTTTCGATCTCCCAAAGGTACGTTTCAACTACACATCTTTCTCATCACTTCAACACTTTTCACAATTTCAACACTATGCTTCAAATTATATTTTAATAAAATTTGAAAAAAAAAATAAAAACAAGTTTCATTTCTGTTTGGTTGCCGAGAAAACGTGATAAACTATAATGAAAAATCAAAATATCAGGGTTTTGTAATGCCCGGATTTTTTTTATCAGTTGGGATCTTAGAAATTACCTTTTTAAAAAAAAAAAAAATTATATATGTTTTTTTTTATACTTAGTTAAGCTTGGCTTGACCCGTTGGATTAATCTGAGGTCAATTGGGAACCCAGAATAGTAAAAAATTACTCTGTTTATAGATTTTCATTTGTTTTTCTTAGCAACCAAACAAAGGGTTATTTGTGTTTTTCTCAGATATGTGATTTTTGTTGGTGGTTGAAAGTGCTGCATTAGATCTTTCAGACTGGGTAACTGTTTCTGTTACTTTGATCATAAGTAGAAATTAATTGGATATTGTGGAATGGATCTGGGTATTTTAAGTTTTTGTTGTTGGCCTTGAAAAAATTTAACAAATAAAGCATAAATATTGGAGATTTGCCACTTTTCTGTTGTTTGAATTTTGATGTAGAATCATAGGTTGCCTTCCTGTAGTTAAGTCTTTAGTCAAAAGTCTTTTGCCACTTTTGGTAAGCTGAATACTTCTAATTTGTACCACATAGCACTGTGGCATTTTCTTTTGGGAAAATGGCGGTAATTGCTGCAATTTTTAGTAACTGGATTTGGGTTTAATGATTTTTATTCATTTCAATCTATCGTTTGTGATGATGGCTGATGGATCCCTTTGCTCATTTAGAATCTGCTAGTGTGTCGTGCTAGTAAATGAGCATGGGGCATATGAAACTTGTACATGTAGAGAATTACTATCAGAATGCTTGGAGGTTTTGAGGGGTGTGAACGAACTATTATAGATCTAAAACTGTTGTTTTTTGAATCTTTGTATTAGCTGACGGTAGGACTAGGCTCAGTTCTTTTTCTTCTACCCTCTTAGATTTGATTAATCATTGTACTAGGCTTTGATTTGATGTACCCATAGTATACCCCGAGTACTTGGGCTACACCTTTTTTTAATAGGTTTAATAAACTCATTAAATTAAGAAAAATGAAATCCCAATACACAGGGTGTGTACTGAAAAGGCATAGAAGAGTACAAAAGAAAAATAAAAATAAAAACATGAGCTAGAGAAAGCTAGCCAATGTACACATTTTTCATATGAATAAATATTTTTATTTACCAAAAAAAGTGTTTTAAACCTGAAGAGCTTTTTTCTTTAATTAATAATGAATGACGATTACAAAGCAAGTGGAAACCAGAGCAGTAGTATTAATTGGATTGAATATCATTTAGAAGCATTATAATTAACCTAGCTATGAACTATAAATGACAATTGATTTGCTTGAAGTCATACATATGGTACGGTGACTGCTAAAGTTTTGAGCTCACAACTTCCTTTGTGTAGTAGTATATAGATAATTGTATAGTTCCCTCAAGCGTTGGGGTAGGCCTTATACGTACTTCACCAATCCAAGAATACCACTAGGTGAGTAAAAAAGAGAAGGAATTTATACAATCATCGGTGGATGTTGACTTGTTTGAGCATGATCATGCACACAACAAGATCTTCTCAAAAGAATAGAAAGTTTTGAGCAACTGTTTGTATGGAATGAACCTGTTGCATTTGAAGTTAAATATAGCCCCATCTGCTATTATGTGTCAATTGTGTGCATATAGATTTTGACATAAGATTTGATTCTGTCATTCTGTTGTTGGTTTGTATTATTTGTCTCTATATGTGGCTTTTGTTTTTCTTTTACCTCATATTTTATGTGGTTCATGTAGTATTAGACCATTTAATGCTTGTTTTCTCTTAAAGTTTGGCTGCGTTTTCGATCTTCAATATGAGCATTACTCTGCTATTGTTTGTGGTTCATGTTTTTGGGGATATTTGATTTTCCTTTCCTTTATTCCTTGTTTTATTGCTGTACTCATAAATTCTGATTTGATAAGGGTAACTATAGAACTTTCCTCTCTCTCTCTCTCTCTCTCTCTCTCTTTATTTTTTATTTTTATATTATAAATAGGACTTTCCTCTTTTTATTTTGTGCTTTCGTTTTTCTTTTTAATTTTTATAAAGATGGGGGTGAGGCTTGCTTGAAGGAATATGGAATGATCAAAGATATGCTCTTCTGATCCTATATTTAATCCAGAAAATTACTTATCAGAAAAACAAAAAAGTCTTAGACAAATAATTAGCATCATATCTTATAAAATTTTTTGTTTTACATCTAGATGAGGCTGTGATACTAAAATTCAAATTTCCTGTTTATATGCTTTAGTTTCTTTATAACTACCATGTTTCAAAAGCTTATGTTATATCTAATTTTTATTGCAAACTTAGACAGTATGTTCAGATAATAGTTAAAGGTTTGAGGAGCTCCAGGGACGAGTTTTGGGTTTGGTTTTCGCAACTTTGCAAGGGGAGAGGGTGAGGAAAGGATGTCAAGTGGCAGAAACACCCATTGGTGTTACCGCTGCAGCCGGCCAGTTCGACTGCGCGGACGAGATGCAGCCTGCCCCAGCTGTGATGGAGGATTTGTTCAAGAGCTTGATGATATGATGCGTGTCAGCCCATTTGATTTATTTGGACTGGACATTGATGAAGATCGCGATAGGAGGTTGGGGCTTATGGAAGCTTTCTCAGCTTTTATGAGGCAGCGATTGGCAGACAGAAGCCGTGGAAATGATATCAGGGCAAGATCAGATGCAGTTCCGGAACATGCTCCTGGTTTTGGTCCTTTGCTGATCTTTGGTGGCCAAATTCCTATTAGGTTGTCTGGAAATGGTGGAGTTGAAGCTCTTTTCAATGGAACTCCTGGGATTGGTCTTACACGGGGTAATGCTGGTGATTATTTCATAGGTCCTGGACTGGAAGAGCTTTTTGAACAGCTTTCGGCTAATGATCGTCGAGGCCCTCCCCCAGCATCTAGATCTTCAATTGATGCAATGCCAACTATTAAGATCACACAGAGGCATCTTCGTTCCGATTCACACTGTCCTGTTTGCAAAGATAAATTTGAGATGGGGTCTGAAGCAAGGCAAATGCCGTGTAATCATATGTATCACACAGATTGTATTGTCCCATGGCTAGTTCAGCACAACTCATGCCCTGTATGCCGCCAAGAACTGCCACCACAAGGATCAAGTAGTGGCCGTAGCTCAAATAGTCGAAGTAGAAGCAACAACTATAGTAGTAATGCTGATGGAAGGGAAAATAATAGGGAGACTCAAGGAAGAAGGAACCCGTTCTCTTATTTGTGGCCATTCCGCTCATCTACTTCTAGCTCTAATCATAATGGAGCTGCTGGAAGCAGCTCTCCGACTATTCATGAAAGCAACCACCAGATGGGTTACTCAGGATGGCCTTTTGACTATTAGCACGTGGTTTGTGTAATTGTATTATTGCCATTGTGTTAAAGATTATCGGGTCGAACTTGCTAAACAAATTGCTTGGATTCGGCCAACATAAGGGAGGAAAAAAAGGAGTCGCTTGAATTGAAAGTGGTTTTAGACCTTAAAGTCTACCAGACTGGAGTGTGTGTGCTTGATGGTGAATTAAGCTCTTTTTTTAATTTTTTGTTATGTTTTGTAACTTGCTGCTTTTGATGTAAATGACTCTTCTTTTGTGAATTACCTGTGCTGAGCCTCTTTAGTGTTTTTGCCGCTGTGATTTCTTGTGTTGGCGAGAGCTTTCCACTTATTCCTGATATATCTCTCAGCCTGGGGAGAAATTATATAGCCCTCTAGTGGATCACGTCATTTATTTGTCATTTCACTAAAAGACTCCCACTTATTTAAAGTTGCTGAGTTAGTAATAAATTTCTGTTTTAAATAAATTTCTAACTTAGTAATTTTAAACAAGTAGGAGTCTTTTAATAGAATGGGGGGTTACATCACTTGTTCACCATGAGGACTTTATAATTTCTCCAGCCTAGGAAAGGGAGATTTGATTCTTTGAATGCAAGTTATTTTCGTGCAGAAACCACACGCATTAAGCCAAAAACCTCCTGGGTATTTATTAGCATTCACAGTCGCCTTGCCAAAGGCTAAACGTAGCAAAAGTTTTGATTAACCAATGCTAAACAAAGTACCCAAAAAAAAGTTGCAAGTGAACATAGTACCACCCCAGACTTAATGAGCACTGTTCATTGCCAACACTAAATTTAATTTAATTTTTTTATTTGCTCTCTCTCTCTCTCTCTCTCTCTCTCTCTCTCTCTCATGCTGAGATTTGTTTAGTGATGGTGCTGGATGGGTCTCAATGGCAGCCATTGGCCGTTAAATTAGTGGATTTGGTGCATGGTTTTCAAAATCATGATCAGATCATAAGATCACACGATTTTATAATTACACTTCACCAAAACATTTAGAAACATATTAGGATTGTAAAAATTGTCTTCACTAAAATATTTATTTTCACACTAGGATTGTAAAAATTGTAGGATTGTACGTAGGATCGTATGAGATTGTATGATCATATAGGATCTTACCAAAACATAAATTTTAGGTTTTTTTTTTCTATGATATAAATTTTTAATTTTGACGAAACTTTAAGGGTTTCATTTTTTCCATTTTGTGATGATATGACTTTTTGTTTTTTTCTAGAAAATTATGTTAATGTTGGCAAATGTTTACTAGTTTCTAGTTCACTTGTAATCAAAATAAAGAAATGTTTCATCATTTCTAAATGAAGAATTTGATGTTGGCTTTGGTACTTTTTAAACTATAATGTTGTTAAATTTGTTTGATTAGTATACTAATGTGTGTTTTGATACTACTAAAATGTCTTTTTATGTATAATTTTATCAATTATGCTTGTATTTCTATTTTGATTGATTGATTTTTTTGAATATGCTCTGTAATTGTTGTTGAGTAGTATAACTTGAATAATTGATTATAAAACTATATCTTGATGTCTTTTGCAGCTCTAGTATACAAATATACAATGTCTACATAGATGATGAATTGAATGATGATGACTAGGATAATGGCTATAAGAACATTAAAATATGAATTATTAAATATTCACTTTACCTTAATATTCATATTGCTTTTGGATTGCATATTGTAATTAGCTAGTTTCTATCTCTTAACTTATTTTGAATTTTAAACTTGGAACTTAGAACTTCGAAAATATTTTACATGTGTTGATAAATAGTTTTGTACTTCGTTGCTAATTAAACATTTATTAAAAATTTTAAATACATTGGGTCAATAATTAAATACATTTGTTTCGTTGGTATAGACGTAGGATGAATGGTATGCAAATTACATCATATGATGCAAATTTTTGTTTTTTTATGGATGAATTTATAATTTATGTGATTATTCAACATACAAAGTCACTGTCAAATTTTTTTTTTTTGGCTTTAAATCTGAAAAAAGTTTGGATCTTATGATCCATAACCCCACTTACCTCCCAAGATCTTACGTAGGATTCCTATCTCAACAATCTTGGTTTGGCACTTGAAGGTGGGTTTCTCTAGTGATTGGGTTTGGTGGTGCTTGGTGGTTGAAGCTAGAGTTGGGTTCATGGCAGAGCAGTGGGTTGTATGTAATGACATTTTTTAAGGCTAAATTGTAAACTAAACCCTTGTAGTTTAGGGATGATTGGATTTAACACTTTGAAGTTTCAGAATTTGAACTTTACCATCTGAAGTTCTATTTCGTTTGCATCAACAACCCCTCCATCCATATTTTCTGTTCAGTACCGCATAAGCTTGCCATGCACATTTAGTTCATCCAATAAAATAATGACACGTCAATTTTATTATACCATGTCATTTTTAATTTTTTAAGGCTAAACTAAACATATGTGACAAGTTTACGTGCCACTTAATGGAGAATAAGGATGGAAGGACTACTGATGCAAACGAAATATAATTTTAGGAGGTAAAATCCAAATTCTGAAATTTCAGGATATAAAATTTAAACACTCTCAAATTTTAGGAATGTAATTTGTAATTTATCGCTTTTAAAAAATCTATTAATATTTGGATTTGAAATAATTCGGTGTAAGATGTTATTTCAAACCCATAGTATCACAAGTGTTTGATTTTGTAAAATCTTCAAAACTCAAATCATCATATGTTGTTAAATTTATATCAAGTAAGCGATAGTAACAATTGTTCTTCAAATTCCTTGAATTTAAATCCTTAAATTCAGACTTAAGCTAAGGGCTTTTATTGGTCTTTGGTCACCTTATGATTCGATGACTAGCTAGCCTCTTAACCCATGGCTATTAAAAGTTAATTCAACCTTATGTGTCTAAGCACGGTCAAAATGAGGATATACCCTTTCGCCCAAAAGTTTTAGCAAAGTACTCCGTTTCTGAAACTATTTAGCGATATGGCTCTGTTTTGAAACTTGATTTTTTAAAAATCGAGTTTCAATGTAAAACTCGATTTTTAGAAAATCGAGTTATAGGCAAATCAAACTTAAAAAAAAAAAAATTGTGGAACTTGATTTCCATTTGAAAATTTTCAAGGAACTCGAGTTCTTCACTGAAACTTGATTTTAAACAAATCAAATTTCAAAACAAGGACATATCACTAAATAGTTTTAAAAATGGAGCATTTTGCTGAAACTTTTGGGCGAAGGAGGTATATCCTCATTTTGGCCGTCTAAGCACACATAGAAAATTCTACAAAACATTGTCCTCGAATCACGTACTCTTTGCTAAGGGATTGCTTCAAAATCTAGTATTAACAATCTACACCCTTATAACTAAGTTTGTATTAACGGTTTAAAAAATAAAACATTGGAAATGCAAATTGATCGTCAGATGCTAGCATTATTATACTATTATTTCAGTTTTCTAAAGAAAAATATTCTTCTAATAAGATTTTTTTTTTTTTACTATAAGTATATATGGCTTGGTCAGATTTAACTTTGCGAGACACCAAATTTTTTCATAGTAAAGAATAGAAGTCGACGTACAACATTTTAATTTGAAAAAGAAGGGGGAAAGCAAGAAGCATTTTGGAGTCATTTAGTTTTGATATGGTAGCTAGCTTAAATGGTGTATAAAAAGTTGTGATTAATGTTTTATATGATTAAATCTAGTTCCATCTTTGGAATATAATATTATTAATGAGCTGATTTAGAAAGGATTGGAAAACGCATAAAATAAATATAAATAACTAACGATTGGGAAATACCACGGTTTTTAGCCCATTCACAATTTAATTAACATAGCTTTATCATTAACAAAGGCAAAAACAAAGCTCCTTATGATATAAATACCTCATTTTGTTATTCTTTTTGGCACACGCATCTAAAATTACTCAAATTCTTTGTATTTTTCTAATTCTCTTTATTTTCACCTTTCCTGCTGATGGAAGTAAGTGCACAAATTTAAAACAAACGTTTTGTTTTTGTTGTTGTTGTTGTTATTGTTATTGTTGTTGTTTCACACAAGTTTAGCCATTCGAAATAATTCCTAATTTGGGATCTATTGAGCTAAAAATAGTCATAGATTCATAATGTTATTGGGTATGGTATATCGTCAAAAGTTTTCTCATTATTTATTAAGAAATTATGTATTCTTATTGTGATTTGAATCGCACTAATTTTCATTACATTCAAAAGGATTCTTATTTTAGACACTTCGAGGAATTTATGTATTTCAGCGGTGATTTGAATTATTAAGTGCGTACACTACAATATTATTTGCAAAAAGAGAAAAAAATTATAGTATTTAAATTTGAATTTTACTCATGTTAGTTTTGCCATTACAAATGCTACTTGCGCAAATTAAATAATGAGAATATTGAACATAATTTTCACTTATTTTGATAATTGAAACAAAAAAAGTTATCAATAAGGAGCTAGACTACTTTAGAAGTTGGAGGTATGATTTCTCTAAACACCATCCAAAGAAATTAGAATTCCCATTATGAAGTATGAACAGCAATGCTAACTTTCATAGCTTGAAAAGTGCAATTGCTCTCTTTCTATATCTGTGTCTGATATTCTTCAATCTTTATGTTGTAGAACGCACACAGGACTCTCCTCTTCAACCAAGCAAAAGATACAAAGAGAGATGTAGGAATTATGAACCTTATATGAAAGAATTTGAAGAATGTTTATTGGCGTGCGGAAACGAAAAGGCATATCCTGCATATTGCATAAATGAGAAGTGCTACTGTCTTCGTAAGTTACTCTAACATTGTTTGTAATAAAAAAAAAAAAGTTTCTCTAAAATTTACAAAGATTGGTTTAGACAATGGCAGGGCAGGGCCACAAATTTATCTTTGAGAGATTGAATAAAGAGTGAAATGATTTTTTTCCCCCCTTTGTATGAAAAAAAATTACATAGTTACCCTGAGGAGGGGATTTGAACGCTGAAATGAATGTTGGCATTGAAAACATTAATGTGGCGTTTGGTATGGAGTAATATTTTAGGATTTTTAGGAATATTTAAAGATTCTCATGTTTGGTAGCAAATTACGTTAGGGAATCAAATGCTAAGGAAATCTGGATTCCCCCCTTAAACCCCTCTCAGTAGGAATGTGGATTCCCTTTAAAACAGGTGGGAATCTAGATTTCCAAGCTTAAAAGAAATTGTATTTTTTTATAAATTGACAATTTTAACCATTTTTTCTTATCATTTAAGCAATTAAGATAAAATATAAAACAAATTATCAATATGTAATAGATCATATTTGTTTCATTGTTGATGAACTACTTTTACTTTTATTGCTACTTCTATGGTCTTATAGGCCTAAACATTGTCAGGTTGTTTTGTTATGCATTAAGCTATTTTAAAAATTATTATTAAGCATAAAGCATTTGAGAATTTAAATAGTTAATTTTGTATTGTACTTGTCATTTTGAAATGTTAGGCTACAATTTTAATGAATGTGTTGCTAATTAATATTTTCTATTTTGTTTTTCATTATTTATGTAGAGGAAGATATTTTTTAAAGGACTAATTAATAGTTTATATTGTATTTTTTCCACTATTTATTTAGAGAAAGATTTTTTTAAAGGACTTGGTAGTTCACATTCAAATCTAAGGATAGAATGAGAAAAATAAATAATTCATTTAAGATTCCTGAGAATATACTAAACTTTATCATCTCACATTCCTAAGAATCTTCCAATGAGACCAAATATAGGAATAACTACATTCCTAGGAATGTGATTCCTAAAAGATGCCAGGAGTAATGTGGATTTGCCCATACCAAACGCCACATAAGAGATGTAAGTTAGTCTAATAACAAGATTCTTGACTTTGTATGTACAGTGGTGTAAGAAGAAATTACTGCAACAATAATTTAAAATACAAATTCAATACTTTACCACCCACTACATACACTACAAAGAGTATATTTATTAAATAAACTCGTGTGATAATTGACACAAAAACTTGATATCTTTAACTTATTTTTAATTACTTATGACTTACGCACTTTATTTAAATTATGACTCATAAAGTGTAAGAAACAAATAAAGAGGTATATTATGGATATTACAAAATTTATATTATAAGTCTAATAAATTTATGTGTCACTAATCATATTCATTATCACGATAATGTGTAACCCTTTTTGTAGTAAATTATTAATTACTTTAGCATCTACCACAATAAAAACCCTTCTTTTGTTCTTCCAAAGAATTTGAAGATAATTGCATAGTTTAATTTTATAAATATCCAATTAATTCATATAATTTTATAAATATCAATTAATTTATAGAAATTATATTATTAGATATATAAATTTTAATTGTGATTTGTAGGCCATAACCATGAACAACTTCTTTGACGTTTCATATGTATAAGCATGTGCACTTGTGATATTATTTAAATTAGTCGCAAACCCTCGCGATATGTGGGAATAGATAATTTTATTTTAATTATGATATATTATATAATTTGTTCTCAAAAATTTTGAGGAAAATAATTTGTTTTCCCAAAAACTCAAACAATTTTTAAAATTATTTTTCATTTATCTATCTCAAAAATATATCATTATTTTATTGTTTGGATTTATTTTTCCTATACAACTAAACTGTTTGAGTTTCACATATATTATTCAAAATTTTTGTTGTCTTAAAAAGAGATTATTATATTTATAATTTTTCTTATCATAGGAGTAGCTTCAAACTATGGATCGAATTTTGTTTACTAATATAGATACATGAGATTGAAACTGCATATTTCTTAAACATTCCTCCTAAGAGACTATAATATATTATAAATTTAATATTTAAAATAATATGTAGGAAAAAAAGTAGACTTTATGTCTAAAATTGAACATTTCACCTATCGAAATGAAAGAAAATAATCTGTATAACAACATAAAGAGAACAGGATCTGATTTTTTTTTTACTGCATACACTTTTATTTATTAAGATTTAATTGTCTTTAACTAAATCTTCATATCGTATTTTTGTTGCTACGCTCCTGTTGAGCGTTCTCATTTGTTACATCATTGACTACATCATTATTCTTTTTATTATTTATTTTTTACTTTTAGTTTTTTTGAAAATATCAAATATATAAATATATTGGCTTTACAAATTCATCTTAGGTAGTTTTAACTTTACATCTTCATTTACTTTAATTTTAATGTTATAACTAAATAATAAATCAATGAAAAATAAAAATAAAAATATTGTCTATACTTATTTATCTTGGACGATTTAGTTTTAATAGTTGATAGACACATTTAAATACATAGCCAACATTGTATTTTGATAAAAATTCAAAATCTCACTTCCAAAATAACTAAGTATTATGTCCAAAAAAAAATCAAACAAAAGCTAAAAGAGGAAGAGAGAAGACTTGTGACGAAAAACTTAAAAAATCAAACACACTTCCAAATCTTATTAACCAATAATATTATATAAAAAATACAATGATTCATCAACCTAAAGTAATGTTGCAAAAAAGAATAAATAATATGTGTGTGTGTGTGTGTGTGTGTGTGTGTAGAGAGAGAGAGAGAGAGAGAGAGAGAGAGAGCAATCACCTTTTTTGGGAGAGAAATAGAAAATAAAATGAGAAAAAGAAGTATCAAAATAAAATAAATATAGTTATAAGTCAAACACCAAATTATCCAAGCCATGATATATAATAGAATAGCATTATATTCTTGTAAACTATATTTATATGCAGTAGAAAAACATTTAACAATCATAGAAAAGTAAAAAAAAAAAAGATAATAACTTAAAAATACAAAACCAAATTACAACTCAAAGTAAAATTCTAAAGAACACATAAATACATCAATCTAAAGTAGCACTACAACAAATAATAAATTCACACAAAAATAAAAAACATGAGAGAGAGAGAGAGAGAGAGAGAGAGTAATAACCTTTTTCATGTGAGAAAATATGTATAGAATGTGAGAGAGAATGTCATATTTATAATACTAGAAAGGAGATAAGAAGAGGCCAAAAAAAAAAAAAGGAAGAGGAAGAGATAGATAAAGAGTGACATTAAGGTTGAGAGTAGTAGAGAATTGAAAAGGTAAAAGGAGAGTTATGGTTAGAAGTGGTGGAGAGAAATGTGAAATAGGAAGATGATATGACCTCTGATGTGGCTCAATAGGAGCGTAGTAATAATGAATGTTACGCTTAAGTTTTTAGATATATATAGATTCATGACCCATATTGTCCTAATGTGTCTCTACAACTGGGTAAAGAGGGACATCTAACATGATTAGTATAATACCTTATAATGAAGATGCTCCCTTAGCTAACTTGGAGATTTTACATTACAATCACAATGACTTCTATATCGCTTTTAAGTTTTTGAAATTTCACAATGATTCAAATTTTAATATATTTAAAACTGAATTTCATCAACAATGTGTTTTCAACAATAAAATTTTAAAACTTGTGCTTATGAATTTAGCCATGATAATATCGATAATAAAATTGATATATATTTTTTCTTTTACTGTGAAGAACATAAATCCATTAAGATTTTGGACTGCATGAGAAGATAGAGACTCAATAATTAATATCTATTTATTTAACACTATTCCAAGAAACTAGAATTCTAATTTTAGCCATGATTTACATTTCTTTTGTCTACTTCTCTTTTTCTTAGGTTATCTTTGTATCTAACCATATAATACTATAGATACTGAAGGTTATTCAAATTTTAAGAGATGGAGGACATCGTTGAAGTATAACCGCATTGATACAATGTTGAGAGAGACATGCATAAAATTGGAACACCCAAACATCATTTGGAGTTTGCATTTTTTGGGAAGTTCTACTACACACGTTTTAATTATACTAATAAAGGTTAAGTGATCAAAGATTGCAGAGTGTGCTATCTAGACATTAGTGCACAACTATTAGTTTTTTTCCCCCTAAAAAAGAATGTCCATGCCGTTTGTTTGTTTGTTATTACTTTGTATTATTGCATGATTGAAAAACGATAAATAAATAAGTTGTGTAACTATCACTGAAGTTAAAATTTGTTTGTAATTAATAAAATTTTGTAATTAAGAAATAATAGAATTTTGTAAGCAGGAGGGGTTTTGTTTCTGTTTCCATCTCTATCCTCCCCTCTTTTGGAGAAGGGTAGAGTTGGTTAGATCATTTCCCTTTCTTTTGTTCTTGTTTTAATAAAATTTTCTTATTCAAGAAAAAAAAATTAAAAATGATCACGATGCCGCTTAGAAACCTTGAAAACTTAATAGTATTATTGTATTTTGTTTTGTTGTAATCAGCAACGCTTTTGACTTTTGTTTTTGAAAGGTTAGGAAACTGAGCAAAAGGCAATTAAATGAATGACAACGGTTGATGACAATTTGTTACCCAAAGCAAAAATCAGATATGTTTAGCGCTAGTGGGTTCCAATTAGCTTAATTGGTAAAGTTTTTGATAGTTGTATAAAAGATTTGGGGTTCAATTTCCGCTTACACTAAAAACTGATTGGTATCTTGGTTTGATGATAAAAAGCTATTATCAAAAGCGGACGTCATAGGTTGAAACTTTCTCTCAAAAAAAAAAAAAAAAAAAAAGAAGAAGAAGAAGATATCCTTAGCACTATAAATGAACCAAGTTGTTTATGAACAACTCAAGCTCGGTTAGAGAAAAATTTATCCATGTTCTTTTATTAAAAAAAATAAGTCAAGTTCAAGACTTAAGTTTGGACTTGATTATTAAACAAGCCAAGCTTAAACATAATAATGTGTTTGTGAACATGAGGGCTCGATTTAACTATTAATATTATTATATTTTTATGTATATACTTGGTCTAAAAATATATTTATATAAACTTGAAATTAAATTGTATAAGTTTTTCAATAAGTTCATATGATATTAAATTATTATTTGTAGCTTATTGTGATATAAACAGTTTATTAGTAGTAAAATTTTATAAAATTGTAAAGGTAAAAAATTTTAGTCATTGTTTCACAATATATATGAAAAGAATAAGTTAATGAAGTTGATTGTGAACAGGCTCGAGCTTGCTCTACAAGAATATGAGCTAAGCTTAAACATAAATTATTGTTTGGTGATGTGCTCAAGCTCGGCTTATGTTCAAAAAAGAAAAAAAAAAATGAACAGGTTTAGACTTTTAATACTCAATTAAGCTCAGTTCATTTACGACCCTAAATATCCTTATTATCTTTTAAATAGAAGTTTAAGAAAATGGTAGATATCAAAATACCTCCTTATGCTTAGAAGGATATATATATATATATATATATATATAGTTTAACTTGAATTATAGTTTAACTTTAACCATCATTGTTGACTAATTTAAAAATCATGACACACATGTAACCAATGGCCAAGATTTACTGTCCAATTTCACACTAATGACATGTGGTATGATTGTTACCACTCCCCCAATAAAATGCTCAAAATATTTCATGCAATGCAAGCCTTTCGGAAAACGGTGGTTTACAAAATTTTGAGTGCATATATATAAATATTGGATATATGTGTATGTTATAGTCCATGAGATACATTGTATGTATGTGATTTAAGTAAGAATCCAACTCAAACCTTATGAAATCATTTCTGCATCAGTGCATCAGACCCTTCCAGAGTGGAATTCTGTCCACACAAAAGCAGTTCAACAATTAAAAGATTAGCAAAAAAGCTCCCCCTTACAGATTCCAAGAACAAGCAAACGAATTTTGCAGACAGATGCAAGTGATGAGTATTGGGTAGCAGCTCTTTTTGAAGAGGTTAATGGAAAAAGAAACATTTATGGATATAAAAGTGGTGCATTAAGACTTCAGAATTTCATTATCACTCCACTTTCAAGGAGATCATCGCAGTAAAACATGGAATTGAAATTTTTCAGTTCCACCTTCTTGGGCATAATTTTCTAGTAGAGATGGACATGTCTTCCTTTCCAAAAATGCTTCAATTCAAAAGAAAAATGCTTTCACATCCTCAATTACTCAGATGGTCAAATTGGTTTTCACAATGGTCTTTCCAAGTAAAGCACATTAAAGGAAAAGAAAACCTGATCACTGATTATATTTCTAGAAAGCCTCCAGCTTTTAACACCACAACCTCCACTCCTGTGTGTATATCCTACTACTGATCCATCCTCATTCTCAGGCTCTTCCTCTGCAGCCCCTGATGATATTCTTAATATGATAGAAAAGCCTCCCCCAGGTATAAAAGACCAAATAAAGACCTTGACTCTTGAAGCCGGATCCAAAAGAATCATTAGAGTCCTCCATAATTACCTTAAAAAGCACCAAAGCCACTTTCTTTCCATTTATCTTGTCATGGACCAATCATGGAAAACCCCTTTTTCTTTTTAGGTAACCAACTGGACGGTCGTACATTATCTCTACATGTGGTATTTACTCAATGAGTATTATTTGTGTCTTCATTTTGAACCATAATTTTACAGTTTTTTTTCCCTCGTGGAAATAGATATTTCCAAAAATTCTAGAGTGAAATCCAAAAAAAATGATGCTCATAATGGAGATTGGAAAAAGCATCTCATCACAGTACATCCAAGATTTGGTCATAAGATTACTACAAGATGTTTAATTGCTATGCGCAATTCCAAAAATGATATTCGGGCAAAAGGAATCTTTCATCCATCAGAAATGCACTGGGTCACTAACCCAGATGGCACACTCCATTCACACATGGACACTTCTTGGGTATCCTGTTACCAGGCATCTGTGACCCAATGCATTTGTGGTGAGATGCTTTTTCCAATCTCCATTATGAGCATCATTTTTTAGGATTTCATACCAGGATTTTTGTAAATATCTATTTCGACGAGGGAAAATAAAACTGTAAAATTCTGATTCAAAATGAAGACATAAATAATACTCATTGAGTAAATACCACATGTAAAGATAATGTACGATCGTCCAGTTGGTTACCTAAAAAGAAAAAGGGGTTTTCCATGGTTGGTTCACGTTAGGATAAATGGCAAGGAAGTGACTTTGGTGCTCTTTAAGGTAATTATGAAGGACTCTAATGATTCTTTTGGATCTGGCTTCAAGAGTCAAAGTCTTTATTTGGTCTTATATACTTGGGGGAGGGTTTTCTATCATAATAAGTATACCATCAAGGGCTGCAAAGAAAGAGCCTAAGGATGAGGATGGATCAAAAATAGGATATACACACAGGGGTGGAGGAAGAATTGTGGTGTTAATAGTTGGAGGCTTTCTAGAAATATAATCAGTGATCATGTTATCTTTTCCTTTAATGTGCTTTACTTGGAAAGACCATTGTGAAAACCAATTTGACCATTTGAGTAACTGAGGATGTGGAATCATTTTTCTTTTGAACTGAAGCATTTTTGGAAAAGAAGACATGTCCATCTCTACTAGAAAATTAAGCCCAAGAAGGTGGAACTAGAAATTTTCAATTCCATGTTTTACTGCGACGATCTCCTTGAAAGTGGAGTGGTAATGAAGTTCTGAAGTCTTGAATGCACTACTTTTATATTCACAAATGTTTCTTTTTCCATTAACCTCTCCAAAAAGAGTTGTTGCCTAATACTTGTGACTTGCATCTGTCTGCAAAATTCGTTTGCCTGTTCATGGAATCTGTAGCAGGGGAAGCTTTTTTACTAATCTTTTTCATTGTTGAACTACTTTTGTGTGGACAAAATTTCATTCTTGAGGGGTCTTCTTCAAGAGTTGAGCTAAACAGTTCCTATATCTGGAAACCTTTGGAATGAAGTCAAACATGTAATTAACAACTCCAAGAAACTGTTGTATCTGTTTGGTACTTGTGAGCTTATTTGGAAATTCGCCAAGAAAGACAGCTATGTGAGGCTACAAGGTATATTTTCCATCTGAAATGCTTACCCCTAGAAAATCTATAGAAGATTGTCCAATGATCATTTTTTTTTTTTTCCTGAAAGCATTATCCCTTGAGATTTCACTAAATTGTAAAATTCAGTGAGCAACTTTTCATGGGATTCTGCATCTTTTGACAACATGAGGATATCATCTGCATAAATTAATGTGTTGGCCAAGAATGGCTGGAACAACGTTACCATTGCTTTTCGGAATTAGGATGGGGCATCTTTGAAGCCAAAGGGCATAACTATCCATTGGATTCTTAATTGCCAAAATCCTGCTTTAAGATCAAATTTTGAGAATACTCTTGTATGTGAAAGATGCTGGAAGAGAGCACTTTTATTTGGCAAAGGGAACTTATCATCTGCAAGAAAATGATTTAAGATCCTAATAATTGACCAATCTGAGTTTTTCTCTGACTTATCCAGCATGCTTGTTGACATAAAAAGCTTCACACACCCACGGAGAGGTTGTGGGTTCTATGAGGCCTTTAGAGAGGAGTGTCGATAGCTCTTGTTTAGCTAAGGCTAGATGTTCTGGGTTCATCCCTCAATGACTGGCTTTTGTGGGGCTTACATCTTCATTCTTTTTGAAGGGAAGATGTATGAAAAAGTTTGGGTTCTAATATAATGGAAGCTAGAGAGCACAAAGTGGAATAGAAGACAATTTACAAATATGGTGTGCTTCTAATATCTAAGCTTTTCTTCTCCTCTTTATGTCTTTTTATTTATATACTTCTATGAATTCTTAACTGGGGTTGAGAACGAAACCTTGTTAATGATTATCAGTATTTACTTATAAGATTTGATTTTTTTCTCGTAGTGATTGTTCTTTAATAATTAAAATTGTTCTTCATATCAATTGACAAAGATAAGATTATGAATATAGGTTCAATCATGTTTTTCTCATAATTTGATATAATCTTAATCAATTGAATGCTTGGTTTATAATTGCTTCGTTGTAAAGTTGAATATCTCCTATATTATAACATACTTTAGATTTTTATTATAGCAATTTTAGGATTTGTTTGGGATTCACTTATTTTGCTTAAACTGAAAACTTTTTGCTGAAAGTACTATAGATAAAGTTAAAAGTTAGCTGAAATAGTACAGTAAGACACATAAATAGTACCAAAATGTGCAGTAGGACCCATAAATAGTAGCAAAAATAAGTTGCCAAATTTCATCCATGCCAAACGCACGCTAATGATAATACCTTCTGTGGTAAGAAGATTGAATTCTAGACTATCATGCAGTTGTTTGGGAACAATCGATGACCATGAATATATGCTATTAT